>OY754311.1:18260340-19460340 GCA_963573325.1 Astragalus glycyphyllos
AGAACAATGAGAAGAATTAATTAGAGTCATTTTAGGAGAGAAGCAAATCGGATTGTTTGAGAAAAGATAAAAGATGTGATTGGAACATACACCAAAGTCATCATCCATAAATATTATATAGCTAGGAGCCCATCCAAAATAGGTCTATGGTAACTAGAGTTATTTTTGTTATAAAAGTAATAAAACTAGAGCAAGAATAAAATAGTAAAGGAGAGAATGAAAGGAAGAAGAAAATAGTTTTGTATATTACTCTTTAAAGTATAAAACTACAATGACATATGAGTCCTATTTATAGGCTCAAATTCTGTAACATACATTGAACCTAGACATCTACATATATTTAATCTAGACATCCATTTATTCACAACACTCCCCCTTGGATGTCTATTAAGGATATGCCTCATTAAAAACCTTACTAAGAAAAAAACCCAGTGGGAAAAAAATCTTAGTGAAAGAAAAGAGTACAACATCCTTTGCATGAGGGCTGCCTCGTTAAAAACCTTACCCCGGAAAACCCATTGGGACAAAACCGTGGTGAAGGGAAAAAGAGTGCAGAGCATGTTTATTTCACCCCCTCAACTATGTAATCATCTCTGAGACGACGGAGGCCAATCTTCCGTATTAGCTGCTCAAAAGTTTTGCTTGGCAATGACTTTGTTAGAAGATCTGCTAAGTTGTCACATGAACGAATTTGTTGAATGTTGATATCACCATTCTTTTGAAGATCGTGAGTGAAGAAAAACTTTGGTAAAATGTGCTTTGTTCTATCTCCTTTAATATACCCTTCTTTCAATTGAGCAATGCATGCAGTGTTGTCTTCATACATGGTCGTTGCTATCATTTTCTCAGAAGATAAACCACAGGTTTCTTGTATATGTTGAATTACTGACCTTAACCAAATGCATTCCCGACTTGCTTCATGTAGTGCTAAAATTTCTGCATGGTTAGATGACGTGGCTGTTATGGTCTGTTTTACAGACCTCCATGAAATGGCTGTATCACCACAGGTAAACAGATAGCCTGTTTGTGATCTACCATTATGAGGGTCTGATAAGTATCCTGCATCTGCATAACCAGATAAATCTGATTTTGATTTATTTGAATAAAACAAACCCATATCCATTGTACCTCGGAGGTAACGAAGAACATGTTTAACTCCATTCCAATGTCTCTGTGTAGGTGAAGAACTATATCTTGCTAATAAATTAACAGCAAATGATATATCAGGACGTGTACAATTAGCAAGGTACATTAGTGCGCCAATTGCACTAAGATATGGTACTTCAGGACCAAGTAGTTCCTCATCCTTTTCTCGAGGTCTAAATGGATCTTTATTCACATCTAGTGATCTTACAACCATTGGTGTACACAGTGGATGTGATTTGTCCATGTAAAACTGTTTTAGAACTTTTGTTATATAAGTTTCTTGATGTACAAGAATGTCATTCCTTAAATGTTCAATTTGTAATCCCAAACAAAATTTTGTCTTTCCTAAATCCTTCATTTCAAACTCTCTCTTTAAGCAATCTATAGCTTTTGGAAGCTCTTCAGGAGTTCCAATAATATTTAAGTTGTCCACATAAACAGCAATTATCGCAAATTCTTTTCCAGATCTTTTCATAAAAATGCATGGACATATGGGGTCATTTTTATATCCCTCCTTTAACAAATATTCACTGAGACGATTATACCACATGCGTCCAGATTGTTTAAGTCCATAGAGAGACTTATTCAACTTGATCAAATAATTTTCTCGAGAGCCTGGATTGTTTGTTTTGGGAAGATGAAATCCTTCAGGGAGTTTCATATAAATTTCACTATCAAGTGAACCATACAAATATGCTGTAACAACATCCATCATGTGTAAATTTAGCCCCTCACGTGCTACTAGACTAATTAAGTAGCGAAAAGTACTTGCATCCACTATAGGTGAATAAGTTTCTTCAAAATCGATGCCAGGTCTTTGTGAAAATCCTTGAGCAACAAGTCGAGCTTTGTATCTCACAATTTCATTATTTTCATTTCGTTTTCGTACAAAAACCCACTTATATCCAACTGGCTTCACACCTTCAGGTGTTCAGATTACAGGTCCAAAAACGTTTCTCTTACTAAGTGAGTTTAATTCCGCTTCAATTGCATCTTTCCACTTTGTCCAGTCATTTCTTTAGTCCATTGAAGATTGTCGACAAAGAAATGACTGGACTTTAGTTCATGATCCTTATTATCACTCATCACATTAAGCGCTATATTATATACAAAAATATCATCAATGTTGACTATGTTTCGGTTCCATTGTACTCCATTCATGACATAATTTATTGAGATCTCTTCATTTTCAAGATTTTTAGGTACCTGATCAGTCTCTTCTGGAACAGAGTCAACAATTATGTCTGAAGAATCACTTACAGCTTTTGTATCCTCACTTGGAGTTTCTGTATCCTCATTTGGAGTTTCTGTATCCTCATTTGGACCATTTATCCCTTTTGTGCCTTTTCTTGATCGAGGATTTTTATCTTTAGAACCTATAGGTCTACCACGCTTCATGCGTGCTTGAGACTGATCATTTCCAGTCTTAGACTGTCCAACTGGGACATCAACTTTGATTGGAGCATTAGCAACCGGTATATATGATTTAGTCACCCTTTTAGGATTAGTGAATGCATCTGGCAATTCGTTTGCTAGATTTTGTAAATGAATTATCCTTTGAACTTCGAGTTCACATTGTTTTGTACGAGGATCAAGGTGAGAAAGTGATAATTCATTCCAACGAATTTCCTTGTCCAGTTGCTTATTCTCTCCCCCTAATATTGGGAAAACTGATTCGTCAAAGTGACAATCAGCGAACCTCGCTGTAAATAAATCTCCCGTTGATGGTTCAAGATATTTTATTATAGATGGAGATTCATATCCAACATATATACCCAATCTTCTTTGTGGACCCATTTTTGTGCGTTTTGGTGGAGGGATTGGAACATATACCGCACATCCAAAAAAATTTATATGGGATATATTAGGCTCTTTACCAAAAACTAATTGCAAGGGAGAATGACTTTGATGACTTGTTGGTCTGATGCGAATTAATGTTGCAGCATGCACTATTGCATGTCCCCAAGAAGAAATTGGAAGTTTTGATTTCATGAGTATTGGTCTTGCAATCAACTTTAGACGTTTAATGAGGGACTCTGCAAGCCCATTTTGTGTATGAACATGTGCTACAGGGTGTTCAACATCGATTCCAATAGAGATACAATACTCATTGAATGCTTGGGATGTAAATTCAACAGCATTATCAAGGCGTATTTTCTTAACTGGATAGTCAGGAAAATGAGCTCTTAATCGAATTAGTTGAGCAAGCAGTCTCGCAAACGTCTGGTTGCGAGTTGATAACAAACAAACATGTGACCATCTAGTTGATGCATCGATTAAAACCATAAAATACCTAAATGGTCCACATGGTGGGTGTATTGGCCCACAGATATCACCTTGTATTCGTTCTAAAAACGCAAGAGTTTCACCCTCAATTTTTGTTGGTGATGGTCTAATTATCAATTTTCCTTGGGAACATGCAGTACATGAGAAGTTATTGGATTGAAGAATCTCCTGGCTCTTCAATGGATGTCCACATGAATTTTCAATTATTTTTCGCATCATGATAGAACCGGGATGGCCCAACCGGTCATGCCAAATCAGACACTTGTTGTGATTTGTAAACTTCTGGTTTACAATAGAATGCGTTTCAATCGTACTAATAAAAGTGTAGTACAAACCATTTGAAAAGGTTGGTAATTTTTCCAATATACTTTTTCCTCCCGTGGTATGTCTCGTGATATAGAGATATTCAATATCTCTTTCATTTGTTGCTTCAATATGGCAACCATTTAAGCGAATATCTTTGAAACTTAATAAGTTTCTACGAGATTTGGGGGAATATAGTGCCATATCAATGTGTAATTTTGTTCCTCTTGGTAACAATACACTGGCTCTTCCGGAGCCTTCAATTATTTTTGTAGTACCAGATATAGTAGTAACATTGGTTTTTTGCATTACTAAGTAAGAAAAATAATTTGTCCTTGAGAATCGTGTGGGTTGTTCCACTATCAGCGAGACACATATCTCCATTATTGTTGCTAGTGACAATACTCATTCTAATTTTCAAGAGAAAATAAAAAATAAATAAGAAATATAATAATAATTTTGGAAGGATAAAAACATTATAACTCAAATTTTATTGCATAAAAAAAACGAAAAGAAACACACCAACACACCAAAACATGAACTTTAATGTCAGTTAAACTTAAGGAATTTCAAACAAAGCAAATAAAGACATAGTATTAAAATGGAAGAAAACTATTTCTTAAGGACCCCATCTCCAATAAGGTGACCAATATTCCCATCTGGGTCAGCAAAGAAATCAGAAACATCTAAGTGAGTATCATCTATAGGACCATAATCATCATCTTCATAAGCAAAATGTGTCTCTATCCTTTTCCCTTTATTTTTTTGAGATTCTTGATAAAGATCAATAAGATGCTTTGGGGTACGACAGTGGCGTGACCAATGACCTTTTTCTCCACAACGGTAGCAATTATTGTCATCTTGTTTGCTATTTTGCCCACTTTTTTCTTTTTCACTATTTTTCCACTTCTGGTGGGAGAATGCGTTCTTGGAAATTCCACCACGGCCATGTCCACGACCATGACCATGGACAAAACCACGACCACGACCAAAACCATGACCACAGCCAAAATTTCGACCACGACCACGAGTTTTCCCATCAGTATAATGATCGTGTTTTGCTACATTCGCTTCAGGGAATGGAGCAGTACCAGATGGACGGGCCTCGTGATTTTTCATTAACAGCTCATTATTTTGTTCAGCCACAAGAAGACAAGAAATTAATTCAGAATATTTCTTAAATCCCCTTTCTCTATATTGCTGCTGCAAGAGCACATTGGATGCATGAAAAGTAGAGAGTTTTTTTTCTAACATATCATTATCAGTGACTTTTTCTCCACATAACTTCAATTGAGAAGTGATTCTGAATAGGGCAGAGTTATATTCACTTACAGTTTTAAAATCTTGTAAGCGTAAATGCATCCAATTATAATGAGCTTTTGGAAGAATAACAGTTTTCTGATGGTCATATCTTTCTTTTAGATTATTCCAAAGAACGAGTGGGTCTTTTACAGTAAGATACTCACTTTTGAGTCCTTCATGGAGATGATGACGGAGAAAAATCATAGTTTTGGCTTTATCTTGATTTGATGCTTTGTTTCCGTCTCTTATAGTTTCTCCAAGACCATTTGCATCTAAATGGATTTCAGCATGTAGCACCCAATATAAATAATTCTTTCCCGTGATGTCAAGAGCCACAAAGTCAAGTTTTGCAAGGTTCGACATATTTAGTTCTATCATGAAATTGTAAAATCAATCAAGTTAGATAAATAATAATAATAAAAGAAATGAATTTAATCCATATATTTAGTGGTAGTTACCTTAAAATTAGACGGTAGTTACAAAAAATCATCATTTTAAAATTAAATTGTAGTTACCTTGAAATTAGATGGTAGTTACAAAAAAAAATTATCATTTTAAAATTATCATTATGTTGAACGACTTGCAAACAATTCTTGATGTTACTAAGAATTCTTTCTTGAAACCTTGAACGTCTTAAAATTCTTCCTTGAAACCTTGTTAATTTTTTTTCTTTTCAAAATAACTGATACTTTAATGGATTAATATGCCTAATTAATATGTCTAACTTGTGTGGCACATCTGTCACCATAGAATTTGTTATCACCCGGGAAAACAAAATTGTTTTCATGAGTAGAACTCATATTGGGTGCGGAAGTGATGAATTTCTTCTGGAATTCATCAAAAATAGACAAACATAGTAATCCAACAGGGATTACTAGGGTGCTTAAGTGATGAATTTCTTCTGGAATTCATTAATAGTAGCAAACATAGTAATCCAACAGGGATTACTAGGGCGCTTAAGTGATGAGTTTCTTCTGGAATTCATCAAACAAAGTAATCAAAATAGACAAGTATTGTAATCCAACAGGGATTACTTAAGTGATAAATTTCTTCATGAATTCATCATAGTAAAAAGAAATATGATAATAAGAAGGAGAAGAAGAAGAGGTAGAGGAAGAAGTCATAATAATAAGATGAAGAGAAGAAATAGTACCTTGAGATATTTAGAGATCGATACCTTGAGATATTTAGAGATCGATCGTGCTGATAACGTGTTATAAAAGTACTAAAACTAGAGCAATAATAAAATAGTAAAGGAGAGAATAAAATGAAGAAGAAAATAGCTTTGTATATTACTCTTTAAAGTATAAAATTACAATGACATATGAGTCCTATTTATAGGCTCAAATTTTGTAACATACATTGAACCTAGACATCCACATATATTTAATCTAGACATCCATTTATTCACAACAATTTTCATGTTATAGTTGGAGAGTTTATATTTTATTTGACGCTCCAACTGTGATTGTTTTTCAAAATAATTTTTAATGTTTAATTTATAATAAGTACTAATTTTTATTTCTTATTATCTGTTTATTATAGAAATTAAATTAAATACATTTAAAGTTAAATAATATTATTCGTATAAAAGGAAGGGTGGACAAGTTTCCAATATGAAAAAGAATTTCTATGTTGAGAAGACTGTTTTAGTAAATAATAATAATAATGGTATTTACGTTGTAAGTGTAGTTTACTTCAAAAGAGAGGAAGGGACGAGTAGGAATGAGATGGATACATGCTTGTTTGCTTTATCAGGGAAGAGGGGATATTTTAGTGAAAATGATGTACTCATTTACTTTTATATCTTTATTATAATCTTTTGTATTATATAAAAGTAAGTATTTTAGTCATTTTAAGTTAAACTAGCCGCCTGACCCGTGCTACGCACGGGGTTGACCAAATTTTAGTTAGCAAAACTAAAGTAAAACCGGAAGGGGAAACCATCTTTAATAAACCAATCATTCAAGACAACAGTTTTCTGTCCACTGCAGGAATCAAACTTGGGAGCACTAAGTCGACCCCGTGTCCCAGGGTAGCTTATGCTAGTGGACCAATGATGTTGGTTTGTAAAATATATAGTCAAATAATTGTGGATTGAAATTAAATTATAGCTATAAATTAAATAAGAAGATTATAAAATTTAAAAAGAATATTGACAAAAAACGTTGAAATTAAACATCCATAGATAATGGGAAGAAAATGTCTAAAGCTTTTAATAACATAATCCATATTTATCGAATGTAAATATAAAAACTTAGCCCATGATAAGAAAGAAAAGAAGACAACACAATTAAAAACTAAAACACGTGGGTATCATGCATGGTTGTATGAAAACTCATGATAAAATAGGAGCAGTTATACAAAGTTGAAAGAAGATGGTGGAGGTTGTATTATAAATGTGGCTGAAGTTCCCGTTGAAAGAAGATAAAAATTTAAACACCAGTTAAAGTATGTTTTTAATACCGTTTGATGCGAAATGACAAAAATAAAGAAGACAACACAAATAGAAAGTGAAACACGTGGGTATCGTGCAAGGTTAGATGAAAACCACCAATAAAATAGAATCACCTATAGAAAGTTGAAAGTAATGTTAGCTAGTAGCTTATACATAGTTGGTTGAAATATATGTGTATCACTCCCGTGCGATGCACGGGGTGAGCTAGTATCGATGGATGTAAATGTATTAAATCAACTCCTTTTTTTACCAAAAAAACATTAATATTGTGAGAAGATGACTATTAATTAGAAATAGTTTAGTAAATGTATTTATTTTTTCCATGAATCCAAGAAAATTAAATGCATAAAACTACTATTCTTAATATGTGTAAAGGTAATTATTTTTGCTTATAATCAAGTCCGGAAGAAGTACATCAATACATCATGCAAGGTTAAATAAAAATCACCATTAAAATAATTTTTTGTACCCTAAAACATACTGCTTAACATTTCACTTTACGCATTTTTGTACAAAATAATTTTTTTGCCCAAGTACACCAAAACACACTGTTTAGCATCTTGTTACATATTTTGTAATGAAATTAAATATTTTTTTCACAAAATGGATTATTGAAGAAATTTTTTTGCATATTTAAACATCTAAAATTTTTCGAGACTGTAAAATACCCCTTAAAATATAAAAAAGAAAAAATACAAAATTTTAAAATATAAAAGTAGAAAAAAAAAACTGAAACCAAAATGGAAGAAGGGAAAAAAATGAAGAAAAAAAGTAAAACTTTAAAATATAAAAGAAGAAAAAGGAAAAAGAGAAAAAATGGAAAAAAGGAAAAGAAGGAAAGAAAAAAAAAGGTTTGGAGCCAATTTGAAGTGGCATGACAAGCCACATATATATAAGAGATGATTCTTCAAAGTTTTAAGGTAAATGATTTGAGGTTTCCTTCCATTCCCTCTAAAAAAAACCCAACATTGTAGAGAAGTTAAAATTGAGTTAGGAAAAAAAATTCAACACTTTTTTCCCTTAATTTTTTTTTGAACCTAACGACCAAAATGTATATACGTCCTCTCTTTTTATTATTTCCTACAACCAAACATTAACAAAGAATAAGAATGGATATTAAAGTATTCCGAAGGATTTAGATTTAGTGACTTTACCAATCCATAACTTTGGTGTCATACCAAATTCTTGTTAATGGGCAGCCTACCTCATCCTTCAAACCACAGAGAAGATTAAGGTAGGGGGATCCCCTCTCACCTTACTTGTTTATCTTGTGTTCTGATGTGCTTTCGGGGATGCTTCACAAAGCAAGCAGAGATAATCTCATTCATGGCATCAAAGTTGCTAGATCTGCTCCTAAGATATCCCACTTGCTATTTGCGGATGATGGCTTGTTATTCTCCAAGGCTAACACTTCTGAAGCAAATCACATCCTTGAGATCCTGAAGTCTTACCAATTGGCTTCGGGCTAGGTTGTCAATTTGGACAAATCTGAATCCTCCTTTAGTCAAAATGTGCCATTAGATGAGAGAAATATGATCAGTAACATAATGGGTGTAAAGACTGTGGAGAGTTGTTGTGTTAAAAACACACTTGAGAGCAAGTGTACTTTCTTGCAGAAGTAGTATAAAAAATATCGTCTCCACATGGATTAATTAATAAGCACCAAACTACTTAAGATTAATTATTATTTAGACGAACGAGTGTTTGGTTGTATTAGAAATTAAAATAAAACGAAGTAAATAACAAGAATTAAAATTGAAAAGTTCGATCAACGGAGGGAAGCCTAGGGTCTCGGTTTCACTTGCTAGTTTCGATTCCTCTATGTCTAATTCTACCTGAATTCCCTTATTTTATTCAATTACCAATCCCTTTACTAAACCTATTAATCCGTTTGGTCATTCGTGATTAATATTCTTTTCCCTAAATTAATCCTAGTTTGGTCATGCTAGAATTTAAATTTAAGAAAAGCATGAAGTACAAAAAGGTTGAATGATTGGAAGACTAAATTAAAGTTTGGTCATTCATTAATTATAATCTCAATTATCCTATAGGTCCACCAACTAGTTGTAGTACGGTCGCTAATCAACTAATTGATTATAAACATGCAAAGGGTTGTCAGTCCTAATTATGTAATAAAGCAATAGGATGATATTAATTGAAATAAAAATTGGGAATTCAAAATATAAATTAAAACATAAAAAGGTCTCTAATCAAGCAAGATCCACCTAAGACCCTAGAAGAGGATTTAGCTATCCATAGTGTTCAAGAACATTGGATTAAAATAAAAAGTCATGAATTACAGAATATAAAAATAACCCGGAGATTGAGTAAATTCTGATCCTGTATTCAGTCTCTGTATTCTGCTCCAAAGCTCTCTCACGGTGTCAAGAACGGGTACCAAAATCTCATTTTTCCTCTCCTCTGCGTCCGTGTGCGTGTTGTTGTTACTGTTGCCGTCAGGATGTGTTGTTGTTGTTGTTCCTCTTTTCTTTTTTTGATAATTACGACTCCCCCCTTTTTATATATTCAAGTCTTTAGGTTATGCTACTTCTCCCCCAAGTCACGTGATGATCATCCCTTTTTAATTCTCTTTTTTTTCTTTTATATTTGTTGCCTCGATTTGCGTGCCTTACTTTTTCTCCAAGTCACACTCACGGCACCACTCCTTTGCTTTCTCTCCAAGGTGTTTCATCCAATTACATGGGCTTGTTGGATTTGTTGCTTTTTCAATGGATTTATGGGCCTTATTTCAATTCAATTCCAAGCCGATTACTTAGCTTCTTTTTGCATCAGCTTTGGTTGGTCTTGTGCTTGCTTTCAATTCTTTTTGTTGCCATTTGCAAATGGGCCACATGTTGTATATGTAATATTATTTTATCTTTTCTGCAAAATAAAAAGCAAAGTAAGTTTTTTATCTGTTTAAGTGGTAATAATTGCTCTAAAAGTGACTCAAAAATATCTCTAGAAATGTACTAAATTAGAGTTTATCAACTCCCCCACACTTAACTTTTGCTTGTCCTCAAGCAAATTTCTTGGCTCAATAAAGTTTTCAAATAAATAATAGAGATAGTCAAATAAGAGACCCAAAATTAGAAGCACAATGACAGACAATAGACAATATAAAACATATGAGGTGTCAAAAGGTTGCCCAATTAGAGGCTCATGTCCCTGAAGAATACATTTTTGTGAACAAGGGCACTTGCTCACAATCTCTCTAAGTGTTTAGGGACTAGTGAAATATACACTCAAGTTTCAACAAAATGCACATTACCATAAGCTTGTAATTTGACCAAATCTCCACTAAATAGTTCACATGCATGCAAAATATGGGGTTTCATGGGTTGTAATGGGGCCAACGGTGATCATGCAAGGTAGGAAACAAGAAGAAAGGGATAATCAAAGGGCTAAAAACAAGAAGCAAATAGTAACCTTTGAAACCAAATATGGAGCTCCTATCTATTTTACAATTTTTGTCCAAACTCCAAATTAATTTCACTTTCATTCTTCATTCTTCTTTTTTAATTGAGTCAGCTCTTTTTGATTTGCTTTTTTTTTCTTAAGTAGACTCTCTTTTTTTTTTTTTTGGATTTGCCCTTTGGCTCTTTCATTCTTTTGATGTGCCTTTTCCTCCTTCTTGCATTTTTTTTGTAGGAGGAAAAGGTAAGTACATGAAAACTCCTATTTTGTTTCCTTTGTGTGAAAATATTTTTGTAAGCACATGATTCACTCCATTTTTTTTCTCTTCATCCTGACAAGATAGATAACTAAAGTATAGGACGAAATTTCAGTCCTGATAATATAGACAAATAAAATATAGGACGAAATTGTAATTTTCAATAGTTGCTCCACATTCAATTTCAAATGGTTACCACAAACAAAAAAGAAAAAATTATATCTGGGTACCAAAGAAAAAATATAACAAATAGGCTCAAAGGGGGCAACTAATGGATAATTTCAGCAAATAACTCTGAGGCCAGAAAAATACCTAAATCCCCAAATCAATTTTCGCCTTGAAACGGTCAAAAGACAAATTCTAGAATGTAGCAAATTGGGAAACACACTCATAGAAAGAAAAAGGGGTAAAAATTTATGATTTAGTATCAATCCCCTTATGAAGGCTCAGATCTCACTTTTAGAAGCTAGTTCACAAAAAGTACTCAAAAGGGACAAATGCTAATTATCAGCTTCCTAAAGATATCCTCACAGTTACAATTAAGCACAGGTCTGTCAAGTAAATTAATTATGGGATCCCCTAAAGGCAAAATCTCTATATTTTTTTTTTTTCAATTTGAAAGCTTGAAGCATAAGTCATTCAAAACAAGCCAGAAAAAATGCTATCAACATATATGGTGGCTATGTGCATTAATAGAGATTAAGTGACAAAATAAACTATCCTCCCCCACACTAGCATGAAGCATGGTCCTCAATGCAAAATGATCAAATAGAAACAAAAGAAAATAAATGCGAGAGAGAGAGTAAGAGTGACTTCCCTGAAAGAGCTTGCAAAATGAGCTAATTCCTAAAAAAGACAAAACAAAATAAAAATAAGAGGAAATAAAACACAGGTTGCCTCCTGCGAAGCGCTTGTTTAACGTCCCGAGCCTGACGGTAATAGGGTCAATCCTTGAGGGAAGTGACATAGCTCACTTGGAGTAACCCTTCCTCAAAATGCTTCACACGCTGACCATTGACTTTAAAAGTGGTACCATCTTCATGAGATACCTCAAGAACTCCATACGGAAAAACCTGAGTAATAGTGTAGGGTCCATACCACCTTGAGCGCAACTTTCCTGGAAAAAGACGCAAACGTGAGTTATAAATTAAAACTTTCTCACCAACATGGAATTCACGCTGCTGGATGCGCTTATCATGCCACTTTTTAGTCTGCTCCTTATATAACTTGGCATTCTCATAGGCTCCTAGACGGAGCTCATCCAATTCATCTAGCTGCAGCAACCTATTTTCACCTGTAAGCTGAGCATCAAAGTTTAGAAATTTTAAAGCCCAAAGTGCTTTATGCTCTAGTTCAACAGGCAAATGACATGCTTTTCCAAAAACAAGACGGTAAGGAGACATCCCAATGGGGGTTTTAAAAGCAGTTCTATAGGCCCACAGTGCATCATCGAGTTTCAAAGACCAATCTTTTCTTGATGCACTAACTGTCTTCTCTAAAATCCTTTTCAGCTCTCTGTTTGAAATTTCAACTTGCCCACTAGTTTGTGGGTGGTAAGGAGTTGCTACCTTATGAGTGACACCATATTTGCTCACAAGATTTTCAAATTGTTTATTACAAAAATGAGTGCCACCATCACTAATAATGGCTCGGGGAGTGCCAAATCTGGAAAAAATATTTTTCTTTAAAAATTTCACCACCACCCGAGCATCATTAGTGGGTAAGGCTACAGCTTCTACCCACTTAGACACATAATCTACAGCAACAAGAATATATTGATTTGAAAAAGATTTAGGGAAGGGCCCCATAAAGTCAATACCCCATACATCAAATATCTCACAAACCAAAATATTATTTAACGGCATCTCTTGACGCCTAGAAATGTTGCCACTCCTTTGACAACTATCACAAACTTTCACAAAATCATGAGCATCTTTAAATATAGTAGGCCGATAAAAACCACATTGTAAGACTTTATATGCAGTTCTATTTGGGCCAAAGTGGCCACCTACCTCTTTAGAATGACAATGCTCAAGGATAGAAGTTACCTCGTCCATAGGCACACAACGCCTAATTACCTTATCTCCACAAACTTTAAATAGGTAAGGGTCATCTCACAAGTAGTGTCTAGCATCAGAAATTAATTTCTTCTTTTGCTGAAAGGAAAAATCAGGGGGAACAACCTTACCCACCAAGTAGTTGACGATGTCTGCGAACCAAGGAATAGTAGAAATAGCTAAAAGTCTCTCATCAGGGAAAACCTCTTTGATCTCCCCATCATTTGAGGCCTGCATCACACTATGGTCGAGCCTTGAGAGGTGATCAGCTACAAAGTTCTCTGAGCCTTTCTTGTCTCTAATCTCCAAGTCAAACTCTTGTAGCAACAAAATCCACCTGATTAACCTGGGTTTTGCATCCTGTTTTCCAAGCAAATATCTAATAGCAGCATGATCAGTATAAACAATAACTTTAGAAAGAACAAGGTAATGACGAAACTTGTCAAATGCAAATACTACGGCTAGCAACTCTTTCTCTGTGGTAGTATAATTTCTTTGAGCATCATCAAGAGTGCGACTAGCATAGTAAATGGTATAGAATACCTTATTCTTTCTTTGCCCCAAAACAGCCCCCACAGCAGTATCGCTGGCATCACACATAATTTCAAAGGGAAGCGACCAATCGGGGGCAGCAACAACAGGGGCACTAATTAATTTTTCCTTTAAACAATTAAAAGCCTTCAAGCAAGTGTCAGAAAAATCAAAAGTGGCCTCCTTAACCAAGAGGTCAGTCATAGGCTTTGCAATTTTTGAGAAGTCTTTAATAAACCGCCTATAGAAACCAGCATGGCCTAGAAAACTACGGACCCCCTTAACAGAATTGGGTGGGGGCAACTTTGCAATTACCTCAACCTTTGCAGGATCAACTTCAATGCCTCTAGTGGACACCTTGTGTCCCAAAATAATGCAATCTTGCACCATAAACTGACATTTCTCCCAGTTGAGCACTAAATTAGTATCCCTGCATCTCTGCAACACTAAATTCAAGTTATGTAAACAATCCTCATACGAAGATCCAAAAACAGTAAAATCATCCATGAATATCTCAATGCATTTTTCAACCAAGTCAGAGAAAATAGCCATCATGCATCTTTGGAAAGTGGCAGGGGCATTACATAAACCGAATGGCATCCTTTTATATGCAAATGTTCCATATGGGCAAGTAAAAGTAGTTTTTTCTTGATCTTCGGAAGCCACTGGTATTTGCAAATAACCGGAATATCCATCCAAACAACAATAATAATCATGACCTGCCACTCTCTCAAGCATTTGATCAATAAAGGGAAGGGGGAAGTGATCCTTTCGGGTGGCATCATTTAATTTTCTATAATCAATGCACATACGCCACCCGGTAGTTTTCCTAACTGCAATTAATTCATTTTTATCATTTTCCATTACAGTAGTACCTCCCTTTTTAGGAACACATTGAACAGGACTTACCCGCTTACTATCAGAGATAGGATAGATGATACCTGCATCAAGAAGCTTAATCACTTCCTTTTTGACCACCTCTTTCATGTTAGGATTGAGGCGGCGTTGAGGTTGTGCCCGAGGTTGATAATCATCCTCCATATAAATCTTGTGAGTGCAAATTGAGGGGCTAATGCCTTTTATATCATGAATTGACCATCCAAAGGCCTCTTTGTTGTCCCTTAATACCCTCAAAAGCTTATCCTCCATGGTGTCTGTCAAATCTGCAGAAATAATCATAGGCAAAGAGGAAGGGGGTTGCAAGAAAGCATATTTTACATTTGAAGGAAGAGGCTTTAATTCAAGCTCAGGAGCCTCTTCAATTGAAGGTTTGGGATTTGGAGTATCACCCCATTCCAGTTCCTCAAATCTATGGTTACTCCAATTTTTCTGAGGGTGGTGAGCCTGCAAAAACATTAAGAACTCTTCTTCCTCACCACCCTGCAATATGCCAAGTCCCTGCACAGTAAGTACTTTTTCTAGAGGGTCCTGAATTCTAAAGTCATCAAAACTTTTCAGAGGTAACCACATCATTAATATCCTTAGCTTGAATAAAATTACAAGAAGCAAATGATGAGGGATTTTTTAATGAGTTCAAAACTTGAAATACAACTTCCTCATCTCCAAGTCTCAAAGTCAATTTTCCCTGTTGTACATCAATTAAACTTTTACCTGTAGCTAAGAAAGGACGCCCCAAAATAATTGGGACTTCCTCATCTTCTTCCATATCCAAAACAACAAAATCAGCGGTCCTGAAGTAACCACATCATTAATATCCTTAGCTTGAATAAAATTACAAGAAGCAAATGATGAGGGATTTTTTAATGAGTTCAAAACTTGAAATACAACTTCCTCATCTCCAAGTCTCAAAGTCAATTTTCCCTGTTGTACATCAATTAAACTTTTACCTGTAGCTAAGAAAGGACGCCCCAAAATAATTGGGACTTCCTCATCTTCTTCCATATCCAAAACAACAAAATCAGCGGGAAAAATAAACTTATCAACCTTAACTAAAACATCTTCCACCACTCCACGGGGGTGGGCAATGGATCTATCAGCTAGGTGCAAAGTGATATTAGTAGGATGGGGTTCCTGCAAACCAAGTTTTCTAAAAACAGAAAAAGGCATCAAATTTATACTTGTTCCTAAATCACATAGAGCCTTTTCAAAATGAGAGTTACCAATTGTACAAGGGATAGTAAAACTACCTGGATCTTTAAGCTTAGGCGGTAGCTTTTTTAGAACTATAGTAGAACATTCCTCATTAAGCCTAACTGTCTCAAAGCCTTCTAACTTTCTTTTGTTAGAAATAATTTCTTTTAAAAATTTGGCATATTTAGGCATTTGAGCAATAGCTTCAGCAAAAGGAATGTTGATATGTAATTTTCTAAATATTTCAAGAAATTTAGCAAACTGCTTATCATGCTGTTCATTTTTAAGTCTTTGAGGATAAGGAACATTTACCTTTGCTTGCTCATATTTTTCCCTTTCCTTGTTGCTTTCCTCAGAAGTGCTCCTCTTAGTCGAAGCTTGTATTTCTTTCTCGGGCGCCCACCCATCTTGATTGTTTTCTCGAACCAACTCCTTGCCACTTCTAAGAGTGACAGCCTTGCAATGCTCATTTCTTGGATTAGGCTCAGTTTGGGTAGGCTGTGAGCCTTGAGGCCTTTGAGATAACATAGCAACGATGTTTGAAAGTTGGCTACTATGGCTCCCTCCAAGCTTCCAAATTTCTTCTCAAATGTTTCAAATTTTCCATTTGTCTGCTCCATAAACCTTGCCAACACATCATTGGTATCCAACTTCTTCTCCTCTTGCCTTTGCACATGTGGAGGCTTATAGGAGCTTGAGTTTTGCTCTTTTTGTTGTCCTCCCCAAGAGAGATTTGGGTGATTTCTCCAACCCGGATTGTAAGTGTTTGAATAAGGGTCATTCTGGCTCCGGTTGGAATTCTGAACATAATTGGCCTCTTCAGTTGAAGTTGCGGGCCGGCCCTGTGCTTTTATCAGATCTTCAATAGATTGTAACCTGTCATCAGTCCTGTCCATGTAATTGGCTAAAACACCCATGCACGGATGTCCAACTTTTTCCATGTATCTAACTAGAGAATCTTGCATACCAGGCCTTGACTTACTTTTCTTCTGACCAAAATAGTTGACTTCTTCAGCTAGGCCTCCCCAGATATTATTTGTGATGTCACTAGTGGAGGTAACTATGGGAGTAGATTGAGCTTGTACCTTCATCAAAGATTGAACCTGTTTAGAGAGAGCTTCTAGCTTTATATTAACACTAGTGTCATCGTCAACCTTGTACATCCCAGCTGATTTTTTAATGTGTCTGTCACTAGTTTCCCATTGGGCATTATCGGCCGCTATCTCTGCAATTAAATCATATACTGTCGCAGGTTCTCCGTTCATTAGAGAGCCCCGGCAAGCCATATTAATAATTCCCCTATTTTGAGAAGATAATCCGTTGCAAAAATATTCAAGCAATTGCCACTTCTCAAATCCATGATGTGGACAACTTCGGAGTAAGTCTTGAAATCTTTCCCAAGCTTCATGTAAAGATTCTTGCTCAAGTTGAGCAAAGCTGATTATTGCACCTCGAATCTTAGTAGTCTTACCTGGAGGAAAATATTTGGTCAAGAATTTCTGCTTCAGTTGGTCCCAAGTGGTAATGGACTCAGCAGGTTGGGAGTCTAGCCAAGCAGATGCCTTGTCAGCCAATGACCATGAAAATAATCTCACTCTAATCGCATCAGGAGGGACACCATTACAAATTACTGAGTCTGCCACCCTCAAGAAGTTTCTAAGATGGGTGTGAGGGTCTTCTGTTGGTGTGCCTCTGAACATAGTCGAATTCTGAACCATTTGAATCAGACTTGGTTTGAGCTCAAAATTAGTAGCTTGCATAGGTGGATTGACTATGCTTGTAGTGATATTTGCTGTTGGAGTGAAGTAGTCCCGAAGAGTTCTTCTCGGATTGGCAGCCATCACTCTTGTCTCTTTTCTTATCCTTCGAGCAGTTCTATCAATTTCTGAATCAAAAATCAAAATAGGCTCTTGGGAGCGGGTGAGCATGCACGAGTAATAATAATAAAAATAAAACTAACAAATAAAATTAAACTAAATGTAATTATTTTTTTTTGTTTTTAATAATTTAAAACAAGAAATAAAATAAATGTCTAAAGCAATAAAAAATCTTTTTCGTTTAATATTATTAAGTTAATCCCCGGCAACGGCGCCAAAAACTTGTTGTGTTAAAAACACACTTGAGAGCTAGTGTACTCTCTTGCAGAAGTAGTATAAAAAATATCGTCTCCACAGGGATTAATTAATAAGCACCAAACTACTTAAGATTAATTATTATTTAGACGAACGAGTGTTTGGTTGTATTAGAAATTAAAATAAAACGAAGTAAATAACAAGAATTAAAATTGAAAAGTTCGATCAACGGAGGGAAGCCTAGGGTCTCGGTTTCACTTGCTAGTTTCGATTCCTCTATGTCTAATTCTACCTAAATTCCCTTATTTTATTCAATTACCAATCCCTTTACTAAACCTATTAATCCGTTTGGTCATTCGTGATTAATATTCTTTTCCCTAAATTAATCCTAGTTTGGTCATGCTAGAATTTAAATTTAAGAAAAGCATGAAGTACAAAAAGGTTGAATGATTGGAAGACTAAATTAAAGTTTGGTCATTCATTAATTATAATCTCAATTATCCTATAGGTCCACCAACTAGTTGTAGTACGGTCGCTAATCAACTAATTGATTATAAACATGCAAAGGGTTGTCAGTCCTAATTATGTAATAAAGCAATAGGATAATATTAATTGAAATAAAAATTGGGAATTCAAAATATAAATTAAAACATAAAAAGGTCTCTAATCAAGCAAGATCCACCTAAGACCCTAGAAGAGGATTTAGCTATCCATAGTGTTCAAGAACATTGGATTAAAATAAAAAGTCATGAATTACAGAATATAAAAATAACCCGGAGATTGAGTAAATTCTGATCCTGTATTCAGTCTCTGTATTCTGCTCCAAAGCTCTCTCACGGTGTCAAGAACGGGTACCAAAATCTCATTTTTCCTCTCCTCTGCGTCCGTGTGCGTGTTGTTGTTGTTACTGTTGCCGTCAGGATGTGTTGTTGTTGTTGTTCCTCTTTTCTTTTTTTGATAATTACGACTCCCCCCTTTTTATATATTCAAGTCTTTAGGTTATGCTACTTCTCCCCCAAGTCACGTGATGATCATCCCTTTTTAATTCTCTTTTTTTTCTTTTATATTTGTTGCCTCGATTTGCGTGCCTTACTTTTTCTCCAAGTCACACTCACGGCACCACTCCTTTGCTTTCTCTCCAAGGTGTTTCATCCAATTACATGGGCTTGCTGGATTTGTTGCTTTTTCAATGGATTTATGGGCCTTATTTCAATTCAATTCCAAGCCGATTACTTAGCTTCTTTTTGCATCAGCTTTGGTTGGTCTTGTGCTTGCTTTCAATTCTTTTTGTTGCCATTTGCAAATGGGCCACATGTTGTATATGTAATATTATTTTATCTTTTCTGCAAAATAAAAAGCAAAGTAAGTTTTTTATCTGTTTAAGTGGTAATAATTGCTCTAAAAGTGACTCAAAAATATCTCTAGAAATGCACTAAATTAGAGTTTATCAAGAGTCATTCTAGATACCTTGGTTTCCCTACCCCATTTGGGATATCAAAGAAGGCTATCTTTAGGTTTGTCATTGACAGAGTTTGGAAGAAGTTGAAGGGTTGGAAGGAAAAGTGTCTTTCTAGGGTTGGCAAAGAGATTTTAATCAAAGCAGTTGCCCAATCAATCCCTAATTACATTATGAGCTGCTACAAAATGCCTGAGGGATGCTGCCAGGAAATTGATTCTATGCTTAGATCATTTTGTTGGGGATCTAATGAGGAGAAGAAGAAAATACACTGGATAAGCTGGGACAAGTTAGGAACTGCTAAATGTAAGGGTGGCATGGGATTTAGAGCTTTTAGTGACTTCAACAAAGCTCTTCTAGGGAAACATTCTTGGAGGTTGCTCAATGGGGGAAGCCTGTTACTTGAGAAGGTACTGAGGAGTAGATACTACCCTAGGGGACAATTTGCAACAGCTGGTTTGGGGTACCAACCAAGCTATGCTTGGAGAAGTATCTTAAGTGTCTGGGACAAGATCATGCAGGGTGGTAGATGGATTGTTGGTCAAGGGGAGTCTGTGAGTGTCTGGAAGATGAGGTGGTTGTCAAACCAAACTGGTTTTATCCATAGCAGACCCACTTTGGAGATCCCTGAGGACTGTTTGGTCTCTGATATGATCTTCGAGTCACCTGTTCAATGAGATAGAGAGAAGATTTTTAGAAATTTCAACAGTGCTGAAGCAAAGCTGATTGTTAGCATTCCTCTAGCCACGACTCTGTGTGATGATAAGCTCATATGGCATGCTGAAAAAAGTGGCTTATATACTGTTAAATCTGCTTACCATATTTTTTGTAATGACAGATCTAGAGCTAACCCTGGAAGTTCAACATGTGCTGATGCTGATTTGTGAAAAGAAATTTGGAAGATCCCTTTGCCAAACAAAATCAAAAGCTTCATTTGGAGGCTTGCCAAAAATATCCTTCCTACTCGGGTAAATCTTTGCAAAAAAGGTATTACATCTGATACCTCTTGTCTTTTGTGCAATACTGATGGTGAATTTGCTGAGCACTTGTTCCTAAACTGTCCTATTACAAAACTTACCTTCTTTGGCTCACAATTGGGGCTAAGAATTCCTGACCACCCAAATGTTAATGGTTGGCTCCTCCATTGGTTGACTTGCAAAGATAAATTTGGTGTCCAACTATTTTGTACAATCCTGTGGAAGCTTTGGTTTTCAAGGAGCCAGGTACTGTTCAACAAAATCCCTGCCGATCCTATCAAAATTGGTGTGGATGCTTTGAGTTTTGTCAATGAATTCATAGCAGCAAATCCTACCAGGAGTTCAATGCTGCCTAGCAATGATCCAGTTCTCAACAGAAGTGATAGGCTTAAGAGCAACCATATTTATGTTGATGCGGGCTGTTTCAATGAAGGTAGCACAGGCTGGGGATTAGTGATGACAGATAATACTGGGTCAATCTGTTACAGTGCCTACAGAAGGGAGGATATTGTAGTCTCTCCGATGATGGCTGAGTCAATAGGAATCAGATGGGCTCTCAATTTGGCTGTGGAATTTGGCCTAGCTGATATGACGGTGGCCACGGATGCTGTTGTTGTAGCTAATTGTATAAACAAGTCTTTGACAGTTGCTGAGTTAATGCCTATTGTAATTGATTGCCAAAATATCCTTGCTAGAGGTCTTGGCCATTGGATCTTGTATGTCAATAGAAGGTGTAATGCTGCTGCCCATGATCTTGCTTGTCTAGGAAAGTCATAAATCGATTAGGAGCTTCCAAAGGACAAGCTCAAAATCGATTGTTAGCTTCAAACACCAAGTTAAAATCGATTATTGGCTTCAAAATCAAGTTCTTTTAAAACTATAAGTATATAATCGATTGCTTGCTTCCAAAACAAGTCCATAATCGATTTCTTGCTTCCAAAAGCAAGTCCTTTATGAATTTAATCGATTGATGGCGTTAAAGAATAAAAATGAAATCGATTGATGGCTTAAACAATATGAATGAAATCGATTTCTTTACTTCAAAACAATTTCTTTTAAGAACACTAAGCCATGAATCTATTTCTTTTAAAAACAACAAATGCCTAACCTATTTATCAATTGAAATCATATGTTAGGTTCATTTGTGTTAGTGATATTGTTTTTTTTTGTGATTTGAGCCGATCTTCAAAAGCGGTTTACAATTCATTCCTAAGACACGACCCAACTTCCTAGGGAATACTACCATTGACACACTTACTTCTTGAGTTGGTTGTGCCTTGGAGTTCCATTTGTCACTTTGTCTTAGATTACTTCATCATCAAAACTTGACCTGCAACACAAGGTATCCACATTCTCCCCCTTTTTGATGATGACAAAATTTTAATTCATCTTAGGTGGGAGGTTAGTTCATCAAGCAAAATAATACACTAATATTAAAGATATGTATCTAGACTCCCCCTTACTTGATGCTCCCCCTATCTAAATGCAAAGTGACAATCCTAATTTTCTCCCCCTTTTTGTCATGATCAAAAGGGTTAGTGCGAAACTTAGTTGGTGAGTCGAAAACGCAACTAATGGTAACAGTGAGTTCATTGCATTTAAAAAGGATAGCCTTAAACCACGGAATGACATGAGTGTCGAGTTTCAACACAAGATAGCCAAACATAATTCAATCACCAGTTCATATTTCTTTTTAGATAAATGATAACTTAATGACTCCATGTTTTCTTCGAATGAAAAATAAATTTTCTTTTTGCAATGGTTTTGTAAAAATATCAGCTAGCGGTTTTGAATGCTCAACTAAACTTCTTAATGGTGCATAAAACAAAATCAAACAATGGTAATCACGTAATTGTCTAATGCTAAGTAACTTATGCTTAAGATATTCTACATAAAGCACATTATCAATAGAGGTGGATAGATTTTTACCAAACTTACCTTCACCGAGGATTCTTCCTCTATTGTTGTTATCACAAGTCACATGACCGCTTTTTCTGGTGGTAAGTGTTAAGAGCTTTGTCATATCTCCAGTCATGTGCTTTGAGTACTTGCTATCAAGGTATTAATTTTTCCTCATACCTTGAAGCATACCTGCAATAAGGTCAAGTTGAAAGTTTTGGTACCCAAATTTCTTTGGGTCCTTGTGGGTTAGTGCTTGGTAGAGTCCCTTTGGGAACCTACACCTTTTTCACAACTTGCCTGCTTCTGGCCATGCAAACAGATGCAGTATGTCCTAATTTGGCACAGTAATAACATCTAATATATGGACTAGTAGTGAACTTAGGTCTATAATGCACATGTCTTTTCATGAAATTATTTCTTGGAGACCTAGGATGCACATGTTGTATGTTGGACATTTTTCCTATTGTCCATTCAAGCTCATGAATTTTCTTTTCATAATCAGCACACTTATCACATACATAATTTTCTTTAAAGCAACCAAGACTATGATTTTCATTTCTTAGTTCTAATCTTTCCTTAGTTAAAGCAATAACTTCGTTTTGAAGATGAGCAACTGCTTTCTTAGATGGGTTAATGCTTTAGCTAGTTTCAAAGAATCATTATGCAATTCAAGAAATGCTTCATGTAATTCATCATATGCATTTTGTGAAGTGGTATCAGAGCTAGACTATTGTTTAAAGGGCCTAGCAGCTTCAAGAGAAATGGCTTCAGGTTGGTCTACGCAAGAGGGTGCGTAGAGTCTACAAATAAGACCTAGGTTTCACAAACTCTATAAATAGGACCTAGGTTTCACGTTTCAATTACAACCTAAAATTCTAAAACACAGAACGCGAAACGCACTCACAGTCACACTTCTCATTTCACGTTCTTCATCACTTTGAGCTGATCTCTCTCAAGGGTTAGGTTGGGGTTCTTCAAGTTGTACTATTCACCTTCTCAGAGGTATTTGTTATTTCATTGTTATTGTAATTTCTTGTAATACTGTATTGGGTTTTTACTAGAGAGTGGGGTATCTCTCTAGGGTTTCTGATTGTAACAAGGGTGGGGTATCTCTTGTTGTAATTGTTTTTAGGGCTCTTGCACAAGGTGGGGTATCCTTGGTGAAGAGTGCCTGTGTCTGTAAGGGTTTTAAAGCACCCGATTGAAAGCTTTGATTTGATAGTGGAAAATCTCACAAAGGGTTGTGAGGACTGGACGTAGGTCACTGGGAGGTGACCGAACCAGCATAAATCTCGCGTGTTCTTTATTGTTTTGCGTTCTAATTCTTTTATTTCATAAACCTGCGCAAAAATCAAACTAAGTCGTTAAAAAGGGGAACTGTTTTCAAAAATCTCAATTCACCCCCCCCTCTTGAGACTGAAGCTACTTGGTAACCAAGATGAGATATTTTAGGGTCACCTCTAGTGATCAGAATTGGACTCCAGTTTCCCTCTCCAACCTTCTTATCAATAGCTTGAAAGAGCCTCTCAATGCACATACCAAAAAGATAAGGAGAGATGGGATCTCCTTGTCTAGGGGAGAGCTCTTCAAGGGCTTCACCATTCCACAAAACTTGCATAGTAGGTGAAGATATGCAATGCCAAATGATCTGGATAAGTTTTCCAGGAAGACCAATATCCTCAAGAGTATTTTGAATGAATTCTCATCTCAACCTATCATAGGCTTTCTCTAGATCAATCTTAATAGCCATCCAGCCTTTTTTACCACTTTTACTTCTCATGGAGTGGAATATCTCCTGGGCAATGATGATGTTATCATGACTGTGTCTTTTGGGAATAAAAGAACACTGAGCTGGTCCAATTAAGGTCTGGAGACAATCTCTAAGCCTGCAGGTTATAAGCTTAGTAATGGTCTTATAAGCAACATTACATAAGCCTATAGGCCTAAAATGCTTCATATTAGTCACTGCCTCGGTTTTTGGAATGAGAGCAAGGAAAGTAGCATTGATCTCTTTGATCTTATGGGGATTATCCCACATATCTTTGATCATGTTGCAATAAGAGGGCCCAATGGTTGCCCATTGGCTATGATAAAACACTACTTGATAGCCATCAGGGCCAGGAGCTTTAAAAGCCCCTATGCTCTTGATAGTTCTGCCTATCTCTTCATCAGTGATCGTTCTAGTCAAATCATTCAGGTAATCATCATCAAGAATAGGAAAATGACCAACCAGTTCATAAGGAACTATACTCTCATTGACAGAGAAAAGAGTTTTAAAATAATTAGTAGCCATAGCTTCAATTTCCATAGGCTCATGTATCCAGCTACCTTGGTCATTTTGGAGCATAACAATATTATTTCTCCTCCTTCTAATAGTGGTAACTCCATGAAAATACTTAGTATTTCTATCCCCAAATTCAATCCACTTAGCCCTAGATTTTTGATACCATAAAATCTCTTCTTTGGCCAAGATGTCCTCATAAGATTTCCAAGTATTTTGTTGCATTTGAAGGAGCTGGTCATTCCAACCAGTAATTAGAAGCTGGTCAATTTCTCTAAGCTTCTTAATCAGATTCTTTTTTTGCTGAAATACGTTGCCAAAAGTTTCCTTGTTCCATTCTCTAAGCACTCCTTGAAATTCTTTGAGATGAAGAGAGAAATTAGAAGTATCACTTCTCCAATTATCCACCACCAGTTGATTGAAAGAATCATGAGTGATCCACATTGCCTCAAACCTGAAAGGCCTTCTCCTTCTGTTGTTAACAGCTCTTTGCTCAAAGCAAAGCAACAAAGGAGAATGGTCAGATTTTAGTTTGGATAAATGATGAATTTCAACAGCAGGGAACCTGAGACGCCACTCAAGGTTACAGATAGCACGATCCAGCCTTTTCCTCGTACCTCCCCTAGCCCAAGTGAAGATATCACCTTGAAAACCCATGTCTAATAAACTGCAAGCATCCATAGTGTCTTGAAATCTAGTTTCAGTAATCTGAGATCTAACCACAGCAGGACCATGCCTTTCACAATCTCTTAGAATAGCATTAAAGTCACCCAAGAGAATCCAAGCACCATCAACTTCACAATTAATATCTTGAAGGTCATCCCAAAGAGCCTGTCTAGGAGTAAAATGAGGACTACCATAGACAATTGTCATGAACCAAGGAGCAGAATTAATAGCATTAGGCAGAATTTTCATATGAACAAATTGATTTGATTCTCTAAGTATTTGAACTGACCAATGATTGCTATCCCACAGCAGCCAAATACCTCCAGCCTGACCTCTGGCATCTTTAATAAATGGATTTTCAAAACCAATCCTATTAACAATCCTCTTAGCTATGGAACCACTAGTATGAGTTTCAAGCAAAGCAATGAAAGAAGCTGAATACTCACGTTTCATATCCTTAATAAGGCTTGCAAAACCTTTGATAGATGTACCCCTACAATTCCAACAAATTAGATTCATTAGGATTGTTGGATAGGATGAGAGACCACTCCCTCAGAGGCTTCCATAGGAGAAAATTCTCCATTATCAACAGGTTTCCCAGTTTTTGATTCTTGCAAATCAAAATTTGTAGACACAGTAGGTCTAGGAATAGTCCCTAAGACTGTCATGTTTCTTAAAATCTCTGCTCTATTTCTATCTGCTTCATCAATTTGCCCTAAGGCAGATCTAATGGAGTCAGAACTTCTGAATTTATTAAGGAGATTTTCTCCATGATTTTTGTACATGCTTTTCATATAAGCCATAATAGCTTCTTCATCAGCATTCTTATAGGGCCCAGAGGAAGGCTGATAGCTAGTTGAGGGTATGTTTTCCTTCCCTAAATGTTGGATATTTAGAGAATTAAGAGTGCTCATGTCATTGGTCATAACAGAGTCACCCTTTTTAGAGTTCTTATCCTTACGAGCAGTGACTTTAGGAGGTTTAGCAAGCTTCTTTCCTTTCACAGCTAGCTGAGGATTTTTCCCAGCTTGAGGATTTCTCACCCTAGGTTTGGGAGTGGGTTTAGCTTTAGGCATAACTACCTTTTCATCCATAATTGTTTGCTTTTGTTCTGCCACCTCCACCTTAGGAGTTTCCACAATGATTTCCATCTCTCCATTGCTCACTTCAACATGAGTTTTCTTGACAAACTTAGGTGTTTGATTATTAACAATGCTAACATTGTTGGTCTTGGATTCTGGTTTACTACTCACTGTTTTCCTCTTCCTTGCCACATATTTAGGAATGTTCCAAGGCCCCATTTCTAAGTCTTTCACTTCAGTATCAACAAAGCCCACATTGGTGACCTTCTCCTTAGAATCTTCATTAACAGTATCTTCCTTAGGCAACACAACTTGCTGCACTTCATTAACAGGTTCAGCAGGAATTTTAACTGCTGATTCTACCTCTAGCATTTCTCTACAACTATCCTTCTTGTGCCCATATTTCCCACACCCAAAACAAATAGCATGCAATCCTTCATATTCCAAAGGCAACTTAAAACCTCTCAGAGAAATATGAGATGACAAAGGTTTGTCTAGGTCTAATTCCACACAAATTCTAGCAAACTTCCCTCTAGAGTGGAGAGATGTCATCTTGTCCATCCGGAATTATAAGTGTTTGAAAAAGGATCCCCCTTTTGAGCATTAGATTGTTCAATAACATTAACAGACATCCCTAGTTGGCATTCAACACCAGTGTGGCCAACAACACCACAAATTTCACAGGGTGGTACAGAAGGAGTAGAAGGTGAAATAGCATTTACACTCAGCTTATCAAATTTAGCAAACAATGCATCTACCTTAGAAGCTAAATGATCAAGAGTAGAGACTTCATACTTACCTGGCTCTTTCTTTGATGGGGGTGTAGCAGTGATGGCTCTCTCACCCGTCCACTGGTAGTGATTTTGAGCCATGTCTTCAATCAGTGCATAAGCCTCTTCAATGTTCTTGTTCATTAGAGCTCCACCCGCAGCAGCATCCACGGTCATTTTTGTAGTGTAAAGCAAACCATTATAGAAAGTGTGTATGATCAACCACTTCTCTAGTCCATGATGGGGGCATAGCCTTAACATTTCTTTGAAATGCTCCCAAGCATCATAAAGAGATTCCCCATCATTTTGAGTGAATCGTGTGATTTGATTCCTCAATTGAGCAGTTTTGCTTGGGGGAAAGAATCTAGCAAGGAATGCTTGCCTTAGTTGATCCCAAGTTGTGACAGATTCATTAGGTAATGAGTGAAACCAAGCTCTAGCTCTGTCCCTCAATGAGAAAGGGAAAAGTTTTAGCCTTATAGCTTCTGGAGTCACTCCATTTAATTTTAGAGTGCCACAATATTCAAGAAAAATAGAGAGATGAAGATTTGGGTCATCAGTAGCATTACCAGAGAATTGGTTCTGCTGGACCATAGAAAGCAAAGAAGGTTTAAGCTCAAAATTGTTTGCATCAATATTAGGATGCACAATAACTGCATGTGGCTCAGCCGTAGAAGGCGTAGCATACTCTTTAAGAGTACGATTTGGATTAGCAGCCATTTCTTCGTTATTGCGCAGTTCTCTCCTTCTTTGGTGTAAGAATCTTTCAATCTCAAGAATTGGTTGAACAATATCTTCGAGATTTCGGACTCTTTGCATTCAAGAATGAGAGAATCCAAATGAAAAGTAACAAAATAAAAGAAAACAGAAATTTTCAGTCTAACCGGTACCAAAATGTTGATTAATATCACTACTCCCCGGCAACGGCGCCAAAAACTTGATAGGCCGCAAGTGCACGGTTCTATCACGTAATAAAAAGTATCGATCCACAGGGAGTATTTTACGATTACTAATCTAACTTTTGATGTTGATTAGCTGAAAGGAATGATTTTAATAAAAAGAGTATTTTTGTTTTGTAAAATTCAGAATAAAAGACGCCTTGGGATCATGGTTAGATCACAATGATGGAAATAAACAACCCCTTAACTATTCTCTATCTTATTTTGAAATTGTTTTAAGGACAAGGTATTCTTTTGGTGTAATTCAAGCTTCCTTTCGGAATGCAAGAATGTGTCTCGAAACAATGATCAAACCTATTCTCATGGTTGATCATCGCAGAGACCCATTAAGCACAACCTTATTGTCCCAAGGCTAGCAATGCTATTCTCATGCTTTGCTTTGCCTTGTCTAATTCCATTTGTTCCAATATCAAACTTCACCTCTCGGTACTTCGTTTGATATTTGTTTTATAAAATTCAATTCTATGGAATTAGATTAAAATTTAAGTTCTAAATAAGATAGAGTTTAGTCTTGGATTTGTTTAGGGACCCATCATTTGATTGTGTCCCACAATCCCAAGACTAAAGAAGTCTACTCACACATGATCATAGTAGACAAGGGAGTAGAAGAGAATGACATAAAAGAAAATGACATAAAGATAAATGACTGAAATCTAAACGACAAGAAATAAAGTGCTGAAAGTAAGAGCTGAAATGTAAAGTGTTGGAAATGTAAAGAACAGAAATTAAAATTGCAAGAAAGTAAAGAACATGAAAATAAAAGAGCAAAAGCTTAAGAGAATTGCAAGAACTTAGATTAAACTTTGGAGTGAGATTACAAGTATGCTCAAGTGCCATTACAGCTGAAATGAGGTTCTATTTATAGCCTAGGATCAGTAGACAAAGGATTAAATTCGAATTACAAGCCATAATGAAAGAATTGGAAGAGTTTTGTAACATTTTTAGCTTCAGATAAAGGTGCACGGACCATGCTGCTGGGGTGCACGGACCGTGCGTGCCGTAAAACTTGTAAAATTCTGATTCAGCACAGGGAGCACGGACCATGCGTGTAAAGAGCACGGACAGTGCGTGGTCTTCAAACTCTCCAGCTTCTGCAACGTACAGTGCGCACGGACCATGCTTGTGGTGCGCACGGACCATGCGTGTCTTGAGTCTTTTCAACTACTTTCAGTAACAGTGAGCACGGACCATGCGTGTAGTAGGCACGGACCGTGCGTGAACACTTAATTCTTGGCTTCATTTGCTTGATTTTGCTCCTTGGTCCTTGAACTTTTATTCTTTGCCTTTAATCACGTGAATTTCTTCCATTCCTTCATTATTTGATCCTGAAAATAGAAACCAACATTTTGTAGTAAAATAGCTCCAAAGTGAAACTAAAATTCTACAATTTTTATTTAATTCAAATGCTAAAAACATAGTAAAATAAGACTTATCAACAAACAAACGTTATTTATGGTTATAGTTAAATAATAAAATTAGATATTATTTTTGGTAGTGATTTGGCTGTGTATGATATAATATATAAGGGTATTAAAGGAATAAAATCTTATAATCCATTCCGTTCCGTTCATTATCCAAACAATGGAGTGAAATTTTGTTCCGTTCCATCATTAAAATACCCAAACAATGGAATGTAAATTTTATTCCATTCCACTCCGCTCCGCTCCATTCCATTCCATTCCTCTCCATTCCATTCTATTCCATTCCATTCCGTTAAGTATGAAGTATCCAAACATACCCTAAAGGATCTCAAATGTAGTGCCACCATTCTAGGATGCCTACCAAAAGATGAACACCAAACTCTTTAGACCTGCAAGCCGCCTTTTACTCAGCTGCTTGGAAATCTGGAAAAGAAAAATATAGATAAGGAAAGGGTAAGTCACAAAGACTTAATGAGGGAACAACAACCACCATCAACGAGAAGGGAAAAGACGCAAGACACGGGTATTTAGCAAAATTCATAAACTATGCTTAGGTAATAATCATAGTAATCTTGAGAAAATATAGAAAATCCAAATAGCAATCAGAACAATCACACGTGAGAGGATCCAAAGACGACTCCATCTCGTTGATAGCCGTCTCCACCTAAGGGTGGCCTCCCTTTAGGGGCGGCTTCATTTAACGGATAGCCATTTCTTTGTTCAATCACATCACATAACGATTATGGGGGCAACTACATCTCGTTGAGAACCCTCTCTCTCCTAAGGGTGTCCTCCCCTTAGGAGCGGCTCCATCTGACGAATAGCTCTCTCCATTCGAGGTCGTATAACTAGGTGCTTCTAGATTGTTACATCCGTTACCGATTACATCTCAAAATCATTATCGCATCATTTTAAAAATAACCAAGTTAAATATCGGCATCAATAATATTTAAAGATATTGTCAAAGAAACTTATGAGTTTTTCAAGAGTGTGTTTACCATTTGTAAATAAATAAATCGATTGTGCCTTTAAAATATCAAAAGGAATAAAATAGTGACATTTAAAATAATGTAAATATGTGACAATGACCGTCATCATCTCACAATTATGATGAGTTAACGTTTTAGCGAAGCCAACGAATCAATGACAGGAAAATTTGAAAATCAATAATATTTTCTAAGTTTTGAGATAATTATTCAAGAGCTCACTACCCATGGGGAAGCAAAAAAATCCCTAATATCTACCATAAACTTTGAAACCAATTTTTATCACAAAACTAATGTGTCCAAGATGCATTTTTGGAATAATGAGTAGCGAGTATACCTCAAATAACCTTAAAGAGTAGCCTTGAAGGTGTGGGCATTTCTCATCTTTTAAAACAAAAACCCTAACTCCAAAATACTACCCAAGAGTGAAATGAGATGACTTTTCTTAAAATATGGCTTAAAGGTGTAAGATTTAAAGCGGGATTTGGCCACTTGAAGTGAGGAGAAGAATACAATGGGAGGAGAGACATGTTAGAGGAGAGGAGAAGCAAGTGAGAGGGAGAGGGAGAGGGAGAGGGAGAGAGTGTCGTGAGAGGAAGAGAAATTGGGGGTGGGGGTTCTGTTCCTCTTTTTTGAAAGTGTGTGATGTTTTTGTGTTTTTTTTTCATTTTAATGAAACGATGTGTTTCAGATAGATACAACACGAAACAAACTAAATAGTATCATTAGACTCAGACCGGTCATAAACCTAGTCAAGGCGTTGGGTTAGTGGGCCATTGCTAGGATCAGTTGATCACTAATCGAACCACTTGACCTGGCCACAATTAAAAAATATTAAAATTTTCAATCTTTAGAAAACTATAGAAAAATCTCACCATACTTTTTTTTTTGACAAGAAAAATCTCACCATACTTAAAACACCCTTAGAGTAGGAAAAACGTCGTTTTACCGTTGGAAATTTAATAATGCAATACAAATTGAGTTGAATTGATTCAACCAACCAATTTGTTCGACCAGTTTGACTAGGGGTGTTCGCGGTTCGGTTTTGAGACAAAAAGTGAACCGAACGGCAAGATAAAATACATGCGATTTGGTTTGGTTCGATTGACTTCCCAAAATAAAATTGAAGCAAACCAAAACCAACCAATGCGGTTTGGATTGGTTCGGTTTTTTCCAAGACAAAACATAATTTAAAACGAATTTAAAATTAACTAACATAAAAAATGGCTAACACAAATCTTTAAGAAAAAATCTACTCAAATATATGTAGTATATAAATTACTCCCTTTTAATTCTTTTAAGATAGCTAAGATAATGTTTAAAAGAACTTGAATTAAATGCTTTATTGTAATTTTCAAATATAGCATAACATTATGGATTGTTTGTAAGTGAGTCAAAGAATTAATTGAATTTAGACTAGTAATTGAGTGGGAGTTGAGTTTTAGTTGCATTTGGGTTAGTAAGTTTGTAAGAAAGGTTGTAAGTCAATTAGCCTTAGTGCTACTTGTGGTTTGGTTTGGTCCGGTTTCTGTAATCAAAACCACGAACCGAACTGAACTGCGTGGTGCAATAAAAAAAGAAACCGAACCAAACAAATAAGAAGCGGTTTTTTGCGATTTCCAGTTTGGTTTGGTTCGGTTTGCGGTTTTCTATTGATTTGGTTCGGTTTTGATCACCCCTAAATTTGACTACAAAATTGAATAGGTTGGCCGATCGAACTATTGCATGGACCGACCATGCCACTAGTTTTCGGTCGAGTCGAGTAAACCGGCCGATTTGGTCCAAGTTTAATAACACAAGAACTAAACAAATGATGTCATTCTCATATTGAAAGCCACCAAATCCATTCCCAAGTTTGAATACGAGGTATAGTAGTGATGCATTCTATAATGAATTTTTTTGGGATTAGGGTTTACGAAGGGAGCAGAAGTATTGAATGAAGAAGAAGATGAAATTTTTATTTATTAAATATAATAATTAAAATACAATTTTTGTAATAATAATAGTAATTTTTATGTTTAAATTCCAACAAGGCAAGGTGGCGTGTCAGCCACGTAGGATAAGTGACTAATAACTCAACGCCAATTTTGTCCAAATTAGAGGGGGGGACTTCGATTTTACAAATTGGGAAAAATAGGGGGACTAAATTTGTGAAAAAAATTCTTGGAGAAATAAAATCGTGAGTTGGTGAAAAAAGGGGACTAAATTCATGAAAAATATTTTTAGGAGACTAAAATTGTGAGTTGGTGAAAATAGGAAGACCAAAACTGTAATTAAAGCTAATCAAACTCGACTTTTTTAAATAAAGAGAAATGGGAAAAATATGACATGGAAATGCCATGAAAGACAAAAATGTAACACATCAGCATTTTTAACGGATAAGTTAGCGGAGGAACTAAAATAATAGACATTGAAATTTGCAGGGACATTTTGTAAAAAAATAATTAAGCCCTACACATTATATTTGCAGGAACGAAAAATATATTTAAGCCTAAAAAATGACTGTTATTAAAAGAAAAGGGTGGAGTTGGCTCATTCCAGCGGGGTTCAACTCGCGTTGACCCTGTGAGCCTCGGAGCCCGTACAAGCGAGCTCAATGTGATATCACTTTTCTTTTCTGCTCCATCAAATTCTTCAGCGAGCAACCATGACGGCCACCCATTGTCGCCGGTTTCAGAATTAGAGAAGCCGAGCCGAACACTGCAACAGTCGTCGGCGGAGCCGTTTCTTCCTTTCATGCTATCTCTTACGTTACGGTTGGGCTCATTATGGACGATGGAGTTTCCTGATTATTTATTTGGAGATATGGCTCATCTCATCAATTGAAGATCGAGAGAACGCTGTTGTAATATTTTATTGGTGAACAATATTGTAATCTTCAACCAACACTATAGGTTCAGGTATTTTCGTTTCATCACTTCAAATTTGATCCCCTTTTCTTCATATTTAGTTTGAATTTTGAAAGTTGAAACGAACTCCATCGCTTTCACTATGTTCAATACCCACCGCAGCAGAGCCTTTCTCTACCTCAAGGCCATAACTTTCCCACCATCCTCAAACCCTTACCCTCTTTTCCATCAATACCTTTTCTTCCTTTCTGCACCAACACTTCTGATTCACCCTCATTTCCAGTTTCTTACCTCATCAACAATTTAGGGTTCTCCCCACAATCTGCTTCCAAACTTTCCTCCACATACCAACTTGGTTTCAAGACCGCCAAAAAACCAGACGCAGTTCTCACCTTCTTTAGAAACCGCGGTTTCTCAGACACCCAATTACACCGTATGATCCAAAAGGCACCCTGGCTTCTTTCCTGCGACCCTTGCAAAAGGGTTTTGCCAAAGTTTCAATTTTTTGCCTCCAAAGGTGCATCAACCTCTGACATTGTTAAACTTATCAGTAAAAACCCCCAGGTATTGTCTCGAAGCCTGGAAAATCAATTAGTCCCTTGCTATGAATTGGTTTTTAAATTCTTGAAATCTGACAAGGACACTATTGCTTTCTTTATTTACAATACATATTGGTCTGGGGATATTTATGTGGGTCGTAACATAAGAATGCTGACTGAGAATGGAGTGACTGAATCAAACATTGCTAGAATGCTTCGGATCAGGTCTATTGTCTTCAATACATGTGTCAATAAGATGCTGCAGCTGGTGATGGAAGTAAAGGATATGGGGTTTCCTCCTTCAAAATCAACTTTTGCTATAGCATTGATAGCCAAAGCACTTTTAACCAAAACCCGTTGGAATGAGAAAGTCGACGTCTTTAAGAAATGGGGGTGGTCTGATGAAGATATTCTGGAAGCATTTATAAGGCAGCCTCACTGTATGTTAGCATCTATTGATAAAATAAATTCAGTGATGAGCTTTTGGGTTAACCAATTGGGTTGGGATGCTTTGGCCCTTGTCAAAGGACCAACAGTTATTGGGTTGAGTTTGGAGAGAAGGATCATACCTCGGGCCTCAGGTCTTCAATATCTTTTGGAGAAAGGTTTGCGAAAAAAGAATGCAAGCTTAACTACTCCATTTATAAAAACTGAGAAGTTGTTCGTTGACAAGTTTATAAAACAATTTGTGGAGGATTCTTCTTATCTTTTAAAGTTGTATGAGGAAAAACTTAAACTTGTATCCATCAGTGACAAAACTGGCATGTACTCTTGATTAAATTTTTATGTATTTTATCCATAATTTGTTGTCTTGTTCCTTGTTTGATTTAAATACTTGTTTGGTGTAGACCGTGTTCGAGCTAATTTAGCTGACATGTTTTCATTGAGGAGGGGAGGGGGATTTGGATACTTAGGTGTGATCAGTGGCAAGTGTACCTTTCCGCCGTGCCTTGTATGATAGTTTTTCTTCTGGCAAAGTAATAGCTGTTTGTAATGTTGCAGCAGCCATGTATTTGCTGTTTTTGATAGAAATTCAAAAATAATCTCTGAAAAAAGTTAAGGGCAGTTGCCATTTTGGGTTCCGTAGCTTACATCATGTTCATTACCCACCGCGACAGAGCCTTTCTCTACTTCAAGACCATAACTTCCCCACCACCCCAAACCCTTACCGTCTTTTCCATTGCTACCCTTCGGGCATGGATCCTCTAACTTTATCTACTTTTCTCTCTATCTCTCTCTTATTTTGCTTTCTCTCTCATTTTTCTCTCTCCATCTTAAATTACTACATTGTCCTTCATTTTACCTCATTATATTGTTGGTAAGAAAGGCTTATGCTTTAGATTGGTAAGTAATACTTCTAAAAACTTTTCCTTTGGTTCTCTATACATTGTTGTTTCAAGGGAACTCATAATTTTGTAAACACTTAGTGAGGCTTCTACTATTGAATCATTTTCGTATTTTTTATCTGAAAGGTATTCCCTTAGGAGTTAGGAAGACTGTTTGGCAGATTTCGCTTTTGTTTTAGATCAGTTTTTTACTGTCTGCATGTACAACGGTGTAATATATTCTTTTTATGCACCAAGGTTGCTGTTTGATTGACAGTTTTGCTGAAAGATTATGACTATGCATATGTTAGTTGGAGTTGAGAGCTTTCTGATTTTGGAGTTACGAATTTAATGAGTGTTTGTAAGGAATAAAAGCTATTGCATTTGCAGTGGATAAAATAGAAATTGTTGGCCTGATAAGGGTCCTATGGGAACATTTTTAAATGATAGGCAACTTGTTGAAATGGTTTCATATTACATCCTGTGAGTCAGATTGCTACAAGATCTAGTAATGCTATTACATTCTATGGCTTTTAACTAGTTGCTTCTTTTCTTCCATTAGATTTCTCAATTGTATATACAGATATGTCATTTGCTTTTATGTCTAGTTTGGAATGGCCTGCATGTGGACTTGGTGACAACCCTTGTTTTGGCTTGTGGATAATGAAGTACTTTTTTTTGCATTCCCATTATACTTGAAATCTTGAAGTTGTGGAGTGAAGAAGGCATGACTTTCTTGAAATTGTTCCTAGTAACTTTCTTTTATATCTTTCATACAGTGATGTTGTAAATCTGCATTGGCAATAAATTGTTTAATCGAGCATAGCATCAAAGTACCTATACTATAATTGCACCTGAGTTTCTGTCTTTTCAGTTATCTTGTTTTGATTATTAAGAGCGTAAATCATTTTTTGGTTTATTTCCACTTTACATTAATTTACTTTGTACCGAGAAACTAAATATTTATATTTATAATAATGAATGCATGAAGCAGTTTCAACTTTTGTATTTTCTCACAGTCTCACCTTGTCTTGGTTGCTTCTAGCTTTTATTTGTTTTAGTTAAAATGATAAGCTGTTCTTGCCATTGATTTAGATTGCTTACATTTTATTAGGTCCTTAATTGTTTGAAGGGACCTCACATTTTTCAATTGTTTATGCATCTTCATTTGTAGTAAATCACTAGTTTAGAGTCAGTGTTTGACTGTTAGTCTTGTTCTTCTTTACTTGTCTTGCCTCACGGTATGTTAGCATCTATTGATAAATTAAATTCAATGATGAGCTTTTGGGATGCTTTGGCCCTTGTCAAAAGACCAACGGTTATTGGGTCCAGTTTGGGGAGAACAATCATACCAAGGAATGCAAGCTTAACTACTCCATTTATAATAACTGATGAAATGTTCCTTGACAAGTATATAAAACGCTTCAAGGAGGAGTCTTCACATCTATTAAATACGTACGAGGAAAACTTGAATCTTGAATACACCAGGGACAGTGGCAGGTCATGAGAAGATTTGTTGGTATTTTAGCCTGAACTTTTTATCTTGTTCTTTATTCAATTGGAGTACTCTAACAAATCTGTTTCATTTGCTAACATGGACAGATGTTAGTTTTGTTTTGATTGATATTTTTTTTATATCAAAACCGTGATGCATATTAGTCTTCCATTTATGGGCATGGAATACTTTTTTGTGATAGTGTCTTTCCTCCTTCCATGTTTGTTTAGTGCAATAATCTATCATATTAATTCAGCTTTACTAGAATAGGTATAGAATAGATTACTGGATTTGAAATGGTTTTAAATTGCAGTTGAAATTGTGATTGCTTTGCAAATACCAAAGGTGCAAATAATTGTGGGCAAATGCAGTTGTAGTTATGGTTGTAGTGTTGCTGTAAAGAGCTGTCAGACCTCAATATTGAGGCTGCATCTGTGATTGAGGACTGCAATTAATTAAAACACTTTGCGGTTAGTATTATGCCATAATCTTGTCTTAGCTAGTACTTAATTTCTCATTTATTGGCTTGTTGCTTGTTACTTGTACCTTTTGGTCTACTGATATGGATATGGTGGAGTCCGGTTTATATGTGAATGTACCTCATACAGTTTTGAAGATCATAATGTATTGTTACCTTGAAAAGATTTATGAAAAGAGTTCTATTTAGAGAGGGAGCTACCAAGTAGGACGTGTCCAAACTGAGGAAGTGTGTAGTCGGTTCTAACTGATCAACCGGGCCTGACCAATTTTTCCTACTGCGAGTCTCATTTTCCTACAAAGCTGATGAATAAAACCTTGGGCAAAAGACTGCTGCATGGATGTGTCAAGTTTGCTTAAAAACAGTTGACAGTAGGAAGAAAAAATTAGAGGGGATGACTATGTATTTATTAGTTGGAATTTTGAGAATTTCCTGGTTTTGCCATTACTATGGATGGTAGATGATTGTGCCTGTGCATCTTATTTTAGAGGTGTATGTATTTCTCCTATTTCATTTGAAAGTATCTCATCATATCTGTACGTGGTTACTTTGCTTTAGTACTTGAGTTTGACTAAGGGAAGAAGCTCTTGATGCTTATTCATTTTCTGTCTCACTACTATGATGCCTCACGATTGGTTTTGGTTTGATTAATATGATCAGATTCTCTGTTATGGATTGCAGTTTAGTGAACCTATTAATATCTTTTTTTATTTATTTAATATTTCTCTCTTTTTGAAGTATAAATTTATGTGAACTGCTTATTTGGAGGTGAAGGAAAAGTTATGAAAGATTTATTGTCTTACCTCTGAAGAGCCAGTCTTGACACTTGTAGCTTACTGTTTGTCAAAATAATATGATTTGTGTAGCATCAACATGTGATAGCTAAGGAAGTTTTTATTGGCTAGTCATTTGTGTGTGTCTTTTATATTATTATTTGTATAATAGTAAGTTTTAACGGCTTTCGTGTCCCAACAACATGATATCCATGCAGATTTTGGCATGTGTGATTTTGTCATGTTCTTTTATGAACCAATGTGATATAGATACATTTTGCAGAAGGGAAGATTATATAAAACTGCATTCCTGTTTTCATTTGAAAGTATCTCATCATATCTGTACGTGGTTAGTTTGCTTTAGTACTTGAGTTTGACTAAGGGAAGAAGCTCTTGATGCTTATTCATTTTCTGTCTCACTACTATGATGCCTCACGATTGGTTTATGTTTGATTAATATGATGAGATTCTCTGTTATGGATTGCAGTTTTTTTTTGTCGAAAATGGATTGCAATTTAGTGAACCTATTAACATATTTTTTTATTTAATATTTCTCTTTTTTTGAACTATAAATTTATGTGATCTGCTTATTTGGAGGTGAAGGAAAATTTATGGAAGATTTATTGTGTTACCTGTGAAGATATTCAAGTAGCTATGAGTTACTCCCTCTGTCTCATTTTAAGTGTCATGTTTGCCATTTTTTTCTAACTCAAATTATTTGTCACTTTAGAATCTCAATACAAAATTTATTATTACTTTCCAACAATACCCTTACTTTAGAATATCAATAACCGTGCATTTGCTCCAATTATTTTCTTAATACCTGCGCATAATCTTAAACAGCAAATAAAATGAGACAGGAGTATAAAATTCATTTACCACACTCTGAAGAGCCAGTCTTGACAATTCTAGCTTACTGTTTGTCAAAATAATATGATTTGTGTAGCATCAACATGTGATAGCTAAGGAAAGTTTTCATTGGTTAGTCATTTGTGTGTGTCTTTTATATTACATTCTCATGCTCAGATGTCTTTTGTGCTTGTATATGTGCTCAATAATGAGGTAATACCGAATTTAGTCCCTGACTTTTCAAAAATGTTCAATTGGGTCTCTGACTTTTCACATATGTCAATTTAGTCCTCAACATTTATAAATGTGTGTCAGTTTGGTCCTTCTGTCAACCATGGTTAGTTTCAAAGCTGATGTGGCAAATGTGAGGGACCAAATTGACACTACCAAAATATAAAGAATCCATGTCAGCATGCCACGTCACACAAATGTTGATGACTAAATTGATGGTTTGGTTTGTTTGGATTTAGTGTTTCACGTAACGACACTATTGCTTTCTTTAATTACAATACATCTTGGTCTGGGGATATTTATCTGGCTCGTAACATAAGAGTGCTGATTGAGAATGGAGTGACTGAATCAAACATTGCTAGAATGCTTCGGACCTGGTTTATGGTCTTAAATAGACCTGACAATAAGATGCTGAATCTGGTGATGGAAGTAAAGGATATGGGGTTTCCTCCTTCAAAATCAACTTTTGCTACAGCATTGGTAGCCAAAACACTTTTAACCAAAACCCGTTGGAATGAGAAAGTTGATGTCTTTAAGAAATGGGGATGGTCTGATGCAGATGTTAACGTCTGTTGATAAAATAAATTTAGTGATGAGCTTTTGGGTCAATCAATAATTGGGTTGGGATGCTCTGGCTCTTGTTAAAGGACCAATAGTTTTTTCTTATGGTTTGGAGAGAAGGATCATACCAAGAGCTGCAGTTGTGCAACTCCTTCTGAAGAAAGGTTTGAGAAAAAAGAATGCAAGCTTAACTACTGTTGCACCCCGAAAAATCCTTTAGAGGGATTTCTCTTCGCACAACATGAATTGGAGTCGCCACCAATATTTTTTTAGAGGTAAAACATTGAAAAAAAACCTTTCTTGAAAGACAATGGTCCTTGGAACCACGAGATTTGAGTTCGGGGGTCGGTTATGCATGGGGAAGGTACGAGCACCCCACACATCCTTTCTACTGAAAGGGAACCTCGATTTGACGTGTGATTTAAAAGGTTGATTTAAGAAATGCTTTGTTTTTATCTCTCTTTATCTCTCCTTACTTTATGGAAAAACTTAAGGAAAATTTAATCTTTTGCGCTTGACGGGAGGGCACCGTGCCTACGTATCCTGGGGAGGGAATCAAAGCAACGTAGTTCTTGTTTTCGAAAATTGTTTTGTTTTTAGAAATTGCCTTGTTTTGGAAAAGGGTTTGTTTTTTTTTGAAAAGAAAATGGTTTTCATTTGTCGTGCTTGACGGGAATGTGACCCGCTCCTACGTATCTCCCAGTGCGATGGAGAATTCAAAGCTTACGTAGTTCTCGGTTGTCGAGAAAAGGTTTTTATTTTTTAGTTGTTTAATTGTGAAAATTGAATGTTCACAGTGATCAAACAACAAAGGTTTCGAGTGATCACCACTAGCATCCCATTATTGACGATCGTGCAAGCAAAGGCTTCGCATTATCCTCAACAAAGTTTTTAATTTGTGAAATGAGAGTTCTTTTGAAAAATGAGTGTTCATGATAATCAATTGAGCAAAGACTCCAAGTGATCACCACTAGCACCCCATTGTTGACAATCGTGCAAGCAAAGGCTTCGCATTATCCTCAACAAAGTTTGATTTGTGAAAAATAGTTTGAAATTGTTTTGAGAAGAAGTGAAGTTGTTTATCAATGATTATGTAAATGCAAAAAATGTTTTGAAGTTGGAATGTTACTAACGAGTAACAAATTGTTCTTTGTATGCAACATGGTTTTGAAGTTTTGGAGAGTTACTAACGAGTAACAATTGGTGGAAATCAAAACAAGCAAATTGTGAACACCAATTCAACATTTTAATGCACCACAAGCACATAAACAAGTATATCAAGCATGGAGTACCAAGCTTCAATTCAAGAATGCATGAGTAGGCAAGGATGCAAGAATAGGTAAGAATGCATGAATATGCAAAATGCATGTGCATCAAGGTTAAGTGAACCTATCCTTTGCCGAAACTTCACAAGCTTCAAACAACACTTTACAATAAACTCAAAGAGCAAAGAAAGCATGATTAAACTTGAGGGTGCATCAAGGTCATTGGAGACCAATCATGTGCGCAAATTCAATTGTTTATAGACCCCTTTTTGCTCACATTTCACAAGCACATCAAATGGGAATTGAATTTTTAAATGCTTACAAGCATAGGCATCAAGGTTGAAGTAACCTATCTCTTGCCAACTTAGCATAACCCAAGATCATTTTGTGGATCATAAATGAACCAAAAACCCAAATTCATTTTTCTCAAATCACAAATTTCACAATTAACAACATAGGTTTGAATATTGGCAAGTTTAATGGCCAATCATCAATTTATTCTAACAAGTCAACCAAATCAAGCAAGCGAGTGACATAACCAAAACATAGATGCGTTTATTCACAAGATTCAACCATGATAACCAACAAAAATCATAAAACACATATTTATTTGAAGCATGCGAAATCATTATCAAAGCAAATAACATTTTATTTCACTTAAAACAACAAAATCATGCATATAACCCCAAAATCAAAGCATCAAAACAAAGATTCATGAGATTAACATATGTACAAGCATAAAAATGAAGTTAAAAGAGAGGATCTACATTTTTGGAAGTGGAAATCTCACAAATATGCAAGAAATGATGACTTTATGCGAGGATTTACAAGAGAAGGGGTCTAGGAATCACATACCTTAAGATGAGCTCCAAATAAACACAATAGATGAAGAAACAATCAACCAAATCAACTTATCTTCAAGCTTGGTCTCCAATCTCCAAAAAATGACCCTTGATCTTGAACTTTTGTGTGATTTTATGAATGATTGATGGTTGAAAATTAGTGTTTAGGCTTGGAAGATGGATTGAATGTGTGTGGGTAGATGAGAAATGGAGAAGTGAGTTAGAGAGAAGGGAGAGGGGGTGGCGCATAAAATGGAGAGAAAGTGAGGAGGGAGTTGTGTGCTAGGGTTTATGAGTGAATGATGAGGCCAAAAGCTTTCTCCTTTTTTTGTGAGGTGAGGTTAATAGGGTATATATAGAAAGCAATTAGGTTTAAGGGTAGTTAGGTCATTGTGCACTAGTTGTGCTCTAGGATTTGATTTTAATTTTGAATCAAAGGCTAGGATTGAGGCTCACATGGATTGAGGACATTGAGAAAACACAAAATGAGAGAATAGAGAGGGATAGGCGACATTGGGGGTGTGGCCTTGGTCACCAAGTTTTGCTAGTTGTCATCTTGTACTATTGTACTATTATATGACCATTCCATTATCCCTTCATTTTTGATTATTCTTCTTAGGATAATTGTACAAAAATACACCCAATTTAGGCCACATACTAGGAATCTTAGGAATATGCCATTTTATGTGATCACCATGACCAAAAATGTCATAAAAATCACATCTTGGAACTTTTTGTAGAATATTCCCTTTTGATCCTTTTTGAAATTTTGTGCACAATGTATGCATGCATGCGCATACATACATACATGACCAAAAATGTTTTGCCTCAAATAAATTTCTCTAAAATTGCACAATGATTCTTGATGAGAATTTATCTTATTTTTGACAATGACCAAAATACCCTTTTGCCCTAAAAACTTTGTTTTTTAACAACAAATGCATTTCCACTCTAACAATGAATTTAAAAGCCCTAGAATGACTTTTAAAACCCAAAAATGCATGCACAATGCTCTTCACTCTTCAAAATAAAACCACACTTCTCAATTTATTTATTTTTTGCGGAAAATTAGGGTTTTAAACCCAGGCGGACAAAATTAAGGTATGACAATTACTCCATTTAAAATGACCGACAAGGTGTTCGTGGACAAGTCTATAAAACATTTTATGGAGGATTCTTCTGATATGCTAAAGCTGTATAAAGAAAAAATGAATCTTTCGTACACCAGGGTGAATACTGACATATCATGATCAACTTTTTAGCTATTTATTTCCATATTCTATTCTTGTTATGATGTTGACTGTGATTGGTTTTGTTTTAATTGCCAGTAATACATGTAGAAGTTGAATTTTTCCTGCATTTATGGGCATGGAGTGTAGTAGTGTCATTTTTCCTTCCATGTTGTATAGTCCAATTATCTATTTCATAAATGGTTATAAACTGCTATGTAATTGTGATTACTTTGCAGACACCACAAGTGCCAATGATTGTGGACAAATGCAGTCTAACTGTAACTGTGCAATGGTGAAAAGCTCTCAAACCTCAATATTGAGGCTGCAGATGTGGTTGTGAACTGCAATTATTTAAAACGCTTTGCAGTTATCGTTATGCCATAGTCTAGTCTTAATACATAGTACTCGATTGCGTCACATGTTATCGGTTTAGCATTGTTGCTTGTTATATTACGTTTTGGCCAAGTGATATATGGGTATTTTGTTCATGTTCTGTAGTTTATGTGAGTGCATTATGCATTGAACAACAGAATTGCTTGAACATCTTGTTGCCAGGTACTCTTTTAGGAAATATTTGTTAGAACAATTTGTTGGTGGGAATAATGCTGCAACAAAGAAGAAGAACCAAACATAGAAAACCATTAGTACGAATAATTGTTAATATCATGAACAAAAAAGAACAAAGGAGAAAGTGAATTTATCATTGCGCAAGACTCCAAGGCGCGTATAACACTAAGCTTTAGGTTCGATTCGCCCCCACCAATCACTCTAGATTGGATGCAATAGGATGACTGGCGAATCCCCTTCAGGATACAATGGAGTTCCTTGACATGGTTTGCACACCCACACCAAGCGTATATTCAACGGTATTTTACAGAACAATAGTTCCCTAACTTCAATTTGCGCATAAGAGAAGAAAGAGAATGATTTGGAATAATGAATTTGGTGGAGTTTTGTCTTAGACATATGAACATTGTATATGTGTATATGTGAATATATTCTTTCTACTTGTAAAGTTGTTCTATATATATAGACCAGCTCATACCATTTGGTGAAGATAAGTGTCTCTTCACTACAAATGTTCATGAAAGAACACAACTACTAGTGAAAGCCACCAAAGGACACACCTTTAGAACAAGAAATATTGTGTCTCTCTTTCACTTTAGTGTTATTGGATTTCTATTATTTTGGAAATCCCCAACAATATTTCACTTAATTTCTTTCAGATACTGTCTCATGTCCCAGTTGGGCATGTATAACCTGATGGAGTATTTTCTGGATGCAGTTAGTGGGAATTTAATTCTGGATCTCTTACTAACTTGTGACTTTTAGTACTATTATTAAGTACCAAACCAATAGTTTACTTCTGATTTTCTTTTATGCTTACATTTTTATAAGTCTAAAAAGGATAGATTTTTCAAGAATCAAACCTTTAAAGCAGAAAGGTTCTGTTTGATTCAGGGAAATATGAAGAAAATCTGAGCGCTCCTGGGCAACAAGATATTTTTCTGAGAATACTAATAAGATGTGAGAAGCACTTTTAATTGGAAAGGATATGAAAAAATAAAGAGAATGAGAATTGATATGTTCCAAAATTCAAAAATTATTTAAACTAGACCTAGTTATTTGATTTGTTGTACATATCTTTTGTATTATCTTACAATTTGAATGAACTATCAGCATAAACTCATTGCAGGTTCGAATAATTTAGTAAGAAGGCTCATGCTTTAGGTTGGTAAGTATACTTCTAAATACTTTTCCTTTATGACTATGTATCTGTTAGTTGGAGTTGAGAGCTTTCTGATTTTCCCTTTTGGATGTGTGAGAATGGAAAAGACCACCCTTTATTGTGTTTTTGCCTTTTAAACTAACTCGTGCTTTAAAAAACACTTTATTGAAGAAATTGATTTGGCTACATATTTCTGTTAATTAATGTTAATTTAAAATGCACGGGCTATGTTTTTTGATTAGCTAACTTGGATCTGGTAACTTAGTTAACTTAGATCAATGGGGGCATTTATTAGGCATTTATTAGGCAGCCTCACTGTACGTTAGCATCCGTTGATAAAAAAAAATTAGTGATGTGCTTTTGAGTCAATCACTTGGGTTGGGATGCTTTGGCCCTTGTCGAAGGACCAAGGGTTATTGGGTCCAGTTTGGAACGAGAACAAAGAATGCAAGCTTAACTTCTCCTTTTCAAATGTCTGAGAAATTATAACTTGACACCTATATAAAACGCTTCAAGGAGGATTCTTTGCATCTATTATATTTGTATGAGGAAAATTTGAATCTTGCATACACCAGGGACAAAACTGCCAGGTCCTGAGAAGATTTATTGGTATTTTAGCCTGAACTTTTTATCTTGTTCGTTATTCAATTGGAATGTGTTTTTTTGGTAGACTGTGATTGGAGCTAGTTTAACTAGCCTGTTTCATTTGCTTATTTGGACTAAGATGGATTTGATTGATATTTTTTTTATCAAAATCGTGACGCATAATAATCCTTGTAAACGTTGAATTTTACTTCCATTTATGGGCATGGAATACCTTTTTGTGAAAGTGTCAATCTTCCTTCCATGTTTGTTTAGTGCAATAATCTATCATTTTAATTAAGCTTTACTAGAATAGGTCTAGAATAGATTCCTAGATTTGAAATGGTTTTAAATTGCAGTTGAAATTGTGATTGCTTTGTGAATACCAAAGGTGAAAATGATTGTGGACAAATGCAGTTGAGGTTGCAGGTGAGATTGAGAACTGCAATTGTTTAAAATACTTTGTGGTTAGTATTATGCCATAGTCTCGTTGATATGGATATGGTAGAATCTGGTTTATATGAGAATGTGATGTATGTACTATACCTCATACAGTTTTGAAAATCATAATGTATTGTTAGCTTGAAAATATTTATGAAAAGAGTTCTATTTGGATGTCTGTAATTAATGATTTTGAGAAAGAGGCTAAACAGATTTGAACCCTAAATTTCTTTGGCTCCTGCAGTGACACCATTGATATTCCTTTGACCAAGCTCGCACAAAGGACATGGTTGGAAAGGGAGCTACCAAGTAGGACGTGTACAAACTGAGGAATTGCGTCCACACAAATTGAAGTCCAAACCAGCATAATGTAGATGATTCTAAGTTCTAACTGATCAACTGGGCCTAACCAGTTTTCTCTACTGTGAATTTTGTTCTCCTTCAAAGCTGATGAGATGGCAGCGTGGATGTGTCAAGTTTGGTGAAAAGCAGATGTTGTTTGAAAGACAAATTTTGAGAATTTAGAGATCACTATGTATTTATTAGTTGGGAATTTTGAGAACTTCATGATTTTACAGGTAAATGTATTTTATGGTGTAAATACTATTTCTCCTATTTGAAGGTTCCTTAATGTTTAGGGCTAGTTTGATCAAGCCTAAAAAATATGATTTGATGATATGCTAGCTCAGGACTTCCTTAGTTGCCTGAAAACACTATAGTAAGTGCAACTTGGATTGCTTGAGATGTTAACCATAAGATGTTGTGCGCTTGTACACTTTTTTGACAGCATTGCCATCTAGTGCCATTTTTCTTTCACTAAGCTATATGTTAGGAGAAAAAAAAAGGAACTGTTAGGGCGTTTCCTTCCATGATTTTTTGCTGAACATGTCAAGTACTATTGATATAGAACATGAATACGAGATGCTACACTAGAATGTGGGCTTGTCATGTTCTTTTGTAGACCAATATGATGTGATATTGATATAGATACATTAATTGCAGAAGGGAAGATCTATATAAAACTGCATTCCTGTTTGGTATCAGGGATCGAGTACAAAATGTGGGAATGCATTGAGGGGGGGAGAGAAGATCATGAGTGCACAGCTGGGTATCCTACTAGAAAGAAAAGGCTCTGCCTAGGGTGTTACAGTAATCTAGTCATACACATTACTCATTCTCTTTTTTGCTCATGTTTAATTTTCTTTTTCTTTTTCTTTTATTAAATTCATGATGAATGTTTTTTGGGGCTCATGCTGGATGTTGTGGTCCTTCATTAGCTTTGAGAGCAAAATGCTGAGTTGAACGGTGCACCAATCTGAGATGAAGTTAGAATATCCGAATGTAATATAAAAGACATATCATGTGTTCATTAGTTAGCTACTTTGTAACATGGTCGTTGATTTGACTTGGTTATCATCCTAACTAGACCACTATTGTTTCACCTTTTGAGCCAGAGGTGAAACAGTTGAGATTTGGGGTTTGGCAACACATTTTTATCGATAATTGCAAACAGAACATGATTTACTAAACAACGGACTCTTGTGCCCTAAATATTTTTACTAAAACATGATTTACTAAACACTTTTCTCCCCTAATTTTTTTTTTGAACCAAACAACCAAAATTTATATAGATCCTCTCCTCTCATATACTTCCTTACGACCAAACATTAACTAAGAATAAGAATGAATATTAAAGTTGGCACTCACTTGAGTATAACTATGAAGGATTTGGATGACTTTCACGGTCAATACATTTGGTGTCTTTACGCTTTTCTTGGAGAGAGAAATATAAAAGAAAAAAAAAGAGATAAAACTAAAAAAAACTTAAAGAGATAGACATAACAGAAAATGAACTAAACAATGGCTGATTGGTCAGATCAATGAGACATAAATTGAAGTGTTTGATCAAACCAGGATTAAAAATATCAAAAAATTCATATGAACTTGGTTCGCCTATTGATATAGACATAAATTGAAGTGCATGATAAGGTTTTGCCCCATGGAGAAAAAGAAATCATCACTGAAGTAAATACCATTGGCTCAATGCATCATATGTAGGGCAGTTCATAGTTAGGGAAAAACTGAACTGAATTGATGAACCGAACCGAACTGAACCAAAACTAACCGAACTGTTACAAACAATTCAGAACCGAACTGTTATTTTAAGTTCAGTTCAGCAACCGAACTGTTAGGTAAGTTCATTTCAGTAACCGAACTGAACTGTTAAGGACTTAAGTTTTAATTTCAGTAACATGCGAACCAAAGACCCTTCCTCTCCATTCTCCAAACTCAGCGCCTCCCTTCCTCTCCAAACCAAAAAACCCTAATCCCCAATCTGTAAATCCCCTAATCGCGAGCCCTAATCCCTAAATTCTTCCTCTCAAAACGCAAAACTATCGAAGATTTCCATGGCAGAACCCTAATCGAAGATTGCAATGGCAGAACCCTAATAATGGAAAAATTATTAGCTCATTATATGACTTCAAATTTTAGTGGTATAATTGACTAGACCAATCTTTGTTTGTTTGGCAGGCTTCTAGTTTATGAGTTCATGAAGAATGGTTTCTTGGACAAACAAAAATCAGGTTACGTTCAACTCATTTTAACTCAACTCGATTCGGCGAATTTAATTCTACCGAACTCAATTCTCATCACCACATTACGAAACACACGAGGTAATACCCAATTTAGTCTCTGACTTTTCAAAAATGTTCAATCTGGTCCATGACTTTTCACATGTTGAAACAATATCATATATGACTTAAAAAAGTAGTAGCACTTTGGTCTTTTTTTTTACTAGATGTCAATTAGGTCTCTGACTTATGTAACTTAGTATCAATTAAGCCCCTGACTTATATAACTTAGTATCAATTTGGTCCTCGTAACAAACTATTTTTTTTAGAAAAAAAATATCAATTTAGTAGTCCCCAACATTTGTGTGACGTGATATGCTGACATGGATTTTTTATTTTTTTGGTAGTGTCAATTTGGTCTCTGACATTTGCCACATCAGCTTTGTAACTAATCATGGTTGACACAAGGACCAAATTGACACACATTTGTAAATGTTGAGAACTAATTAACACATGTGAAAAGTAAATGACCAAATTAAACATTTTTGAAAAGTCAGAGACTAAATTGGGTATTTCCTCATTTTAACTAAACTCAATTCAGTGAATTTAATTCTACCGAACTCAATTCTCATCACCGCATAACGATCCGGTGGTCAAACTGACTGAGTCACTGATATATAACTACAAAACTGGTTGAGTGAGTGACATGACCAATTCTTGAACCACCGAGCATGACGGCCACCCATTGTCGTCACTTTCAGTAATTAGAACCCGACCCAAACACTGCAACAGCCGCCGTCGGTTCCTTTTCTTTCTCTCGTGTCGCCTTTCATTCCCTCTCATTATAAATAGTACAAATTAGCCACTAGTTTACTAGATTTCCAGAATTTTGGTATGGAGATATAGCTCAACAATTGAAAATTCAAAGGAAGATATTGCAATATTCGATCATATGCTTCAGGTATTTTCGTTTCAATACTTCAAATTTGAACCCTTTTCCTCATATTTAGTTTGAAACGAACTCTAGCTAACAACTATTTATCATCATGTTCAATACCCACCGCAGTAGAGCCTTTCTCTACCTCAAGTCCTTAACTTCCCTACCATCCCCAAACCCTTCACCATTTTCTCTTCCTTTCTGCACCAACACTTCTCATTCACCCTCATTTCCGGTTTCCTACCTCATCAACAATTTAGGCTTCTCCCCACAATCTGCTTCCAAACTTTCCTCCACTTAAAATCTTCGATTCAAGACCACCGAAAACCCTGACTCAGTTCTCACCTTCTTTAGAGACCACGGTTTCTCAAACTCCCAGTTACGCCATATGATTGGACAGACACCATGGCTGCTTTCCTGCGACCCTTTCAAAAGAGTGTTGCCAAAGTTTCAATCTTTTCATTCCAAAGGTGCTTCCTCCTCTCACATTATTAACCTTGTCAGTAGGAATCCCTATATACTCAAGCTAGTTAAATTCGAGTTTCTACGTGAACTCGGGAGGGATCTAAAAGTCGTAACTCATAGAGTCGTAACACGATTCGTAAGAGTCTACATATTTTACAAACTTATATAGATGTGCATATAAATTCATATATATGCATATAAAACACCATTAGTAAGCTTAAATTCAAAATACTAATAAGAAAGTCATACATAATTCAAAGTACTACAACTTAACAAGTCATACATAATTCAAAATACCACAACTTAACAAGTAATAACTCCAAATGGCAATTCCAAAACACAAGTTTTCAACAAAAAATGCCAAAAGACATAATGACATAAACACCTAGAAATCTAATGGCATTTATTATACTATCAGTTATTTGCCTATATGGGAGATAGTTGATACAAGGTGGGACAAGCAACTCCATAGGCCTTTGCATGCTGCAGGCTTCTATCTTAACCCTGAATACCAATATGCTCCTGAATACCAAGAATGTGGAGAATGTTGAAGAACTTGGAGAAAAAAGAAAAAGTAATGATTCTGGAGGCCCTTCTAATAATATTTTCAAGATTCTGGAGGCCCTTCTAGCAGAGCCACCAGCAGCTCTAGGAGGAAGATTTGGAGGGGTTGACATTCTTTAAGAAAAACAGAGGCTTCTGTACAAACAGAGGCAAACAGAGGCAGAGAAGATGAAAGTTAAAGAAGAGAAATAAAACAGTTTTATTGAACATGAAAGAAGAAAAAATAAAACAGAGTAAACAGAGGCAAAACTGGAAAAAGTTAAAAGATTGAACATGAAAGAAGAGAAATCAGAACTGCACAAATGGAAAAAAAATGAAAGAATAAATTTGAAAGAATGTGAAGAAAAAAAGACTAAACAGAGGAGAAGAAAAATGAAGGAGATACCTTGAAGGAAGAGGCAGAGACAGAGGCGTCGTGATTCTCGTGAACGAAAGGTGCAGTAAAAGGAAGAAGCTTCGTTGTTCTTCCCTGCGTTTCTCTGTTCTTTGAGAGGAGAAAGAAGAAACGCCACTGTGAGAGTGGAAAGTAACGACACAGTGAGAGGGAAAGAAAAGATTTTTTATTGTAGGGTTTTCACTTTGGGTAAAATGAGCGGGATAGTTACTGAGTAACTATCTAGTTACACAGTAACTCTTTTAGTTACACTTAAAATTAGGTTTTTTTTTTAAACATGGGCCTGAGAAAGATTTTGACCCGAGAAGCCCATTTTTCGCCAAAAACGGGTCAGAACGCGTAACACGTTTCTGAAGCGCCGTTTCCACCGTTTTCGCGAGTTTGCACGGCGTCTTCACCAATCCTTCCCAATTGCGCTTTCCGCCATGGTTGAACTCGCCAAGCTCTCTGAAACTCGTTAAAACGTGCGATTCTACGAATCAGCACGCGAGTTTAACTACCTTGTATATACTAGCTCCAAGCCTGAACAATGAAATAGTGCCAGCCTATGAATTTGTTTATAAATTCTTGCAATCTGACAAGGACATTTTTGCATTGTTAAATCACAATCCATATTTGCTTGGGAATAGAAATGTGTTGCCTAACATCACTTTGCTGATTGAGAATGGAGTGAAAGACTCTACAATTGCGACAATACTTAGGAGCCGGAGTAGCGTTTTCAATACACACAAGACTAGCATGTTGAAGGTGGTAGAGGAATTAAAGGATTTGGGTTTTCATCCTTCAACAACAACTTTCACAAAAGCATTGCTTGCCAAAATAGTTGTACCAAAAACCCTATGGAAAATGAAAGTCGAGGCCTTTAAGAAGTGGGGGTGGTCTGATGAAGATATTCTCAAAGCATTTAAAAAGCGGCCTCAGTGTATGTTAACGTCTGTTGATAAAATTAATTTAGTGATGAGCCTTTGGGTTAATCAATTGGGTTGGGATGCTCTGGCCATTGCCAAAGGACCAGCAGTTATTGAGTATAGTTTGGAGGGAACAATCATACCAAGGGCAGTAGTTGTGCAATTCCTTCTGAAGAAAGGTTTGCGAAAAAAGAATGCAAGCTTAATTACTCCATTTAAAATGACTGAGAAATTGTTCCTTGGCACGTTTATAAATCGTTTCAAGAAGGAATCTTCTGATCTGTTAAAGCTGTATAAAGAAAAAAGGAATGTTTCGTACACCAGGAAGAAAATTGGCATATCATGATCAAATTTTTAACAGTCATTGACATTTTGTTCATGTTCTATAGTTTATGTGAGTGCATTATGTTTTAAAATTTAAAATTATTTAAACTACCTCGACCGAGTTGTTTGATTTGTTGGACATATCTTTTGTATTATCTTACAATTTGAAATATCTATCAGCATAAACTCATTGCAGGTTCCCACAATTTCCTAAGATAGCACATGCTTTAGATTGGTAAGTATTACTTGTAAATACTTTGCCTGTATGACTATTATGTATATGTTAGTTGGAGTTGAGAGCTTTCTGATTTTCCCTTTAGGATGTGTGAGAATGGAAAAGGAATGACCTGTTCATTTAAATGGAATGAAAATATGCTATTTGAATTTAGAGTAAAGAAGCCTAAAAAATCTGAAGCTTTGAACTGGACAACGGAAAACAGGATTAAGAAATAAGAATTATTGGTAAGGAAGAACAGCTATTGCATTTGCTGTGGGCTGCGGGTTTTGCAATTTCTTTGAAGAATGATCTGAGAAAAAAGAATGCAAGCTTAAGTTCTCCATTTCAAATTCCTGAGAAGTTGTTCCTTGATTAGTATATAAAATAAAACTCTTCAAGGAGGAGTTTTCGCATCTATTAAATTTGCATGTCGAAAATTTGAATCTTGCATACACCAGGGACAAAACTGGCAGGTCATGAGGAGATTTATTTGTTGGTACTTTAGCCTGAACTTTTTATCTTGTTTTTTATTCAATTGGAATACTTTTTTTAGTACAGACTGTGGTTGGAGCTGGTTCAACTAACTTGTGTCATTTGATTACTTGGATTAATGTTTGTTGTGTTTTTTGTGATAGTGTCGGCTATACTAGAATAGGTCCAGAACAGATTGCTGGATTTGAAGTAGTTTTAAGTTTCAACTGAGATTGTGATTGCTTTGCAAATACCAAAGGTGCAAATAATTGTGATTGAGGACTGCAATTATCTATAAAACTTTGTGGTTAGTATTATGCCATAGTCTTGTCTTAGCTAGTACTTAATTTTCTCACATATTGGCATGTTGCTTGTTACTTGTACCTTTTGTACCTTTTACAGGTGTATATGTATTTTAAGGTGTAAATATTATTTCTCCTATATGAAGTTTCCTTAATGTGTGGGGCTAGTTTGATCAAGCCTAAATATTAAAACGCTTAACTTCTCCTTTTCAAATGTCTGAGAAATTGTAACTTGACACGTATATAAAACGCTTCAAGGAGGATTCTTCGCATCTATTATATTTGTATGAGGAAAATTTGAATCTTGCATACACCAGGGACAGAACTTGAAATGGTTTTAAATTGCAAATGAAATTGCAGTGGACAAATGCAGTTGAGGCTGCAGGTGTGATTGAGAACTGCAATTGTTTAAATACTTTGTGGTTAGTATTATGCCATAGTCTCGTTGATATGGATATGGTGGAATCCGGTTTATATGTGAATGTGATGTACTATACCTCATACAGTTTTGAAAATCATAATGTATTGTTAGCTTGAAAATATTTATGAAAAGAGTTCTATTTGGATGTCTGTAATTAGTGATTTTGTGAAAGAGGCTAAATAGATTTGAACCCTAAATTTCTTTGGCTCCTGCAGTGACACCATTGATATTCCTTTGACCAAGCTCGCACAAAGGACATGGTTGGAAAGGGAGCTACCAAGTAGGACGTGTACAAACTGAGGAATTGCGTCCACACAAATTGAAGTCCAAACCAGCATAATGTAGATGATTCTAAGTTCTAACTTGATCATTCACCTTTCCAACAGATGCACGAGATCGTTCACAGACTGGGATAATCCACCAGAAACTATGCCTCCAAGGCTTTGCAGAATCGCAATATGGTTTGAAGAGTTTGGGAGCATCCTGACATCCCTTCAATGAAAGTTGTTCCCATCGCTTGGGAACGCTCCTCTGCTCGACCGTACGGCTCACTTCAAACAACGTGAAGAAAAGAGCACAAGTAACCCTCCGTTCTATAACCGTCATGAGTCGCTCCAACGCCTTCAAGAAAGCCCATGAGTTGATGTGTAACTGAGAGGGGGCGACCCCCAGGTATCGTAAAACACGTCGCTGAAAGAACGTAAAGGGCGAGCGTATTCTGATATCCCTAAGCACGTTGGAGAACATGATGAATTTCAAAGTTGAAGGTATACTGGCCGCGTTATCCTCTTCAGAAACACCTTCCACTCGCCATTCTTGACCCCTGTGGCCGACCAGTTGCACGAACCAAGACTCCATTTCATCTCCGGGAGAGAAGATCGAGGAGGTACCAAGAATCGCGGAAGATACCCAGGAGCGATCGTCGTTGATCACGTCGCCCCAATCTGGCTCAGTTTCTTCTTAAGGCCCCGGAATACCTTGATTAGTTGCCACCACTGGCCCGTTCTGATGTTGACCGTTCATGTTCTCACCGCCTTCGTGTGATGTGGACGTACCATAAGATAGGACGGTTTCAGAACTTTTCGACGGAGAAGAGCGATCAGGAGAGACCGAACTAGATAGATCAGTAGAAGAATTTGAAGGACGGACTGAAGAAATGGATTCGCTCATCTTGTCGTTTCCCGTCGGGTGAGCAGCACACTCGGCAAGACGGGCAGGAGGGCACCAGCTATGCGGGCAGTCTTCTTCGTTCGCACCAGAGTATACTACCCTGCAAGGAGAGGAAAAGTCAGGACCGCCCTAAAGGCGATGATTCGCAGAAGGGGGCGGCAAGGTCGACCCCGGGCCTGACGCCCCCTCCTCGCCTTAAAAATACAAAGGAGTAAACGAAGAAATTTTTAGGGCGTTCAGAATCAATACCTGGTGTAGGGGGAGAAGTTGGGACGAAGAGTGGTATGCTCCTTGATCAGAAGAATCAAGCGAGCTGAGGTCGTAGAGCGACGAAGGTGAAGATCATTCACTGGAAAGCACCTCGCCAGAACCTTGTTGAAAGTTGGTTGCTCACCAACAGAATGTGATCGTCTTCAGAGAAAATTCTGATCGCTTTCAGAGCAAGAGAGTCGCCAAAAAGTGCTGATCAGAGGAATGGGCACCCTATTTATAGAAAAGAAACACAAGGCAGCGAAACGACGCGACTCTTCGCCTCCAAACACTTATGCAGTCCTCGAAGAATGAACCGTCATCATGGAGGCTCCCCCATTGGGAATCTCAAAAGACATCATTAAATGAAGCCTCAAAGAAATGAAACGTCACATACCCATCACATCACGCAAAAATTATTTGACACGTCATCAAAAGCAGGGGGCAACCGCCTGGTATCACGACAGGAGCAGAAGTAATCGCTTAGGTCAACCTCATATGTTCTCGAGTGAACATTAAGGCCGAGTGACATCACAAGCCTTCACTCGTCCTATGGACGACTTCGGCTTGGGGGGCAACTGTTCTGGACTGGGCCGAAGCCCAATCCAGTCGGAAAAGCCTCGGTCGGCCCATTATCAAGGACCGGCGTGAGGAGGGCAGAGATCAACGGCCCAGATCGATCAGTACAGTGATCCTACGGTCACCCGCAAATTCTTGGCACTATATAAAGGGATCTGACCTCATCACGGTATCGTTACTCTGCTCATCCTACCCTGACTTGGGCGTTAGAGTGTCATTGCAGGTACAACCCGCGTGGGCTCCGAACACGATCAACAGAGACAGCAGATTGACCTGACACCTAGGCCGTCCTCCAACGCACGACCTGAGGGTACACAGTTCAAATACATTTCCCTGCCCTACCATTGTCGCCATTTTCGGTAATTGGGAGATTAGCCAAACAGTGCAACAGCCGTCGTCGGACCTTTTTGTTTCTCTTTTATCGCCTTTCTTTCATGCCCTCTCATACGTTGTGCTCATGCGCATTGTTAATAGTGAAAAATAGCCACTTCAAGGTAAGTAGATTTTCGTCAGAGAATAGTTGGTTGGACGATGGAGTTTCCAGAATTTTGATATGGAGATATGGCTCAACAATTCAAGATTATTCAAAGGACGATATTGCAATTTTGTCTTGGTGAGCGATATTGCAATGTTCGATCATACGTTTCAGGTATTTTGGTTTTTACATTCATCTTCATCACTTCAGTACTTCAATTTTGAACCCTTTTCTTCAAATTCACCTTGAAACGTACTTACTCTAGCTATTTATCACCATTCTTTCTTAATTTTCACCCCAAGACAAACCACTGTGCCGCTTTCATCATGTTCAATACCCACCGCAACAGAGCTTTTCTCTACCTCAAGTCCATAACTTTCCCACCATCCTCAAACCCTTACCCTCTTTTCCATCAATACCCTTTTCTTCCTTTCTGCACCAACACTTCTGATTCACCCTCATTTCCAGTTTCCTACCTCATCAACAATTTAGGGTTCTCCCCACAATCTGCTTCCAAACTTTCCTCCACTTACCAACTTGTTTTCAAGACCGCCAAACAGCCAGACGCAGTTGTCACCTTCTTTAGAAACCACGGTTTCTCAGACACCCAATTACAACATATGATCGAAAAGGCACCCTGGCTTCTTTCCTGCGACCCCTCCAAAAGGGTTTTGCCAAAGTTTCAATTTTTTCACTCCAAAGGTGCATCAACCTCTGACATTGTTAACCTTGTCAGTAAGAAACCCACAGTCCTGCGTTCAAGCTTGGAGAGACAAATAGTCCCAGCCTATGAATTGGTTCTCAGGTTCTTCAAATCTGAAAAGGACACTATTGCTTTCGTAAATTACAATCCAACTTTATGTGCCATTAGTTTTCTGGATCGTAACATAAGAATGCTGATTGAGAATGGAGTGACTGAATCAGTCATTGCTAGAATGCTTCGGAACTGCTATACAGTCTTCACCAGACGTGACAATAAACTGCTGAAGCTGGTGATGGAAGTAAAGGATATGGGGTTTCCTCCTTCAAAATCAATTTTTGCTATAGCATTGATGGCCAAAGTACTTTTAACCAAAACCCGTTGGAATCAGAAAGTTGATGTCTATAAGAAATGGGGTTGGTCTGATGCAGATATTCTCCTAGCATTTAGAATGCAGCCTAAATGTATGATAAAATCCGTTGATAAAATTAATTTAGTGATGAGCTTTTGGGTCAATCAATTGGGTTGGGATGCTTTGGCCCTTGTCAAAGGACCAACAGTTATTGGGTTGAGTTTGGAGAGAAGGATCATACCAAGGGCCGCAGTTATGCAATGTCTTCTCAAGAAAGGTTTGAGAAAAAAGAATGCAAGCTTAACTTCTCCATTTATAATGACTGAGAAGTTGTTCGTGGACAAGTTTATAAAACAATTTGTGGAGGATTCTTCTTATCTATTAAAGCTGTATGAGGAAAAACTTAAACTTGTATCCATCAGTGACAAAACTGGCATGTCTTGATCAAATTTTTATTAGGACAAATGTTGGTTTTGTTGTCATTGATATTTTTTCAAAATCATCAAGTATACAAAAACAGTTGAAACTTTCTTGGATTTATGGGAATGGAATAATTTTTGTTAGAATCTCATTTCTCCTTCCATATTTGTTTACACCAGAATAGTTTACTTAATTCGAAATGGTTTTAAATTTCAGTTGCAATTGTGATTCCTTTGCATATACAAAAAAGTGCTAAATTATTATGAAAAAGATGCAGTTGTTAACTTGTTATTATGGTTGCAGTGCAATTATGAATACCTTTCAAACCTCAGTATTGAAGTTGCAATTGTGGTTGTGGACTACATTTGTTTAAACGTTTCAAAGAATATGCTTCTTATCTGTTAAAACCGTATGAGGAAAAACTGAATCTTGCATACATCAGGGACAAAACTGGCATGTCATGAACAAATGTTTAGGTAATTAAGCCTTAAATTGTTATCTTGTTCCTTTCATTTGATTACTTCAGCAAATGTTTGGTCTTTTTTAATGGATATTTTATCAATATTGTGAGGTATTATAGTTTTTCTATTGCCTTTTTTCTTCTAACAAAGTCATAGTTGTTTGTTACATGGCAACAACCATGTATTTGCTGTATTTGATAGAAATTCAGAAATAATCTCTGAAAAAAGTTAAGGGCGATTGCCATTTTGGGTTTCGTAGCTTTCATCATGTTCAATACCCGCCATGGCAGAGCTTTCTCCAGTCCAAGGCCATAACTTCCCCACCACCCCCAAACCAAACCCTTACCCTCTTTTCCATCACTACCCTTTACCATTTTCTCTTCCTTTCTGAAAGATTATGACTATGCATATGTTAGTTGGAGTTGAGAGCTTTCTGATTTTGGAGTTAAGAATTTAATGAGTGTTTGTAAGGAATAAAAGCTATTACATTTGCAGTGGATAAGATAGAAGTTGTTGATACATGTCATTTAGTGATTAAGGCCTGATAAGGGTCCTATGGGAACATTTTTAAATGATAAGCAACTTGTTGAAATGGTTTCATATTACATCTTGTGAGTCAGATTGCTAAAAGATCTAGTAATGCTATTACATTCTATGGCGTTTAACTAGTTGCTTCTTTTCTTCCATTGGATTTCTCATTCGTATATACAAATATGTCATGTGGACTTGGTGACAACCCTTGTTTTGACTTATGGATAATGAAGTGTTTTTATTTTTGCATTCCCATTATACCTGAAATCTTGAAGTTGTGGAGTGAAGAAGGCATGACTTTCTTGAAATTATGGATACTTTTTTGTTCCTAGCTGTAGCAACTTTTATATCTTTCATAGAGTGGATGTTGTCAATCTGCATTGGCGATAAATTGTTTAATTGAGCTTAGCATCAAAGTACCTATACTATAATTGCACCCGAGTTTCTGTCTTTTCAGTTATCTTGTTTTGATGATTAAGAGCCTAAATCATTCTTTTTGCTTTATTTCCACGTTACATGAATTTACTTTGTACTGAAACTAAATATTTATATATGAAGCAGTTTCAACTTTTGTATCTTCTCACAATCTCACTTTGTCTTGGTTGCTTTTAGCCTTTATTTGTTATAGTTAAAATGATAAGCTGTTCTTGCCATTGATTTATATTGCTTTCATCCTATTAGGTCCTTAATTGTTTGATTTGCTTTGGTCAAAAAAAATTGTTTGATTTGAAGGGACTTCACATTATTTCAATTGTTTATGCATGTTCATTTGTAGTAAATCACTAGTTTAGAATCAGTGTTTGACTGTTAGTCTTGTTCTTCTTTACTTGCCAATCTCAAAATCTTTGATTCATATATTTTCTTTATTTCAATTGAATTTGCTTCTTTGCAAAATTGTTAGAAGTTGTCAACTGCCACTGGTCATTTAGATTCACAAAGCAGCTTTATATACAGTAGTGTCAAATCAATCCCCTTTAGTTATAGTGTTTTAGTGTACACATTGAACTGAACATATATAGTTGAAAATATAAGAGACTCTTATTATTTCCACAATCTCTTCAATCTAGAGACTAAATAATGAATTTCATTTCCTTATCTGAGGAATGAAGGTGATGCCAAAAATTATAGGAAATCATAGTTGAATTATAGCTTATACCTCTGAACGATAAACTTTAGTTGAAGAATTGCTATACATCTCCCTTTTTCTATTCACATTCCCTTCCTTCTGTTGATTGCCAAACTATTTCTTGAGACTCCTACTTGTGATCTTTATTCGACCCTCAGTGCTTAATCCCCCCAAGGTAGTGCACTCACAACTTGAAACTCCCCTTTTCTTCTTCTAACACTTCTTGAGAAACTACTACTCCATTCCTGAGAAATTGCTATAGGCATTCCCTAGAGGTTCACCTACTTGTCCCCAAGAGTGCCATCTACCATGGCGTTTCTCTTTTTCGAACATAAACTATCCCTAAGGACTCACATGTCCTGTGTTGACACCACTGACACCACTCATACATTCAGGTACCTATGACCTTGTGTGATACTCTAGCCACATTAACAACTCATCTGATTCTCATAATAACAATATTAGCAACATGAAACACCTTTTATCTCGACACGTCACATGTATATTGATCTTTGTGATTGTATCACCCAGGAAGGTAGCTCAGTTGGCGAAGTCCCCATTCAATGGATTGAATTTTAGGAGCCCCCAAAATCGATGGGTCTTCTGCTTCTTCGTCCCTGTTTGGATGCCAAATTGGTCTGATGAGAATATTCTGTAAGCATTTAGAAGGCACCCTCAGTGTATGTTAACATCTGTTGATAAAATAGATTTGGTGATGAGTTTTTGGGTCAATCACTTGGGTTGGGATGCTTTGGAACTTGCCAAAGTTCCAAAGGTTATTGGGTGCAATTTGAAAGGAAGGATCATACCAAGGGCCGCAGTTCTGCAATTTCTTATGAAAAAAGGATTGAGAAAAAAGAATGCAAGCTTAACTTATCCATTTCAAGTGACTGAGAAGTTTTTCCGGGACAATTTTATAAAACAATATGTGGAGTATTCTTCTGTTCCATTAAAGCTGGATGAGGAACAACTGAATCCCCCTCGTCCACAAGGGAGAACACTGGTATACCGTGATCAAGTTTTGAGGTATTTCAGCCTTAAATTGTTATCTTGCTCCTTGTTTAATTGGACTGTGATTGTAGCTAGTTTAACTAAATTGTTTCATTTGCTTTCTTCAGCTTATGTTAGATTTTTTTTATTGATTTTTATTTAAAATTGTGATATATGCGGGTCATAATAATACCTTATAATTTGCCAGTAATACTTACATCTATGGCCATGGAATGTTATTTTTTTGTGATAGTATCATTTATCCTTCCATGTTTGTTTAATCTAATAATCTATCTATAAGTTCAGCTATACCAGAATGTGTTGCTGCTGGATTCGAAACGGTTTTAAATTGCAGTTACAATTGTAATTGTAATTGTAATTGTAATTGTAAGTGTAATTGTGGTCAATTGTGAAGAGCTTTCAAAACTTAATATTGAGGCTGCAATTATTTAAAACAGTTTGCAGTTAGCCTTATGTCATAGTCTTACTTGGTACTTGTTTGTCACATATTGGCATGCTGCACAATGCTGATTACTGAAGAGGTCAGACTGGGCATGTCATGAGAGCAGATGAATCTTAGGGAGCAGATGAATCTCAGTGGCAAATGTACCTTTTTGCCGCTCATAATTTATAATATGGCAGCAGCCATGTAATTGTTGTATTTAATAGAAATTAAGAAAAATCTCTAAACAAGGTTAAGGGCAATTACCATTTTGTGTTCCTTAGAGTTATCACTTATCACTGCTATCTTCGACAATCGCCCTGCAGTTTTGGATATTTACGGTTCCCGTTCGAGGTACTAACTAATTGGTTATAGAATAGATCAAATGGAATTACTCTATTTGGCAAGAGAACCAAAGAGAATACAATGACATTTTGTGTGTATCTTTAGATGCAATGAGCCTGATACTGGATCAAAGCATAGGCTCACACTTTCACATTTTAGAAAAAGGAAAAAATGCTATTACTCTCCCACTCACTCAGGTTTCTTAGAAATTGAAAGGAGAACGGGTCTTTTTTGTAACTCAGGCGTCACGGGCAAGTGACTGTGGCTGATAAGATCAATCCCATGTTAACTCCTCGTCACTACGAGCCTTTCAAGCTACTGTAAGAGGTGGAGGCCGTAGCCTATAGTCTCCAGTTGGCAGAGGAAGCGATATACATCCCGTGTTTCATGTTTCCCTATTGAAGAAAAACCATTGGAGATTATAGTGTGGAGCAAACTCTTCCCCCAGAACTAGCTAGTGACAATGGACAAGCCTTGGATCCTGCTGCAGCCTTAGGCAGCTGAATCATCAGCAAAAAAGGAGAGAGAAGGGTATCCGTTCTATTATAGGCAGAGATCTTTCATTCTTTGTTCCATTTAATTTTCCCTTACTGGTCCCTAATAGTAAGTACTTAGTAGATCAATGCCACCTCACCCCTTGTGTCCTTTTATTCTGTGAGTGATGTTAATATATTCCTTCTTTGTTATTGTATATTGATACAGGTAGTTGGTAATAACATTGGCTTGTTTATGATGCGTATGTCTTTTGAAGCTTATCAGAAACAAGCAACTTTGGGTAACATTTCTATTTACATATTACAAGACAAAATAGCGATGCATTTTTTTAAAGGGAAATCTTTGATTCATAAGGGTGTAATTTATTCTCCTTACTTCAACGATTAAAACAAGCACCAGGTATTTCCTTCAATCCTCGATGTAAAGGAACAGTTTCCCATGTGACAGCCTAAACTTCATGATCTCCTCCAATCAACACTGTATTAAATTTCAGTAACAGTTGCTCACTCTTCACTAAGGGATGTGGTATTGTCAATCAATATAGTATTTATATTTCTGAGGTTTACTGAAAATGAGATACTAGTATTTAGTAAGAGTTAGTTTACTTCAATAGAGAGGAAGGGACAGGTAGGAATGAGATGGATTCAATTTGATATTGTGTTTGGTTGACCGGAGAGGAGAGCGGAGGATGAGAGAGAACTCTTGCTTGTTTGGTTTATTAGAGCAGAGGATAGATTTTAATGGAAACTAGTGCCGTGAACCGTGCGTTGCACGAGGTCAAAGCTTTAGTTAATATAGAATTATTGTAATACTCAAATTGCCGCCTAAATTGCAATACTAAAAAGCCTTGTTTAAATATATAGACAAAACAGGAACCTAATCCAAATACAACTAATGAGATACAATTTATAGGCATTGTTTTAAAGAGAAAATAGAAGTCGTAATCCACAAACATTAAATAAGGGAAGTATAATTTACACACAAATATTTGGATTCCCCTGAACATTTAAACTTTCTTGTTCAACTTGAGCAAAAGTGCCGTATCCATTCAATTCCTTTAACTACATGATTCTAAATAAATAGTATGATCCTAACTAATAACAAATCCTTAGAGCATCTTCAACAATTTACACTTTCACCGTAGTTGTTATGAAAGCTACATCATAGATAAATGGTTTGTCCATTCCAACACAAATTCCCAATCTTCATATAAAAATGCTAGACAATGACTTCTGGTTGATCAAGATTGCCAGTCTCAGATCACAATTAAAATCCAAGTATTATATTGACCATTGAATAAGGGAGAGCAACTGGTGTAATTTGTAAAATGTTACCCTGTGGTTTTGTTGCAAACTACCACCATTGAATCATGGAAACTACCCTGTAATGCAAAGCCAAAACTACCAAAAGTTAAAACCGAAATAGTGGGGATGAAAGAATTGTTCTTTCCAAATATTTAACAATATTACATACTTCTCATCATTAAAATTTCAGTTTTAAAATCAAAGACTAATATTAAGGTAAGTGGAAAAAAACACCTTAATTTGGTTGTTTGCTTTCCATAAACAGAACCACTCAATAGTTTATAGAACTCCACAACATCAAACTCCTTTTACACAAGCACAACAACGAAATAAAAGAAATGTAACATTATAATTAATTTGTAATATATTAAGAGTTTGGTTTATAAGGGGTTGGTACCAATTTTATTCAATTTCATATTATCTGAAAAACTAATCCATTCCTTCATACATCATCCATTAATTAAAAGCCACCATCAATAAGAGTTGCCAAAAAGTTCATAACAAAAATGTAACTGATTGCTTTGCTTCCTCCCTTTTTCATTTTGGTCGAAGAACAATGATGATTGTATGCTAAAATATTTTCCCCATAAGAATGGGTTTGATTCTACCTACCTACAACTCTGTAACCTCGCCTTAGTTTCCCTCCTGCTTGTCCTGGACATGAATTTCACCATTTCATGATAGTCCCCAGTCCTTCAATTCTTTATGACCTTAACTGTCTTCCTAGGTGGCAACTGTAATATACCAAAAGCCATAGCTAACTTTTCACAGTGCTCACACTATATTACTTCCTTTTCTATATCATCTGCATTAATAAATGTTAACCATAACATGCTGCAAACGAAAAAATAACCCATAGTTTGGATCAAAATTTTCAAGAAAACCCAGAACTCAAAAGGAATGACTAATGTGTCAAAAAAAGGAATGACTAATATTAATCATAACTTGCAGCAAAAGTCTCACTTGACATACGACACACATAATCTCAGGCTCACTTTATTACCCTAATTGAAGTATCTCCAATTCCATTATTGTTTTTTCGCCATGTCACATACACACATTATATGAATAATTAATTAACACATTAGGTAGAGTTCAGATCAAAAATAACATTCTTCCTTAGAACTAACTAAAACCAAAAAGCCTGCTATTTTGACAAAAATCAAGAGCTTACCAATCAATTCGGGTCAGAATATTCTCAAGGGACATAACCACAATTGGAATCTCTCTGAAAAGGATGATTCCTGCTGAAATAAACAAAAAGGAGTAAAGATTAATAAGATGAAAAGAGTAAAATCAAAATAAAATTCCCAACAATAGTTATCAAAGTTTTCTACACCGCCAACAACACTGTCATTATCAACCATAAAGTCCAATAACATGCTTAGTTACAGATTTTATGTATACAATTGCTTACTTCTAGTTTGTGTCTGTGAATAATGGACAGTAGTAATGCAAAAATGAGCATACAACAACGACATGATTTTGTAGCCTTACCATAAGCATAATTCTCTTTGATTATGTGAAGAACTGTGAGTATGACCAGTGCAGTTTCAACTTTCAACTTGTGTTGATAAAGGTTTGATGACAAAAAGTCAAAAGTAGTGGAAAAATTGTATGTGCCATCATGAGTGACTAAATTAAATCTTCCACAAACTATAATGGAAATTTCACAATCAATATTTGGACCTCCATGGTTAGCACAGAATCAATTCAAACCTAAAGAATCCAAAAACCTAAAGAATCAGGCTACATAATCAATTGAAACATAAAAATTCCAAAAAAAATGACAACCTAATCAATCAAAACCTAAAGAAAGCAATAAAACCCCAATTTTACTGGTGTATTCTCCTTGAAAGCAATATCAGCCTCAATCCAAACATGAAGAAAGCCAATAACATTCCCTTTTATATCCACAAATCAATATCATAGATGCTTACCAAAACTGAAACTGAGACACAAACACTATTGATATAATATAATATACTGTAATATCAAACAAAGCACACTAACAGCAAACACCCTGAGCTTCAAGTTGAAAAGAGTTTTGTTGCACTATTTCACATGAACTAAATCCTTGATCATTGCATATAAAACATGAAGAATGTACCAAAATAACAAAATTTTGATTTCACCGACAACAAAAACAAAGCACAAAAGCAAGTGACCTAAGGTTTATCTTCTTCCCTCTTAGATAAAAATATTTATGCTATCTACAAATTAGTAGCAGAGTAAGGGAATTAGAATGGAGATAGCCAAAACCCTAACATTAGTAACGTGAAAACAACATCAAAATGATCAAGAGCATACCACCAAACACCCACTTATGTGAAGGAAAATGGGATGTACATGTAGATAGTATTTTCCAACTGCAACCCAGGGAAGAATAACAAATACATAAGAGTCCGTAAGAAACAAAACTCTTTGTAACTACTTACATGCAACAATCTTAGCATGCATCATCTGAATTCTTTCACAGACTCACATACCCACATGTTTCAAGTTGGTGTCTGGTATGCATATAAATGAATACTTTCATAGACTCACACTTCCATAATCTATCCTTGTATAATTGCTATTGTGCCTCATCATTTCTCTCAAATGTCTCTTGATAAAAGAAAATATGTCAAGGAATTAATAAGGTTTTCTCAAAGCCACACTGCAAATGAGCTTCTACCAATCATGTTAGAGGAAACACATTTTCTGTAAACTTCAGTGCATTGTCTATATTTTATCAAATGTCAGATCATTAAATCAAATGTCTATATTTCAGCCAACAAATTAAAGCAGAATATAAAACATCTCATCTACATGGAATTTACATAAGTTGAAGAAATTTTGGTCATTGAACTCTATCCTTGAATCAAAAAACATAACCTAACACAAAATACAAACTATAGCCTCCTTTCTTTCCATTTTTTCAGGAACCAAACAAAGCCAACACAAGATAAGGAATTAAAAGAATCAATTTACAGATTAATCAACCTAATATCAACTATGGACTAATCATCAACAAAGGAAAAAAGACAACTATAATCTGCTACCTTCTTTTCCTTGTAAATAACCTTCATGTATATTCTGCTACTTTGCCTCATTTCACAACTTCAACATCAACCTGCGACTTGCATGCATCAAATGGTTACAAAAATGGCACACAGGTTTAATACCAAATGTTAAAAGATGCTCAGAAAACAAAAATTTCAAATTAACATGTATAATTACAAACGGACAATTAATCTCAAAAGAAAATTAAGGAATGAAAAACATCAATAAACTAACAAAATACAGCAGTAAGCCACGGGAACAACAAACTACATTATGCAACACATTGCATAGATACTCTATTCACAGGAATTTTATCAAACACGTTAAAGACGTTCTCACCCGTTCACAATTGCATAGATAAATCATACTCTATCCACAATTTCTCACGTTTAATTTGCTGTGTTACAACTCACGTTTTAGGAACATAAACGTGAAACAAAAACAGTACCTAAAGCTTGAGAGAGAGCGGAGAACCGAGAAGCTTGAGAGCCAATGGTGGATGATGTTGGTCGGCAATAACTGAAAAGCGGAGCGATGATGTACTGTGAGCTTGGGGAGTGACAGCAAGACAAGTAGCCAGTAACAACACAAATTGTGACCTACTATTGGAACACCGATTGAGGAGGAAATGTAAGAACATAAATGCATTTGGCCACCATGTTGGAACAGTCGCGAGGATTGGAGCATCCATGGAATCAAAAATTTAGGTTTACAGGTGCTCATAGATTTTCCAGAATCCTCCATTCTTTTGGTGACGGTCGAGCGGAAGAGAAGAATCAGAGAGAACGAGAGCGATGAGAGATGAGATAGTGAGAGATCAGAGAACAAAGCGAAGAGAGAGAGAGAGATGAGAGTGGGAAGAGAGAAGAGAGAGATCGAGAGAAAGGAAGCGTGAGGAAGAAAGAAAGGAAAATGGGTTCAGGTCAGAGAGTGAAAGTACATCTGAAGGGGATGTTTTGCGTGTCTGATTTGTGTCTGACACACTGTGAACATCACATGGGGTGCATGGGAAGATTTTAACACCCAAAGAAGGGAAGGAATGAAGACACGTGGCGACGTTTTACTGCCGAAAGCTTTAGGCGGGAAGGAGGAAAGTTTGGCGCCAAAATCAGCTGTGGGACCCAACTGGAGACTATCCCGAATGTATATTATTTGATTGATTTGATTTGATTTTATATCTTTATAATCTTTTATGTTATATTAAAATATTTAAGTCATTTTAAGTTAGATGATTTTCAAATTTTGAGGTTTCTTTCTATCCGCTCTAAAAAAAACCCATTATTGGATTGGATGGAAGTTAAAATTGAGTTATGAATGAATTTTCAACACTTTTCTCCCCTAAACAAATTTTGAACCAAACAACCAAAATTAATATAGGTCCTCTCCTCTCAACTATTTCCTTACCACCATACATTAACTAAAAATAAGAATGAATATTAAAGTTGCTATTCACTTGAGTACAAGTTTAATGGATTTGGATTTAGTGACTTAACCAATCCATCCATTTGGTGTCTTTACATTTTTTTTGGAGAGAGAAATATAAGAGAAAATGGGATAAAATTAAAAAAAAAATTATAAATGAAAGATCGACACAACACAAAATAAACTAAACAGTGACTAATCCAAGAGGTGTGGTTGAGCAGTTGGGGCTCATCCTCCCTTAAACAAGTGTCGAGGGTGTGATCCTCGCCTTGAGAACGGAGCAGCTTTAAATCTCTGGGCCAGCTGTTCCATCCTTCGAAGTGCCTCCAATTCAGCGAGAGGATTAGTTACTACGTTTGGCGGTGGATACCCTGGTCTGAAAAAAAAAACTAAACATTGACTTATTGGTTGGGTAGGACACAAATTGAATCGCTTAACTTGACCATGATTAAAAAATAACAAAAAATTCATAGAATTCATAATATGTATCAATTTCATACTCGCTAATAACACAGTAGCCAACTAGCCTTTTTTTTCATATTATGAGAAAACTATAAAAAAGTCTTACAATACTTAAAACACCCTCGCAACAAGTAAAATATGCCATTTTTAATATTGTTTTTACGCGAACACTGCCAAAGCAAGAAAAACGATGTCGTTTTGCCATAGGAAATTAAAAAATGTAACACTCGTCGAGTCGATTCAATCCATTGGTTCGTCTTAACGCTTTCAACGAAAAACTAATCTCTGCTCGTGTTTGGATAAAATTTCGCACTGGTCAAGTGCTGAGTTTGTCCACTGCTAGAATCGAACCTGAGAGGTGCAAATCGACCCCCGTGTGGCAGGATAGATTAAGCCACTCAGCCACCAGTGTTGGTTAGCGTAAAACTAATTGAGTAAGTGACATGACCGATCCAACTAAATTCTCGAATGAGCCATGCCTCTGATTTCTAGTCGAATCCAGCGGACCGACCGGTTTGGTTAGGTTTTAATAACAAAGGAGCTAAAGAAATGATGCTATTTCCATCCTTAAGCCATTCCCAAGTATGAATACGAGGTATAATGGTGATGCATTGCATAATATCCTTTCACTTTTATTCTCCACCCTAATTCTTCAATGACCAGTCATGACAGCTACCCTACTTAGAAGCCAAACAATCACTGCACTAGCTCAAGGACAGCTAAACGACGGCGTCTTCAGATTTTTTATATGGAGATTCTATGGCTCAACAATTGAAGATTATTGAAAGGACGATATTGCAATGTGGTACCATATGCTTCAGGTATTTTCGTTTCTTCACTCATCTTCATCACTTTAATACTTCAAATTTCAACCCTTTTCTTCATATTCACCTCCAAACGTACTCTAGTTAACAACAACTATTTATCACCATTCTTTCTTAATTTTTCCCCCAAAACAAAACACTGTGTCGCTTTCATCATGTTCAATACCTACCGCAACAGAGCTTTTCTCTACCTCCCACCATATCCAAAACCTCACTCTCTTTTCCATCACTACCCTTTTCTCCCTTTCTGCACCAACACTTCTCATTCACCCTCATTTCCAGTTTCATACCTCATCAACAATTTAGGGTTCTCCCCACAATCTGCTTCCAAACTTTCCTCCATTTACAATCTCCGATTCAAGGCATCCGAAAACCCTGATTCTGTTCTCACCTTCTTCAAAAACTGTGGTTTCTCAGATACCCAGTTACGCCATATCATTGAAAGGGCACCAAGGCTGCTTTCCTCCGACCCCTCCAAAAGTGTTCTGTCAAAGTTTCAATTTTTTGCCTCCAAAGGTGCTTCCACCTCTGACCTTATTAACCTTATCACTAAAAACCCCAATGTATTGCATCGAAGCCTGGAAAATCAATTAGTCCTAACCTATGAATTGCTTTTTAGATTCTTGAAATCTGACAAGGACACAGTTGCTTTCTTTAATTACAATACATCTTGGTCTGGGGATAGAACGATGCTTGGATTTGGGACTACAATTTAATTGGTGAGTACAATGCAAAATCTGGATATAACTGGCTTCGTGATAAGAGGCATCACAATCCTATAACTGGTGGCACTACATCTTGGAAGTGGATTTGGTCTCTCCCTGGACCTGAGAAGATCAGATTTCTGATTTGGACAACATCTTATAATGCAATCCCTACTACTATCATGTTGCATTACAGGGGAAGAACTCAATTGTGGGAATGGGGATGAAACAGTCTTACACTACTTAAGGGACTGTAACCTCCCTAAGAATATATTTGGAGGTCTCTTGGCTTTGATTCGATCTCGTTCCATAACGTGGATGGTCTTATGGAGTGGTTCATGCTTGGTATCAGAGACACTAACCCCAATATTTTCCTTTCTTCAGTGTGGTGGCTTTGGAGTCTCGGAATGCAACCCTATTAGCAGATGAAACAATTAACAACTATTCTCTCGAGTTAATGATTCTTAACTTTGCAGCCACCATCAAGAACTGTTTCTCTAGTGTAGTGTCCCCTCCAAACCCGCCTAGGTTGGTTTCTTGGCACCCATCTAGGGACAATGAAATCATTTTGAATGTTGATGGTAGCAGTCTTGGCAACCCTGGGAGGTTTGGTTTTGGTGGTCTCTTGCGGGATAAGAATGGAGGATGGATTGGTGGTTTTGTGGGCTACATTGACATCTCAAATAACCTCCATGCTGAACTCCTTGCCTTGTACCACAATCTCTTGTTTGCGTGGAATAGGGGACATCGTTCGTTGGTGTGCTACTCGGACTCTTGGAATGCTTTGCAGCTTGTCACTTCTCCCCTCAACATGTGGAGCAACTATGCGCGAAATGTTTAGAACATTAAAGACCTTCTTCATAGAGATTGACATTGATTCCTACACTTCGGGAAGGAAATGTTTGTGTCGACTTTTTAGCTAAGAGCTTCTGGTAATGATCATTAGATTGTCTTAGAGTCCCGTCCCTCTGGGCACCCACCTGCTGGCTGATGCCACTGATGTTGAGTTTGTCGGTGCTTAGGCTAGTTGTCTCTTTTCTTTTTTGTTTCATTTTCCATTTGCTATCAAAAAAAAAAAACGGCTCAAACACTCTCCACTGTTACTGTTTCGTCGCTGCCTCTCACAAGCCCTGCAACAGAACGCACAACACAAACCCTTGCTTCTTTCTCATTCCATCTTGCTATTGCTATTCGCTAGCAAATCATTAGATTCAGCACTCAAATCAAATCCGTTGACTTTTACAGGTTAGTTAGGATCTACTTCTCTTAATTATTTCCTTTTCTCTTCTGTATTCGTGCATTTCGTGTTTAGATCATCTTGTTCTTCTTTTTATCTAATTATGGTGTGGCTCTGTAGCTTAATTTGTTTTGATCTTGCTGTTAAGTATTTGGCTTAAAGGTTTTTGCATTAATCGTTAAGCCCTGAAGGATTTGATTTTGATTTACTGACACTATTAAATTAATGAATCCTGTGCTTTTGAGAACTGTTAAAAGCTTTTACTGTAAGTCGAATTTAAATGTAATACTTCCTTGTAGTGGAAGTGTCCAAAGTTTTGTGGTTACTGTTGATCAAATTTAGAAGTGTAAAAGAGATGATGGTGTGTGTGTGGTCCGTGCACATGTATTTGTTAAAAGCAGTTTAATAAATTTTGTTGTTTTTTTTTAGTGAATATTGTTTAGGTGGTCTGTGCACTTATTTTTTGATCATAGAATGGTTTTTAGTTGGATTGAAAGAAATAATGAAATTGGAAAAGAGAAAGTTAAGAATGAATGATTTATCTCATTCTTTATAAGGAGAATAGAATAAGAAGTCTCTAGAGGTAGTTTTTTACGTATAGATTTCAATATCAGGTATAACTATAAGTCTAAAGAGGTAGTTGCTATCTTTATTTGAATTTTTAAGAATGAAACCTAATGTCTTAATCCCTTGTTCATTTTTATAAATACTCTTTACCTCGCTTAATTTGTAAAGAATTTTATATACCCTAAAGTGAAGAATCTGCCAATTGTGCAGCAATTAAGTTTTCTTGAGGTAAAGTAATGAGACAATGGTTTGACAAAATGTAAGCCATCAACCAAGTTTCAGTAATGTGATTCAGTACTGGTAACATTGTAATCCGACTATGCTGGTAACATTTTAAAGCAAGTATTCTGCTTAGGGGAATAGTTAATGCATGAATATATTGATATTGGAGGGTACTGTGAATGATGACTGATTTGTATGCCTATTTGACTAATGTAGTAGGCCAGTTGTGAAATTTTCTTACTCATCCTTGTCTCTACCACTGCTGGAAAACGAAATTATCAAAAAAATTTCTTTCTACTATGCCTCCTAAGATTAAGGGCCCAATTTTTAAGATTTGAATAAGGCCTCCAAATTGTTTGAGACGACCTGCTCCTAATAGTTGTGGTCATGTCTTAATTTTTTCTTTGTGAACATCAATTAGAATTTGGATCCATGTGCATGCAGGTTCACGAGCACAAATAATTGATCGGAGCACTATTCACATGCAGAAATGTAAATTCAAGGGTAAATGATGCTTCTTTTTTTAAGAGAAAAACTGATGCTACTCTTCTTTTAAACTTTTTAAGGGAGAAGAAGTGGACGATGATGGAGAAAGAGAAAGAGAAAGAAAGGAAGGGTGTGAGTGTGATCGTGATGCACGGTTGCGTGATCATAACGATGGACGAGGAGCAGCGGGTGTTTAGGGATGGAGGCATCGTCATTGAAGAAGATAGAATCAAAGCCATTGGACATTCTCACCATATTCTTTCCCACTTCTCACATCTCGCCGACCACGTTCTTGATCTCACTGGCCATATCTTACTACCCGGGCTGATCAACACTCACGTCCATAGTTCTCAACAACTTGCTAGAGGCATAGCCGATGATGTTGACTTAATGACCTGGTTGCACCACCGCATTTGGCCCTACGAATCCAACATGACTGAAGACGACTCTTACCTCTCTACCTTGCTTTGTGGGATCGAACTCATTCACTCCGGTGTAACCTGTTTTGCTGAAGCTGGCGGCCAACATGTCTCTGGGATGGCCAGAGCAGTCAACTTACTCGGTTTGCGCGCTTGTTTAGCCCAGTCAACTATGGATTCTGGCCATGGTTTGCCTTCATCCTGGGCCATTCGAACTACTCATGATTGCCTTAAGTCTCAAAAAGACAATTTTGAGGAGCACCACAATACCGCCCAAGGGCGCATCCGAATCTGGTTTGGAATTAGACAAATCATGAATTCCACTGATCGCCTGCTTCTCGACACTAGAGATGCTGCAAGACAACTCAAAACGGGAATACACATGCATGTTGCAGAGATACCATATGAGAACCAACTAGTCAGGGACGTTCACAAAATTAATCATGGAACTGTTACATACCTGGAAAAAATAGATTTCCTTCAAAACAATCTGTTAGCAGCTCACTCAGTTTGGGTGGATGATAATGAGATATCTCTTCTTTCGAGGGCAGGGGTCAAAGTGTCTCACTGTCCAGCTGCTGCAATGCGAATGCTCGGATTTGCACCTGTAAGGAAGATGCTTGATGCTGGAATTTGCGTCTCATTGGGAACTGATGGGGCCCCATCAAACAATCGCATGAGCATCATCGATGAAATGTACCTAGCTTCTCTAATCAACAAAGGACGGGAAGTTTTTGCCAATGGAACTACAGATCCAACAGCACTGCCTGCCGAAACTATTCTCAGAATGGTTACAAATAATGGTGCAAAGTCAGTACTATGGGATGATGAATTAGGTTCTCTTGAGGTTGGGAAAAAGGCTGACATTGTTGTTGTCAATCCTTCGTCTTGGTCTATGGTTCCTGTTCATGACTGCATCTCCAGCATAGTGTATTGCATGCGAACAGAAAATGTGGTTTCTGTCATGTGCAACGGCCAGTGGATAATGAAGAACAAGAAGATAATAAATGTGGACGAGGAAGAAGTTATTTTGAAAGCAAAACAGGCTTCTGTTGAACTTCTGAAGAGGGCAGGCATAAATTTACCAACTAGAATGAACGTTCTTTGATTGGTGTTTGGCAAATATTGTCTATGGCAACAATTAATTTAACGTAAATACACGTAACCGTGTATATCTGATAAATTTGTATCCTGGAGGCTTTGGGTAGTTGTTGTTTGATGTAGATTCTAGTCTGGTCTGGACCGTCTGGTCTATGTAAGCGTACACGAGTGACCATGTATCGCCATTCATAGCGGTGCATGGTTTGGGACGGCTGTACTTGTTACCAACATGAGAAACTTCCTCTAAGTAGAGGCACTATCTCAGGCATTCTTAAAGGTTATGTGGGAATTAGTGCTGCAGTATGTACTTTAATATATATCATATTGTTCCAAGAATCTGCTTCTGAGTTAATATTGTTTCTATCAATTGGAGTTCCTATTGTGTGTTTGCTTATGAATGATTGTACATGCTGCTTGATATATTAATACAATCAAAGAAATTCTTGTGCATTAATAGTTGCTAACTATTACACATACCTTGTAAGTTTTAATGAATATCAAATGCTTTATGCTGGAGGTACATTTCGTGGGTCTCATACTTCAATTCACTGAGAGTGTATTTGGATGAAGTATTTTTTTTTTGGAGAGTGTATTTGGATGAAGTATATTTTTTTGGAGTCATGTAATTTTTGGGGGTATTCAAATATTTTGAGAATTGAACTTGTCCTATTACTCATCTAAAGATTATAAGCGAGGCTAGCCTCTTCAGTTTGCTTACAAGCTGGCTTCCTTCCACCTTCTATAATGCCTTTGCATTAAGGCAGTTTTGGCGCCACTGACAAGAGGCAAGAATAGTGTTCCTGTTGGATTTTCGCCAAATCTTCATCACTCTCTCAATCTGACTTGCTCCTTCTGGCTCCCAAGTGCATATCAAACACGTTTCACCTTTTAACTATACACCTGTTTGCAATTTCTTGCTGCATGTTAGACAAATTCTACTAATTTCCAGATTCCTGTCAGTGTCATTTAATTTAGCTAAGAGAGAAGAGAGAAGTCATACAAAGAGACAACAAAGAAGAAAGAGCCATCTAAGAGGAGAGAGAGAGAGAGGTAAAGAGGAAGAAAGAGAAGCGGTGACGAGAGAGAAGAGGGATTTGCGTTTGGGAGAGAGGGTGGCGGAATTTCCGTGTGGGCGCGCGGGGGGATTTTGTTAGGAGTGAGAGGCACACGGCGGTGCCACTGCTCATGGGTCCGACTATAGCATGAACCTCTTTTCTCTCTTCTCTTCATTTCCCTCTCGACAACCACCACTGCCCCCTACCTCCTTCATTTGCTCCCAAAAAGTTAAAATGGGTTCTTTATAATCTACTCCATCATGTTTTCTTCATTCCATTTTTTTTCTAATCTGCTCCATCACTTGAAATTTTGGAAAGAGAAGGAACGAATGAGAGAGAAGAAAGGGGGCGGTGAAAGAGAGTCGAGAGAGAGAGAAGCCAAGAGATCAGAGGAAAAGAGTTAGCAACCGATGGTGATAGAGAGGGAAAAGGAGTGAGGGGCGAGAGGTAAGAATAATGGAGTAGCTGGCCATGGGGGTATGTACGATCTCTTTCTATTTTCTCCCTGCATCTCACATTTTCATCTCTTCTCTTATTTTTCTCTCACATTCTTTCCCCTTTTCTCTGGCTCTTTTGTTTTCTTTGATTGTGTTTTTGTTGTTGATTTCCTTTTTCTTTGTTTGATAGGTTTCAAAGCATGTGGTGGTTGAAGAGAGAGCGATGGACTGAGAGCATTCCGGCGTGACACGAAGCACAGAGAAAGGACGCCGAAGTGAGCTTGCCGGAAATCGCCTATCCACGGCGGAAGCGAAAAGGTACAATTTTTTGTTCTCTTTCAGTCCCACTCTCTCTTTTTCATGGCTGTGCTAAGGTAACCTATTTACTGCCTTTTTTATTACACAATTATAGTTACATGGAGTTGTTAATCTAATTGAAAAAGAAATGGTAAACACAATGAAGCCAAAGAGCTATGCATAAGCCTAGATATATATTTTTGTTTCCTCTTTGGTTTCTGATTTCCTTTTTTTTGATTTTGATTTTGATAGGGTGCTATGGAAAATGTGTTGGATAGAAGCTCTAAGATTCAGTTGCATGATGGTTCTATTGTGAAGCTGGACAATATGAGTCATATTGCAAGTTCTTCATGAAATGTCCACCAGTGCATTGCGTTAATTGGGATTTGCATACAAGGATGAGTTCAATGAGTTTGGAGACCATAATGGCAATGATGATCATCCAGCCCACCAGCTTTTGCTTGATCCTTCCAACTATTCATCAATTACAAGTGAACTCATTTTTGTTGGCTTGGTTGGGTTGAGGGTAAGTTTTGACCTTGCATTTTGCATTTTTTGCTTTCTTATTTTTTGCATTTTGTTGCCTTGGTGTGGTAACTGTATAAGACTGAATGTTGAATTGTGCTCAGGATCCTCCTAGGGAGGAGGTATACCAGGCAATTGAAGACTGTAGAGCAGCTGGAATTCATGTTACGGTTATAACCGGAGACAACAAGAACACTCCTGAAGCTATATGCCGTGAAATTGGCGTTTTTGCTCCCAATGAAGACATCAGTTCAAAAAGTTTAACCAGAAGAGATTTTATGGAACTTCATGATAAAAAAGCATATCTTAGACAGGATGGTGGACTTTTGTTTTCGAGGGCTGAACCCAGACACAAGCAAGAGATTGTGAGGCTTCTTAAATACTGTTTATTGACATGGGCTCTCTAATCGAAGATGTTAATCTTGAAAATGTATGGGTTTTGAGTTTGGTGAAATAGTTTGATGCAGATATAGTGTTTTAGATGCGGGCTTGCTGACTAATAAGTCAAATACGTTAGGTTAAGGATCAAAATTAACATTGGTTTTTTCTATCTGGTGACTCATCCCTTTCATTTTGTGCTAAATCCAATCTAGGTAGCAAAGGAAGCTTCAGATATGGTGTTGGCAGACTATAATTTTAGTTCAATTGTTGCTGCTGTTGGTGAAGGTAGATCTATCTACAATAACATGAAGGCTTTTATCAGGTGAATCCTTACAATAAGCTCTTACTCCACCTAAACAAATGCTGTAAATAAAGGATATTAGAAATATAGGATACCAACTTTAGTTTTATAGAGTTTCTTTAGTTTTTCACATTATTTTGTTACATATTACAATGAAATATGCTTGGTGAAGAATGATGGTATTGACACAGATGATTATGTCGGAAAACCTTTAGGCATTGAGAGGTTAGATTGATTGTTGTCTATGCTTATTGGTTACTTTAGTCTTGCAAGTTGCCTATGCTTATTTTTTTCTCCCTCCTTTCTATACTAATGATTCTTGCAGGCCATTTCAAAATTGTATGTGAAATGTAGAGGGGCTGAAAATCTGGTGCTGCATTTGTTTCTGATAAGTTTCCAATAAAACAGTAAAAGAAAACAGAATTCAAATGGGAATTAGAGTGTTCTATTCCTTCAAATTCAGTGAGAATTACAATAGGAACAGTACAAACACAGAAAATCAGTAACAGAGGTAAAATGCAGTACTCTCCAGGTGAGAGAAACTGCCCTAGTGCCCAATCCCAGCCCAAAACTTGCCTGCTCTCTCCCTTACATCCTTCCCCTTTTATTCTATTCGCTCACACCAAAAGTGTGAACCTCATCACCCTCCCCACTTGCTGACTCAGCATAGTTGGTTACAATTTTCCCTCCACTACTTTGAGACATTTCCCCTTTTACCCTCTCTAGAGTAAACCCTCCCAAACCTATTTGTTTGCCCCAATTCAGCCACACCTATGTTCTCATCAGTTTCACATTTATTTAAGTGCCTACTGCAACATGCAGTTTTGATTCTTATTAGGGGCAGTAAAGTTTATTTTTTACCTTTTAATTGTCTTCTTATCCCATAATTCCAGTGGTCATGAGCTATTAATCATTGAAAGCTTTTATTCAGGTGCATTGATGCAGACTAAGGAAAGCTTTTACATCCTATTGTGGGATGCAAACTTGCCATGAGTATAATTGTAATGGTGCTGGAATGCTATTATTATGGTATCTTTGATTTTCATTTACTTAAGTTAATATTTTTAAACATTAGTGTACAGAAGATTTTTATTTTATTCAAGTACAATGCATCCTGAGACATGGGAGTTATAACTTATATCTATTAATGGACAATAACCACTAATGATGTGTTTGGAATGACAATACTTCATTGTTACCATTCTGTTTTAGGAATTCCATGAAAACAAAGAGGAAGAGAATTGCATTGGAATTTGGAACAATGAGGATCAACTTCCATCCAAAAGTATTGGGATAATGGTGAACCGATTAAAGTTTGTGATGTTCTTAAATGAGGGACAGATCTAAGCTTGGAGACAATGATCATGTCATGTGGCTATTGCATGGGCTTATAGTTAGTTGAGTTCAACTCTTCATTGAGAGCAGAAATTACGTTAATATGCTGTCTAGGAATCTGACATGACACTCAAATTTTGAAAATTCATTTCAGCAAGAATGAGAGTATGAGAGTACACTAGAAGAATTTTATTAAGAGCTACACCAGAAGAATTTTAAATGCATTGAAATCTTTATGTTTGAATTTGTCAAACTTCTTAATACATTTTTACATCTTCCTACTTTTGTTTGTTGTCTATGCACAATTTTATTATGTTGTCTATCCACAATCTTATATTTTATTATGTTAATAACGGTACCTATTTCAGCTGTTACTAGCGCTCTCCGTCCATCGGACGGGCATTGAAGCTAGTATATAAAAGTCTACTAAAGCAATAGGTAACCACTTTCCACAGCATATTAATTGGAGGGATGTGTATAAAACGGTCCAAATCAGTTTTGGTCCACAATTGACCAAATTCTAATAACCAATCATTTTGACCATACTATTCTCTCCTAATTGGTCATATCTACCCAAAAAAAAAATATTGCAGCTGATAACAACTATTGCCATCCTTTTTCCTCTTGTGCATTAACTTGCCAACCAATTCGACAACTCCTTATGTTTACGAACTTTAGTTGGTTGAAAAATAAACTCACATAATGTTATGATTTCAGGATTTGTGGTTCTTATGAGTTTCACTTGGTAAGTCTTGTCAAATACTAAGTTAACCCAAAAATATCATGTGAAGTTCTAAAATTAATCAATGGGTGGATGTAGTTCTTTTTCCTTTCACTACAAGCCAATAAACAGATACAGATATTTAATACCAACCAAAGGCATATACTTTCAAAAAATATAATCATTTTTTATTGTATCTTGTTTTTTGTGGTGTTTAGTTTTAGTTATTTAATAGTAAAACAAATTTTGTTCTTCTGCTGCAAACGACAAATAATAATCAAAAAGGTCTACATCTAGTTCAAAATAAAATGTAAGCTATGCAGAAAACGAGATGATAGACTAATAATACACTCGAATAAAAATAAAAATGGGGTCCCCAATGTTCAATCAATGGTATCTCTATACAGAAGAGCTCACCTGCTAGTAAATCACCTCCATCTCAGATTCTGTAGTAACCACCTTAAGCAAATAGAAATCATATTGATGCATATTTCTCTACTAGTCTTCTTTACATGTTTTTTGGTTCAGAAGAGAATGGTACCATTTCCAAGGATCTTCAAGCTAAATGAAATAAACATAATTATTTGATGATTCAAAGAAAGGATCAACTCAAGAATTAATTCAGTGACATGAATGCTAAGATGGATAATATCAAATATGCTTTGTTTAAGACATAGTACAATGCATAAACTCAAGTCAAGCAGACTCAAGAGTCAAGACTAACCCAAATTATATACTTCAATTTTTTGTTACTAAACCAAATATCTACCTCAAATCTGAGATGCACTTTTCCCCTAATAAAAAGACATAAACATGTAATAAAACAAAGTAAACAGGCTCAACACTAAAACATGTACCAACACTAAAGAAAGAGTAGCTAGACCCTATCCTATGAGAAGAAACACATTAAAAACTCTAAGGAGGAAGAACATAAAAAACATCCCCCAAAGAAAAATTAAGACAAAGAGTTTTAGTTTGGCTTTAGATCTTGGAACATGGTATCCCACTTGATCTCTTCAACAGCAGCAGACCAATAACCATCCTCTTTAACATCATCATCATCATCCATTTTTTGGTCCTTTTGGAAATGGTACACAACAGGACTAGAAAAACCATCAAGGGAAGGCAAATTAGAAGGAACGAGTGTGGTAGTGTCACTTGCAATTCCATTAGTGAGAAGGAGTCTTTCTTGCAACTTTTTGTTGTTCCTCTTCATCATCATACCACTCTTCAACCTTGTTCCAAAACCAATAGGCCTTGTTGGCAGTGGCACCACCGCGAGTGCTGATTCTTGTCGATGAGTCAGTGTCCTCACGTAGCTAGCTATACTCTTCTTTGTCTTGTTGATAGCCGCGACAAGCTTTGCCACAGGGCGACCTTTCTCTTTTCTGATAAGTTTGAGGATTTGTAGTCTGTGTTTGGCTATACAGATTCCCATGCTTTGGAGAAACTCGTGGTTGAAGTAAAACATGTCTTCTTCTTCAAGCTCGTTGTGAGCAAAGATAAGACCATACTCGTATACTATGGTTGGTTCAAGTCCAGTTTTTGACAGCCATGAGAACCAATCCATTGAGATTATTTGTATGGGTATTAACTAACTAACTAACCATATTATGTATAACCTTCAACTTCAAGACTGATATATATATATATATATATATATATATATATATATATATATATATATATGTGCACCCAGTCTTGTCTCTACCATGTGTTGAATATTGAGATTGAGAGTGACTAAATAAATAGGAAACGTAAGCAGAGCTTTATAAGGTCCGTGTAAGGTAATATCAACTTAAGGGCTCGTGTCCGTAAGACTTAGCACAACCGGCAAAGTCAACATTACTAGGCTGGACATTTTTTGTGGCTAGTAATGTTTGAATTTGAATTTTTGCGAGTGTGAATTTGCGAGTGTTGCTATCAGTGTCAGAGCCAACATATACTTTATGAGGTGACCAAATACAAAAGTTTACTTGCATTTGTTGTATCTCAACTTTCTTCGATTGACGAGTTTTGTCATTCTATTTTATTGTTGGTGATTTTGTTCTCCAAGTTTGGCAATTTTGGTCCAAAAACATCTTGGGTTGTGCAATTTTGGTCCCTCATTTCCCTAAAGTCCAAGATTTTTGGAATCAAAAGTGCAAATAATCCATGATTTTTAGGACAAAGATTGTCAAATTAAGATAATTGACGACCAAAACTATTAAAAGTAAAATAGAGGGACCAAAATCATCAAGTTAACAAAAATCACCATATTTATTTGGTGTTAATGATAGACTAATGGACTTAAACTAATAGACTTATTGTTGTTCTTTTATCTGCTTAGGCAAATAAATTTGATTGAAATAGCTAAAAAAGTATATTATTCAAATACCTAAATATAAAATATTCTTACTTAGAGCATCCACAATGGAGGACTCTCCATTTGAGTCTTTAAATAGACCTCACATGTATACATCACTCTTTTATACATTTTTAATACTAATACTTAATAAGTACTCAATCCCTCCAATGCAACAACATCAAAAAATTTCTTAAATGGGTCCCACAAATAACTACACATAATTACTTTATCAACAAATAACTTACAAATTTTAAATGGGCCCACTAAGGAAAGAGAGAGAAAGTCCTTGTACAAAGACTTATCTCTATAAGGAACATAATATTTTTTGCCTACAATAGTTTAATAAGGAAAAAACACTATAACGAACACCATTGTAAATACTCTTAAGACATTATTTTTAGGGTACCCAATACTACCCCATAAATACACTACCCTCCACCTTTGGTTGCTATGAAAAAAATAACTTAAGTAACCCTTTGTTAAATTTAAACATGTTTTCTGAAAAATGTGATGAGAGAGACTTAAAGGAGTGAGTGTGAGACCAAAGAATTTTCTTGTGGGCACCCACCACTTGTTAGTTGTTTGGTGTATCCTCCTTTCCTCTACGTAGCAAAACGAGAGTTTTCAAACTTCTAGTAAAACTGTGATACTATGATTTGTACTTCCAGTGAACTGAAAGTAAGCCATTCTAGTACTATGCTTTTTGTAGAATTCTAATTAATTACTCCCTCCGTCTCATATTAAGTGTCGTTTAAGGTTATATAGGGGTATTAAGAAAATAATTAGATATGCTAAATTTTATGATAAAAAAATGTGGTAGGACTAAAACACCCTTACACTTTTCTTGGTTGGTGCAAAGGCACAGTTATTGATACTCTAAAGTAAGAGTATTGTTGGAAAGTAATAATAAATATTGTATTGAGATTCTAAAGTAACAGATAATTTGAGACAAAGAAAAATGACAAACAGGACACTTAATATGAGACGGAGGGAGTATGAATTAAACCCTGTTATTTCTCAGAAGAGAACACGTATATCACTCCTTTCCAACCATGTAAATTATTATCTCATTATCCATATAATTTCACATATTTACTTTTCTTCTATTCTTTTCTTTCTCGTTCATGGCAAAACCTGTTTGGCTCCATGGCAAAATCCAAAACCTGTTTGGCTTCGGGACAAATCACTTTTTCACTAAATCGGAAACGCTTGTCCCAAGGCTTCATAAACGGCTCAAACACGACACCGTCTCCTAATAGTTGTGGTCATGTCTTAATTTTTTTTTTGTGAACATCAATTAGAATTTGGATCCATGCATGAAATGCAGGTTCACGAGCACTAATAATTGATCTGAGCACTATTCCCATGTGAACATGCAGATACATCACCTTCTGGTTGGTATATCTAAATTCCAAGGGTAAATGATTGATGCTTATTTTTTAAGAGAAAAATTGATGCCAATTATTAATCAGAATTTAAACCTCAACCTCCCTTTCTAACTACTTGAAATATCATAACCCAACCACACTTGAATTACACCATGAGGATGTGATGTTACTCTTCTTAAACGCTGATAATCATATTATTCTCCTTAAACTGACAAATAAACACCACATATATTATTCATCGAACAAAGAATTCACCAAAAATAAAAACACCACACATACTATCACACGATTACACTCGATTTTAACCCAAGAACTTTCATATTCTTCGCCAAGCCTAGTTTTTTTAATCTAATTAAATTTCTTTAAGTAGTTACTAGTTAGAAGATCTACTTTTTTTATGAACCGTGCCATTTATAGACGTTGGATTTTAAGGTTTCAATTAATCCAAAAAAAAATCGAAAAAATATAACAGGTATAAAATAATAAAGGTTTAGATCTCATAACAAACCATGTTACTTTTGTGGCATCTGCTGCTGATGAAAGTGATAGATTGTTTAGCTCTATCTGCTCGGTTCAAAGGACCAGCCAAATATAAATTATAATAATGCATCATTAACGTTGCAAACAAAGCTTTATTCCATGAAAAATGCCATATTATAATGAGGAATTAGCCTTAACTGTGATCACGGCATCATTGAGCAATGCAAACTGCTTGATAATTAGGGAACTAATTGTTAGGTTTTTATATTATCTTATTTTATTTTTTATGGTGGGTAATATTGGGTAACAAATAGGGGTAGAATTAAATAGTCTGGCCGAGTTGAGCCTGAGTCTGGCATACGTTGGAAGTATTAGCTCCGAGTCTGGTCTGTGACCGGTCGTAGACCCAAATTTTAGGCTTGGTCTGGCATTTTTGAAAGTCCTGTACAAGGCTTGAATGCTTGTTTAAAAGCATATTTCGTTATATTTTTTACGAAAGCTTACACCCTTTGAATGACGTATGCTTTTGTAAATAGACAAATTAAGAAGCTAATACCTTGGCGAGATTAAGTTCTATTTTATATTTTTTTTATACAAATTAAGTTTTATTTTAAATGACATTCAATTTAAATTCTATATTATAATAGTAACTTTAAGTATGTCAAAAATTGATATATGTCAATAAATTAACAGAAAATGTTTGCAAAATTATGATTTAACACAAAATGCAAATTTAATATAATAATAATAATAATATTATTATTATTATTTACTTATATAGGCCGATAGGTCTGAAAGGTTTTTAGAATGATGGATGTCTTCCACTTATAAACTCTTTTCAAGGCCTCTGACTTTTGCTAAAGTGTGGAGACCCCCTAAAGCCCCCTTTGTCAAGGTCAACTCTGATGCAGCGTACAACCAAGCCTCTGGTACAGGCTATGTGGGTGTGGTATGTAGAGATGAGAAAGGGAATTTACTTACGGCGTTTTACAAACGTATTTTTGCTCTTTCTACTTTAGTTGTTGAAGCTTTAGGACTTCGTGGGCTCTTTTATTGGGGAAAACCTTCACCTCTCCTCTTTGATCTTCGAAGCGGATAATCAGGTCCTTATTCAAGCTTATCGAAAGGAGAAGAGAGTTAAAGAGATTCAGGAAATCTTTCATGACATTTTGTTCATCAACTCGAGTTTTTTAATGTGGCTTTTCTTGGATTTGTCGTGTAGGCAACAACGTCGCTCATTAATAGTTCTTTGGCCAATTCGGGATCTCTCTTTGGGAATTGGTGTGTGTTCCCTCCCTTCTATCTCCGTTGTGCTTCAGGCCATATCACATCTGATGTGGGACTCTCAACACATCTCCTCACACGGGACAACTAGAGTGTGACCCGAGTAGCCCAATGGTGCCGGGTGGCCCAACAAAACTTGAATTGGTTTTAATACCATCTTAGAATGTGGGTTGGACCGACTTGTAGAGTGAGTGAGGGATGTTCCCCACTACAAATGCTGCGAGGCAGCAGCAGCAGAGTTTTAACCTAACAATATGAAGCATGTGACTAGCGAGATGCAAGCTTAATTAAGATCAGAAAACTCATCTTAAATCATCAAGTTACTGGTGCAACATTAATGAGATAAAGATTAACCCACGTTACTGCATTTATTTAAAAGATAAAACTAAACTAGATGCCTTCTCGATATTCAAATACTAATCAACAAAATTATTCACAATCTCTCATTTTTAATTTCCCCATATAACAAAATATTTTGTACCAGATTAATGGGTTAGTGGTAAGGGGAAAACGAAGCATACACCTACTTTTTACGCCAAGATAAATATAGGGCCCATTTGGATAGAGCTTATTTTGAGCTTATGAAAAACAGCTTATGCAAATAAATAAGTTTTTTTGTATTATTCATAAGCTTATCAATGTAGTTTATGGAAAAACAACTTATGCAAATATAACTTTTGTTAGTGAGAACTTATGGGTTAACATGAAAACTTATTTATCTCCGTAAGTTGTTTTCTATAAGCTCGAAAATAAGCTCATCCAAACGGACCCATAGTCCAACTCTATTAATAATAATATAGAGAAATATTTCTTCCATACTTTTATACATCTTGAGAGATAGAGATAGAAGAGTGTTAGATTGGTGTTGATTTTTTGGAGTCTTAGATGAGTATTGATTTTTGTGAGGTATATATTTTCCAATATATATGTTCATAACACTGTTGATCGTTTTGGTATGTTCATTGGTGTTATTGTTGTTCAACATTAGAGTATACGATGGAGAATCTTAACTACGAAAAGTTGATGTGGTTTATGTAGAAAAATAATAAATTGATATAAGATTTCAGTAGTTTAGATTTTATTATTTAAATTATACAAAATTGATAACAAACCGTTTATTATTCAATATACGCAATATACTATATGTAGCATATAGATTAGGGTAAAGTATATTTGTGGTTCTTATAAAATTTAGGTTTTAGTCCTTAAAAAAATTCACATACTTTTGGTTCCCCATATTTTCCCTGTCAACAATTTTGATCCATATGCTATTAAATCTGGTGTATGTGTCAGACGGTGACAGACGTGGCATTGCCTACGTGAACGTTTTTTAATATGTTGGTATCTCCCTCTGATACCATATCACATGCAAATGCCAACACATTAATAAAAAATCCACATAGACAACGCCACATGTACCACCATTTGACACATCACATCAGAATGAATAACAAGGACCAAATGGAGAAAACTTGGAGGACAAAAGTATGTGATTTTTTTAGGGATTAAAACCAAAAAATTCAAAATTTATAATGACAACAAACATATTTACTACCGTTGTTTCTTTTTATGTGTCTTTTAAAGTTGTTTTACAAAAATCAATGTAACTAATCGGGATTAAGAAAAACTCCTCCTTTTAAGGGTGGTCTTGATAAGGAGGTTACTGTTACAAGCCCTCCAAAGAAAGGACTTGATCTTTTTTGGGCATTTAAGCTTACTAGTAGATTTCCATAAAGAAGGGCAAGTCCAACAAGAAGCTAAATATCTACATTAACATTTTGTGGCCAAGATACCCAAACAAAAAAAAAATCATCAAATAGAAGTAGTTGCATTTCCCTCAGAGGATCCTCTAAGACTTCTGATAGTATCCATGCTAAAACTATGGTTGGCTAGCCATTCTGCACATTTATTCCTTTCTCCATGTGTGAATGACTTGGACTTATCAATTTAAGGATAGTAATTTGTGAGTTCACCTAATCAAGGTGGAGGAGAAAAACTCTAGAGTCAACAACAACAATAACTAAATCAACCAACATTTTTGAGTCACTCACAAATATCAGATGAGACTCTCGCATTCCGAGCCATATCGACCCCATCAACATACCGCGCATCTATGTGTAAAGCATCACAATTGCCAATATTGTTAATGAAACTTTTAATCCATCTTCCATATGAATTCCTCAACAAACTGTCACATCTAGCATTATGCATTTTAGGATGAAGTGCACAATGGCAATTGGGATGAGGTTGAGATAAGGAAGCCAAAGTATTTGGAAGCATTAGACAAGTAAGCATACAATGAGTTCACATTTGTAATTTGTAGACACTCAACATTTTAGTATAAGTATTGAACTTTAGTTGTTCTGGTTTCAAATTTTAGCAGGCATTGAAAATCTTTGCTACGTTTACTGAAGAGTTGTCAAAGGAAATCACACCTCTTCTGACAGAGAATTTTAAGCGCCAATATAATTTTTCACATGTTGTTAAACTTGTGTGAGAGACAGACAATGACTCCTGTTTCTAATACTACAGGGAAAGAAAATGACTCAAATTGGCTTCAAAATATCTAGTGGCTGGAAGACAACTGTTTTATAACGGTATTTGTGCACTTCTCATTTCCACATGAATCTAGTTTACAATGTTATCTTCCAAGAGAACTGGGAAAATTGCAGGCAGTTTTAATCAACAGGGACTTCAACATCCATTTTTAAGTTGGAATGGCCAAGAACCTGTGTGAAAAAAGACTTAAATTTAGCTATCTTTTGATATTTCCTTTTGTGATATCCATTTAAGATTTGTCTGCATGAAATATATAACAAGCAGTACACACCATAATGAAGTCATCCAATGTCAAGTAGCAGTCTTTTGAGTATCCTGCTTCTTCAAGAACTTGGCTCAGAACTTCCTGCAAAATAGAGCAAAATTAGACAAAGTTAAGTCTAAATATAAACACACGCATAGACACCGATTTTAATTTGAAAAATGGAAGTAATTGAAGTGTTGGTGTCGGTGTCCAACACAACACGTGTCGGACACCAGACACGTCTTCAGCCTAAAGTGCTTCAGAGCCAATACAAGCATAACTGAAATGGTGTGTGGAGGAAAAAGAGTCAATTTATGGCTTTTGTTTAATAGCAATGCAACTCATCTATGGAAATACAAACAGCAGAAACAAAGTTGATCATAGAAAAGTCTGTTGTTTGCCATTTTAGTCACCAGTTTCTTTTCTAGAAAGCATACAAAATGTGAGTCCATGAACTGATGAAAGCAGAACTAACAACCCAATTTACACTGGCAAGCAGTGTTACATCTATTAGATGATGAATGTACCAATCTTAAGAAAGCTAGACTAAATTAAACTCAGATTTCAGTATACCAAACTTGAAATAGGGATGTCAAAGTAGTAACATATGAAGCATGGACTCTGACGCGTACACCTGACACGACACGAACAGTAACAGTTGACGCACCTTAGTGAAACCTATTTTTCTATCTAGCAGCTTCTCGTAAACCTACTTCATGACTAAAAGCAAAGAGATATATGGTCATTGGTGATACCTCTCTCTGCTCATCAGACATGAATGAACCAGACAAGTCTTTTAGAACTTCCAACATGTCTTTGAAAGACACCTTTCCATTACGGTCTGAATCATATACTTTGAAAATAACTGCAGCAGAGATAAACAAGTAACTGTAAGTACCCTTGATTTAAAACAATCACAAAATGTCAGTAGAAGAAGATAGTATCATAAGTTATTAAGGAATTTGTTTTGCAAAATTGGCAAAATTACTTCGTTGGTCTTTATCTTAATTTGAAGTTTCGAGTTAATCCAAAAAGCTACCATAGAAATTCAAAAACACACCAATTAGGCCAACGTCGTAAACATTTTATAACATACAAGACAAAGGCCCTATTTGGAAGAGCTTATTTTTGAGCTCATGAAAAACAGCTTATGCAAATAAATAAACTTTTATATATTCTTCATAAGCATGTCAAGGTAGTTTATGAAAAAACGGCTTATGGAGATTCAACTTTCGTTAGTTAGAAGTTATGAATTAACATAAAAACTTATTTATCTCCATAAGTTGTTTTTCATAAGCTCAAAAATAAGGTCTTCCAAACAGGGGCTAAATTGAGACTAAAAAGGTAAAATAAAGGAGTAACTTGAAACTCGAAATTAAGATAAAGGAGCAACAGAATAATTTTGCTTACCCCTACCCTACAAAGCAATCCCTCTTTCAAGGATGAAATTAATAGAGTAAACCACATGTACAAGTACAAGCAATTGTCAACTAATTAATTAAGTAACACACTTACGTTCTATTTTTTGGTAAGGTCTAGCTTTGGAACTGAATGCAGACAAGAAAGCCACAAAGTCTTTAAAATTCAAGCCATCAACCATCTTAAGCAGCCTCTGCAAATAAGCTCACAATCCATCAAATAAATACCATTCACCAACCTTAAGCATACATTCATAGATAGAGTGATGGCAAAAGGGGGAGTACCTGAGAAAGTGGATTCATAGCAAATTCAGGAACGGATAAGAACTCATCTGCTGAAATAAATCCCTTTGCATTACGGTCAAGTTGACAAAACCGTTCATACAAAGACACTATTTCTTGCTGGGTAACTGATTTTGAAAAAACACAAATAAATCAGATCTTATCCAAATGGGTGGAAAGAAAAGGGAGAGGAAGATAAAGAGGGCCTACATAAATTATTGCTGTGTTCTTGAACTTCCTCGATGTCATATTGAGTTAGCATAGATGAAGCACTCCCCATCACAACAAACAACCTTGTACTACTTTAATCAATCAAATAACAAACAAACAAAGAAACATGCATGTTTTCAGTGTTTAAAGATTAGGGAATCAAAAGTTGTTGAATAGAATTTTCATGAGAAGAGACCTGAGATGAGATGAGATGGTTGGTTGGGATTGAGCAGAGTTATGCTTAGACCAGTTGGGAATTCTGCTGGGAATATATACACGTGGATTGCCTTGTCATCATCGACTCTCTCGAAGCGCAGTAATTGCTCTTTGCGTCCCTATAGCCAATAGCGCCGTCGACGGAAACTTTGATGTTAATCCCCTAATTACACTACTAATGCCTAATAAAAACATTGATAATAACTAAATATAATTTCTAGAGTCAAAATAAGTGATAATTTCTAATAACCTGTTGTAGCGTGTGCAAACAGCAAACAAACGATTCGTCTGGAAATGGACTTCTTCTGTTTACGGGTTTTTACAATAAAATATAATAGAAAAATTTTGATATTACCTAAACATGGGAGATAGATAATAATTAGGTCAAAGTGATAATAATAACCCCCAATGGGTTGGACTAATGAAGCCTAATAGGATTTGCAATTGGAAGTTCTCAAGTTCAAATCTCCACTAATTCTTTATCCCCTTCTCTTAAAATTTATGTAACCAGAAAAGAAGACTATAATATTCATATTTCCTTTTTTTCGGGGTTTGAACCCTGTACGCCTAAATTTTACATTTTCACCAACGATGTCTTTTTTACTCAAACGCATGAGCTATCCTTCTGGGACATATTCATATTTCCTTAGAGCATCCACAATGGAGTTATGGAGGGACTCTTCATTTGAGTCCTTAAATGGACTCCACATGTAAACATCATTCTTTTATACATTTTTAATACTAATACCTAATAAGCACTCAATCCCACAATGCAACACCATCAAAAAAAAATCTTAAATGGGTCCCACAAATAACTACACATCATCACTTTATCAACAAATAACTCACAACATTTTAAATGAGCCCCACTTAAGGTAAGAGAGATAAAGTCATTGTACAATGACTCTTTTCTATAAGGAACACAATTTTCTTGCCCACAACGGTATTCCTTATTAATAAGGATAAAACACTATAAGGAAAACAATTATGGATGCTCTTAGGAATTATAGCACTCTCACACAATCTCAATTAAATAGTACATGTATCATTTTTTATCAACCCACATTATATGAGGTGGTATTAGCACGCTTTAACTAAAGCACTTTTTTTTCCCAAAGTTACTTGCTTCTATTTTCTCACATTATGTAAAACGATCTGAATTATTTAAATATAAAGATTGTTCAGAAGGTCCTTTGTAAATCCAATGACAAAACATTATAAAACGTCGATCTGTTGTTCTTCAGGCTTTTGTCAAGACGAATGAAGAAATTAGTTTTGATACCTAAAAAATGAGTACTGCTATATCGTATTTTCGTACTTAAAAAGACGAAAGAGTTTATTTACATTGTGAGTTGGTTATTAATGCTTCAGAGTTCGCGTAGTCCCTCATCGTCATTACAAAACTTGAAATCACCACCACCCTCATCGGTCACTGCACCATCCTCACTATTAACCTCTACCAAACATCCATTTTCGCTACCATTCCTTCATTCATGATGATTAATTAATGTACAAAGTACAGAAAGGCATTCATAAAATTGAGAACTGTAATAAACAAGTCAAGATATTTGTGGCGTTTTATGGAGAACAAAAAATACATTAAACAGAAGCCATCCTCAAAGATTAATACAAAAACTGGCTGAGCATCTAACAATTTGACAGTGCTCCAAATAAGGGAAGCTCGAACAGGCGCAAGCCTCAGATTATTGAAGGCAAAACATATGATAATTTTAGCAGGCGTCAAGGTCACGGCATGGAGGAGGCTTGGGCTCACTTAACAAAGTAGTATTTCCCCCTTCAGGTCCACTCCTAATGCGCTGTGGGTTTTGTGTGCCGTGCTAAATACATAGGAAAAATTATTCAAATTCTGACAAGGTTAAGTGCCTAAAAAACGAACAATAATGAGATAGATCATGTATCCTTACCGGTGGCTTCTCGCCCTTTCTCAGCTTTTCCACTATCTCAACTACTTTCTCTGGGGTTACATCTTCCTATAATCAAATATCAATGTGACATATTAAGAATGTTAACAAGCACAATTAGACATTTATTACCCCCCCCCCCCCCCCCCCCCCCCCCCCCCCCAAAAAAAGAAAAAAACAGGAAGAAAAGATGAAAGACATACGTAGTAATTATAAGTATATCCTTCTGAACCATTAGAGTAATCAGCCACTGTAATCATTGGAGCATTCACACAGCACCCCTGCATAACACCAATAACTTCGATCAACCATTCCTTTTTAATAAAATTATGCCCAAGTACATCACATTGTCAGGATTCATAAACAAAGAAGACAATTATGCATCTCTTTCACCCGCTCTTGCATTTTTTTCCCTCTAAATAAAAAAAGCCATCCACAAACCACCGCAATAGGCAATTCTTATTTTTCTCTCTGTTAGATACTAATGTCACATAAAGCTGAAAAGGGTAAATTACAGTGAAATTATAAGGCCACATTCAATATCAGAGATATCCAAGCTACCAAAATAATGACCACCAGACAGTCCAGTTTTGTCCTTCATGTAGTTTTTTTACCCATACTATCAGTGTGCCAGTGAAAATCAAGGAAATCTACAGTGTTGAAGAATAGGAACATGCTGAAGTTAAGACGAGATATTGTTCATAGAAAAGACTGACCATGCATTCCATTTCTCCAACAGAAAATAAACCATCTTTTGTTACTTCTGCAAATCAAAGGTAAAGAGAAACCAATGCTTAGAAAAAAGCATATGGTTTGGTTCAAGTTTATCAAGAGAAAATTATGTTCGTTGATGGGTAGAGAAAATTATGTTCGTTGATGGGTAGTGGGAGAAATCAAGACACTAACCATTTCGCTTCACTCCCAAGTGTTTCAATAAAGCTTCTTCAATCCCTCGTGAACCTCGTATCATACAAGGTGTTGTTCCACAGACCAATAGATGATACTGCCCAACCTGAAAACTCAAAGCATGTTGATCCAATAAGCTTCTGCCTGTATTAATATGAATGAATTAGCAGATATGAAAGCATTGTAGAATGGTATTGCTTTTTACCTTAGCTCGATTGAACATTGAGTAAAATGTGGCAACCTCATATACTCGAATAGGAGCAACCTCTATAACCTTAGCCACCTGAATAATTCACAAAACTGTTTATTAATAGAGGGTTTGGATAGCTCATAGCTTCCACATTATTAAAAATTTCAAAGTTCAGTATATAAACAATAGGTAAATATGAAAATTAAGGACTTCCACCACTGACCCCTAGCAATAAGAAGCTAAGAATAAACCTCAATCAAAAGAAGACAAGTATTTAGAACATAGTATGTATGTCAACCAATCGAGTGATGATTTAGCTAAAGGATGATGTATATGACAAACCATCACAAGCACAAAAGGCTTCACTCAGAAATCTAGCAGCAAGAATTCCGAACGGACAATCACCATATCAGAGGTATTATCTAAGGGTCTTCAACTTAGTAGCCAGTACTCAATAGACATTATCTATCAAGCTCAATAAGTGAAGTACATTAACTTGCAATACTATATGGATCACCTTTTCCATCTAACGGGGTACAGGACTTGATTGGAGAATGGGATATAGTCTTCTAGACATCATCATAAAAAAACAAGTGATTATAACCATGTCTAATGACAAACCATTAAAATCTAAACCCTTTTGAATAGTTTGATCTATAGTCTATGATCTTCATCTACTTCTAATTATTATAATACGCTCAGTCTAATCTTAGCTAGGATTTCTTTGTATTTTCTCCACACGTGCCTAAATCACAGGACAAGACTATGCCATATTTTCTACAATAGGTACTACCCGCGTAACCCTCCTACACCAATTCTCTCTCTAATGCCTTCCTTTTTAATCATATGTTGTCTAAATTTACAAAAAAGAGAACTTCAAGCATGAACCAACATACCGCATCCATTGCAGAAACAGGGAGCCAGCCCCCATGCTGCTGCTGAGCAAGATCCAGCAGAGGGATCACCGCAGATTGCTTATAGTTAGATGGATAATGAGACAAAATCTCCTTAGCCTGTAATTAGCAGACATTACAATCATTAGAAATTTTATAAATAAGTGCTAATGCACAGCAAAGAAAATCATACACATGATGTCAAAATTGAATTAAGACACTAAATGCATAAGGTATAACTCTAGTCCATGCTAAAATAAATTATGGAGTGCCTAAACCGGTAAACTACATATTGATGAAATATCCAATATAATGGTACCCACGTTCCAAGTTCGAATTTTTACAATACCAAATAGATGGAAATTTACCTTTTCTTTGTTGACATCGGAGAATTCCCATGGAAGGTTGGGGTTGTTATCTGGAGAGTCAAGGTGCTGCGGCCCCACTCAAAAAACGAAATGATCAACAATCACAAACATGAAACGGAAAACTCAGAAAACTAAAGCGAAAACACGAAGCATACTTACATAGTTGAGAGCAGTTGAGAAAGCCCTTGATGGCTGTGAAAGACGAAAATCAAAACTCAAAAATCAAAAATTAAGAAAATTAAGGAATGGAATTGAGAGAGTGAGGGGATTGAAGGGGAAATCGAAATAATACCTGACGGAAGATCTGACGGATCTCGTTGAGACGATTTGCGGCGAGGCGTGCCAGCATTTTCGAGGAGCAAGAAGATGAAACCACAGATCGCAGGGACGAGTTTGAGAGAACGTACCTAGTGAAGGGTGTAGTGTAAGAGAACACGGATACGTGGCACAGTGATGACCGTTCGATCTCGTCGGAGGAGAAGCTCGACACAGGTGAATCGATTGCGCGAGAATTTGTTTGCGCCTTCAAACAATGGGTAATAGGACTACGGGCCTGTTTACCTATTGGCCCATACTTCCTACAACCCCAGAAATACTCAGTAGACACCCCACCCATGAAGGGGTGAAAAGACCAATTTGCCCTTAATGAAATCTGTGAATTCTATATTTCTTTTAATTTATTATGGTTCGGCGCACACGTGGCCGAACCGATTCTAATTTCCCTGCACCGAGTATGTTAAATTTTCGTCAGACACCCCCTATCATTTTTTACTTCGTTCGGCGCACGCTGCACCGAACCCGTTCGGCCAGCCGTGCACCGAAAAACTGGCCCTTTGACTGTCAAAAATTGGAAATTACGGCCCCATTGGAAATCAACGGATAATATTAAAATTGGAAAATGTGCCCCATTGGAAATCAACGGCTGATATTAAAATTGGAAATTGTGCCCAACGGTTATAATTTTAACGGTTCCGATTGTTTTAAATCAACGGCTCACACTTGATCACACCAATTATAAATAGGCTGCCACTCTTCACTGATATTCACACAACCCATTTCTGATTCATCTTCTTTGCTTCTTCAAAAAACACCCTAACCCGACCTGCTAAAATGGAAGATCTTAATGAATGGCAGTTGTGCCCAACGCAGAGATATGAAGACAAGTACCTCGCTGCCTTGCATCGCCCTGGTACGATCGAGGAGAGAGCTGATGGTGTTTTTTTTAAGTCTCGCGACAACTACTTCTGTAGGTTGGACAAAAATATAACGTTACCGCAAGTGTGTATGTCTACAATACGGCACTCTCCGCTATGAAGCTATGGATATCCGGAGCGACGACGATGTTCGCGCAATGATGGAACATCATCGTAACACCCCATTGGGACGTCAGCTCATTGAGCTGTTTGTCGAAACTATGCGCACTCTGGAAGAGATCGTTTATATTATGGAGAGCAGGCTCCCCAAAAATAAGTAGTTTCGTTTAATTTTCTTATTTCCTTCCTTAATGTGTATTTCGATAATTTCAAGTTTCATGTACGACTACACTTTTTAAATAATAACATTGTCAAGAAATTTAAATAGTATTCAATTTTGAGATCATTACTAATTTTCTTTTCATTAATAATTATTCATAATAATAAAAACTACGACTGAGTCACAACAGACTCAACAGAGTCGGATCCAGCGTCATTGTTGGTGCTGTCATCGTCACTCCCATCGTGATCAGTGGAGTCAATGGAGTTACTCCCATCGTACTCGGCCAAAAAAACCCGATAATCAGGATCAGTGGAGTCACTATCAAGATCAGTGGACTCACTATCAGGATCAGTGGACTCACTGGACTCAATATCAGTAGGGTCTAAAGGCGTCTGCGATACATTGAAGCGCCCCTCCCGAGTGTACTCAATGTTGACCATGACACTCTCAGCAACCCCATACGCGTCGCAGAAGTTACCTGTATCAGTAGCGATGTGGCCATCGCCAGTGTCGTTGACACCCGGGAACACAACGCCAACTTCCAAAAAAAAGAATACATCTATAGGCAACGGTATGCTGCACATGTAGTTTGGGAGGAGAATAAACCCATCATTTCGGTAAATGGTGGTCATGAAGTGGTCCATGCCTGCAAAAAGAAACAGAGAGGAGTCAGTACGGTTCGGCCTTGGGTGATCCGAACTGGCTTTGGTTTGGCGGACGGCTGATCGAACCAGTTCGGCCTCTGCATCTCCGAACCGGTTCGGTCTCTGTGTCGCCGAACCCGTCGAAACCAGTGAAAAAAATAGGCCTTAACGAAATAGAGAGAAGGGGAGAGGGAGAGGGAGAGGGAGAGCGACGAGGACGAGGACGAACGGAGAGGGTGTGAGGGGGTGTGTTTTTTAAATAATTTTTTTTTGACGGTAGGGGTATTTTGGGAATAATGGATGATAGGGGTGTCCATCGAGTAGGGAGGGGGTTGTACGAAGTATGACTCTTATCTATTTGCTATTGGGCCTAATGGAGGGTGTTAAGGGCCGGACTCGGTTGTGGGCCTTAGCATTTATATGGGTCATGCTTCCTACAACCCCAAGCTAGCTACTCACTTGCACCCCCAAACTCTGTGAAGAGACCAAAATGTCATTAATGAAACACGCACGCCCCTTTTTTTTTCTAGGATTACGAATGTTCGGAAATTTAGTTTCGTAACAAGCCCCCACTAGCAGACACCCCCATTTGCAAGATTGTTAACAAGTACGGGACTAAACTTCCGAACCGGTTCAGAAGTTTAGTTCTGTACCTATTAAAATGCAGTGCGGGGGTTTGGAAGCGTGTTTCACGTGAGGGTAATTTTTGAATATTTGAGGGTTCGGAGTATCCACTGAGTAGCTAAGGGTTATAGGAAGAATGAGTCATTTATATTGGTGGAGAAATTCTTTTAGCACTCCCTTTTTTATTCTCTTTTTTATTGATCTCTCGTGAATTTCTACGTAATATATTATCTTACAGGGAAACAGATAAAAGATTAAAGGAAAAGTACTATTTAAGAATAAAGTGATAAATGAAAAATGATTAGACAATGTTAGACGATATGGTATTTATTATCGAGAAAAAGTTACTTTCTTCTTGCATGTGTCACAAGGAAATGTGCCATTGACAAGCCCAAAGCATTGTAAGTGTTGATTCACTTTTCAAAATTGTATGAAGTAATAGTACTATTTTAACAAATATGATATAGTATTAGTTTATTTGCATATATATATATCATTAGTTTGTCTCTAGTATATTAGTTAAGCTATATGGGGCCAACATAAAAGATAAAGTCGGACAACATATTAAAATATCTCTATTACGGGTTAAAAAAGAAAGCAAATAGTGAGGTCAGCTGACCTTAATATCTACGACGTGGATAAATGATTGATGCATAGGTGGCTTCTTTTGCTTGTTATGATGAATTATTACACCATTAACCAAAAAACATCATGATTTTGCCTGAAACAACTTTGCATAATAAATTTGTAATTTCAACCAAAGAAAGTTTGTAAGACAAATAGTTTTTTTTTTGGTAAGGCAAAAAGCCAGCTTACTTATAACATATTGTATTAGAAAAAATCTTCAAATCTCTTCTCAAAATCAAAAATATATTAGTCACGAATATTTTTCACTTCTATACAAACACACTCTCTCAAAGTGATTAAAATTTCTCTCTTTCCCCCTTTTCTCCTGACTAACTTCCAAACGGATTCAATGAAAATGGGATATTATGGTATTTTTCTAATGGGGGAGGTTGCAGGAAGATAAAAAGGTAGGTATAAAAATCCAAACTTGAATGAGCCAACATTGTTGCGGATGGAAAGAGAAATTAATTCTAGAGCAGATCACAGGTCCAAATGTAAGAATCTGAGCCGTTCGTTGGCACGAAGTGACACCAACAGCAACGGATACGATTTGAACCAATGCTCACATGCAATGCAACCTGCAGAACAACTCAAAACTCGAAAATTGCATCGACCTTGTGTTAGAAGAGAAGAGAAAGGAGCGCGGGAAGCATAGCGAGTGAGTACAATGCCGGAACTGCCGGAGGTAGAGGCGGCTAGGAGGGCGGTGGAGGATAACTGTATCGGGAAGAAGATAACTAAGTGCGTCGTTGCCGACGATGCTAAAGTCATCGAAGGTATCTCTCATTCCGAATTCGAAGCTTCCGTCGTTGGTAAGACCATCGTTGCGGCTCGCCGGAAGGGAAAGAACATGTGGCTTCAACTTGATTCTCCTCCTTTTCCTTCCTTTCAATTTGGTACTCTTTTTTTAAAACCCTAGTTTCCTTTTTCTTCTCTTTCTGAACTCATTTTGGTGCTTCTATCTCTCTCTCTAACTTACGGGTTTCTTTTAACTGTTTCAGGCATGGCTGGTGCTATATACATTAAGGGCGTTGCAGTAACAAAGTATAAAAGGTGACAATGTGCTATGCTCTGATTATCAGACATTTTTCAAGTTGGCAATACGATGTTTCTTTTTAATTTTTATTTATATGAAAACGTTAATGCTATATATGTACCAAGGTTTCCTCACTAAGATTTACCCTGTATCCTTCTCTTTATTTTAATAGGGTCTTTGATAGGAATTGTGCGGAAATATTGTAATGTTTTCTTTTTATTATGCCTTCAAAGATTGTATTCAATTCACGTATCAAGCTTTTATTGGATTAAGCTTTAGTGTGATTTTTCCATTTCTAAGTCATTTTAGGAAATTTCAGGGAAATTTAATGCGTCAGAGTTTATAGAGCTAACAGACTGTACTTGTAGGGTGTTTTGCATGGATGCTCACTTTCGTGTGCTGAGCTGAATTCCAGTATATGGGCCTAATTTTCATTCCTGTTTTACATTTGCTGTACCGTGTGATTTACAGTGGCATATTCCTAGTATCGGGCTTTAAATTTTCTGTGAAATGATAATCCCTTAATTTCTTTTTCATTTTATTTCTGCAAATAATTGACTGTAGATGGAGGATATCCGCTAGTTGTTGGCATTTTATATAGTACATGAAATAATATGAAAATGAAAATTTGACCATGCAAAAGTTTTTAACTTTGTTAGAAGCACACAGGTGTAACAAAAAATGATTTTATCCAAGCTCTGACGTAAATTTCTGACAGGAATTAACTTCGGAATGCGAATAAAGTTTTCTCAATAGGGTTAACTTATTATTGTTCCCTCTGTGTACAGTTTTTTAATTGACCTTGAACTAATTTTCCTTGTCGCAATGTTTAAAACTGCTCCAAGTTGGTATGTTATTTTTCTGCAATGGTTTGACGCGAGTCCCTTTACACAAAAATGTGCATGTAGGTCTGCTGTAAATGATGAGGAAGAATGGCCATCTAAATATTCAAAATTTTTCATTCAGGTAACAACTATCACTCCCTTGATAAATGGAATGCTTGAACTCTATCATCCTTTAAGTTTAAACTTGCAACCTCTCAGAATCTAATGCTTTAATTTTGATTTGATGACATATTTTTAAGATCTGAATTCAGTTGGGCGACGTGAGTAGACTAAATTTTAAGAGTTGGCTAGATTCTATTTATTGATAATATATATTATTTACAGATTAATTCGTTTGCTTCCATAAAACCAAGTTTTATGGTGCTTCCAAAAAAAATCAGAGCAAGAAAATGCAATGCATTTCGTGAAAGATCTTTAGAGTTTATTAAGTTCCATGACCACCAACCTTATATAGCACACTAGGAATCAGACCACACAATGGAATCTACACCCCTTGCCATGAAGGTGTATAGGATAAACTGGTTTCTTAACCCACTAGATTAAGCCAAGTGCTTTTACACCTTAGCAGATTAGGGGACTTCAATACATTTTCTTAATTTCACAAGAATGTAAATAACATCCTTTGCCATTCGAAACCTTGAGGATCAAATAATGAATATATAGTTGGTGGATGAAGTTCTTCTAATCAACACATGTATTGGAAAGAAAAACTTGTATTTCTGGGCAGTGTTGTTGAATATTCGCCATTGTGCAGTGGCATGATGGATTTTGTGCCAGACGCCATAGACCGCAACACGTATTATATCCCTCAGGCAGCCACACCATGTTTATATGGTGTTTTTTTGGCTGGCCTCCACAATCCGCGTTTGATAACGCTGTTTCTGGTGAGCATTGGACTTCTGATTTGATTCAGTTTCTCAAGTTTTTATTTTAAAATAGCTGTGGTGAAGCCAGGGGCGGGAAATTTTTGTGTTGTGTTGTGATGTGATTACTCTCATCCTTGTTTCCATATTGTTAAATATTATTTTGGACTGATAGTGCTTAATGAAGATGTTTTATACTGTCATGTAATGATTTTTATCTTTGCTTTCATTTTGTTAAATATTTTTGTGGTTTTCAGATATTATTAAATTATGATTATAATCTGTGGCGAAGCATTTGATTTTCCGAATATCTGCCATTTGAATTTTCTATGTGCTTTCCTCTCATTTGAGATTTTTTCTTCATTTCACATACATAAGAACATAATCAGTATGAAGGTGTGCTGGGATAGTGATTTCTCTTTTGACTGTTCACTTTTCTTCACATGCATAAGTAGCCTTGGTATTTGAAGATATGATTCTCCAGTCAGTACTGTCATTTATGCGAGCTTCCTATGAGTATTAACCAGATTAAATCACATTGGTGCAGCTAGATGATGGTTTGGAGTTGTCATTCACCGACAAAAGGCGATTTGCTAGAGTTCGTCTGCTGAAAGATGTATAGTGCCTTACCTGCCATTTGACATCCATATCAATAATAAAGTGTTCTGTTAACTGTATATTTTTTCTTGATATAGCCGACATCAGTGCTTCCCATATCGGAGCTTGGTCCTGATGCGCTTTTTGAACCCATGTCACTCAAGGAGTTTACTGAGTCTTTGCACAAGAAGAAAACTGAAATCAAGGCTTTATTACTAGATCAAGTATTGACGGGTTACCTTTATCTTTTCCCGAGTACTATATTTTACTTGTTTTTTAGTTCATTTATTTATTATTAGAAGATCATCTCTTACCATATATCTACGTTCCTATTCTTTGTTTTTATATTGGTAAGGGGATATAATTATGGGAGAATGTCCTTTTCCCTTGAGAAACCAAATTACGGTGTTCTTTATTCAGAACTTCCTCGTGTATCGTAACATATACTTAACAATAACATGAGCTTGAGTAAATGACATTATTCAAGGCAAATGGGATAGGACATGAGATAAAAAAAGATGGAGAGCTTATTAAGTAAATTTTTGTACTTCTGAAATGAATTATGTTGTGATGAAATTTCCAATCTCTGCAGAGCCATATTTCTGGTATTGGAAACTGGGTTGCCGATGAAGTTCTATACCAAGTAAGGGCATCCTTCATTTTCTTGATGATTCTGAAACTTTGATGTTTTCGTTTTTAATTGAATATATCAGATTGTAAACGTGGCTTTAGATTTTATATTTGACTTATTAGTTTTAATATTCATATGAACTTCGTCTTTTTTGCAATATATTATATGGCCATATAATGGGTCCGGGTAAGTAATTATCACAAACAAATTCAAGAGATGACTGTATTTAAAGTAATTTATCAGTTGTAATATACTAATACCATTTTTCCTTGGTTTGTTTCCGTCTACAAGTTGATGAATATGCTCTTATCTGGAAATCTGGTTTTCTCTAGTCCTCTGTATAAGTTTCTGATAGATCTTTGGCCCTTTGCTGATGAAACGGATGAATATGCTTTTCTTGTCATCAAGACTGGTGAATGGTCTAAAGTCTAGTCAGAAGGGGAAATAAACCGTAGTTTATGTTTAGAAAAAATATGTTGGAAGGGATGGTGCTTATTAGATACTTTTAGTCTTATTACATATAATAAAAAGAGGAAATCTCTCTCCAAATAGGCCAGGTTTCTTTACTAAGAGAACAGAAGTGAGCCTGCCACCTTCTTGAGAAACAGTGATACTGTGTAGGAATATAAATGAGGATGGAATGAAAGTTGTGGTTAACTTGATATTTTGGTAATGAGAATATCTACCTTTTTGATACAGAATTGAAATTGCTCTAGATGTATTTAAGCTGTTAGCAAGTATTATTAGTTACTACTTACTAGGTTTTTATATTTTCAATAGGTGAAACCATTAGGAACAATTTGGAATCAAATAGTCTGTCATTGGACAAGATTCATGATTGGACACCATCATGTTTGATTCATGTGGCCAGGTGCTACTTAATGGGATAAGGCGTTAGTGGTTGATGTTTTTGCATTGGTTAACTACTATTAATGGGATAACTACTATTAGGAGTTTCAAATTATTTTGGAACTAACATTTTGCACGATTTAATATCTTGCCTGGCATTTTCTTTAGTCAGTAGTTTATAAAGTATCATTCTGGCCTTGCAAATATTAGCATTCCATGATTCATAACCTGTTAAATTTCCCTTATTTCTAGGCAAGGATTCATCCACGGCAGATAGCATCTAGCCTGTCGGGAGAAGACTGCTCAACTTTGCACAAATGCATTAAAGAGGTGAGGGTGTTGATTTGTTTTGAGTAGCTTTTGGTTTATTGCACATCTAGGCTCCATAAAAAATATAGGATAAAACCTGTAGGTTATTCAATTTGCGGTTGAAGTTGATGCGGACTGTAGCCGTTTTCCCATTGAATGGTTATTTCATTTTCGATGGGGGAAAAAGCCTGGAAAAATAAGTGGTGAGGAATACTTTCTAGTATGTATTAGTTAACAACTAGATTTTTTTACAGGTCATTGAAAAAGCAGTTGAAGTTGGAGCAGATAGTAGTCAGTATCCCACTAATTGGATATTTCATTCTCGGGAAAAGAAGCCCGGCAAGGCTTTTGTTGATGGTTTGCTTCCCCACTTCTTGTCAAAAATTAAAATTAAACGTTTTTTGTTTCATGGTTCCCCAATTTTTCGAGGTTTTGGGCTGCTTTTGTTAATTTCATTTGTAATAACTAATATCCCTAAAAATTGTAGTAAATTGAATAACTTGTATTCTTGATTGGTTTAATTATTAATTGTTGAATCTATGCGGAAACCGTAGCCTTCAGACTCCAGAGGGTATCAATCCTGAGTTTGTTTTGCCATTTCTGATAAGGTGGTAGGTTCAAAGTTGTAAGTTCTTATAAGTTATGTTGTCTTCATAATATTGGAGAGTGTGAAGTTTTAGAACATTCAACTATGGGAGTATGGCGTTAGAGTACAGATGTTATATTTGGATTGCTTCAAAATTGAAAATTGAAAAATGAAAGCCTCATACATTCGTCATCAAGAACTACATTTTGAAACTCGGGTTTCTCCTGTTAAGTCCAGCTTTGTTGCTGTTTTTTTTTCATATTTTCTCAGAAGAAAGTATGCTGATCTTCTGTTTTTTGTGAAATAGCAATGCTTTGAAGAGGGTTTCTGGAAGTGGGTGGTGTTCCCGTTTCTATTTTGTCATGACTTGTGTTGTAGGATCACTATAAAGCAAGATATATTTGTCTATAATCAATTTTTGATCTTTTTATTTATTATTCAGTTTCTTTTCTTATGCCTACATATATGAGATGCACTCTGCTTCCCGTCTAAGAATAATTTGGTGCTATATCCATACACTTAAACATTTTCATGTGATGGCAGGGAAAAAAATTGACTTCATCAAAGCTGGTGGCAGGGTATGCCATTCTGAACATTGCCCTTGTTTTTTGTCATCATTTTTCATTTATTTCTGATCTGTGAATGTTACTTTGCTCTTAGACAACTGCTTACGTGCCGGAGTTGCAAAAGCTAAATGGAACCCAAGATGTAAAAGAAACTGGTAAGTCTGTAAGGCAAACCTCAAAGAAAAAAAGTGTTGATGATGATGATGATGACGATGATGAGAAACCAACAGAGGGGGAAGCGGAGAATTTGGGAAGTCTCAAATCAAAGAAGGGGACAAAGGCTGGAGCTAAAAGTAGGAAACCTTCCAAAAGGAAAAAATCTGAGGAAAGTGATGATGACAATGATGGTGATGGTGATGCCGGTACTGATAACGATGATGACAGTGATGAAGCTCAAAAGAAGAAACCGGGCCGGGAGACTAGTCGGAAACAAGCTAGGGGAGAGACGCAATCAAAGAAAGGAGTTCCAGGCAGTCGAAACAGCAGGGGTGCTAGAAATAAAACTAAGTAGTAACTACTGGGCTTGAGTAGTTTTCCCAAGGTTGTGTTTGCATTAGAAGAACAGAAGGATGGCTTATTATGTTTCTGCAACTTTGGTTTGCTGTTTTTATTTTGGTCAATTAGGTACGCTGTTTGAAATTGTCTTTATGATCTTGATTTTCGGTTGTGTTTCAACAAGTTATGACTCCTGTATGATAATTTTATTTCCACATGTATACCAGACAAATGCTGGATGCCAAGTTTTTGCAACTATATGTTTACTCACTGTCTTGGGCACAAGGTGTTTTTTAAGTTTTGATCAAATGCATCTGAATGCTCATATCTGGATTGCCCGGGAATCTGCTTAATTAGAAATATTTTTAAAGCAACTTTATCATACAGATAAACTCCTTGTTTATTATTGTTTCTTTTATAGTTGTTTATTTCGCTTGTGTTGGAGTCTTAAAAGCTTTAGCAAAGTATTTTACCTGAATTTGTAAAAGCTAATTTCTTCATAGGCTATTAAGTTGTTTTCATAGACCTTTTTATGACAACCTAAACTAATGCCGCAAAATGACAACCTAAACAAATTTAATTAACCTAATAAGAAACAACTTAATAGCTTAAGACAACCTAAACTAATTTAATTACATTGTTGAACTTCAAGATGCTTTCCCAATTGAGAACATCATTGTTACTTGCCAAATCAGTAATTGTTCATGGCTTCTCCAACCAATGTGCACACATTATGAGGATCAAATTCACGAAGTGAATTGCGAGTAGAGGTGTCAAAATGGATGGTTTAGATGAATATGGATTATAATGGATGGATTGAAAAAGTTCATTTAAAAATGGGTTAAATATGTTTTTAGTCCCTACAAAATTTTGCTATTTTGTTTTTAGTCCCTATAAAAAAATTCGTCAACTTTTAGTCCCTATAAATTTCACAATTTTGTTTTAAGTCCCTATAAAATGTAAACTCGTGTATACCTTTAGAATTTTTGAATGATATTTTACATACACGTTAAAGATATTAAAAATATCTCCCTCACAAAAAATAAACTCAAAATTTGATTTCTAGGTTAGTATTTCCTTTAATTTGTTTATCTAATCTTTTGCACTTAAAAAATTTAGATTTAATTTATGCGTTGTTAAAAAATTCAAAGTTTTTCTGGAAGAGATGTTTATAATGTCCTCAACATGTATGCAAAACATCACTCAAAAAATTCAATGGATATACACTAGTTGGCATTTATAGGGACTAAAAACGAAATTTTAAAATTTTATAGGGACTAAAAGTGGATGAAAAATTTTATAGGGACTAAAAACAAAATAGTGAAATTTTGTAGGGACTAAAAACATATTTAACCCTTTAAAAATTTATATCCATTAGGATTGTATCAAACAAATCCAATCCAATCCATCCATTTAAAAAAAAAGTCTATCCAATCCATTTTTAATGGATGGATATCCAATCCATTCAATAGGCCCAACTATTTTTTTTTTACCAATTAGGCCCAACTTTATATATTAATACATATATATACATATTATATTATATTCAATAAATAAATAATTAAATAGGAAGTTGGTGGTGGTTGCAGCGATGGCCGGCGGCAGCGCTCCGGCGACTCGTGGTGGTTCCGACGGCGGCCAGCGGTGGTCAACGGAGGTCAATGGTGGCTTCTAATTGCTTTTAATATATATATATATATATATATATTTGTTTATGAATTTTTTTAAAAAAATTCTGGTTTTTTTTTTTGAAAACTGGAAATTTCTTTTAAAAAACTGAAAAGTATTTTTAAAAATATTTTTTTGGTAAAAAAGTATTTATTATAATTATCCAACGGATTTTGATTTTATATTTATTAGTAATCCATTGGATTTGAAAAAATTAATGGATTGATCACAACCATCCACAAATCAAGTGGATGGATTCAATCCAATCTATTTATTATTATTTTTTTGTAATAGATGGATTGGACGGATTTTGTTATGGATAGACCGGATATCCAATGAATAAATGGATCATTTTGACACCTCTAATTGCAAGCAAATGAGCTTCAATTTCTTCAACAGTGAGCCCCGACTTTGGTATAAGACGACTGCAAGTTAAATATCATATCACCTGCTTGTATACCTAGGACCATGCCACCTAAGCACACATCGGTCACAGTTGGAAAATGATAGCTCCACATAAACAAAACGTTAGCCGCGCGGGATTAACGCGGATTGTCTGTCAATATCATTCAATGGAAAGGAGTAATGTGTATTAACTTTGTAAAGTTAATGCACCAAATCAATAAAAACAATCAATAAAATATTGACAAAATACTCTACCACTATCGCAGCAATAACTCCAACCGGTGCTCTCGGACTCCCCAATAATAATAATAATAATAATAATAATAATTAAAGTAAACATGGTGAATAAAATAGCAAAGAAAAAACAACAAAAGAAAAAGAGTTTATTTGGTTCCCAGGTTAAAAAATCATGCCTTAAAACTCTCACAATCGCAGAACACTCTACTACTATCGCAGCAACAACTCCAATCGTTGTGTTAAGGTTCCCCTTCAAGGTCTACTTACTACTACCACTATCGCAGCAGAACTCTCTACCACTATCGCAGCAACAACCCAATCGTTGTGTTAAGGTTCCCCTTCAAGGTCTACTTACTACTTGGCATTTCTTTTTCGGCCAAACTCAATATATTCCACTTCGCAGAACAAAACACTCGCTACCTATCAACAATCATGCTCAGGAGGATCGCAAAACAAAACACTCGCTAAACACTCGCTACCTGTAGCGACCGAAAAATCCGAGAAATGATTCCTCGAAGTTCGAAAGATGAAGCCGCCACCAAAGCTTAGTTTAAGGGTAAATAATGGAAAATCCCATTTGATTTGGATAATGGTCCTTGAGACCAAATTTGGGTTCGGGATTCGGTTATGTGTAGGGAATGTATTAGCACCCCACGACATCCTTCCTAAGGAAGGTTACCTGCTAATTAGTCGTAAGAAAAAATGTTAATTTTCAAAATGTTTATTTTACCCCTTTTATTTTGATAGAAATTTAGAGAGATAGGCTTGGTATTTTTGGATTATTATTTATTTAAAAAAAAAGACTAAAAAGGTTTTTTATTAGTGCAATTGACAGGTAGGCCGCCCTCTGCTCCTACGTATCTCCTGGTAGAGAATCAAATCACACGTAGTTTTTGGTAGAAAATATTTGTTTGTTTGATATTTTTTATTTAGGGATTGTTTGTTTTTAAATAGGGATTTCAGGACCTAGTCTGTAACGGTTCATTTGTGGCCCCACAAAGTTGACTAACCCGACTGTACAGTCGACTTAATCCCCTATTCTGAAAAATGGTTTTATTTATTTGAAAGAGAGGGATGTGTTTGTATTTTTTTAGTTTGTTTGTTTCAAATAGGGATTTCAAGACCTGATCCGTAACGGTTCATTTGTGGTCCTAAAAAGTTGACTAACCCGACCGTACAGTCGACTTAATCCCCTATTCGGTTTTTTTAGAAATTTGACAAAGAAAATAATTCGTACATTAAAATGACAAAACTAAAATTTAATAAAGAGTAGACTAAAAATTAAATAACCAACATACATACATACATACATATATACACATGTAAATAAATAAATAAACAATAAATAAATTATAAATAAATATGTACATTAAAAAAAATACAAAACTAACCTTAACACGACGAATGTCGAAGTGGACCGAGAAGTCTGTCCAGGTCAACTGCGAACCGGGCTCCCGACTGGTTTATTTTGACCCTATAAAGCCGTCTTTTGCAAAAATAACCGCTTTGACAACCGAAAAGCCGACTCACTCAAAGCATGCAATATAATAAAAAAGGCTTAGTCCAAAAGATCACTTAGTTCACTAAATCCCCTCCTCTAGTCTTTGCATCTCAACCTCTTTGATAGCCAAATGTTAGATGACTCTTGCTTCTCCCAAGCAATGTGGGGCAAAAACAAGATAGAGAACACAAATCCCATTTAGAGAAAGCAATTCCCGTTTTTTTCAAACAGGCCACCGTAAAAGTGTGAATTCGGATTCATTAACCGTTGGATCGCCTTCTTTTTTGGACAGCAAGTTTGTGAGACATATATCTTCACTTTCACCGTTCGGATCGTCGAAACGATGTCTGAGGAGAGAGATATTGCCTTCGTAAGTAGCTGCAGTTTTGGGTATTTTTCTCAAATCTGTCCCTTTAAAAGTGTGATTTCGGATTCGTTAACCGTTGGATCGCCTTCATTTTTGGATAGCAAGTTCGTGAGACATATATCTTCACGTTCACCGTTAGGATCGTTGAAACAAATTCTGAGGAGAGAGATATTACCCACGTAAAGTAGCTGGAATTTTGGGTATTTTTATTTTCTTTTTCTCAATTTGTAAATTTTGAGGAGGCACTTTGAACTTCAACATGAAGCCTATCACTAGTGGGGGTTCTTCCAACATGAATTGAAACCTTTAACCCCATCTTGGATTTCTATTTTCGTTTACATGCTTAGTTTTTCTCTCCTTTAAATATGAGGTGTGCGTATGGATTAGTGTGGTGTTTTCCTTCAACATCTTCAACTTCATGGATGATGATTACAAACAAACCATCACTAGCATGTCTTTTCTATTGCATTGGACTCTTCTACATTTGTTGGTAACTCATCCCCCTTAAAATGTATGTATAAGACTTTCAAAGTGATAACTCCATGTGAATTTTGTCGCCAAGAGATTGTGATATGATTCTAGCTCTTTTATTTAAAAAGGAATTAAAAGAAATAAAATGTCGGACAAAATTGGGGTATGACACTACCTATCAACAATCATGCTCTGGAGGATCGCAGAACAGAACACTTGCTACCTATCTTTCCACTCAAAAATTGTAACCACAGAACAGAACACTTGCTACCTATCAATCATGCTCAAAAAGATTTCTTTCCACTCCAAAACTCCACCGAACAACATGAAGGATCTGGGAATTCCTGAAAAAGTTGTCAAGAATATTCACCTGTTGTCCATCGACTACGCCGTCCGGCCTGATCTTAGGCCCTGACTCACCCTTCGTGGACGAACCTTGCGGAGGAATCCTTAGGTTTTCGGGCATTGGATTCTCACCAATATTTGCGTTACTCAAGCCGACATTCTCGCTTCCGCTTCGTCCATCCCCGAGTCTTTGGAAAAGCAGGGAATCACCGAGCTCTTTCCTGTACAGGTGAAAATGTTTTAACTTTCCTCTCTTTATCTACATTTTTAGTTTGGGGGTTGTTCTGTTTGTTTCACGGTATCAAATTTGGTTCCAAGGAATGACTTTCCAGGGATTAGCTTTGATGGGAATGAATTTTCCAACAATACGTTTGGTTAGCATATTAAACTCCCGGGAATTTTTTATTCTACCTAATAATATGTTTGGTTTGTATTATGTATTCCAAGGATTATATGTTACAATTCATAAAATACCCCTACGACTAATTTATTAAATAAATAAAAAAACAGTTAACGTGGGTAGTGGGTGAGTGGGGATAGCAAGGTATTTTTTGTGCCCAAAACTAATTCCCCTCTATTCAGGAATGTAAGGTTACCACCATCAACGGGAGGAACCAAGTTCCTGCTAATATGGGAATAAACTTTCCAAAACAAACCTCATTCCTAGTGTTTTTTTCTTTTCTTTTATAACAAACATGGTAATCTTTAACTCCCATCCAAGAATCCCAGGAATGATATTTCAGTCAGTGAAAAATAGTATATGATGTAAAACTTAGGAACACGTTATTCCCCGTGCTTAATGTATGCTTAGGTTAGTAACAGATTTATGCTATTGTAATGTGAACACACTTTAAGTTTGAATGGTAAGTGGTCCCTATGAATTAAAAAAATTAATTCAAAAAGGTTCAATATTAAATGTTTTCTGTTCCATGATACATTGCTTCTAATAGTTTATTGGTGAGGTACATAATAGTTCAAAAATTTTAATTCAAAAATGTTGAATATTAAATAATTTTTGTCCCTTTAATGGGTTCCAGTGGCACCAAATTTACCTTCTAACAAAAAGTTGTTCGTGTTTTGAAAGTGAGTGAAAATATGAAATCAGAGAATTTGTGGGTAGCGTTTCCCACCTTAATGTTATTAACTATATATCTTCTTTTCCTATTATTTTAGGTTAGTGTTTGGACTCGCAATTAAAGGGCAAGATATCATTGCATTTGCAAAAAGGTGTAGCGGCAAAAGTCTTGCATTTGGATTGCCAAGAATGAAAAATATCTCTGAGATTGAAGACAAACTGAAGTATAGGACTCGAACATCAGATAATCCTTTAGCATTGGCTTTGTCTTCGTCCAACAAAAATGCCAAGCTACTTGCCTACAAATTATATGACTGGCTTCCGAATATTACTGTAAGGTGTGTTTCGGGGGCGTAAATGTTGATGATCAAGCATTTTATCTACAATATGGGGTGAACATTCGAGTGGGTACTTCGAAAAGATATTAGAACTTGTGAACATGGATGCGCTAAATTTGACGGAGGTTCGATAGCTCTTTATGGATGACGCCGACAATCTGTTGCAACGTTGTGCAAAGGAGGTGGAAACCATCTTGGAGATGTTTCCCTCCAAACCACAAGTTTTTATGTATGCTTCAAAGGTTCCTAAAACAGTGTCCTCGTGGATTACCAAAACGAGCCAACTATGCTGAAAGTAAGTATCCAATAATCACAATAGTTAGATCATTTTATTTATTTGTAATTATTAAATGATTTAATTGTGAACTTGAATGCTATCTAGGTCGGAGATTTTAATCATAAGCTAGCAGATGGAACTACATTGTTTTCGATTTTAGTCATTAGCCCCTGCTTCAACAAGAATCGAAAACAATGTAGTTCCATATGCTAGCTTATGATTAAAATCTCCGTCCTAGATAGCATTCAAGTTCACAATTAAATCATTTAATAATAACAAATAAATAAAATGATCTAACTATTGTGATCTTGGAGATGTTTCCCTCCAAACCACAAGTTTTTATGTATGCTTCAAAGGTTCCTAAAACAGTGTCCTCGTGGATTACCAAAACGAGCCAACTATGCTGAAAGTAAGTATCCAATAATCACAATAGTTAGATCATTTTATTTATTTGTAATTATTAAATGATTTAATTGTGAACTTGAATGCTATCTAGGTCGGAGATTTTAATCATAAGCTAGCAGATGGAACTACATTGTTTTCGATTTTAGTCATTAGCCCCTGCTTCAACAAGAATCGAAAACAATGTAGTTCCATATGCTAGCTTATGATTAAAATCTCCGTCCTAGATAGCATTCAAGTTCACAATTAAATCATTTAATAATAACAAATAAATAAAATGATCTAAATATTGTGATTATTGGATACTTACTTTCAGCATAGTTGGCTCATTTTGGTAATCCACGAGGACACTGTTTTAGGAACCTTTGAAGCGTACATAAAAACTTGTGGTTTGGAGGGAAACATCTCCAAGATGGTTTCCACCTCCTTTGCACAACGTTGCAACAGATTGTCGGCGTCATCCATAAGGAGGTATCGAACCTCCGTCAAATTTAGAGCATTCATGTTCACAAGTTTTAATATTCTTTTCGAAGTACCCACTAGAATGTCCACCCCCATATTGTAGATAAAATGCTTGATCATCGACATTTACGCCCCTCGAAACACACCTTACAGTAATATTCGGAAGCCAGTCATATAATTTGTAGGCGAGTAGGTTGGCATTTTTGTTGGACGAAGACAAAGCCAATGCTGATTATCCGATGTTCGAGTCCTATACTTCAGTTTGTCTTCAATCTCAGAGATATTTTTTATTATTGGCAGTCCAAATGCAAGACTTTTGCCGCTACTCCTTTTTGCAAATGCAATGATATCTTGCCCTTTAACTGCGGGTCCAAACACTAACCTCTATAGTTCAACAAAATAACAGGAAAAAAGATATATAGTTAATAACATTAAAGTAGGAAACGCTACCCGCAAATTCTCTGATTTCATATTCAATTTCAAAATACCAACAATTTTTGTTAAAAGGTAAACTTGGTGCCACTGTAACCCATTAAAGGGACAGAAATTATTTAATATTCGACATTTTTGAATTAAAATTTTTGAACTATTATGTACCTCACCAATAAACTATTAGAAGCATTGTATCATCTAAAGTGTTTTTCCAAATTAAAAATAAACACAAGAGAAGATAAAATTGAGAAAAAGAGCTTAGCGCCACATATACATGTACAAAACTGAATGGGCAAGCCCACATTCAGATTCAATAAAAAGGGTAATAAAGCCCACATTTCATTAGTGGAGATAATAAAATAAATATGGGATTTTTTTTGTACCCACACCTTTTTCCTCAATACCCCTACAAGGTTTTTTAAGACAAAAATACCCCTGCCTAAAATGAACGTGATCGGATTTACCTAAGGGGGAGGTAAATCTGATTTGTTAATTTTAACCATCGGATTTACTTTTTTGTGCACCCCCACTAGGTAAATACGACTTTAAAATTAACAAATCGGATTTACCTTAGGGGGAGATAAATCTGATTTGTTAATTTTAGCCATCGGATTTACCTTGGGGGGAGGTAAATCCGATTTCCTTAAAAAAAGGAAAATCGGATTTTCCTTGGGGGAGGTAAATCCGATTTTGATTTTAATTTTTTTTTTATTTAATTTTTTTAAAAAAACTTATAAAAACGCTACTAAAAATTCGTTAAAGAGTCAGAACTAATCCAAAAATTATACAAACACCACTAAAAATCTAATAAAACCAAACTAAAGCTATGCAAATTTTTTTAGATTTTTTGGAGACTGTGAAAAATTAAAACAATTAATAGAAAATAGTAAACGATGGAATTTGGAAATCCGATAGGGGGCTCAAATTAATACAAACAAAGAGATCTGATAAAACGGAGGAGTGTTGTGCGGCGGTGCACCGGAGTGGAGCGCGGCGACGGCGACGGCGACGGCGCCATGGCCGAAGGACTGGATCTGGAGCTTACAGGGAAACCTTGTTTTCTTTTTCCTCATTCAGTTTGCTTCTTTTTGCATTATTGTTTCTACAAGTTCCATCTTTTGTGAATGATTTTTTACTCTAATGCTCTCAAATTCCTAATTCTTCTCTGTATATCTTCCTCTATCTCTATGGGTTTTTCGGTTTCTCTTTCTTCTCTACTATTTCCCCATTGTGTGATCGATTTATAGAGAGATTCTGCATTGAATACTCTTTTGAGAGGTCAATTTTACTCCTATCTCTCAGTTTGTATTTGACCAAGGATTTCATGTTTTAATGTATAATTTTTCCTGAGCAAACTTTCCTCCTCCCATGCCACCGATGTATTCACGATTTTAGGCATATGAGCTAGTCTCACTTGACTTTTACTTTATTGTGTTTCAGCACTCTGGCTTGCACCATTTTGGCATGTATGTCTCAACTTGAAGAAAGCAAATTTGGTTTTAGTCCCAATCAAGAGAAGAACGTGACCTTACTTTGATTCCTTTTGTATTTTGCATATTTGTTTTTTTATTAATCTTTCTTGTAAAACCAATTAAATCTATTTCTATTTTTCTTTTACTTTTTATCGTTTAGTCTTGTAACTAAACTAATGGCAAATAGGACGTTGGCCAGCGAAATGATTAAGAGCCCCAAGTAGCGAGTGCAGATTAGTCCTTCGTTGATAGCGTTGGGACACTGTGTGGGTCGCCTGCGAGGGTCCGATACCAAAAAAAACTAATGGCAGATTTTTTAACTAACTTTTTCTTGCAATAAAAAGCAATAAGTCTACTAATCACAGTAGAAATGACGCACAACCGCTAACAAACACCAAATGACACGTGTCAACAATAAGCAATATTTTTGACTTTTTTTAATAAATTTTAAATTAGCCGGACAAAATTAGGGCAACAACTGAGACCACTTACAATATAAACTTAAAAGTGTGTTCACATCACAATAGCATAAATCTATTACTAACCTAAGCATACATTAAGCAGTTAAAGATTACCATGTTTGTTATAAAAGAAAGGCTAAATACCTGTTTTGGTCCTTTATGTTTGGACGAAGTTTCACTTTCGTCCTTTATATCTTTTTTTTGGTCCGTTTTAGTCCTTTATATTTCATTTTTGTTTCACTTTCGTCCCTGCCGTTAGTTTAAGCTGACGGACGCCACGCTGGCAGTTAACTGCTGACGTGGCGCTCGTTTTCATTAATTGACGTGGCATTCATTAGCTGACATAGCGAGAGTAGACCTTGAAGGGGAGCCTTAACACAACGGTTGGAGTTGTTGCTGCGATAGCGAGTGTTTTAGGGCATGATTTTTTAGCCTGATTCAGGGAACCAAATAAGCTCTTTTTCTTTTGTTGTTTTTTCCTTGCTATTTTATTCACCATGTTTACTTTATTATTATTATTATTATATTGATACCACTTGTTGGGGAGTCTGGGGGATCACCGGGGGAACACCGAGCTTTTGCAACTATTTGTTTACTCACGGTTTTGGGCACAAGGTTTTTTTTAAGCCATGACCCGAGATGTTATTTCGTGAACATTTCATTATTAGACGGTTTGTCAGTGCAGGACAAACTGATTTAGCCTGTTAATATTTTGATCAAATGCAGATGAATGCTCATATCTAGATTTCCCAGGAGTCTGCTTATGTAGAAATATTTTTAAAGCAACTTTATCATACAGATAAACTTGATTATTACTATTGCTTTTATAGTTGTTTATTTCGCTTGTGTTGGAGTCTTAAAAAGCTTTAGCAAAGTAATGTATCTGAATTTGTAAAAGCTAATTTCTTCATAGGCTTGACTGTATAAAGTCATTCTGTGAAGTTGAGAGTTTACGTTTAGGCTAACTGTTGTAAAAACTCTCAAGGGAGATGTGTAATTGGGATTGATTATAGTGAAAAAAATCATCTAAGGTTATCGGGGAAGACAGTGAACTAGTATAAATTTGTTGTCTACTTTTCTTACTCTTCTTCACTCTTTTTGAATTCAAGCAAAGTTATTTAAAATTGTTTTCAAAAAGATTTACCTTTCTGGAAAGAGCTTGAAGAAAATCGTTATCAAACACCAACTTCCGAATCCTATTAGTTTGAATAACGTTTTTGAAAGGATTTTCAAGAAAAATGGGTGTTTCCTTAAAAAGATTTATCTTTTAGAAAATTGAATACACAATTCAATCTCTCTTTCTTGTGTATTTCAGTAACTTTTTTTAACACCAAGAAACCTCATATTAATCTAAGTTGAGAGATACAGTTAGGGATTTCCTCAATCCAGGTCACATTAGGAGAGTCTAATGCAAACTTGGCTAGCAAGTGAGCAGACAAATTAGCAACTCTACTAATGTGACTGAATGAAATGGTATCAAAGTGGATTGTGAGTTTTTTACATTTCTCAGCAACTTGGCCCAGGTACTATATTGGCACAACCTGCCCCAATAGAGCTAATAAGATTTAGGCAATTCGTTTTGCATTCCACCTTTCTGAAAGAGCATTCTAGCGCGAACCCTAGACCAGTGAGCCTCGCCATCCCTTCCGCCATAGTGACGTCTGGAACTCCAAGCCCTAGTCTTGCCGCCGCAACCAGGACGAAACTACTGTTGTTGCGACAGACTACACCAAAACCCCAGCGACCATATCGACGATAAGCTTAACGTCAAACTTGAATGGTCATGTAAATTGAGATAAGTTTAGTTTCAATATCAACTTTAGAGACCCTATGTGGTAATATGATTAGTTTTCATAGATCTTGTTTGATGTAGTCAATGTCGATAGAATAATAGCTTTCTATGTATGGATATGCTAAGTTGGTTAAATTCTAGTCAATATTTATGTTATTTAGGTGACTTATTTTGTACCCTGTTTCAAATTATACTTTAAACACAGTATTGCAAAATGTTACTGAATTGGTGAAGGAAAATTTGAAACAATAATGAAAGCATAAATAGTAAATTTCATTAAGCTTGGATAATTGGATTCAAGATAATAATACAATTGAACCATGACTGATCATCAAGTTACAAAGCACTACTGCAACATAACAACGTACAAAGTATGAATTAGTGTGAGCTATTATGAAATTATGTTTTATTTATGAAATTATGTTTGACGGTTGAGTTTTATCAATGATATTAATATTTTAATAATTTATTATGTTTTTTATACATTATTTTTTTGCTTTTTATTAATAGTTTATCGATTAGTATATTACCACGAACCGAAATAGTGTACTGAAGATGTATACCCACGCCACCATGTACCTAATACTTGAGACTTGAGAGTTGCATACCACATACCGAAGAGAATTACGAACTAGGTGACTATGCGTTTGAAAATGATAGCTCCACAAAAGCAAAACTTTAGCCACGCGGGATTAAACAAACATGGATTGTCTGTCAAGATCATTCAATGGTAAGGAGTAACGTTTATTAATTTTGTAAAGTTAATGCACCAAATAATAAATGTCCCAGAAGGGTAGCTCACATTGTTGAGTGAAAAAGACATCGTTGGAAGAAAAACGTAAGCGTACGGGAACCCCGCTCCCCTCTAACAATTAACACAATAATTTCTAACCACTTTGCCTATCAAAAATAAATAAATAAATAAATAAATAAAACATTGACCGACTAACATGATGTGACACAAGTGGTAGATACTTAAGTACTCCTATACTTCGAAGGATAAGTCTCCACAATCGTCGTGGCAGATACATTGGTTTACTAAAAATAACATTGACAGACTTTAGAAAAAATCTATTTTATTTAGTCAAAAAAAAAGAAAAAATCTGTTTTTATTCCACCAAATCAATAGAAATAATAGATAACTAGTATTTTACCCGTGCATACGCACGGGTGATACTGTATGGTCGGTGTATTGCTATGAAGTCATAATAGTAATTTGGAAGATATTTATAAGTTGTGACAATGTCCAAAATGTATGATTTGAAATTCAAAGTGGAATATGCATCCCCGTTGATAATCAGAATTACATCGATCTATAATAATGTATTTGGACATTAGAGGTAAAATATGCATCCCCCGTTGGCCCTCCCGTTTGCATCCTCGTTAGCCCTTCTGTTGGCACTCCTGTTGGCGCTCTCGTTACCTCTATCGTTGCCACTCCCGTTGCAGCTCCCATTGACAGTCTCTCGTTGTCGCTCTCGTTGCCAAGTTTAACTGATATTTTTCTATATGATTTAATATTAATTAAATCATATTCGTTTAATTAATTTCGTTGCCGCTCCCGTTGCCACGTATTAGAGTAGATAAAAAATTAAAAGATGGTGTGAGAGTGAGACCCACTAATGATAAAGGTGGGAGGAAATAATTTGAAATGACATTTTAATCCTTAGGATTGAGATAAAAATGAGGGATTATTTAGTATTTTTAGTAGTCGGTTGTTTGTATATATTGATAGTAGATGAGGAAAAAAGAAAATGAGATGTAATAATGGTGGTATCTTCTTATAATAATGGTGCTCCCGTTGGCGCGCCTGTTGGCTAAACTCGTTGTTGCTCCGTTGGCGCTCTCGTTGCGGTTTCTATTGGCGCTCTCATTGGCGCCTCACTCAAAAAAGTGGATGAGATTTAATTGTTTTTTTAGGAAAAATAAATTTGGAATTTTTGCTAGCGGTATCGATTTTTTGACAGTTGGTAGTGGTTAAACTAATTGAGTTTAGTAGTTTGAGTATATTAAAGTAAATAGTAAATTCTACATAGTTTAATATTAATTTTATGTAATTATTGATTTTTTTAGAAAAAGTAAATTAAAAAAAAAAGATTTTTGGTAGTGTGTTGTTTGATTATTTTGATAATAGAGAGAAGTGGAAAGAGTGAGAAAGAGGAAAGAGAAAAGTAAGTTTTAAAGTGAGAGTGGGACCCATAATGATAAAAGTGGGAGTTAAATTAGTAATTTTGATAGTGAGTTGGTTGTATATATCGATAGTAGATAGATTAGTCTAACTTTCCTTCACTGTGCTCACTAGCATCAGTCTGACCATAATTAGGCAACGATTATTTAGATAGAAAAACATAGATTGTCCGTCAATGTCATTTAGCTGCTGATGATATTCTTTTTCTGCTTGATTGTATTTTTTTCTCTTTTACTGCAAAAATCTAGTGTCAACGCTTGAGGATTTTTTCCATCCCTGAGACACCAAATAATGGGCTAATTTTTTCGTCAAAAAGTATATAAGGCTTAAATATGTTTTAGGCCCCTGCAAATATGAGGTGTTTTGGTTTAAGCCCCTGCAAATTTTTTATTTATTTATAAGCCCTTGCAAAATGACACGTTTTGTTTTAACCCCTTCTGTTAGCAAACTGTTAGTGAGACGTTAAAAATCTCTTCTACGTGTATATTTGCAGGGGCTTAAACCAAAAAAAATATATTTTCCAAGGGTCTAATAAATAAAATATATTTTTGCAGGGACTTAAAATAAAATAAAAAACACACGTGGAAGAGATTTTTAACGTCTCACTAACAGTTTGCTAACAGAAGGGCTTAAAACAAAACGTGTCATTTTACAAGGGTTTATAAATAAATAAAAAATTTGCAGGGGTTTAAACCAAAACACCCCATATTTACAGGGGCCTAAAACATATTTAAGCCAGTATATAATGGGCCTATCTAGCTTATAAAAATGGGCCCATTTATACATTTGAAGGGAAGGTGAGATAAAGAAGTCCACATTTGGCACCCCACGAACCAAAAAACGTGGCATACGTGCATGTTCTTGGCTGTGGAACGTGTCTTCCCAGCTAAGCACCACGCCATGTTTTCCTGTTTAGTTTTATACGTTTTTTCCCACGTAAAATGTAGTTACCTCTCTGCTCTTATTGTTTCTCATCTATCCTTCATTCATAATACTCATTTGTAGAAGAACTTATAATGGGACAAGGCCAAGAGCAGAAAACCCGACCAGAGCCTCAAGTTGAAATTCAGGTTCATTCGTTTTCAAATGTAATCTACTATTCTACTGTTACATATATATATATATATATATATATAGTGAAGAATAAATTTGCGGTTGAATCTTCTGTCTCTTTAACACAGGAAAGAGGAGAGATATTTTTCTTCTACAGGCCTAAAGTTAACAAAGAAGAAGCTCACAGTGTTGATGATGTCCAGCGTCTCTACATTATCATGCGACCAGAGTCTGGTGAAAGGGCAGTGGAAGAGAAGCAAGAAGAGACCAATGAAGCTACAAAGGAAGAGTCAAAACAACGTGGGGGACATAGCACCCAGGTGAAAATGGTTGTTCTGTCTTAATCATATATAATAAAATGGAATAATATATATATATGGACAACAGATGCAAGTTGTATTATATTACAAGCATATATTAACATGTTAATGTATATAATTTTTTCAACCATTTGTATTATGGTATATATAGGAAGTAAACATTGAAGAGCAATCATTATTTCGTTTTATCGTGATGGGACGAAAAAAGCTACCTGACCCAAGTGAGAAAAGTCGACCTTATTGGGGTTTTGTAGAAATGGTTACCACAAATACAGAAGATGTGAAGAATGCTCTTAAAGGAGGTGAAAGTGAAGTGCTTTTTATTACTCTCAAATCTATCACAATAATAGTCTTTCTATTAACAATGTTATTTATCTATTTATGCATGACAGGTGAGTATGAAACTTCAACTAGAGGAAAAAGACATATTAGTGATGCTAGAGCAGTGGGAGAAGGCATATACCGCATTTTGAGGCACAAGGCAGAAAGTGGATCAAGAAGCCACACCCATTTGATTTATAAGCTAGAATTTCCAGCTGAAGATGAGAGGAATGAACCTCAAGAAGCACTCAACATTGAACGTGAGGGTTCATTCATTATTCAAATAAAGAATCCAGAAAAAGGTGGTAGTGGTGGTGGTGGTTGGGGTCTCAAAAGCAAACGTAAAGCAGTGTTTCCAGCACACTTACAAGGGCAACTAGGACATGTGAAATTCAGCCCAGCTGATCCACCTGATTTTCTAAACTATGAAGGATGTGAATTCTTGCTCATATCTGCTTCTGACCATATTGAAGACGAGTTGGGTTTGGAGCTTGTGACTGAAGGGGAGCACGATTCATCATGTTCTGATCTACTCAACACATTTGGAGATGTTGCAGCTACATCTACCACTTCCCTTCTCAGGGGAATTTGGACATGAAATGTGTGTAGGAGTGTATTATAGTATCAGTATAGTCCTGTTGAACTTAGACGCATAACCTATGTCAAAAACTTTTTACTTTATTATGGTAAAAGATGTTGCTTTCTGTGCTATTTATACATTTACATCCTAGTTGGCTAGTTAAAAGAATGTCTTCACAGCTCTGCCCATTCTTCAACTGTTAGTGACTATTGGAGAAATGAGTGACAAATCTTTAACATTCAGCTTTTCTCCTAGGAATTATAATGGAATGAACATTCAAGGGAAGGTTATAGAACCATTCTAATGCATGGCAAACAACAACATAGACTTAAGTCTCCTAGATCAGTGCCAAAGTTGACAGTGTGAGCACAAGGGGCCACTAGAAAATTAGGAGACCTGGGGACACTAAATATGAAGGACATAAAGCAAATTTAAGTATATTTTAAAAGACTAAAAAACATATTTAACCTAATTTATGTTGTAAGTTTTATTTACACCCGTTAGACTCTTCATAAAGCAACATGATGTTTCAATATTGGTGAGCAAATAACAAATTCTCATATACTAAAAACACCAAACCAGGGTAATACACACTATACAAGCTCAATCATCAATGTCTAATTGTATGTAATCAGGTTTTCAGTTGAACCAAGTAATACAAAGAGTAACTCCATGTTTGAATAGAGTATTTTTCGAGGGTAATGTAACTTTTGAGGGGAATTCGAAATATTTTAGTTCAAAACACTCCCTAAGAGTATTTTTTTGGTTTGGTCCGCAGATGGAGCACGAACTTGGATAACCACAAAATATTCAATCCAAAAATTTATATATTTAATCAATGCTATATGTTATAAAAGAGTAAAAAATCTGAGTTAATCACAGGAATTAATTGACCTGAATCACAGTTCCAAAATTTCAATACTGCCTACTATAGTGTCTATAGATAGACTCCAAATGAGGAATCATATATATATATATATATATATATATATATATATATATATATATCTAATATTCTATTCTATTCTATTCTCGCAAATCCATTTGAAGCATCCTCGGGTAGTGATTTGCATTGGAACCAGTCCTTGGTACAAATAAGGGCCTCAAGAGTCGGAGAGTCCAATGAACTTCGGTAGTTATCCATTTTTCTAATGTCTAAATGAAAAACAGAATCTGCAGAGAGAGTGGACACTGGCATAGACAAAATATCAGATGCCATTCTGGACAATGTTGGGTACTTCAACCCGTTTGTTCTCCACCAGCTCAGAATATCAAAATCTTGTACACTGGGCTCTAGAGGCTCTTCCAGATAGTCATTCAATTCTGACTTATATTGCTGGTTGCCAGTGAAGTCAGAAATATAGAATTCAATATCAAGTCCATCTACAGCATCAAACAGAGATTCATCAAGTGTCTCCTCTTGAAATTCCTCAGTCTTTATCATAGCCTCACTCCCTCCATCACAAGTTTTTGTTTCGGTAGAAGGAAGAAATTGAATGATACTATATTCCAGGAACAGTTCGTGAAGACCATCCTCAACAGTTCTTATCCATGGCTCAGTATTCTCACCAAATATCTTGGTAAAAGTGGATTCCACGTGTTTCATTTTATATCTCGGATCCATGGCTGCAGCAACTGCTAAGAGGAAGCAGTTTTCATTCCAATACTGATCAAATTTTTCCTGTAAAGGCTTCACCAAACTACGACAGAAAGGATCCTGGCTTGAGGCTGCTTGAGTCAACTCCATCTTAAGTTTAGACATCGCAGGGAAAAATAAGTTGGCAGTTGGGTATGATTGGATGGTTAAAATTGTAGTAGCATCATACAAACACTTCAAATATGCACATAGTGTTTGCACCTGTTTCCAGTCACTCATTGTCAGGGTTGTTCTGTAATCAGGATCATAGGCATCCAAACAAGTAAAGACTTCCTTTAATTCACTGGCAGCAACCAGCATCTGGTAAGCTGTGTCCCATTTATTCTGGTCATCAATTAAGAGTTCCATCTTACTAGGAACTTGAAGTTGTTGCCTCAGATCCAAAAACATCCCTTCATGAGATTGAGAAGATTTCACATACATCACACTCTTGCGAACTTTGGCGACAGTTTCTGTCATTGCGCAAAGTGCATCTGATGCAAGGCTACTAAGCACACGGGCATAACAGTTCTGGCTTAATAATTGACCAATGAGGATCACAGGGTTCTTTAGAGAGAGGAGTTCTCTCAATTTTTCCATCAGAGTCCCATTGGAGAAGAATTTATCAAATAGAATAGTGAATAAGCGACCCTTCAAATTCCAATCATTTACACAGTTCACTATAGATTCATTTAAGGAGCCATCAGAATCAGGAAATGGTACCTTGAAAACATTAAGAATAGGACGATGTAAGTTCCAATCACCATCGATGAAGTGTCCTCGAAGAAAAACATAGGCCGATGTATCATTTGAAGTCCATATGTCCAAGGTGAGGTTGACTCGTCCAGGAATGCCATTGATAAGTTTCGACAGGTTTTGCTTTTCACTGAGGTACATGGCAATACAATCCCCTCGGACTGCATTAAAGCTGAGTGGATTGAATTGAGGTTGAAGTGTCCGCACAAAATTAATGAAACCTTGGTGTTCCACAATATGAAGCGGATAATCATGTAAAATAACCATTTTAGCAATCTTAGTATTGCAATGCTCCTGATCAAATGAGATAAAGCAAGGCTTTGTTCTTTTTCGTTTATTTAGTGGATCAGCATCGGTTTTGGAATGTGGGGCTTGTGGATTTTTCTGACAGAGCGAAATGTGTCTCTTGAGATGGCTGGTTCCAGATTGCTTTGAATCTTTCATATAAGCAAATGACCTTGAGCAACTCTTACAGTAAGCCCTGGAACAACCTGGTCCAGCATTCATCACAGTGAAGTGTTCCCAAACCACAGATTTCTTTATTCTACGCTTATTGGGCTGTGCTTCTGAATCAGGGAACTCCATCACAGGAAAGCAGGTATAACCCTAGAAGGAAAAAGAAACAAAAACGAGTGAAACAACATACTAGTGTAAAAAAAAAGTGACTGAACTTGAACACGTATTATTACTTAAGAGCTGGTTTGAATAAATTTCTTCACAAACACTAACAGAAAGAAGAAAAAAAATAACTTTACAATGATTATGAGTTTTTTAAAAAATAACTTCTTATACAAGTTTAAATTAGCTTATACATTTCAGTCTTTCAGAAATTATCTCATTCGACCTTTCTATTAAAACCTACAAATTTATAAAAACATATTTTTTCAAGAGCCATTAACTTATCAGCGGTGCTATTGAGTACAAATTAATTTCGTACGAAATGTCAGAAAAACAAAGCCTATCACAGGTCTTTATAAAAATACAGCATGCCGCTTCGGTGTGTGAAAACAATCTGCACATTTCTTATCGTACTACTTATCATTTTTCTAAACTTATATTAAATTTTTTGATAGGTGAAGTGGTTAGCGATTGGTGCATCCGTTGTTAGAGGGGAACGGGGAGCCGAGTTCGAATCCCGTACACCTACTTTTAAGTTTTAACCAAGCAACAATGCCGCTTTCACTTAACCACGTCAGCTACCTTATGGGACATACATTTATATTAATTGAAAAGCTCTTATATATGAATTAAAAACTAATACAAACTGGCCTTATTACATCTATGCAACTAAAGCCAGGCTAAGAAGTACAATTAAACTTGATACTAATACTAATATTTTATTAAAAAAACAATTGGTGATCTCATGTTTCAGAGCAATGTGAAAAAATCCAATTTTGTGTATTACTATATCGAGAAGATAAAGAAATCGCTATTTTGTTTTATATGTATAGGAATATAGGAATGGACCGGTTGTTGCTCTTAGGAAAGGGGAAAAAAGAAGCGGGAAACGATATAAACCCATTATACGCGAAACCTATAATGATACCCAAGAAAACAAATTTAATCATTACTGAACGAAGCGTATGATTCAACAGGCAAAAGTAGCATTGCATTTGATAATTCTGAACAAGAAACAGAAACAGAGAGAAACAAACATAGGTGTGTGTGTGTGTAAGTAACGAATAGAGAGGAAGGAGAAAAACCTTAGGGTATACCGGAGACGAAGGCGGCGGTGGGTGGGAGCGGTGGCAACGACAAAACGGTGAACGTTACAACGGAGCGCTTCTTAGTTGGTAGTAGTGAGTACTAGTCCTTGCGGCCGAAGCAAAACCCAGACACAAACAAAACCAGTTTTAAGGGTTCCAAATTGCATAAACTGTATATATATAATTTTTGGTTACAAATACTCGTAACCTTTTTATTTACTTGTGTTTTGTCAAAAAAAAAAAAAATCGTTGACTATTTTGTGGATTTTTGAAATCTTGAGGGTTTATTGGATTACGGATTTCAAAAGATTTTTGTGTGATCAAAAGTTTTTATTGAGTAATTAATCAAAACTTTTAAATAGTATAAAAAAGTTTAGCGATAATTAAAGTTCCTTGGGTATCCCAGTTGGCGCGAACCCGAGAAGGCTTAGCGCGTAGCAGCTAGGGTTGGATGCATTAAAATCAAGATATCCTCGTGGAAAAGTCATCAATTGTCCATCGGCGAAAGAATTTTTTTGATTAATTTAGTTTTGTCCTCATTGACTATGTATTTCTTTTTATTTTACAAAGCGCCGAAGAAAGTAATAGGTGAGATCAACAAAATACATAGGTATTTTTTGTGGGGTGGAGGGGACGATTCTCGTAAGATGGCTTTGGGTGAGTTTGGATGTAATTTACTTGCCAAAGAACAAGGATGGTTTTGAGTGTCAAACTCTTAAGGTTGCGTCCTGAAAGTACTAATTTTATATTACCTCTTAAATGATACTCTCCAAACTCAATTCGTATGCGTGTCTATGCTATTTCTCAAATTTATATTACCTCTCCATTACCCCTAAGAAATGATACTCTTCATTTAGTTGCTTCTTGTTTTGTATCTTGCTGCCTTTTTGGGTTGATTCGAGACTGCAGTTGGTAGGGCTCATGTCCGGGTCGGATCTCCGTGCGTTTTGAGCAAAAGGCAGTATGCAGGCTTGAGGATTTGTACAGACACTCTGAGGTTCAAGTTAGTAGAGAATCGTGGAGTATGCAGGCTAGAGGATTTGCATACCTTATGTGACTATGCAAGCCTGTATTTATAGAGATCCATGATTGCTAGGAACTGTTGGATCGTTCGAATGAATTTGAGTCGTCGAGGCTTGATGGATTGGGCTTTGGATGTGGATCCAAAGAACTGGGCTTGTCTATGCTCAATGCTAAATTAGGCGTATTGACCTCGTGACCCAATGTGGAATGTAGGGTCATGGATGTGGACTCTTGACATTGAGCTGGTTTAGATCCATCTTGTTTAGTGGGCCTTGTGGCCCAGTTCAGAACACTTCTCCATCTGACATTTGACAATAGAAGGATTAAACATTTAAGATTCAATTTTTAAAATAATTATTTAAAAAAATCAGAAATGAAAAACACAAGATAAAAACCTACATTAATTAGTCACCATAAAAACCACCTACCAATTTGCAATTATTTAATGCACGCGCAATAGAAATATCATACAATACCATCATTATATAATTATTTATAACACTAATCACTAATGTTTTATTTAACTAAATACCTATGTAATATTTAACGAGTATAGTTGAAAGATTTTTTGATTTCTATTTTATTTGAATCATTATTTTCTTTGTTATTTATTGTTTTTTGATTATCAAAGTTCGATTAATGGGTTCAGGTAGGTCTTTTAGGTGCCCAGAAAGAATCGAGTTAGATACTAAAGTTATGAGAACTTTATTCAAACATGTGTATGAAGACACGTATTATAGTACCTACATACCCAGAAGGCGTCCATTGTCGTTCCAACTACGAATAGAAATTATATGAAAACTTAACAAAAAGTAATTAGGTGTTTAAAAAAACCGTCGTGTCATGGTTTCAACCTTAGCCCCTTTCTTGTGATGGAAGTTAAAACTTGTCAGTGTTCATAGTTTTAGGAACGTGCCACCACCTAATACTTTGATTGTTATGGAGAGAAGGAGTGTGTCAGAGGAGTTATCTAGGAATTCTAGGCAGGCCTCAAGAATCAAGAATATGGGTAGATAGTATGGTGGTCCTTTCATTGGTGAGAAATGAATGATTGAACGAAATGCATGTATACACACTAATGCATTACAACAGGTACTTACCTGGGTATGGCCATTTACGTGCAAACTTGTATGGACATGAACGAATTTCTCTATATTGTAGTAATTAGTTAAGGAGCGAAGAAATGTAAGTTTGAAGAAGGAGATAATGAGTCCAAATTCTGTAAAGCAACATTTCTCTATCCCTTAACGTTTTTGGTTACAAAAAGTTTATATGAGTTGGACTCTAGGGGCTCACCAGAGTCAGACCTCAAGGCTCTTTGAACGCTTACAAAGGTACTAATTACTAATTACTAATAACTGATATTGATAGAATGTCGACTTTTTTGGTAGATTTTGGTCGAAAATGGATGGAAAGACCAATTTATCCTTAATTTGAGTTATCCAAATCTTTATTATACTAAACCATGGATAAGTCCATAGAGGCGTCCACGTCAGATATTCAAAATAATGACATCAGATTTTTGCAATTCCACATCAGCTATAAGTGACGACTAGGCAAACACGTCAACCAACAAAAGATATCCGACGGCTTACATTAACCAGGCAACACACATGTACAAGATCAACGGTTCCCGCGCCTTAAATTGCGGCTGCCAATCTAACAGGTACGAATTGATAATTAAAAAACGAATTGCAGAATCAACGATTACGAAGTTTTGCCATTTAACCAAATGATTAATATCTGAGATTTAATCAATAATGAGCAACAATTGAAATCCCTTAAAACGTGGACATAGGTCATCGTCCAATCATTAGTTTAGTAGTAACAATTTATGATAATCAATCAAGACATTTAACATGATTAATACAATTTATTTGTCATTTTTGAATTCTAAATACAACTAGCAGGTCACATGTCGTTGATTGCTTTAATGCATGATATAATCTGATTTTAAAAAAATTGCATACAATAAAATAACCACATAATTTTAGTAATGAAATCAACATTAATTATGTACACCTATTTTCGGATATTTTGAAACGGTAATTTTCGAATGCTTCTCCATCTGTCCTATAAATATTTTGTATGGCCAGCATGAATCGCAAAAACTATTTATCACGATATGATTATAATAAATAGTTTTTGTAACATTTGATTTACAGTGCTAATTTATAGGCCCCAATTCATGTGCCTTATATACTAATACTTATCAAGGAAGCAACTCAATTTTTCCTTTTAACACTCCAAATACTAAATCGTGTAGTCATTTTGAATATTCAGCATCAGTAACGAAAAAAACGTGTAGTCATTTTACCTCTGCAACAATTCAATAGACGAGTGGTTCTTTTGGTCAATTGCAGGATATTGAAGACTCCGTTTATTGAACACTTTGTTTTAAAAAATATCTGAATTTCAATTTCAATTCGAGTACTAATCGTACCACGTAATGTGATCAGCCCGTGCAGACATAAATCAGAAAGGTTTTGACACATTTTACTTTACTGATGCTTATAATGTGTTAAAATATATAATTTGAAATTTGGATGACAAAATCAATCATCATAGATGATGATTTTGAAATTAATATTTTGTCTTCTCTCTTGGCTATTTAAGTTGGGGAATTAGTGATTTCTCTTTTGCAGAAGTATCCATCATTCTGGTGATGGTGGCATGGAGAAATATCCATCATTGAGGGGGCGAATAGAAAGGCGACTAGCCAATGCTCTCTTCAACAAGCCATTCACCTTCTCCTCTAAATTCAAATTTTCCCAGCTACTTTTATTCTATCTAATGGATTCAAGAAGTTTGTTATCCGATGTGTCAAGGATCTATATCTTTTTGTAATGTAGAACAAAGAGATTACTTCTCAATTTCACATTCTCCATTTTGTAGCTACATCTTATTTCTTATTTTATTTCTTGAAAAATTATCAAGACATGTGTCGAGAAAGCATGAATTGACTGTTAGAAAGGAAAAGAGATCACTGAAAGTCATTATTAGATTCACGAGGTATCTTTGTGAATAGTATGTTCACCAATAATAAAAAGTTCTATGAGGGAACTTAAACGATGAATGAATATAAACTGAGTTGTAGAACGACAGAAACTCTATTTAGGAATATCGTTTGTTCTCTCAGTTACCTCTTAAAGTGATTAATAGTTTACATGAAAAAGTGTATTCATATTTCGTGAAGAATTTATCAGCACGATGCTTACCAATTAATGGTTCAAAGAGTAATATAATCTAATTGGTGTTAACATTTTTAAATAGGGCAATTAGCTGCAGTCAGTTTTGTCGTTCTTAACTCCCTTACTCTAAGGTCATTGTCCAATCGATCTTCACGTCCAACCCTTATACGTTACAACTGAGATAATAATTTCTTCCATATCACGAACCTAAGACGCAAAATTTAACAAAACAATTATACATTACAACATACTTATAATTTAGAGTTAACATATAATAAACCAATTATATGACGATCCATGGAGTTGCAATTCTACTATATTACTAAAACAGTGCATAACGAAATCAACTTGAGTCATCTAATATCGCTGCACAAATAAATTCGCCTAATCATATTTTAAATAAAGTGAATAGTTCACGAACCTTGAAAAATATATAGTCCCTTGCATGAAAGTCATAGTTGATGGCGAAATTATCCCACCCGCCGATAAACCATATCGAACTATTCAATCTTTCCCATTCAAATATCCAATTCAGCCCGTCCGGACCAACTAATGTCTGAGAGTTGTGTAGCACGTTGAACAAACTACTATATATATATATATATATATATATATATATATATATATATAGTTATATATGTATATTTATAGAATACATATACGAATGGTTACGATAAATTGGATTTTATTGGGAAACGTGTTAAATAGTAGCTTAATTTTGCTCATAAAAAAATCTATTTACGTCACAATATTCGTCACTAAAATTGTATATAGAATTGTGAAGAGCTAATGTTTCAATAAATAATACACAAAATTGGTCAACGAATTTCGTCACCAAATGCCAACTATTAGTCCACTCTTAAACGTCGACCCGTGCAGCGTATGGGTAAAACATACTAGTATTATTACAGGACAATGTTTTTTTTTTCGAATTGTGTGATATTTCTGTCAGACTAAATTGCCCTTTAGTCGAGATTTTTTTGTTAAAATAAAAAAAGTTTTTTTTGGTTAAAAAACTAAAAAAACAAAGAAGGAGCGAAAAAAGTGGTTGGCGAAGAGGGGAGTGGGAAGTAGAAGAAGAAGAAGGAAGATGCACCACCACTACGAGCACGACCTATCACCTTTAATTGACCTCAATTTCAGTTACTCTTATATCGACCCCGGCGATGATCACCGTCTTCCACTCGACGACGGCGTTTCGCCCCATCGCCACGACGGAACCTCTCCGCTCCCTTTGGGAATGGATTGGAGTCCTCCTCCTCCTAAATGGAACGGTCCCAACACTCTTTGGCCTCACAATCCCCGCACTTCTTGGACCTTCTCTGCTACTATTCCTTCTTGGCTTCTCGTTCCCCAATCCACAGCTTCTGATCCAGTTGTTGTATGTTATGTTCAATTTTATTTTACTTAATTTATTACACTTTATTTTTTAATTTTTTTGGGGGTTCTGTTTTAACTTGTTAACTTTGTTAGGTTATAGTTTTACAGGGTTCAAGTTGGAGTACGATCTCCGGAATCAATCACAACTACTCGAATTATATTGCGCAGATTTACTGATTTCTTGAACTTGTTTTCTCAAGTGAGTCTCTTTTCTTTGCACATGCCAATTTCAGTGCTTATAGCCTATTTTATTTAGATTATTGGTTTCTTGATTATTTGATTGAACATACAAGTTAGTTTATGATTTTTCATTGGCAAAAAATGTCTTTGTAGACATTTTGATATTGATATTTGTAGACAAGTTTATGAGAAAATTGAAATGTTGAGGTAAATTTTAACTTGTAAGTTATTTTTTATTATTTATTTTTGTATAAGTGTTTCTTGAGAAGTTTATTCAAACTTATCCCTTTTTCTTCAGCTTAAAAAAGAATTTCCCATGAAAGATCTGCCTACTCCTCCACCAAAAAAGATATTGAGAATCAAAAGCCAGGCTCTTTTGGAAGAGGTAAATAACCTCTCCATCTTTTGCTGCTTGTCACTATGTAATTCATTACTGCGATATTGTTTTGTGCTTGTGAGTTTAGCTTGACAAGTAATGTTTCTTCTATGATTTTTTTTTTTTAAAAAGTTCCAAATTTCTTCTATGTAGTTTGATACTTACAAATTGCTCTCTTACAGCGACAACGCTTGTTAGAGAATTGGATGCAGAAATTGTTATCAGATATTGCTGTATCAAGAAGTGCACCCGCAGCAATATTTCTCGAGCTAGAAGCTGCTGCTAGATCTTGTATGTTTTCCGTATCTACCCTACAATACATTCCATTATTTTTATGTCAGGTTTTTAAGTCTTCTTTTGAAAGACAATAAAGAACAGTCCTGCGAGGAACACCACGTATATTTAATGTCTCTGTTGCTAATTTTTGCAGCATTCCATAATGTGAATCAGTATAGCTCAGATGAACAAAATGCTGGTGGTACTACTCCATCAAATATGATACAAGATAATTCACATGGTTTTGGGGAAGCTCGGAGTTCGTCTGCTGTATCCGTTTCTGGTGATGATACCCTTTCTGAGGTTTCTGATCTGGGAACACTGAGGCATGGAAAGGATAAATGTTCTGATCATATCATGGATAATTTATCATCGGAGCATAACTTAATTAATCCAACTGAAACAAGTGATGATCATGCTGCATCCCGCAAAGATTTTATTTCTGAGGATAATAGTACAGACAAGGTTGCCGGCAATTCTGATAATGCTATAGCTGTTTATCTAGATGGAACTAAGTTTACTCCAGCTACACAAGATTCTAACTTGAATGCTCATGTCAAGAGACTGTCAATGGAAAGCATCGGAAGTGACTTGAATTATGTAGGGAATACTGAAACAACAAACTCAACTGTGACCACTTTACTTCGGGATGTTTCGCATCACATTCCTGGGAATCATGAACCCTTCGGAAATTCAAATTTTTTGGCGATTTTTCCATTGGATGAGCGACACAAATTGGGCAGAATTCTTGATACCCAGAACCAGAGACTGGCCATGGCAAAAACAGATGTTGAGGATCTTATAGCAAGATTGAATCAAGAAGTTGCTGCAAGACAGTATCTTGTGATGAAGGTATCTAATGTGTCTAAGATATTTGTTTATTACTAAATTTTTGAAATAGATATTTTCATTTGTGTCTCGCTTTATTTATTTCAGTAAATGTAGTTGGGATAAATCCTCATAAGCTGTCTGGTGTCTTTCCTAAGCAAAATATGGTTTCTCAATTCTTCAAGCATAAAATCAATGCCAAGATTAGTTACCTCAAACAAGTTCAACCTCAACAGTGGAAAAGTGAAAAGAAGTAATGATATTTCATTGGACTTTTCGTGTTCAATATGTTCAAATTTTATATTTCACTTGCAGGTCAAAGATTTGGAAGTCGAACTTGAAACAACGCGACTCAACTGCAGAGAAAACATGCAGCAGGCTGTTTTAACCGAAAAGGAAAGATTTACACAAATGCAGTGGGATATGGAGGAACTTCGGAGAAAATGCCTGGAGACAGAAACGAAATTGAAGTTTGAAGAGGTCTGGTTGTGCTTATTAACTTCAATCAACATCTCTTATTATTCCATTTTCGTGGCTTCTAGTGAAAAGTTATAATGATTTAGGATGAAAGGTTGCTAGCAGAATCAACGAAGGCATCGGTAATTCAGGAGAAGCAAATGTTGCAGCAAGAGCTAGATGGGGCTAGAGAACAACTTAACCACTTGCAGAAACATCATGATGAGTTTGAGATGAAATCAAAGACAGAAATGAAGTTGCTAATAAAGGAGGTCAAATCCCTTAGAAGTTCTCAGTTAGAACTGAAGCAGCAGCTTAGCGAATTGATTAAAGAAAAATTAGAAGTGGAGGTATGGTCCTTTCAGGTTCTTGTGTTTGTTGCAACTAGTGCTGAATAGTTTTAGGTATTTCTCTAGACCAAGAATCAGCTTGACCGATTCCATGAGTTTAAAAGAGGAGGATGAGAGGACGCAATTAATCTATTCTGTCTAGGTCCTTTTTAGAATCTTATTTACATATATTTTTTCTTATTTTTGAGCCTTTTTTCATGAAAATTTGGTTAGAATCTTTTGTTTTATGGTGTACTAAAAGTTTGGAAATCCAATCAACTTAATGGTATTGCTTTACTGTATCTTATTCAGAGAATTCTCCAGAAGGAAAAACAAAGAGTGCAACTTTCTCATATTGCTAATGCAAAGTTGCTGCATGAGTGTTCAATCCTTCAGGAGAGGCTTCGGGAGTGCAGTGTAAATTTTCTTGTTGAAGAGGAAGATAAACTTAATGCAGACACTTCACCATCTGATGCTTTGGATTTATTAGCAACATCAGATAATCGGATTGGTCTCTTGCTTGCAGAGGTATGAATAATGATTGCTTCCCCTTAGCCTTCTCTTTGGTGTCCTCTCTACTCACAATTTTGGTTAAATGATGTCTCCAATATGGAAGCAGGCACAGCTCTTAGCACAAGATGTAGAAAATGCTGTTGTTGCTGTGGAAGGGAATTTGACTACAGATGATCCAGGGACAACTGACGATGAATTGAGGAAGATGCTGGCAAATATATTTGTAGACAATGCCAGCTTAAGGAAACAAATCAATTCTGTTATGCGTTGTGCTTTAATGGCAAATATCAAATCTGAGGAAGACGATGGCGACGAAGAGGAAATCCATTTGCAAAACACTGTTCTAAGCAAGTTCTTGAAGAGATGACATGTTCAACACTACGCATGTAGCTCATATCTGTTACTGAGATATTCTGATGTTTATCTTTATGATCTTGTAGCTGTACAGTTCCAGTGCCCGAATAGCATTCTTAATGAACAGTAACGCCTGGTTAATATGATTGCTAGATATTATTATATTAATAAAAATTGCAACGCCTTGCGGCTTACTCATAAAGCTATGCTCGGCTTATTTCTTTAAATTTAAACTGATTTCAAGCGTTTTTAGAGTTAGTTCCACAACTAATATGAATGGCTGTGGTTAAATATGTTCTTTTGGTCAAATGAACAGCAGATTCTTATATATTGTACTCATCAACTGAATCCAGTATTTAAACCTCAGATGATATTTATACACAAATTCAATGTCATTAACCATAATTTCAAAAGAAATTAACCAAGTGTTACAACTTCAAGTGTCAAATTTTCTCGTGTACAAATATCATTTCTGTTTAAACCTTCCACCTATTCCTTCAATCAATATAGAAAAGGCAATATTGCATGTTTTCAGTGTTACTCTGATTAGAAAAATTCTGATTTTTAACAAGATTGGCATCTAAGACTAAATAAGTAATTATTATACAAGGAAAATAATTAATTTACAAAATGAGACTTAGCATCCTATTGAAGCTGTTGCAGACAGTGAATCCAAAACCGGCTGATCTGCAGTATCACCAACAGAGTCTAGTTCTGAAGTTCGAGTGGCTGTGATCAGCAATAAACTGATTTCTTTAAACTTATTCCAAGCGTTTTTAGAGTTCCACAACTAATATGAATATGAATGTGGTTAATGACAAGAAAATAAACACTCACCATCACCACAGTTCCAAACGAGTACAAAATTGAAAAAATAAAGCTGATATCATGAACTGAGGTACTGCATATGTAGCTATGTCAATGGCAAATAAATCAGCCGCAAAATTCCTTTCACACTGAAACATCTGATCATTATTTCTCAAAATTCAAGGCCTTTTGAAGCGCATCTCATACCCTACTAATCATCAGTCAGGGCAAAACAGAAAAAATATTTATCCCGCATTAAAGAATGATCCTCATATTGCATATCTTCTGCTGCTCGAATCGTCAACATATGCATCAGAGACAATCAACAAATCACCTTTCTATGCCTTGTACATAAAATTACCACCTGATTCCTATGAAAAAAACAACCAATACAAAGTGTTACTAAGACTTGCTCTGCATGCTATAGACATTCCCAATGACTCCTACAATGCTAACAGTCACAGCCAACACCAACATCAACCACGATAAAATCCATTCTACATGGCTCAAATCCCCCTTATGACTTAATCTTATTGCAACAAGAGCTGGAAATATGAAACCCAATGAAACAGCTGTGGTTGCCCCAGTGAACTTAAAAGCTGTCCAAATGTTTGGAACCATGGTACAACCAATATATATGAGGATCAACAGAACCAAAGTTAGCCCCAATGATCTCTTCCTACTTTCTGTTAGTGGAGGTGCTCCCTCAAACACCAAAGCATCCACTGTTTGGCGCAGGGAGAAATGAATAACAGGGAAAACAAGTATCAAATGGAGGATGTAGCCTACTCGGACAATGTAGTTCAAGGCTGAGCTAAACCGAATTCCGAGATCCTTATCAAAATTAGTCAGGACATCAGACTCTGTATCATCCCCAAATAATAGGTAACCGGACAACGCGGTTGCAGAATAAACCAGTATGCACAAAACTGTCGTGACCCTTCCTACCCGGTTCATCTTCTGAGGAGACCTCCCTTCAAGCTCATTATATATCGGCTGCACATTAAAATGGCAGATATATGCATTGGTCATGATTGGAATCACCACAAGCAAATCCAAGATGGCCTTTTTGGAGCTAAAATCAGGAACCATCCTAGGAGTATCAATCTTTCCCTCGACAAGCTTAATGAAAGCAACAATGAAAGTAACAACAACAAACATGATCGCGAGAGCCACAGAGGCAGCTGAAGTCAAGCTCAAGGAATCAATCTTGTCAAGTGAACAAAGTGGTGCAAGAAAAACAATCATAACAACAAGAATCACAAGCTTCCTCTGATCCCAAACCCCATTTCCCATTAACTGATCAAAAACCCCTAAATGATGAACAGAACCAGACATAACATCCCCCATAATTATCAAGTAAACGACCAAAACACCAGCATTATTAATAATAATACATATCTCAGACACAATCCTAGCAGGCCTTCCCATAGCATGTTGAACAACCTCACCATAAGAGGATGCTCTACATAAAACCGAAAAGCGTATCAACAATTCAACACTAATTTCTGATAAAATTCCCATTAGAATAATCAAAACAATCCCTAAAACAACTCCAAGAACTTTCATGGTAGCAGGGAGGGCCATGATCCCTGCCCCAATAACAGTGGTAGTCAAATTGAAAACAGCCCCAGGTATCCCAGAACCATGATTTGGCTTAGGCCCAACAACAAGAGGATAATTATCAATATCAATTTCAAAATCATCATCTTCATCATCATCAACCTTGGATTCCAAATACCCTCCATCTAAAGACAATCTTTGTAAAGAGTTTGGGGAATAATCATTTTGAGGTTGCAATTCTAAATGTGAGCTAACAGGTATTGAAGTATAATTGGTATCATTTTTGTGAGACATTATTTAACAGATCCAAAACAATAGTGTTGAAAACAAAGGAAAAAGAAGAAACTTACAGAGAGATTAAAATTGAAAGGGAAAAGAACAAAATTTTTGAGATTGTTTGTTTGCAAAGTGAACCTAGATCTCTGGGTCAATGGATATTAGATTGGACCTTCACCATCTGCCACGCGGTGAAGTAAAGCAGAAACTAAGTATAAGAAACGTTTCAATATTTCATATAAGAAACACCCAATGGAGTATATCTACGTGGCAACATTTGTTTGTTGACTAATATTTTAATATATTTTTTCTCTCTCCATCTAAATCAACAGAAAAACAGGGGAAGAATGAAATGTAAAATCATCGGATGTTGAAGAAAGAGCGTTGAGGTGGAGAAAGTAGTGAACACGAAAAAAGACTTGACCTGAGATGGTGGTGGCGACGGTGAGAAGTGAGGGAGGAATCTGGAGAGAAGAGGGCGAGATTTGGAAATTTGAGGGATGAGATCTCTAGATCTGGGCCAACGGAGGGAAATTACCGTAGATCAAAGATGAGGTGAGGTTGAAGGAGAAAGGTGAAGGTGAGCGGTTTTTGTTCTAGAGAGAGAGAGAGAGGTATAGGTTTTTATTTTTATCAAAAGAGGAGGAATAAAAATCTCCCTTTTAAAAAAAGTTAATAAAATAAATGAGATAAATAATTACAATCAAGTCCTTCTGTGTGCTGAAACATATCATTTTAAGCACCAAATTGAGTTTCTGTATAGATTATTTACCTTCAAATAATGGATTGGATTGAATCTCGTTTCACATAGCACAGTGATCACTGATAATAATAGTAAGGTTATTGGCATTTTCTAACTTTTAATCAATGATACTAGTAATTGAACAATGGTGGAAAAGTGTAATTGAACATCTCTTATCATTCCGTTTTGGTGGCCTATAATGAAAAGTTATAATGATTTAGGATGAAAGGTTTGCTCACAGAATCAACAAAGGCATCTAAATGTTCAGGAGAAGCAAATGTTGCAGCAAGAGCTAGAAAAGTGTAATTGAACATCTCTTATCATTCCGTTTTGGTGGCCTATAATGAAAAGTTATAATGATTTAGGATGAAAGGTTTGCTCACGGAATCAACAAAGGCATCTAAATGTAATTCAGGAGAAGCAAATGTTGCCGCAAGAGCTAGATGTGTCATGTGACTAGAGTACAACTTAAGCACTTGCAGAAACATGATGATGAGTTTGAGATGAAATCAAAGACAGAAATGAAGCTTCTAATAAAGTAGGTAAAATCCCTCAGAAGCTCTTAGTTAGAATTGAAGCAGCTCAGCGGATTGATGAAGGAAAAATTAGACGTGGAGGTAGGGTCCTTTCTGGTTCTTGTTTGTTGCAACTAGTACTGTATAATTTTAGATATTTCTCTAGACCAAGAAAGAATCAATTTGACCGATTCCATGAGCTTAAGTGAGGAAGAGGGTGAGAAGATGCAATTAATCTATTCTGTCTAGATCCTTCTAGAATCTTAATTACATATATTTTTGGACACATTATTTTTTCAAGATTGCTTTGATTTCCATCTAAGACTAAAGAAGTAAATATACACCAGAAAAATAGTTAATTAATTTTACAAAACGAGAATTAGCATCCTATTGCAGCTGTTGCAGACAGCAAATCCAACACCAGCTGAACTGCAGCATCACCAACAGAGTCATCAGCAATAATCAACGGCTGTTAAGTCCTGCCAAATTAACTAATCACCCCCACCACCACCAAACATTCCCATCATGTCTTTAGCAGATCCCATCTGCTTCATCAAGTTTTGTAATCCGCCCATGCCACCAATTTGCTTCAGCATATGTGGAGGGAGGACTTTGCTCATGTGCTGCGCATTCATATTTCGAGATAGAGAACTCATGTCACCCTTCTTTGGTATTTTAAGTCCTTTCATACCGTTTATTGACTTTGCAAGACGTTTGTATTGTTCCAACATTTCCATTACTTCCCTAACTGGACGACCAGCACCTCGAGCTATTCGCATCATCCGTGACTCACTCATGAGCTTTGGGTTTGAACTATCCAACTCTGAAACATAAGCAACTAAAGTTCAGTATGTGAAGATCAATTTCAATAAAAACATAAATGTTGTATACATAAAGTTGGTTTTGACAACAATCAACTCATGCCTTCGTTTGTCATTGAATCCATCATTGTCATGTAACGCTTAAGTTTTAGCTGGCTTTCTTTTTCACCTCCTTTTGGCATTAATTCAGCACTAAATCCCGGAAGCATAGAAAACACCTACATATATTAACCGAGAAAATAAAATTAACAACCATTATTAGTTGGTTATACAGAAACAATCAAACAAGCACTTAGTAGTATCTGTAAGGCAGATCAAATGTAAATGTATCAAGAAATATGAAGTCAATGAAACATAAAAAGGAAAACCTGGCTCATAGGACCCATTTTAAGCATGTTCTGAAATTGCTCATACATCATCCTCCAAGTGAAGGTGAAGTTTCTTTCCGACAGCTTTTGAAGCAGTTCAGGCTGTTGATCTGTGGGAACAACTTCTTGAATTTTGTCCATAAACCCAGACCAGTCACCCATGCCTAGTTCAAAAGCCATTTGAATATTTGATAATGATTAGAAAGAAAAAAAAATTAGGAACCTTTAATCCATCATATGTCCTTGATATATAGTAATGTATTGGGCGAGGGGCAAAAAGAAAATAAAAAGGTGCACACCTAATAGACGACTAACAAATGGCTTAACATCAAAAACTTCAAACTCATCCATATGTTCACCGGTTCCAATGAATATGATAGGACTCTTTGTTGCTGCAACACTGCACATATATAAGATAATAAAACAAATGCACCCAAACCACACAATACACACAAAAATATATACAAAAAAAAGTTTGCCTCTAAAATGAGCTCTCACTTTTTAGGGACATCTCAACTATTGATGAGAAAATTAATCAACTGTTCATATATTAACACATTCGTAATTTGTTATGCATGAATTGCACATCATAAAAGGCATATAATACTAATTGTCCAAATCCTTCAAATGTTAAATACGGTTTCCATATAATGTAGAATTAAAACCCCGAGGATAGTTCGAATTTAGGTGAACTTTTTATTGCAATACTCTTGCATGTACGATTTTGATTACTAGACCAGTGTATTATCAGCTGCTGCTAAATTCATTTGTTTATAGTTGCAAAAGTTGATAGTAAGTTATCCTGGTAGTAAAACTTACGCGCTAAGAGCACCGCCACCCTTTGCATGGCCATCCATTTTGGTAACTATTACAGCTCCAACAGAGACACTCTGCTTAAATGCTTGGGCTTGATCAAAAGCAGCCTGACCAATACTGCTATCCATGACAAAAATAACAAGATCTGGTTTCTGAACATTGCAATGAAAAAATATTATAATTTATTAACTTTTGGAAATAGATAGATAGTGATAATCAAATGCATGTAGCATAAAAAAGGAGTACCGTTGCTTCTGAAACTTGGCGCATTTCTTCAAACAGAGCAACTTCTTGTTTGTGCCGCCCACTAGTATCAACAATAATAAGATCACAGTTTTCTTGCTTGAATCTCTCCACACCTTCCACAGCAGTTTTCACAGGATCCGACTCTGTATAGCTATACAGGAACGGGGGCACATCAATGCAATAATTAATTAAAATAGACAATGCAATGCAACTGATACACACACACACAAGGTACCATAAGAAATGATATTAAAATAAGTAAATAATAACTCATTTGCAAGGACATATAAGTTATTACAAGCATAAGAAGTGGTTGGGCATGGATGGTGCCTTCATAAAATTAAAGAAAAATGAAAATGTGAAATCATAAGATATATACAAAATTACAGATATCCTTAGCGAGAAGAAAAAGGGCCAAGTTTGCTCTACGTTAGCAATACAAAACCTTCCAAATTACCCACATATTTTTAATGGCTGACATTTTCCTTTTTCAGATTCACGCCTTCTTATCATTCTTTAACAAGAAACAACATGAAAGAAAGGAAAATAATATAAAAGCCGGTATAACTCTTTCAGAAATTTGGGATTCAAACAAGATAATTTGGTGGTAGGATTGAAGAGGGCTTTTGTTCGTCGAACATCACCGGTCTAACTAAAGAGGGGTTTTATTCATCTCATAGCTTCAGAATTAACATAAAAACTAGAAGCGGCCAAGAAACAAGCCATAAAGGAATATAACAAGGGTTGTGCACCACCAACATTAACAATCATGATCATGTTATCATCATCAACAAGGCAACAGTAACCACAAGACATTTATCTTTATGCTTCATAACTAACCACAAAACATTAGTCTACACTCTACTCTACAGTCTACAACTTAGTTCACCTAAACTATCTCCACCGTATTCCTCATCAACAAGGCAACAGTAATATATTGGGAGTTTAAATACAACATCAACCTACAACAAATGCCGATGAGTACCTTCCATAGAAAGGGATCTTAGCTTTGGTGGCATTTTGCTTCAATTGATCAAATGCACCAGCTCTAAATGTATCCGCACATACTAAAGCTGGCTTCCAACCTTTCTTTTGATGATAATGTGCATATTTTGTACAAGTTGTGGTTTTTCCAGAACCTGAATTCATTTTTAAAAAAATAAAAAAACAAACATAAGTATCTATCAATGCTCGTAAACTCTTTTCATTCTGTAAAAAAGAGCAGAACAACTCATAAAACCTGAGAATTGCTACAAACATGAAGTTAATTAACAGGTAACAGACCTTGTAAGCCAACAAACATGACAACACTTGTTTTTCCTCTTTTGGTAACGAAAGATGGCTTTCCAGGATCCAGCATTTTGCAAAGTTCGTTAAACACAGCCTACAACAAGAAGCTATCAAGCACGCGTTGGCAAAATCATAGGTATAGCAGCAAAATTGGTAATTAATTGCAATAAAATATATAAGAAAACGAAGAAGAAAGAGAGTGTACTTGTTGGATGATTTTGCGTTTGTTGTGACCGGCGGCGAGATCGGAGAGGTTGACGATCTTCTTGATATTGTTCTGCATGTCGCGGACGAGCTTGAATTGAACATCGGATTGAAGGAGTGCTCGAGTGATTTCGTTGAGGCAATCGTTGAGGACTTTCTCATCAATCACCGTTGCATTGCTCATCTGCTGAAGAGCACGCGAAATGCTTCCTCCTAACTGCGCTAGAACCATTTTGCTTCCTTCTACGGATCGATCGCCTTCGCGAATTAGACAACAAGATACGAAGATGAAAGATGAAGACGAAGATTTTTTTTTGGGTCTGGAGATGAAGACGAAGATTGAGTACTGGTGAAGCTCGAATTTTAGAAAAATTCAGCCCCAATATTAACGATATTTTTAATTTAATCCTCGTATTTTCAAAAGTTTATTCACTTTATTCTCTCATTTTCGATCTCACATTTTGTGATGACTTTTTCACAAATTATCCAAACTGATTGTATCTATTTTTGGAAGAGTTAAATATGTTTTTGTTTAGTTTCTATTCAATTTTTATTTTAATAGGTATTTTCAGTTTTTACAAACTTGTCATATGATGTATTAGGTTTTGTTCGGCAAAAAGTAACAGATAAACTAGTTTATAGCAGACGAGCCAATAGCAGATAGCAGATAGCGAACATTGGATTGCTAGTGGGTTGAATTTAAAGTGTTTGGTAAAATTAACAATTGTCCAGTTAAGAGAGAATATTCATTTAGTTGGAGATAAATGAAGAATTTAATTAAAGTCACAAGGGTAAAAATGAGAGAAAAACTCAAAAGCTATCAAGTAGAAGCTACTAAAAAATGCTATATTACCTATGTCAAACACTTACCAAAGACTCATCCGCTATGAATTATCTGCTATAAGCTAACAGATTGACATTGTCAAATAGAACATCGGTCCTCATAAATTTTAATAGCATTTAAAAGTGTTATAAAAGGAAAAAAAATTAAAACTGCTTGACAAGAAATTTGTGAGTAACTATAGGGATTTTATGTAACAAAAAAAAAACTATAGGAATTTTAATAGAAAACTTAAAAGGTCCAAATTTCATAGGTTAACATAATCATTTTTAACCCATTTTAGTAATTATCTATATCTCCTAGATATATGTAACAGATACCGTCGATGTTCCGGTTTGTGGTTGTCACTTGTCAATAGATATGGCAGTTTCGGCTTCAGGGATAGTTGGACTTGGAGGGAGTTGCAAGTTTATGAGTCTCCGGAGGAGTATTAATCCAGCACCAAACACGACCTTAGTGCCAATTCACTTCACTACAACTACAAAGGGATGGTCTAATGTTGTTCCTCGAGCTCTAGATCCCAAAACATCATCATCATCAGCTCAAGTAAAGTCGAACCCCTTTCTTTTATTATTTATGATTTATTGTTGCTTCAATTTTCTTCTCCAGTTATTATAGTCATACTGTTACTTATTCACGTATATATTTTCCTTTGAATGGTCTAAAATAGGAGGAGGATTTGGTTTATGTTGCCAAGTTAACGGTGGGTTCTTTTGTGGGTGCGGGAGCAATCAAGTATGGCAGCGCACTTTTCCCAGAGATAACAACTCCCAACCTTGTTCTGGCTCTTGCCTTCATCTTCACTCCCGTGCTTGTTGCTGTGCTCCTTTTGTTCAAGGAAGGTCTTCGCCAAAAGCAATAGATTAGTGTAATATCATTTGTTTGTTTTGCTGTATCTGTATGATTTCTCTAAAAGGATAGATAGAATCAATGGCAGTAAAATTGGGTACGTTTTCAAAGAAATAGTCAAGTATTAATATCTTATTTTCAATTCCGGTTGATAGTTATATTATACTGCGGTTAATCTTTGCATTTCATTTTTTAGCTTATCTTTGTTTTTGCTGTGGAGTGGGTTACAAATACATGCTTCTCACAAAATGCAACTGAAAATATTGTGAGTCCAACAATAGATGGAAACAAGCTCAGGTTCCGTATGAGCAAATTATTCACCAATGTATCTACGCAACAAAGTCAATCACGAGAAATGAAAGCAAACCTTGTGCAATTTGATTGACAAACGGAGTTATATTACTATGCATGTATACTTTTTTTTTTTATAAGCAAATGTTAGTGAGGGTGGGAGAATGTTAGTTTTTGAGGTTTGAATCCTGGACCTCCTTCTTACAACTCCTTCATGTCCCTTAGCTCGCCAACTGAGCTCCGAGGACATACTATGCATGTATACTTAGTGTGTGTTTGGAAGGCTACTTTTCCGTGTCCAATATCCACGTCCAACCAAAAACTCCTCTCAGTAACTTCAAGTTTGCCGTTCATTTGGTCGATTACTCCCACCGTTCCAAACAATTATTTCACACCAAAAAATAAATGAAATGGGATCACCTCGCAGTAAAAAGAAAGAAACAAAGCAAGCAGCTATGCAAAGAACGGATGATCTGAATTTGTAGAATTAGCAATTGGATGAATGATCAATGTAACTAAATGTCACCCAAACTTAAAAACAAGTATAAATTCTAATTTTTAGGTGATTCACCGAAATGGAGCTTAGACTTCCAATGAGATATACACTTTCTCTAGTGTAACCTGCTCATCGAGTACAAGAGATTCTCCAACAAGTTATTCCGTATAAACTGTCTCGAGCCAAAATTTACACGTAAACAAATAAAAGAATATGCAAGACTTGTTTTTTCTTTTCATTTTGCTGCTTAGCTAGCAATTTTCAGTTAAGCATTTGAAGAAAAGGTCTGCATAGTCCCTTCCCTTGCAGCAGCTGATCGAATCATTACAACTCTATTCCCAATTAGATAAACTACAACCTGGAGAGTGGAGACTCTTGACCACCTAATAATTCCATTGCTCTAGAGATTATCTTTAAACCACTTTAGAGCTCCATTTGCCACAGACCTGCAAGTTTCGGTAGTGGTAAGTTTAAATCAGCTTAGAACATGCACACAAAAATTACAAAAGTTTCATGGATGGGAAACTTTCAACCTAATAGTAGGGATAGAGCATACAAAGTGGCAACTTATCCTATAAAATGACAATAAACAACTGCCATGAGACACATCTAAAACAAATATATCAATTTGCGCAATAAACTAGCCCAGGTCAACAATTCTTTGCCAGCTCGAACAATGATAAAAAGCAACCTATACAGTTGCTACATCTCAGTTAGGACATATCAGCTAAATGGGAAAGAGATTATTGTACTAAGAAGCAGTTCTTATTTAGAAAATATCATTAGAATAAGAACAAAACCTATTGCCATGAGTCCCTTTGGTTAATTTTAAAGCTGATATTTAGAAAAAATGAGTCATGCCCTGCATAATTGATTAAAATGAATGAATAAATTAAAAGGAAACAAAATACAAGAAAATTATTACCCAGCGAAATCCTTTAATTTACTCAATATGTCGTCTCGGTCTTCTGATTTTTCTGGTTTTTCGGTGACTGTTGTTGCTGTTTGACTTTCAGCTCTTTGAGCTGCGGGACTTTCCTTACTTCCTGCTGCACAAGTTAAACACCATGGTTCAATATTCAACTATCTAGTCAACTCATTTCATTGTAAGATTTCCCTATTGCAACTGGTAAATATGCTGAAAAAACCTAACCAAGTATCACACGTTAGGAAAGAATCAAGATGTCAAATGAACTGTTCCTATGAATTGCAGGATAAAGAGAGAAACAACAGAAATGGATATAATAAAGAAGCCACCTACTGGAAGATTGAGTCCCAGGGCGGTATCCTGGACGACTGCTTGGGTCACCTAGAGAGCCAAGTTCTTCGAGCAACTCACGCTCCTTTGAACTGAAATGCAGAGCAGAGGTAATTCATATCAAATTGCTACATGGACCAAAAGCCAACAGATAAGACGGAGCAACAAAGGAACAAAATAAAAATTTATAAATGACTTGTTACCTAATACGTTTTGGAATTGTAACTTTAACTGTAAATAAGTGGTCACCACGTATTGACGGTTTGTTTAATTTCGGCACACCTTTCCTTGCAAGGACGAGGACATCGCCAGGTTGGGTACCGGTAGGTATTTGTAGTTCAGAAGTGCCTTCAACTGTCTTTACCTGTTGAAGTGCCAAAAAATTCAATCGGTTGATGGTAATGCCCCAAAGTAAAGACCAAATAACAAAAAACTAAGAAAATTAATTATATATGCAACAAATACAAAATGTTAACATTCAACAAAACAAAACACAAAATCTCATAGTAAAGTATAAAAAGGTCAAACGTACTTGCAAAAAAAGGGCAGACTATTTTCAGTCATAAATCTCATCAGCCAAAAATGTTTGCAGAAAAAATCAGTTGGAGACATCAGTTCTGACTTTTATACATGAGATGCCTAGCAAGGTAACAAAAATGCTAGTAGGTAGCACAGTAAAGCATTGTTCAACTAATTACATTCAAGAACCAACATAAGATAGTGTTGGATTCCGAAGTAAAATCCCACAGATCAAGGGATTAGATTAATCCTGATATGATGGGGTAGTGATTTAGAGAATATTGTTTCCTTTTTTATTTTGAGTAGTGATCTGATTATTAGCCCAAGTTCAGGAATTTCTTACTTTTTCAGTGACTATTTTTCAGCCTGACAGCTCACCCTTCTGTGTATGTATTGTAAAAGTTTAAGAAGAATGACGGGAAGTAAGTAATTGTGTATAGTCGTTACTGGTGTAAACACCCAAGTAACTGAGAGACTCAAAGGTTATCTTCAGGCAGAATTTAAGGTAAGTGACCTTGGACACCTAAAAGTACTTTATTGGTACGGAAGAAAGGCATTTACATTTCCCAAATGTAACCTTGATCTGCTAAAAGAGATGGGCAAAGTGGGGTGCCAGGATGCTGAAGTGTCTCTGGACAGAAATTAGAAACATAAATTGATGAAGAAGATCCTCCTATGGAGAAGAATCCTACCGGCACTTTGTAGGAAAAGTGATCTACCTATCTCTCACTAGACCTGACATAGAGTGTAAGAGTAGTGAGTCCATCTAAGCATTCTCCTGACAAGGAGGCATTTAGAGGCTGTAAGTCAGGTTCTTCATTACCTAAAAGGGATCCCCAGTAAGGGATGACCATTACAGAAAAATAGTGATCAGGGGATTGAGTGCTATACTGACACATATTAAATGGGTATTGCACAGGGGAGGGGGTTCTGACTTGGAGAAGCAAGAAACAAACTGCTGCTGCAAGAATTGGTGTTGAAGCAAGATATAAGACAATTGCGCAAGGTTTCTGCAAACTGATTTCGATACGTAGGTTATGACGAATCCTATTATTTCACTTGAAGGTCCTATCAAAATGTACTGGGAAAGCAAATCCGTTATCAGCATAGCACACATGATTGGATGAAGCATATGAGGATTGACAGGAACTACACAAAGTTAGATTGAAAATGGAATTTTCAGAATACATTACACGTCAACCCAGTTGCAAGAAGCTGATGTGTTTACAAAGGCTTTAAAAGTCAGAATTTGACTCAAATATTTGCAAGCTGGAATGATTACCGCTATCCATGGATTATGTTGTAAAATCACAAGGATCGAGGGATTCAATTAGACCCGGAATAATGGGGTTATTAGCTGTGATGTGTAATTATTAGGAGAATAATTGTTTCCTTTGTTATTAAAAGTTAAAGAATTTATTCCTTTCTCAATTACTATTTTCCAGTTTCACACCTATCCCTTCTTGTGTATGTTGTAAAATATTATGATAAATAAAATATATATTAGAGTCATTCCTGAAAACCTCCATTTTAAGAGTTATATGACTCCTCCACATCACTCCATTGTGCTATGGTTTCTATCCAGAGAAGGAAGGAGCATAGTTATCATTTTGTTGCCGTCATATGGGCCAATATAGCATAATTATTGCATAATAATTTTACTATGGCCAACAAAGCAAACTACAGGGATAATGTTATTGCACTTGAAACCAGAGCAAAACAAAACCTTAAGGAAAATTAAGAGGACCAAAAGCGTAATTCCAGCCTTGAAAAAGGATGCAAAAAAGTGAAAAACACTCAAGCTTCAAGCATAAATACTATTACTGATTAAATTAATCTACCTTCACAACAGCCCCCAGTATAGCATCTAGATAACTGATTGATATAGTTGAGCGGAGATTGATGTCGTCTCTTTGAATCCCTGGGATCTCTTTCACGTCAAGATACACATAAAGATCTCCTGGAGGTCCCCTGCTATGACAAGAAGATCAATAGCAGCTTCTAACTCATGCAATTGATCAGTCATATAGTTTGGATTCACATAAAAGTAAACCATTTTAATAAAGACAAACAATTATTATGCCCTGTGTTGGGGGGAACATGAGAAGATAAAATATCATTTCCTAGCATAGATAAAATAATTAACAAAGACTGTATGAAAACTATTCTCATCTCAATGTCATTGACCTTCTTTTTTAATTTTCATGTTGCAAGTTGATACAGATTTAAGTCCAACTCCTTTTCCCATGATTACAAAGAGGGTATATTCTAACTTGAAGAGCAAAACAAAGACAAAGGTCAACAACATCATAAGCACTAAAATCAAATTTGATTTCTCTTAATTGGATATATTAGAAGCATAATTTATGACTGGCATGTTGCTCTATGTACAAAAGCTATTTATATTTCGGGTGGGCCTTTGTTGCCGTACTTTGATAAGACATTTGTGCCTGGAAAGCTGGACTAGCCTCAGCACAGGATTTTTCATGGACTCTGATGAAGTCTCCTTTGCTTATATTTGTTTGTTTACAATTAAAGAAGGTGGATACCAATCCTCCTTTTATTTTGTAATATTCTACCTTCAGTTTAGAAGTATTCCTTCGTTCATCAAAGTGTGAGAAAAACTTACTGTCTGACAGAAACATATATATCATGTGGTATGAATACAACAAAACACAAAACCCATACAGTTTACAATACAACTTCTATCCAGCAATTGTCAAAGACTACCACAATGAGAAATAAATATAAACGTAGCATACCCTCTTGGTCCAGCATCACCCTCCCCAGTAATTCTTAAAATACTGCCTGAGCTAACTCCAGGAGGAACTTTCACTTTAATATTTTTCTTAACCCGTATGCGTCCTTCACCACTGCATTTACGACAATATTCAGATATGGTTTCACCATCACCTCCACATGTTGGACATACCGAAACCTAATATTGAAAAGAGATTAGTACTTTCAAGCAGAGCAAAATCACAAGGTTTTTTTCTTACGTAAGAAAATTGTGTGCACAAAATGAAGATGAACTGATGAAGTAATTTAAGTAATTGATGAAAAGATAAACTGATTATTCCCAAACAAGGGCATCAACAACAGCAAACAAGAATGAAAGCCTTTTTCTGCTAGGTGAGGATTAGGGCATTGACAATTCATGAAAATAAAAGGAAAATTATAAAGGGACGCGCCAAAGTTTTCCTAATGTAGAAACTTATTTGGAAGGCGCGGGTCTGCATGTCAATTTTCTTACTGCATTAAATCATTTTGTTTTATGTTCTGCACGTTATGCATCACATCTCATAACAAAACAAACTAATCAGTGCAAGCCAATTTCTCAATAATGATTTTCATACTGATCACTATGAACTTTTCAAGAGGTATTTATGTTATAAATTACAACCTCTGGTATGTAATTACTTATCAAGAACTAAAAAAATGACTAATACTCAGACAACTATAAGTACTTTTCATGTTGTTGAAATCCCACATCGACATGAGATATGGCCTAAGCAATCCTTATTTAGGCGTGGGCATTCCTCACCTTAAAAGCCAGTTTTGTGATGATGCATTCGGCCAATAGCCCAAACTTAATATGGTACCAGAGCCTGTTCTAAATTATTAGCCCAAGATCTCTATCATTCCACCCATTTGTCCACACTCTAGATGTCCAATCCTAAGTGTGAGGGAGTTAGTTGAGGTCCCTATTATTCAACCCGCATCAGTCTACACTTTAGATGTCTGATCCTAAGTGTGAGGGGGTGTTGAAGTCCCACTCCCACATCGACTAGATATATCGCCTAAGTAATTCTTATAAGGCTTTAGCAGTCCTCACCTTACAGGCCAGTTTTGTGGGGATGAGTTAGACCCATATCTCATATTTAATACATGCAATTGAACTCAAATCTTAGAGAATTTTGTTTAAACCAAATCATCAATAGTATCCGTATTAAAGAGAATGATTCGTCAAAATAAATTCATTGGTACGTTTACTGTAGTCCATTTTTTCTTTTTACTTTTTGGTTGGGGCATCAGGGGAATAGGTTACGGGTCTGTGGGGGTTACTTGTCTCTGCCATAGTCATTTCATACATACAGCAACAGGAATTCTTTTGCAGGAACTACAACAAGGGAAGTCAGTTACAAACACAGAAATACACCCCAAGAGCAAGGTATTCGCGTCAAAAGGAAAATCCCAAAGTTCCAGCTTGAGTACCAACTGTGAAAATGATATCCAGACCCATTAGGCCAATGACTCAAATTACCTGTGAGAACAACCCAAAGGGTGTTTGTTCAGTCCTCATCACCTGACCCCTCCCACCACAAGTTGAACATACTCTCATCTTGGAGCCTAACTTTGCACCAGTACCAGTACAGACTTCGCATGTTTCTAAATGAAGAAGCTCAAACTCTTTCTCTGTTCCAAAAATTGCTTCAGAAAATTCCAAGGAAAAATCATACCTGTAGGGATTCGAATCAAAAGTTTCTCAATTTACAGAAAACTCTCGCTAAAAGTTCAAATCTGTAATGTTTTCATATGAAAACTATCAGTATTAAATATAAACATGTCAGACCATCCGATAATATTTGGAGAAAGTTGTTGCTTAGAATTTTTATGCAGATATTTGGGCCACTTTATAGTGACATGTCGAATTATTTCCCCTGATCCCTCCACCACCCCTAACCAAAACAATATGGTGTTGCTTTGTGGGTCTGTTCCTTGCATCTTAAGGGAAAGCGGGAAAGAGTAAAATTGTGTTAACAGACAGAGTGTTATTGGGCTAGGCTTAGACTATTTGTACTACTGCGGTGTTTGAAAAAGATTAATTAATTGATTAATAATATAAGGGCCTACATCAATGATATGTATAAAAAAATTAAAAACATTCTGGGTAATCATATTATTTTTTTCTCTATTTTCCCTTTCTCGTTGAAGTTCTCTATTGGCAACAACCAAGCCTTATTCAACTAGGTGAGAATGAGATTAGATACATGGATCAAACAAGATCACCTGAAATCTATCAACCACTAAATTTCAAAAAATGAATTTTGAATAAGGTATTTTTTAGACAATTATTTTAAGTAGCAAAATATAATAATCAATCACCTGACATAAGTGGCCAGAAGAAAAATACCCAACTACCCACACCATACATAACTCACCGGATGTCTTCACCCTTGGTAACGGTACTACGACGCCGTGTTCCGAATCCAGCTGGATCCATGCCAGCAAACCCACCCATACTTGGCCCGAAAAATGTCTCAAATAAATCAAATGGATTCGTCTGCAAGTAAAATATTATTAATTATAAATCTACCTTGGAGAAGCAGCAAACAAAGGGTAGATAGAGTAAAAGAAAACTTCAATTGGCATGCATTTCAATTTTTACCCAAAAAAAGGCAATATATGTGCAATGGAGCCATCATAATGTCAACTTCATTGGTAAAAAAAAATGTCAACTTCTAATTCTACTGCAAGCAAGTTTTCTTATCATCACTTCGGATATGTATTGCTCTCTAACATTACATTACATACTCAATAAACAAACAACAGGTTCATATTGAATACCGTATAGCCAGCTGATGCTCCTCCCACTGCACTCTTAACTCCTGCCTCGCCATATTGATCATACAAAGCCCTCTTTTTGTCATCTGATAGCACCTGACAGTGTCGTAATTCAGATTATAAAAGCTAGAATCATAAATATAATTTAAAATAATTCTATATTTTATAATACAATTACAAGGTGGGTTTGTGTAACAAGTTGAAAAAACAACATATAACTCTTAAATGTTGTTGAGTCTATTAAAGAAAAGCATATTAAAAACATACTAAAAGAAAAAATTCAAGCTACTTTTGCTTACTTATGCTTTAGAACTTGACATCTGTTGTTTTGATATGTTGTTTTCTTTGTTTAAATTGATGTATTTTAGAGCACTAGCATATTATTTATCCCACTTCCATAGCAAAAAGTCAAAGATGTTTTCATATTGACTGACATATTCTGCTACAAATTGGAAAAAAAATGGCTGAAAACATTTTAAAAGCAGACATTCTTTCCAAATAAGAAACCCTTTGGATCAAGCCAGAGGCAGATGAAGCACTACAGATCCCATTTACACTTCAATCCAGTTAAGTTAACTACTGACCAAAGCCTCTGTCCCTCTGGTGTAATTTTTCCACTATACTGAAAAAGAAAAGAAAAATTGCACACACACTTTGGGAGTTGGGACCCTAAATCAAATATCCATTCATATACTAAATCAAAAACTCAGTGGAACGGTTTTTAAAGTGATATTGTACATGCCTAATTATCCAGTGAAGAAAGCCTACATAATATTAATAACAGTGAACAATTAGTGGTGTAGTTTCCATGCATACCTCATAGGCATTACTAATCTCTTTGAACTTATCAGTTGCCCCAGGTTCCTTGTTCACATCGGGATGGTACTGCAGAAAAAACAAATAAACACGAAAATCATGCCAAGTACGAATATTTGAACTCTTCACAATTAACAGCCACAAAATCCTAACAATTCCAATTGAAATCCCAAACGATTTCAAAATGCGAGAGAGAGTAATTTTTCCTTACAATTTATTCCGTGCCAGAGAGTATTAAAATTAATATTGAAACAAAAATAAAAAAATAAATCGTGAATGAAAATTGGATACCTGACGAGCTAACCTTCGATAAGCGGCTTTGATTTCCTTTCCTGTGGCGGATTTCGGAACTCCGAGAGTAGAATAATAGTCAGAAGAAGCAGCGAGGACAGTGTGAAAGCGTCTTCGTCTACCAAAGACTTTCGAATTTGAGTTTAAGTTTGAGAAATTAGAAGAAGAAAAGGGAGAAGAAGGAGAATGAATCGAAAGGAAGTTATTGTTGTTGGAGCGGAAGTGGATCCCACCACAGAAGCAAGAATGAGTGGAAGGGGGTGAGAGGAGAGAGAGGGATATAACGGCCATTGAAATTGAAACTGAAATTGTAAGAACTGTGAAGAAGAGAAAAAAAAATGCGTGATTAACTAAGACGAGAGGAAGAGCGGGGAAGGGAAGTTTCGTTTATGTTCATGATGATGATTTTTACGCACTATTGTTCCGGTTGTATTGTGGGAACAAAAAAAAGCGTGCTAAATTGAAAAAGGTTGGCTTTTGTGTATGGGACTATGGGTGCTACTTCTGGGTGTGCTGGAATTGGCACAAACCAGAAAGGAAGAGACTTGGTGGGACCTACAACTACAAGATAAGTTGTGGTGCTGCCTCAGCAACGATGCCTTCTTACATTTTTTTTTTTGATGTGGACCTTCTTACATTGGCTTGTGCAAGGTTGGTAATTTTTTAAGTTTAAAGGAATTATTACATGTAAATAGACAAAACAAAATATATGTGCACCAAAATTACTTTGTCCTGACTGGAATTAGACTAAAATTGTTTAAATAAGGTCTGGAGTTTAAATTTAGGGCGTGTTGGTCCATTCATCAAAATATTTCATTCCCCCAAAAATTAGTTCGTCCAAACACACCCTTAGAATAAAATAAAAACTTATTTTGGCTCCTCAAAAGTTTCTCAGTGGGTCACAATTTAAAGGGGGGCACGATAGTCATTAAAACTCCTCTAGGCAATATTAGTGAGGGGATGTTTGTTTTCCGAATGTGGATAATCCAACAAGGCATTTTTTTAAAAAAAAAATGATATTTTGGTTCTTGAAGAAAAATAAAAAGGGACAATTAGGTCCTTGTAGGAGAAAGGGGATGATAATTAGATCCATGTAAGGAATAAAAAATGGTCAATTAAGTATCTGTATTAAAAAGGAAACAACCTTGATATACTTTTATTTGTACACTTGGTCAAGCAACTAAACCATTGTTCTGGTAAACCACCGTAGTTAGAGTTTGTGGTTCTTCCGTAACACTCCAAAATATTCTATAAACTTTGACCCTCCTGGCTAATTATAATACTAATCGACAGTTCCACACTCAATTATTTGGAGATGAGAATTAACTTTTGGCATTCACACAACCTCCCAACTAAAAAGTGTTTGCCATCTGTATCGCATTGCTGGTTGTATTGCCAATTTTAGTACTATGAGAACGTCAAGTCCTGAATTCGAACTCTAGTGAGACCATGTGATAGTGTACGTGTGGTATTTTTTGTCATTTCATCTAAACAACCAAAAAATGTCTACAATCAAAAGTGTTGTGTGCTTACCACTCCACCAACTGTTGAAAAGTGAATTAATTTAGAATACATTGTAATAATCTTTCTAATATACAAACCTTATTGCAGGTCTTAAAATAAAGTTGCTTATTAGGCATTTTTGAATAGATTATGTCAAAGTTTAGAAAACTTCTGACTAAATAAATGAACTAAGGAAGTACTAAATAAACTAATCAAATTGTGCAGTTTTTACAATAAGTGCTTATGCTCATGGTCAAGGAAATAAAGGGCCCGTTTGGATAGAGCTTATTTTAAGCTTATGAAAAACAACTTATGTAAATAAATAAGCTTTTTTGTATTATTTATAAGCTTGTCAATGTTATTTATGGAAAAACAACTTGCGGAGATATAACTTTTGTTAATGAGAACTTATGGGTTGACATGAAAAGTTATTTATTTCCATAAGTTGTTTTCCATAAACTCAAAAATAAGCTCATCCAAACGGGCCCAAAGAGTGTTACTGGCATGCATTTAAAAGCCACAGCCATACTGATAATCTATAATAGTCCAGACTTAATGAGAGCAAAAAACGTTGGAGTAATTTGTAGTATTGTGACAACAACAACAACAACAACAACAACAACAACAAACTGATTTTGAACAGTCTCAGTAATTACAGTACACTTAACCCCCAAGAAACGATCCAGTGGGGGAATAAATAATTAAATTCCCTGACAAGTAATTATTATAACATGAATCCTATTCGAGGTTGATAAGATATAGATTCACCCCTGAATTAGAAATAGCTACCATTCCTTGGCCTACAAGAGCTACACAAACTGTAATAATAAACAATACATATTTTCTTTTGGAGAAAAAACACCAAATATAATTTTAAAAAAAAACAGATATGATTAATTAACCGGAAGCAGCTATATAGCTGCCTTAATTTACTTCTACTCAGTGATTGCATTAGAAGGCATTAGAAGGCATCAGGAGGGAAACGCCCAGGAAAAGGGTTGTACTTTTGTGCCTGATCCAGATGCATTCGCAAAGCATAGTTATTAACCTGTCAAGATAGCCAAAGATACAGCACTCATCAGGATATGCAAACAGGTTTTTGAAATACAAAATATTTTTGGGGAAGGGTGTTAATCCTAGACCCATCCAACAATTTTTTTTCCCGGTAATCCTTTTGTAAGAACCAGTCTGAACCAATCAAACATTTTAGTATTACCAATTCAATCCATAAAATTGTAAGTGCTTTGATCATTCAAATTAACGAGATCATTCAAATTTAAAATTCTCGACCACATTAATGCATCTAGAACAATTTGGTTAAGTACACTTCGCAATCGCAATGTCAACGATTTGAGAATCTAAATTGAATATGCACTCGAGTCGACCACCATTCTCCACGACCATCATCATTAAGACAATTCATTTAAAAAGGTTAACACCATTTCATCCTGTTTCTCTACCATTTTACAAAGGAAAGGGATTTAAACGTTTTGTGGAAAACTAGGAAGGAGTTGAATTTCAAAAACCTTCAAACTAAACTATGAGAATAATTGAAGTTTTTTTTATCAAAAGGGGTGGGGGGAACTGTGTGAGTGTAACAGCGATTAAGCTGATCTCTAACCTCAAGAGTTCTGATCTGTTCCTGGTATTGAGTCACCAACTGCTTCAACTGCTGCAACTCACGGTCTTTACCCTCATAATCAGAAAGACGTTCAACCTGGATTTTAAAAGCACTTTTAAAACAATTTCTCTCCTTAGTCAAGGCTTCAACTTGATACTTCAGCATCAAATTCTCCTGAAAACAAAAACCTCTTATGAGTTATGACAACCAGAGCTGAACACATACACTCCATAATTGTTCTCCACAACAAAGAATTCCATTCCATAATTATTTCCCAAATTCCCAAGACCAAACTCTAACAGGCATTGGCAAATAATTAGGAAAAGCAATTACAGCATAAGACATACCCTTTGAAGGGCAGTTGTTGCCCCGGAACTGATGGATTTCTCCAGAACCTCAAGCAGTTTAGCAGCACGGGATCTGGCATCATCAACACTAGTAGCACATGTCATCTCTCTAACAAACAAATCAATCCATTCTGCTCCATCTGCAGGAAGATTGTTTTCAGCTGATTGATTCCCAGAAGCAGAAGCATCCCCGTTATCTTCAGATGCACCTACAACTTTTTTTTCAAAATAATCCGTGAATTCCTTTTTAACTAAGACACAACTATTATACAGATTGTACTGAAAAACACAATCACTACAAACATCCAATCGAAATTTGAAACTAGCGTTACTACTTATTAGATATGCATCCAGATAAAAGACCATATACAATAAATTAAATTCGGCGAACCCTAATTTGTTGCTGAAGAATTAAAAATAACTTGTGAAACCTGATTCAATGTTAGCCTCAGGTTGTGGATTGTTTCCAAAATTTTCATCGGCAGATCCCAAACAGAGACCATTGAGACTCTTAATAGCAGCATCTAAATCATTTCCGCATTCTTGGAGTGCTCTCTCAAGGATCTGAAGATAAAAGTAGAATCAACTATGCAGGACAATAACCGATTCATAATTTCAATAACTTTTACAAAATAATAATATGCAAAAAGAAATTAAATATATTATAATAATAAGGATGATGATGAAAACCTGATCTTCCATATGAGGATAGAGAGCGCGAAGATGATCAACAAGAGTGGGAAGGGATAAACGAATAGGTGAAGAAGAACAGCGAGGCCTTTTGGAAACTGGCGGTGAAGGAGGAAGGTCTTCGAAGAAAGATCTCTTGCTTCCGCACACCGCAGCAGACATCGTTCAAGAATGCGTCCTCGTCTTTTTCTTTTTTGCTTCTTCCTTCTTCTTCTTCTTCTTCTTCTTCTATTTCCTTTTTTTTTGTTTCTAGATGATCTTTTCTTTCTACCAAATAATAAGAATTTGATCGGAAGAGAGAGGAAAGGATGGATGGGGTTGAGAGGCGGATTTCGGGATATATTCGTCCCTTGGGTCTGCTTCGGCGGTTGTTTACCCTACATTATAAGTTTTTTCTTTCGCTTTGTTTATTGTTTATGCCACATCCATCCCACTTTTTCTTTTTTCTTTTCTGAAAAAATATCCATCCTAATATTTGTGTATAAGAAGAAAACAAATTTCACTCTTCAGCTTTTTTTAGTGGTTACAAAAGTTTTAGTTGAGCGGGGAAACCTTCTGACTTTTTAAGCACATATAAATGGAACCATTTTTACTTCAACCCACTAAATATAATTCTTCATAAGTATTTAAAGAGTCGAAAGATTTCTTTGCCTTCAACGGGAGCGTCATTCTCTCACCGAAAACTTTTGTAACAAAAAAAATCTTTTTTTAGCGTTATATCTTCACCCCTTCTTGACTATCCACACCCCCTTTCCCTAGCCAATTACTAAATTGCCCTTATTAATTGATCAAAATTCTCAATTCTTAACCCTTTCCTCTAGTTCACGAGCAGTTTTTGGTTCACGAGCACTCATATCTTCTTCTTCCTTGCGACATCACAAAGTATCACGATGTAGTGTGAACCCAGATTATTCCTGGCGACAACACAGGTTTGCAATCGTTTATTATAATTTAAGGATGTTTTAGTATTGTGAACCTAAAAATTAATATTGTAGGTGCTGATAGATTGTTCTCGGAGTATATAAATATTTTATATTCTTATCTTAATTGAAGAATTAGAGTCACATAGGTTTGTTAATAATAGATTTGTCTGTAATATAGATAATAGTAGTGATTTAGGTTAAATTTGTTATTGTTGCTACGATGCATGTACTTTGGAATTGGGTTGAGTGATATAAAAGACGATTTTGGATCTGGTAGAAGTGATTGACAAGAAGGTTGTGCTTATACAGATGCTTGTATACCGGCAGATGTTCATCAAATTAGTTGGAATTAATGTAGACTATTTAGAATATATGAGCGACATTGATTTAAAGAACCTAACTGCATAAGATATATTGCAGTATGGTTTTCCAAATGTTGGGGTTACATTTACTTTTAACAACTAGTTTGCTCGAATGAATGGTTTCACTGTTTGTAAAAGCAAAGTAAAGAAAAACAAACAAAAATATATAAACAATATTTTAGAGAAGATAGGTTTGGGAATAATAAAACTCACAAGCGTAAACAAGACTACGAGGGCTAGCCTGAGGTGGAAGAAGATTTCATTGGATTTCATTGGATCTCTAGACAATACTAAATTGCCCTTATTAATTGATCAAATTTCTCAATTCTTAACCCTTTCCTCTCTCAGTTCACGAGCACTCATATCTTCTTCCTCCATGCAACATCACAAAGCATCACCTCTCCTCTTCTCCCTTCTCCTTCCTCGCGGATAACTTTTTTTAAAACAACACTTATGAATTGAGTTCAATATAATTAAAATTTATTTTTTAGAATTTTTGGGTCTGGAAAGCAAAAAGGAGGGGATAGAATGTAATTTTTTTCTGAAACAATTTATTTTAAAAAATCATCCTGTTGAAATATGTGGTTTAAGCTACTGATTCATAAATTACACAATCTATTTAATCAATTGATAGGTTGGGAAAAATACCAAACAACACATCTTAAAATGTGGACACATCATAACTTTTAAGGCCTCCCCAAATATGAACCACTTTATAAGTGTCACCGATGGTCCTCATAAAAATGATTGGGGACAGTGAGTTTTTGCGGCCCATTAAAGGGAAAATGGACCAATTTATTCCTAAATTTCTTCATTTCACAATTTTGTCTCTCTCCCTCTCTGACCAGTTGTTCGATCCCTCTCGTAGTTTCGCATCGGCCTTAGTGGGTAAGAGGAAGAACAAGACCCACACTCTGTGTGCCGTGCGAAGGGCTAATCTGCAGGCGATTTTGCGCCAATAGTGATAGGAACCAGAATTTCTCATCTCTCAAATGGAACAATAATGGAACAATAAAACTATATTAATGGTGATAAAACTGAAGTTACAAACATAAATGACAAACTAGGCAATTCGAGAAGCCTAGAGTCCCTCAAAAGGCACTTATAGAGGCCTAATCTCTCCCAAAGGAATAACTTCTCAAATTCATACTTGCTTAATGATTCTAATCACCTCAACTTCTATTTATAACCCCTACTAACTCACCCACTCTCCCTCCACTTTGCCACATAAGCAAGTGGTTACAACCAACTCTCATTTCGCTCCCCTTACACTTTATTTATTTAAATCCCATCGTATAGCTGCCTTAATTTACTTCTACTCGGTGATTGCATTAGAAGGCATCAGGAGGGAAACGCCCAGGAAAATGGTTGTTGTACTTTTGTGCCTGATTCAGATGCATTCGCAAAGCATAGTTATTAACCTGTCAAGATAGCCAAAGATACAGCATTCATCAGCATATGCAAACATGTTTTTGAAATACAAAATATTTATTTGGGGAAGGGTGTTACTCCTAGACTTATCCACCAATTTTTTCCCGGTAATCCTGTTGTCAGAACCAGTCTGAACCAATCAAACATTTTAGTAGAGTACATTACCAATTCAATCCATAAATTTGTAGGGGTTAAGTTAAGCACTTTGATCATTGAAATTAACGAAAAGCCAAAATGATATCTAAAATTAAAAATTCTCGACCACATTAGTGCATCGAAACAATTTGGTTAAGTGCACTTTTCTTCCTACAAGTTTTTCAGTTTTGCGAAAATTGCCCCCCTTCTTGGCAATTTTAGTCCTCTTCAAATCCAAATGTTGCCAAACTCAAATCCTCCAAAATCGGCTTTTTGCACTTTTAGTCCCTAAAAACATGGATTTTGGTAAAATGGAGGACAAATAGCACAAAAAAACAACATGAGTTTGGGAGGCTAAACAGGCGATTGAAAGATATGGGGATTTTGGATTTTAAGAGGACCAAAATTGCCAAAAAAAAAGTCAAGGAACCATGTTGCCAAACTAAAAAACTTGAGGACGAAAAGTGCAAGTTAGCTAAGCAATTTCAAAAACTAATTTGGCCTACCCAAAATGACTAATATGATTTTTAAATTCTAATTTCAAAGATTATTTTAGAATTTTATTAATTTCAGGTATCAAATTCCGCAATCGCATGTCAATGATTTGAGAGTCTAAATTGAATATGCACTCTCTTGACCACCATTCTCCACGACCATCATCATTAAGACAATTCATTTAAAAAGCTTAACACCATTTCATCCCGTTTCTCTACCATTTTACAAAGGAAAGGGTTTTAAAAATTTTGTGGAAAACTAGAAAGGAGTTGAATTTCAAAAACCTTCAAACTAAACTATGAGAATAATTGAAATTTTTTTATCAAAAGGGGTGGAGGGAACTGTGAGAGTGTAACAGCGATCAAGCTGATCTCTAACCTCAAGAGTTCTGATCTGTTCCTGGTATTGAGTCACCAACTGCTTCAACTGCTGCAACTCACGGTCTTTACCCTCATAATCAGAAAGACGTTCAACCTGGATTTTAAAAGCACTTTTAAAACAATTTCTCTCCTTAGTCAAGGCTTCAACTTGATACTTCAGTATCAAATTCTCCTGAAAACAAAAACCTCTTATGAGTTATTATGACGACCAGAGCTGAACACATACACTCCATAATTGTTCTCCACAACAAAGAATTCCATTCCAAACTATAACAGGCATTGGCAAACAATTAGGAAAAGCAATTACAGCATAAGACATACCCTTTGAAGGGCAGTTGTTGCCCCGGAACTGATGGATTTCTCCAGAACCTCAAGCAGTTTAGCAGCACGGGATCTGGCATCATCAACACTAGTAGCACATGTCATCTCTCTAACAAACAAATCAATCCATTCTGCTCCATCTGCAGGAAGATTGTTTTCAGCTGATTGATTCCCAGAAGCAGAAGCATCCCCGTTATCTTCAGATGCACCTACAACTTTTTTTTCAAAATAATCCGTGAATTCCTTTTTAACTAAGACACAACTATTAAACAGATTGTACTGAAAAACACAATCACTACAAACATCCAATCGAAATTTGAAACTAGCGTTACTACTTATTAGATTAGATATGCATCCAGATAAAAGACCATATACAATAAATTAAATTCGGCGAACCCTAATTTGTTGCTGAACAATTATAATAATTTGTGAAACCTGATTCAATGTTAGCCTCAGGGTGTGGATTGTTTCCAGAATTTTCATCGGCAGATCCCAAACAGAGACAATTAAGACTCTTAATAGCAGCATCTAAATCATTGCCACATTCTTGGAGTGCTCTCTCAAGGATCTGAAGATAAAAGTAGAATCAACTATGCAGGACAATAACCGATTCATAATTTCAATAACTTCTACAAAATAATAATATACAAAAAGAAATTAAATATATTAAAATAATAACGATGATGATGAAAACCTGATCTTCCATATGAGGATAGAGAGCGCGAAGATGATCAACAAGAGTGGGAATGGATAAACGAATAGGTGAAGAAGAACAGCGAGGCCTTTTGGAAACTGGCGGGGAAGGAGGAAGGTCTTCGAAGAAAGATCTCTTGCTTCCGCACACCGCAGCAGACATCGTTCAAGAATGCGTCCTCGTCTTTCTCTTTTTTTCTTCTTCCTTCTTCTTCTTTTATTTCCTTTTTTTTTGTTTCTACCAGATAATAAGAATAGGAATTCGATCGGAAGAAAGGGGAAAGGATGGGGTTGAGAAGTGGATTTCTGATTTATTGGATTCAGGATATATTCGTCCCTTGGATTGGTGGAGTACCGAACAAATAAATTTGGGTCTGCTTCCACGGTTGTTTACCCTACATTCTAAGTTGTTTATTGTTTATGCCGTCACATTTTTCCTTTTTTCTTTTCTGAAAAAAACATCCATCCTAATATTTGTCTATCTATTAAGAAGAAAACAAATTCCACTCTTCAATTTCATTGAATTGATTTAATCTTTTTTTAGTGGTTACAAAAAATTTAGTTGAGGGGAAACTATGCGGTTTTTTGACCATGTACAAATGATATTTATTTCACCCCAGCTAAATATAATTATTCATAAGTGTTCAGAAAGCTAGAAGATTTCTTTCCATTGAATGGGAGCGTCATTCTCTCACCTAAAACTTTTGTAACAAAAAAAAATAATTAAGCCCCTTCTTGACTATCCACGTCCCCCTTTCCCTAGCCAATTATTAGATTGCCCTTATTAATTAATCAAATAATTCTTAACCCTTTCCTCTCTCAGTTCACGAGCACTCAGTCATATCTTCTTCTTCCATGCAAAATCACAAAGCATCACCTCTCCTCTTCTCCTTCCTCGTGGATAACATTTTTTAAAACAACGCTTGTGAATTGAGTTCAATATAATTAAAATTTATTTTTTAGAGTTTTTGGGTCTGGAAAGCAAAAAGGAGGAGAGGATAGAATGTAATTTTTTTCTAAAACATTTTGTATTAAAAAATCATCCTATTGAAATATGTGGTTTTAACCTACCGATTCATAAATTACAATAATCAATTGATAGGTTGGGAAAAATACCAAACAAAACATCTTAAAATGTGGACACCTCATAACTTTTAAGGCCGCCCCAAATATGAACCACTTTTGTAAGTGTCATCGGTAGTCCTCATAAAAATGATTGGGGACATTGGGTTTTTGCAGCCCATTGAAGGGAAAATGGTCCAATTTTTTTCCCTAAATTTATTCATTTCACAATTTTGTACCTCTCCCTCTCTAACCAGTTGTTCGATACATCTCGCAGCCTTGCTCCTTCGCTGCACAACTTAAGGTTTTTGCATCTGCCTTAGTGGGTAAGAGGAGGAACAAGACTCACACTCTGTTTGCGGTGTGAAGAGTTGATCTGCAGGCGATTTTGCGCTCTTTGTACGACTCGCGCTTAGGGTGTTCACAGATTGGTTTGGAAGGATTTTCACTAAATATTTTGCCCGAACCAGTTATATCTAATTGGTTTGGATTTTGAGTTTTTTTTCCTATAAAATCTGACCCAAACTAACATTGAATTGGTTGGTTTGGATTGGGCTCACGAGTGATGTGTTGTCAAATTCTTAAAACCTAAAATTCTTCGCTTTTTTTTATAAAATGCAAGATTGGCATCATGGATGTTTGATAAAGGGTTGCCTAACATAAATACTAATGCAGGATTAGCAAAAATGTTTTCAACAAATTCAATGAAAGCATAACAGTTTCTAACGTCTCCTAAACATAATTATTCAATTTAAATAAGCTTGCATTACAGAGTGGATATGACATAGGTATCACCTAGGTAACATTGAAGAAGAGTAGTAGAATTCTTGAATACTAATAGACATATAGTAACGGGTTCACAAATTAGATTGGATTTAATTTTTCAAATCCAATATCCGAACCAAACTATTACGGGTTTCTATGGGTTGGTTCAAATTTCATCTGATTACAAATGTTGTCCAAACCAAATGCTTCGGTTTGGATCTGGAATGAGGTTGGTTCGGATTTACCCAAACCAATGAACACCCCTACTCGCGCTCCTTCCTATTTTTGTTTGTTGAAGTGTTTAAATGCGTTGTTTGAGCTCGTGTCTAATGTGGTTGTGAATAATAATTGGAGTGCAGTTGTGTATGGTTGTTGGGAAGACTAATAATAACAACGAAAGATCTTAGAGTAGTGGTGGAAATCCAACACAAGGTTGCATTTGTTTATTACAATTTAGGGATGCTTTAATATTGTGAACCTAAAAATTAATATTGTAGGTGCTGATAGATTGTTCCCAGAGTATATAAAATATTTGATATTCTTCTGTTAATTGAAGAATTAGAGTCAAATAGGTTTGCTAATGATAGGTTTCTGTGTAATATAGATAATAATAGTGACTTAGGTTAAATATTGTATACACCTCTTTTTACAACTTGTTTGCTCGAATGAATAATTTGCAAGTTTACGAGTCGAGTCTACATATGCTCCATGAATTTATGTAGACTCTCGAGTTTGACAGCCTTGAGTGCAGTTGTGTATGGTTGTTGGGATAGCTAACAACAATAAAGAATAATCTCCGAGTAATGGTGGAAATACAACATAGGTTTGCATTTGTTTATTGAAATTTGGGAATGCTTTAATATTGTGAACCTAATTTGTTCCCAAAGTATGTAAATATTTGATATTCATCTGTACGTTAATTGAAGAATTACAGTCACATAGGTTTGTTAATGATAGGTTTCTGCGTAATATAGATAATAAAGTGACTTAGGTTAAATTTGTTACTGCTGCTACAACATATGGACTTTGGAACTGGGGGTGAGTGATATGAAAGACGATTTTGGATCTGGTGAAAGTGATGGACAAGAAGGTTGTGCTGATACAAAAGTTGGTATAGCGGCAGATGTTCGTCAATTAGTTGGAATTAATGTAGATTGTTTATAAGATATGAGCAACATTGATTTCAAAAACCTAACTACATAAGATATACTGCAGTATCATTTTTCAAATGTCGGGGTTGCATTTACTTTTTACAATTGATTTGCTCAAATGAATGGTTTATCTGCTTGTAAAAGAAAAGTAACGAGAAACAAACATAAAAAAATGATACTGCAGAATTTTGTATGCTATAGACAGTATTTTAAAGAAGATAGGTTTGAGAACGATAAAACTCGTAAGCGTGAAACAAGAGCTGGCAGGAGGTGTGGATGTGATGCAATATGTAGTGTGTGAATTGATTCCAATAGTCAATGTTGATATGTTTGAGATTTTAACAATGTGCACAATCATATGATTGATGAAGAAGATTTCATTGGTTTTATAGCAGTACTTACGGAGATGGACGATGACGATATTATCTAAATGAAAAAATTTAGAAAGTCAGGTATTAGGATTCCACAAATCTGTGGTTCATTTGCTAACCAATTTTGGGCTATGAAAATGTGACATTCCTGATACAAGACATTTAAACCGAAGTAGATAATGATAACCGATAGGCTTAGCTAACAATGGGAACGGTTTTTTGAACCCGTTGCTTATTCATTTTTTTTAAAATTTTTTTAATTTTTGGCAACGGCTGAAAATCGTTCCCATAGGGTCTACGGCAACGGTTTTTTGTTTAAGCTTTAGCCAACGATTGATAAACGTTGCCATAGGGACAATTATTAAAAAAACCGAAAAAATTGGCGCTAAATAGTAGCGCGTTTTCTGGTTCCCAAAATTTTTGGTGCCAAACCCAAAAATAAACTCAAACAAAAAAATCAAAAACACTTCAACACTACTCTCAGTTTCGTGAACGCAAAAACACTCAGTTCCTCTCACACAAAACACTCATTTCTCTCTCTCAAGCAAAATTGCCTAGAACGCAAAAACGATTCTTAGCCCTCAAGCTCATTTCTCTCTCTCAAGCTCCTTTCTCCCTCAAGCTCATTTCTCTCTCTACGATTTCAGGTTCGTTTCTCTCTCTCTCTTAACGATTTCAGATTTGATTTTGTTATTTACTCTTTTTTTAATTTAGGGTTTTGTTTTTTTCGGTTTTGTTTACATCTATCTTCTTCTTCAATTTAGGGTTTTGTTTACATTTATCTTCTTTATCTTCAATTTAGGGTTTTGTTTTTTTTGGGTTTGGGGGTTTTTGGCTCAATGTTGTGTTTCTCATAGAAAGTTTTGAAACCCCTGAGTGACAGATTTTGAAACCCCAGATACCGATGAATGTTCTTATGTATGTAGTTTGATCAACGGTTCTTACTGAAAAATTTCAGTCACTGACATTAACACTTTCTTAGTGAAATAATCCAAATCATCTAACTTAATAGTCCTGCTCCCATTCAGATTCTCAATCATAGATCTTAAATTTAATATTTGTTTATATCAGTGTTTCTTCTGAACAAGATAATGTTTCAGAGATAATCTCAAAAAAAAAGAAAGATAATGTTTCAGAGTTTCATATTAAGTTAATCTCTTTTACATGTGCTTGAAGCATATATTATGATGGTTTATATTACATTTTTCTCCAACGAACAAGCATCAATATTCATACAAGGTTTTCACAGAGCTTATAGTTCAGCTGAGAATTTATATCTATAGAAATTTAAAAATAAATAAACATGAGTTATATGAAATAAGTCACATGAATGATGATTGACAATGGTTCCTACTTGTTTCTTTGTTGATCCTGCTTGACATGTTTAGACATGAGTTATATAAGGTAATATTTGAATCTATGCATTGATTATTATATTTTCTCATAAATTTTTATCACTCACATGAATGTTTAGATATTAATATATATTGTGTTTCAATGATGCAGGTAGTGTTTTCTTTAGTTTCATTCCAAGAACATCTCCATTCAAGTTACAAACTACAAAGGGTGTAGGAAATGGACAAGGACAATTATTTTGATCTTCTACAACTTAAAGCTAAATCAAGTGTGGACTTGCTTCAAAAGTATAAAATCAAGGTGGAAAATGAGAAAGCTTCAAAAAGAAGAAAGGGAAGCAATTCAAATCAAGGAAAAAATCAACAACATATTGGAAGCACTCCACAGCAGCCTATTTGCCTCGTAAGAAGTTATTTCCAAGTATTCTAAATCTATTGGAAACATTCTAACTTAAGAAGAAAGCATAGAACATGATAGTTTTTAAGATTTATAATGAATCAAATATACTTATATACATCAAGATATACTTGTAATCATCTGGTAGTATGGTAAAATACTAAATGAGTTAGATACCAGATTGCCTATTAATATCAGTTTGTGTACGAGTATATACATAGTAAATATATAGTGAATCTGTCCTATATAATGTATGAGCGCATCGTGAATATGTCCTATATAACGTATGAATGTATGAATCTATCCTATTTACGTATGAATGTATGAATCTGTCCTATTTACAATGAAAGCATGCATTTGTATGAATCTGTCCTATTATGATAGCATGGTTTGATCTGTCCTATTTTCCGGCCCCAAACAATAGGCATTGATGAAGGAAGGATCCAAAAGGGCCTTGGTAAATACACAAATAGGACCCAATCATTGACTATTGGAGGAGTTCCGATCCCAGTAAGAGGATCAACAGGGCCAGTAGAAGCTCAAAACAAAAGGCAATAGCAAATGAAATCTTCCTTGAACATTAAAGCGACAACCCAAACAATAAAGACCACTCAAGTTTCTCACCAAAAAGACCTTGCTAAATCCACAAGTAGGACCCAATCATCAACCAATGAAGGTATATCAAGGTCACAACTTATTTGATAGTTTTCCATATTGGCTGTGCCTAGGTATTTTTTACTTATTCATACTCATACTAATTTGTGTATTGACTCATTTGTGTTTTAATTAGGGGAAGCATCTAAAAGAACCCGAGGGAAAACATTATGTGCGAAAATTCATACACGTTCAGGTAATGATAGAGAAGAGATTATCTTCAATGAAGTAGGACAACCCATTAGTCAAATGCAAGGATAGTTTCCCAATTCAGTAACTTTTTGGTAACTATTGCAAGGAGTTCAGATTTGTGCCCTCTTATTTACACCAATCGGAAGTCTGTACCAGATAAAGATAAGAATATATGGTCTTACATCAATGTAATAACTTATCTAGTTCAATTTGTGTGTTTAGTTGACTTTAATAAATTAGAGCTTTCTAATTAAGTTTTTTTTTTGTAGGAAAAATACAACGTACCTGAGAAAGGAAAGAAGGTCATGTATACTATTATAGATGAGGCATAGAGGCGACATAAGTGTACTATTAAAAAGAATCATTTTTCCAAATATAAAACCTTGTGTGAGCGGTTGAAGAATCGTCCCGATGGCATACCGGAGGAACACTTTAAAGCATTGATGGAATATTGGAGCCTTAAGCCCGTTCAAGTAAGAAATAGTGATATTTGTGTTTTGTCTTACTTTCATTTCTCAAATTTAATAAATTGCAATGTCCATTAATCAACTTAGGAAATCAGCTAGCAAAATGCTCAAAATATAGGAAAAAATTGTAGCTTTTTGTAAAGCTGCCTGCATTAGATCAAAACACTCAGGATTGAATGTGCAGGGTTTGGCAGCTTTATTTTCAACTCCGCCTGATGCTAATACTGCTCCACGTTCTTCGACATCAACACATGCCCCAGAAGCTCATAGGGTAAGAGTCACTTTATTGGTATCTCTTTTGTTTGTTAAACTTTGATTGCTATGTTTGTCTTTTTGGGAAAGTGTTGGGTCTGAAAATACATACTGTGTATGATATTGTACTTCTGAGTTTAAAAATACACACAAAGTTCATTCTAGTAATACTACTTATGACTGCAGTTTATTAAATGATGCATGACAGTGGTTTATAATAGCATTGTTTATCTTTTGTTCTCTCTGTGCAACTCAAAGAAACAGGTGTACTGGATAGTGGATATTTTTAAGTTGATATTTTTGTTTTACTAGCTTAGTTTGATTTCTAAAAACTAGTATTTGTAGAGATTAATTTTTAGTGATTAGTATGTTAAATTTAAATTCTTATCTGATAATCAAATGCCAAAGTCAACATTTTTTATCACGAGAAAGCTATGAAGCCCGGATACGTGATACGATACGGGATACGATACGACACGATACGTGGATACGAGAAAATTTTGAAAATCAAGACACGATAAGGCAGGGATACTTCAATAAAAAATTAAATCAAAATTTAAAAATATAAAACATAACTAAAAATACTTCACTTTACTAATTGACAATTGCTCATAATATTCAATAAATCACATTTACAAAAAAGATACTTCCGATCAAAATAAGTAAGCATAGTTAAATGTATTTTCCCAACTCATTTTAAAACATATTCTTCCTCCTACGAACATGTCACAAAAGATATACAGTCTACTACCCAAGTTAGAATATAGGAAAAAACATCATAAGTCATATCTGAAAGAATTTTAGAATCTATAGAATTGCATACTATTCACTTCTTAACACTAACTGTGTCATTCTCCTCTCCTCCATTTCCATCGTCAAAAAATAACATAGCTTCCAACTCTGGTTCATCAAGAGACATCTCAAGATACTCCCAAGATACGTATCCCCAAAGTGTCCCTCAAGTATCCGGTAAGTATCTTGTCTTTTTTAACTTTAAAATAAATATAAATTCCAAGATACTCCCAAGATACGTATCCGGAAGTATCCGACAAGTATCGGTATCGAATACGTATCCGACACGGATACGTGGTCTATTTTAGAGTATCGGGGCTTCATAGTGAGAAAGAGAGCAGAGATGCAGTGTAATATTTGTTATATTGAAAACCAGAAATTACATGCATGTTCTTCAAATGATACATCAACACATGTAGTTCATCATGTGGATTAGTGTTTGGCGTAAAAACTTGCTTCTCATGTAATATATCTGTATCCCTTTTAAGATATCTGCAAGTCTCACTTATAATTACAGATGGACAATTTTCTTCATTCTTATTGCACCATCTAATCTTGCCATTTAATTTTCTTTTTCATTTCGTAACTCAAATTTTTGTTAGGATTTTACATTTTTAAATGTAATTTAATGTCTATAAAGTACAGGTGGATATGAGATTTTTATATCAAATTTGAATATCAGAAAATATATTTCCATAACCCACAGGCTTTTCTTGTGAAATGACAACTATAATACCACTACTATAAGCTTCAAATCTATCTTTTGGATTAGATGAGCACAACTGTGTATGATATTGCAGTAATAGAGTTTTGTTACTTTGGTAGGAAAATAATGAAGATCTTAATGGCTTGGATGATGGAGAGTTTGAAGACATGTGTTGAAGACTGAAGTTTTATTTTGTACTTTTACCGTGTGTTTTTGGATGATGGGTTGTTGCTTTTGCTGTGTTTTTTTGTACTTATTGAAGTAACAAATTATTTTGTTTAAGATACATTAATTATGTCCTTGAAGTAGCAATATAAGGATCATTATGTCTTTTTTTAAATTGTTTCATTTTAATAACAAATTGTTTCGATTAAGTAGTGATGTGATTGAGATGGACTATTAAAATACATAGAGAACGTTTTTTTTTTGTGTAGCCAATGGTAGCAACGGTTTTACCTTATCAACGAAAACGGTTTTAGAATGTTGCCATATCTGGCAACGGTTTTTACTTGAATATATTTGGCAACGGTTATCCAGTGTTGCCATATCTGGCAACGGTTTTTACGTGTTGCCATACTTGGCAACGGTTCTTCAATGTTGCCATACTTGGCAACGCTTTGCAACCGTTGCCATAGCCTGGAAATTTCAACTGTCAATGGCAACGGTTTTGCGTCTACGTTGCCTTAGGGTACAAAAAACCGTTGCCTTAGTTTAGGCAACGGCCGCAACAACAACGGTTTCAAATCCGTTGCCAAAGGTTATGGCAACGGTTTTTTGTCATTAGGAGACGGTTTTCGACCGTTGCCATAGGGTCTAAATGTTGTAGTGATTCTTTGAAGAATGTGGATCCAGACATGTACTTGAGTCATACTGTTGATGATGAGGGCAAGTTGGAACATTTAATCTGGGGTGATGATAGAAGCGAATTTGATTATTCAATATTTGACGTGTTTTGGCATTTGATGCAACCTATAAGAATAACAAGTATTTGTGTCTGTTGGTTGTTTTTCAGGGGTAAATCATGACAACCAAAATATTGTGTGTACTACTGTCATTATTGTCATAAGTTGTTCTATATCGAGTATACTTTTTTTTTTATCAAAAGCAAATCAATTCATTTCATTCAAATAACGTGTCATAGTACAACTTGGAACATAATTGAAAACCATAGAGCTAGCATAAGATCTAGCAGCCCGAGCTAGGGAGTGGGCTACTTGATTGGCTTGTCTCCGAATAAAGCTTATCCTAGAGCTTGTTGTGGTGCCTAATATCTAGTATACTCGTGCCTTAGGGAATTAATTAATTTATTTTGCAAACTATATATTTGCACACCTCAATACTTGTTAGGTATTTTTGAAGAAGTTTGTTCAGCCATGGTACTTTGTTATCATTAAAATTATCAAGCAATCATACCTATCAATCGTCTTCGGGTACAACACCCCTTCCACCCCCTCCTATCCCGTTCCTTAAAAATCGAAAAGGCCAATCAAGCCATTAGACGATAATGACTGCACGAGACAACAAAGGCCTCACAATTGTTGGGTTGCTCTATGGGGAAATCATTGACCAAAATACTTAACTTCTAATGAATAAATGACAAACATTGTCATGTTTTTTGTTTTTGTCTAAAGAGATATCACTGGAATTGCTGGTAAGGATAATGAGAGGAATGACGAGGACTTGCTAAGGTCGAGTTGAGGTTACACGAGACTGAAAGAGAGACCGTGAGCTGAACATTGCAAATGCAAGTATCCACCCAGGAATGGACTTTGAGAAGTTAAGCTTTTGGTGCTCACAAAATTAATTTTATAATGCATTTGTGGCATTATGAAAATGAAGTTACTTATCCATTTTTGGAGGATAGAGATATGTGTGAGAATGAGTAGGAAGACTAGAGAAAGAGAAAGGCGATAGGAGAAGAAGGTGGGTATTGTGTTGTTAGGGTAGAAGATATTTTGATAAAAGGCAAAAAAGGCATTTTATATAAATAGAGGTGCCAAAATTAAACAGGGGAGGTACTAACAACACTGCCCTTTTCACATGTAGTTAGAACAAAACGTAGCCCAACTGTTAAGGCGGTATCCGAAAGGCGGCACATGCTAATTGCTACTACCGTCGATAAAACTAAATTTCATTCCTCAAAGCACTATTTTCACGCTCTTCACTGAGCGGTGTCTCTTACTCTCTTTCTATTCTTTCTTTCACTCACTGATAAACCCTAGAACGTGTGCTTCTGGGTAGAGCCCTTAGGCTCTTCGTTCAATCAACGACAAGAAGAAGATACTCTGAAACACTTCTAAATCTCAATCATTCAAAATCGTTATTAGTTCATCTAATTTTCGAAGCTCTAAGCTCCGATAAGAGTAAAATCTTTTCAAGATGTGGAACAACGGCCAGATTGCGCCACCTGGAACTACTGTTCCTTCGATTCCTCCACCTCAAGCTGCACAACCATCTTATACGGTGCTTCCACCACCTCCTCCAGCACCGGTGGAGTCTGAGGCCGATGCGGAAGCGCGGCTCGAGGAGAAGGCCAGGAAATGGCAGCAGTTGAACTCGAAGCGTTACAGTGATAAGAGAAAATTTGGGTTTGTTGAAACTCAGAAAGAAGATATGCCTCCTGAACACGTTAGAAAAATCATCAGGTAACTGTTTTTTCTTTCACTAGTTATGATTTATTCACTTTCTAATGGTTTGATGCTAGAAGGAAAGTTACATCTACTATTTGTGTAGTTTTAGAAGTTATTAGTGAGGGCGAATTGTTCGATTGTGATAGTATAGTACAATTTTTAGGAATAGCTGATAAGAATAGCTGATAAGAAGCTTAAAGATTCTGTGCTGGAACTGTGGAAATGGTGAATTCGTTATCCAGAGCGTGCGTGATGCGCTCAATTGATTTTTTCTCCTTTTAGTTTAGGAGAAAATAATTTTTGCTGGTTATATGCTAGGAACTAGGAATTGATGGTTTTTGCTCAAAGATTTGTATAGGAGTACACACTAGTGAAAGGCCTTTAAGGAATCACTTGCTACGTTTTTCCAAGTCATGATTCTTTGCTGTTCTCTATTTCAGGGATCATGGTGATATGTCCTCAAAGAAATATCGTCACGACAAACGCGTTTATCTTGGAGCACTTAAATTTATACCCCATGCAGTTTATAAGCTACTGGAAAATATGCCTATGCCGTGGGAGCAGGTTCTATTCATTTTCCAGTTCCTTTTATTTTGTCAATCACTCCATCATTGCAGTCTGATTTTGCTTTTCTTCATCCGATTCACTGCACATGGTCCCTTGATAATACCATTTATAAGTTAACTTTTGTGAATATAGGTTCGAGATGTGAAGGTTTTGTACCATATTTCTGGGGCTATCACTTTCGTCAACGAAATACCTTGGGTTGTTGAGCCTATTTATCTTGCTCAGGTCTGTTGCTCTCTTTCTGCCTAACGTGCACACGTAGAAGCTCAGAAATTATGAAGTCTTCTATATTGTGTATGATCATGCATGGTTAATTCATTTCTACCTTTATGATTCTTAACTGAAGTATTTTGCAGTGGGGTACTATGTGGATCATGATGAGAAGGGAGAAAAGGGATCGTCGTCATTTTAAGAGGATGAGGTTTCCTCCATTTGATGATGAGGAGCCTCCACTTGACTATGCTGATAATCTTTTAGATGTTGATCCTCTAGAGCCGATTCAGCTGGAGCTTGATGAAGAGGAAGACTCTGCTGTGTATACTTGGTTTTATGATCATAAGCCTCTTGTGAAAACAAAGCTAATAAATGGTCCTAGTTACCGGAAATGGCATCTTTCCCTCCCTATAATGGCAACTTTGCATCGGCTTGCTGGGCAGCTTCTGTCTGATCTGAGTGACCGCAATTATTTCTACTTGTTTGACATGGAGTCTTTTTTCACAGCAAAGGCATTGAACATGTGCATACCGGGTACTTGGATTACTCTCCTTTATTTGCTATATCTATCTACATATGTATTTTTATTTTTATATTAAAAATTCAAACATTTGATATCCACTGGCTAAATATTGGTAACCATATGGATCGGATAGCAATTTATAGATAGAAATCAAACTAAAAGGCAAAGAAAATTTATAACAATCTCTAAATTCAGAATCATGCATTGATATTTTTTGTTATCTATTTCCTGTAGGTGGCCCTAAATTTGAGCCTCTCTACCGTGACATGGAGAAGGGAGATGAGGACTGGAATGAGTTTAATGACATCAACAAACTCATTATAAGGTCACCACTTCGGACAGAGTATAGAATTGCTTTTCCTCATCTTTATAACAACAGGCCACGCAAAGTAAAGCTCTGTGTATACCACACTCCCATGGTCATGTACATAAAAACTGAAGATCCTGACCTACCTGCATTTTATTATGATCCATTGATACACCCAATAACCAGTGCTAACAAGGAGCGGCGTGAGAAGAGAATCTATGATGAGGATGATGACGATGACTGGATGTTGCCTGATGGTGTGGAACCTTTGCTTAAAGATACACAACTTTATACGGACACCACAGCTGCCGGAATCTCCTTGCTGTTTGCTCCTCGACCATTTAACATGAGATCTGGCCGCATGAGGCGTGCAGAAGACATTCCTCTTGTGTCAGAGTGGTACAAAGAGCATTGGTAAGTTACAGCCTACTCCCTTGTATGCTTTAGAGTTTGTCTTTTTTTGATTAATAACGTCTGCAACAGTTTTTCTTCCATAGTAAAATATAAAAATTATTGTACTGACACAAGAATATACAAATTAACCATTAATTTCCAATTGGCCAACAGTCCTCCATCATATCCAGTTAAAGTTCGGGTTAGCTATCAAAAATTGCTGAAGTGTTTCGTGTTGAATGAGCTGCATCATAGACCGCCTAAGGCTCAAAAAAAGAAGCACTTGTTCAGATCTCTTCAAGCAACAAAGTTTTTCCAGACCACTGAGCTTGATTGGGTTGAAGCAGGTCTTCAAGTTTGTAGGCAGGGGTACAACATGTTGAATCTGTTAATACACAGGAAAAATTTGAACTACCTTCACCTTGATTATAATTTTAATTTGAAGCCTGTTAAAACCTTGACGACCAAAGAGCGTAAAAAATCGCGATTTGGTAATGCATTTCACCTTTGTCGTGAGATCCTTCGTTTGACGAAACTTGTGGTGGATGCCAATGTTCAGTTCCGTTTGGGTAATGTTGATGCTTTCCAGCTGGCAGATGGCCTCCAATATACCTTTTCACATGTTGGTCAATTGACCGGTATGTATCGGTACAAGTACAGGCTTATGCGGCAAATAAGAATGTGCAAGGACTTGAAGCACTTGATTTATTACCGTTTTAACACTGGTCCTGTCGGAAAGGGGCCGGGCTGTGGGTTTTGGGCACCAATGTGGCGGGTTTGGTTATTCTTTCTTCGTGGTATTGTGCCTCTTCTTGAACGATGGCTAGGAAATTTACTGGCACGGCAGTTTGAGGGGCGTCACTCCAAAGGAGTGGCAAAGACAGTCACTAAGCAGCGTGTAGAGAGCCACTTTGACTTGGAGCTTCGAGCAGCAGTTATGCATGATGTGCTTGATGCCATGCCGGGTAATCATTATTGATTTAACATTTTTTGTGTTGTATGATTTCTTTTCGTTCTCCAAGTGGCTTTGCAATTTTACCTCTGATTTTACTCAAGTTAAGGTGTTTTTCTCCCCTGAAATGCAGAGGGTATAAAGCAGAACAAAGCAAGGACTATATTACAGCATTTGAGTGAGGCTTGGCGCTGCTGGAAGGCAAATATTCCTTGGAAGGTAAGCGACTTGATTGTAATTCTCTAGGCTACATTGTATCGCAGGTGAATTAGTCAAAACTATAAACACATGGTTGATTGGGTTTAAAGAGCCCTTCTAAAAAGTCTAGATTTTTATTTACTGTCACGGTTTATGTGCATAGTGGGACTCAAGTAGCCATGAATGCATATTTTCAATAGATTTCAGAAATTAAATTTGGGTAGTTAGACAGGAATTGCTACTTTGGTTTTATAAAATTTACTAGGCCTGTTTGAATTTGGTTTGTGCCTTCACGGTTTTATTGTTGATTTACTTTGGCAATGTGTAGGTTCCTGGTCTGCCTGTTCCCATAGAGAATATGATCCTTCGATATGTGAAATCAAAAGCAGACTGGTGGACAAATGTTGCTCATTATAATCGTGAGCGTATAAGAAGAGGTGCAACTGTGGACAAGACAGTTTGTCGGAAGAACCTTGGAAGATTGACACGTCTTTGGCTGAAGGCAGAACAGGTTTTAACGTTCTCTACGATTCATATCAACTTTTTTGTCTCACTATTTCCAAAAAATGTTGAGTTCTTATAAAAGTTCTTGTTCTCACGAAGTTACTTCCTGATAATTAATCCCTGTTTGCAGGAACGACAACACAATTATTTGAAAGATGGTCCATATGTTACTCCTGAAGAAGCTGTTGCTATCTATACAACTACTGTCCATTGGCTGGAATCTAGGAAGTTCTCCCCTATTCCATTTCCACCATTATCGTATAAGCATGATACTAAGTTGCTTATCCTTGCACTTGAGAGGTTGAAAGAATCCTACAGTGTTGCAGTTAGGTTAAATCAACTGCAACGAGAAGAGTTGGGGCTGATTGAGCAAGCTTATGACAATCCACATGAGGCATTATCGCGAATCAAGCGACACCTCCTCACCCAACGTGCCTTCAAAGAAGTATGTGAATATATTATGTATTTAGTTATCTTTAGGATTTTCATTTATAACGGAGGACAAGTCTAATTTGTTTTTTGCTTTGGCAGGTTGGGATAGAGTTTATGGATTTATATAGCTACTTGATTCCTGTCTATGAAATCGAGCCTCTTGAGAAGATTACAGATGCATATCTTGATCAATATCTGTGGTATGAAGGTGACAAACGTCATCTCTTTCCCAACTGGATCAAGCCCGCAGATTCGGAACCACCACCTCTTTTGGTGTACAAATGGTGTCAAGGTATAAACAACTTGCAAGGTATATGGGACACTAGTGAAGGTCAGTGTGTTGTGATGCTGCAGACCAAGTTTGAGAAATTTTTCGAGAAGATTGATTTAACAATGTTAAACAGGTATGCGTTTGTGATTTTTTATGAATAGGTGTGTTGAATCACTATAACAATCTCCACTCTAAGTTTATCTCTAATATTGCACAGGCTTCTACGTTTGGTTCTAGACCACAATATTGCTGATTATGTCACTGCAAAAAACAATGTTGTGTTGTCATATAAGGATATGAGCCACACAAATTCATATGGTCTCATACGGGGTCTGCAGTTTGCATCCTTTGTTGTTCAATATTATGGACTGGTATTGGATCTTTTGATTCTTGGACTGACTCGAGCGAGCGAGATTGCTGGTCCACCACAGATGCCGAATGAATTCATTACTTATTGGGACACAAAAATTGAGACTAGACATCCAATTAGGCTGTATTCTCGGTACATCGATCGGGTTCATATATTATTTCGCTTCACCCATGAGGAAGCCCGAGATCTCATTCAGCGGTATCTCACTGAGCACCCTGATCCTAACAATGAGAACATGGTGGGGTACAATAATAAGAAGTGCTGGCCAAGAGATGCACGAATGAGACTCATGAAACATGATGGTATTTGTTTTTACTGTTTCCTTGCATGGGTTTGACTTGTTACTTAGAACCTTGCTTCTTATTATGTTTGACAATTTACTTTGTTGTAATTTCAGTCAATCTTGGGAGAAGTGTCTTTTGGGACATGAAGAATCGTCTTCCTCGAAGTATCACAACTTTGGAATGGGAGAACAGCTTTGTTTCTGTTTACAGCAAAGATAATCCAAACTTGCTTTTTAGCATGTAAGTATCAATTATTTTAACAAAGCGATTGTCCCTGTATTTTTTCTCCACCCCCATTTTTGGTAACATCTCATTATAAACTTGCAGGTGTGGATTTGAAGTTAGGATACTTCCTAAAATTAGAATGACTCAAGAGGCTTTCAGTAACACACGAGATGGTGTTTGGAATCTCCAGAATGAACAGACAAAAGAAAGGACAGCTGTTGCTTTCTTAAGAGTTGATGATGAACACATGAAAGTGTTTGAGAATCGTGTGCGGCAGATCCTTATGTCTTCGGGTTCTACTACATTCACAAAGATTGTCAACAAGTGGAATACAGCTTTAATAGGTAACAGAAGATGAATTGTAGGATTTCTTTGTAGAGGTTATAATTTATTTTCTCACTGGCTTTTGTTCTTGGTAGGACTCATGACTTACTTCCGGGAGGCAACTGTACACACACAAGAGCTATTGGATTTGCTTGTCAAATGTGAAAATAAAATTCAGACTCGTATTAAGATTGGACTTAACTCGAAGATGCCTAGCAGGTAATTATCATATATATATATATATATTTATATTTAATATAGTTCCTTGAAGCTTATGGGTTTGAAGGTTCAAATCTATGCTGCTGTCTCTTTACCAGGTTTCCGCCTGTTATTTTCTACACCCCCAAGGAGATTGGAGGGCTTGGAATGTTGTCCATGGGTCACATTTTGATCCCACAAAGTGATCTACGATACAGTCAACAAACAGATGTGGGTGTAACCCACTTCAGGAGTGGGATGAGTCACGAGGAGGACCAGCTGATTCCCAATCTTTATCGCTATATACAGGTTAACATTGATCCTTTCTGTTATATATGCCCGTGTATTTGCACTTTCATATGATCTATGTAGATTCATATATTTTTATGTTTTTTTGAATCGTGCAGCCTTGGGAAAGTGAGTTCATTGATTCACAGAGAGTCTGGGCTGAATATGCATTGAAAAGACAGGAAGCACAAGCGCAGAACAGGCGTTTGACCCTTGAGGATTTGGAAGTGAGTGCTCTTGGGCTTTTAGATTTGGTTTCTGTCTGGACAATATAATGGCAATGTGCCTCTGTTTTACCTTGGTAGGAAATCTACTTATTGACTTATTCTTTATTCATTTGGCAGGATTCATGGGATAGAGGAATACCACGTATTAACACTTTGTTTCAGAAAGATAGACACACTTTGGCTTATGATAAAGGTTGGAGGGTGCGCACAGACTTCAAGCAGTATCAAGTTCTAAAACAAAATCCCTTCTGGTGGACCCACCAGAGGCACGATGGGAAGTTGTGGAACTTGAACAATTACCGAACTGATGTTATTCAAGCCCTTGGAGGAGTCGAAGGAATTCTTGAACATACTTTATTCAAAGGAACATAGTGAGTAATATTTTCCTTTAAACTAGCGTTACTGTTGAGTTATTTCCCTTGTTTACTTTAACCTTTTTACGAAGCAGAATGGATCCTGAGCTCATCCTTTTATTTTGTATGTTGCTTTCATTTGAAGTTGTGATCATTTTATCCTGTGAAGCAGACACAGATACATGTGACACAACATGCATATAGGATTGTGCCATATTCTAAAAAAATATAGGATACTTCTGTGACACAGTTTACAATATCTTGATATATATTTTATGAAAATGAAACGAAAAGCTGGGGAGATGTATTCAGTATGTGACAAGCACATCTACCTTATTATGTAAAACGGTTATAAAGTTTATTTATGACAAACCCCAGTCTCCTCTGAATCTTGAATCACTGTCCATTTCATCTATGTTGTGTCAATGTTTTGGCCATATGGGAGTTAAAAAGTATTTTGAAGTTTGACATTTATGGAGGCATGTTGACATGTGCCGTTACATTTTATTGATTGGTATTGGACATAACATATGGCACTAAAAATGTTATGTCTGTCTTAAGCCACGGGTTGGCCTTTGCCCTGGCAATATATTGGTAGAAAAAGGTCTACATATATATATATATATATATATCATTCACAGTTTGTTCAGTATTTATCTCTTGCTATTTTATCTTTACTGTGGAAGAGTGATTGACATTGCTGTTTTTCACTATCAGTTTTCCAACTTGGGAAGGTCTCTTCTGGGAAAAGGCATCAGGGTTTGAGGAATCTATGAAGTATAAGAAGCTCACCAATGCCCAGAGATCTGGTCTCAACCAGATACCCAACCGCAGGTTTACGCTTTGGTGGTCGCCGACCATTAACCGAGCCAATGTTTATGTGGGTTTCCAAGTGCAGCTAGATCTGACTGGTATTTTCATGCACGGGAAGATACCAACTTTGAAGATATCCCTTATTCAGATATTTAGAGCTCACTTGTGGCAGAAGATCCATGAGAGTGTTGTCATGGATCTTTGTCAGGTTTTGGATCAAGAGTTGGATGCTTTGGAGATCGAAACTGTTCAGAAGGAAACCATCCATCCAAGGAAAAGTTATAAAATGAACAGTTCTTGTGCGGACGTCCTTCTCTTTGCTGCCCACAGATGGCCGATGTCAAAGCCCAGTCTTGTAGCTGAATCTAAGGATGTTTTTGATCAAAAGGCAAGCAATAAGTACTGGATTGATGTTCAACTTCGATGGGGTGATTATGACTCTCATGATATTGAGCGTTACACACGGGCCAAATTTATGGACTACACAACAGATAATATGTCTATATATCCATCTCCTACTGGTTTGTCTCTGCCATTTTTCTATGTTTCTTATATAATTTTTGTAGGTAGCATTATTTGATCGTTGTTTTCCATGCAGGGGTAATGATTGGCCTTGATTTAGCATATAACTTGCATTCTGCATTTGGGAACTGGTTCCCTGGGTCAAAGCCACTACTTCAGCAGGCGATGAATAAGATCATGAAGGTAAACAAAAATCTTCCATTAGAAGTTTGTTATAAAATTATAAATCATTTTGTTACACTTTTTTGTTTTGTTGATAAAGAATGTCTGTGACTTCGTTATAACTTCCATTACAATTGTTTTACTAATAATGTTGTGCATGTGCAGTCAAATCCTGCATTGTATGTGTTGAGAGAACGGATAAGGAAAGGTTTACAGTTGTACTCTTCTGAGCCTACTGAACCATATTTGTCTTCCCAAAACTATGGAGAGATATTCAGCAACCAAATCATTTGGTTTGTTGATGACACTAATGTGTATCGTGTTACAATTCACAAGACTTTTGAAGGGAATCTTACAACAAAACCCATCAATGGTGCCATTTTTATTTTCAATCCAAGGACTGGCCAATTGTTTCTCAAGGTTTGTTTTATTGCTCTGTTCTTAATGGGGTGTTTCCAAGGTTTGTTGTCTTGGTATTGATTTTACTTTTCATACCTTGCAGGTTATTCATACAAGTGTTTGGGCTGGTCAGAAGCGTCTTGGACAATTGGCAAAGTGGAAAACAGCAGAAGAAGTCGCTGCTCTTGTAAGGTCTTTGCCTGTAGAGGAACAGCCAAAGCAAATTATCGTCACTCGTAAAGGAATGTTGGACCCATTGGAGGTTCATTTGCTGGATTTCCCCAATATTGTTATCAAAGGAAGTGAGCTGCAGCTTCCTTTCCAAGCATGTTTGAAAATTGAGAAATTTGGGGATCTTATTTTGAAAGCCACAGAACCACAAATGGTTTTGTTCAACATTTATGATGACTGGCTGAAAAGTATTTCGTCATACACTGCATTCTCCAGGCTGATTCTGATTCTACGTGCACTTCATGTGAATAATGAAAAGGCAAAGATGTTACTGAAGCCTGACAAAAGTATCATCACTGAACCTCATCACATCTGGCCTTCTCTAAGTGATGATCAGTGGATGAAGGTAATTTTAGTTCCCAATTTTATGATGTTTTAAACCCGTCTGTAGTGAGTTCAATATTTAGATTCTTCAGAAGTAGTTGCTACACGACCATTAAAATTGACTTTTTTTTTTATGTTGGATTGTATTTTATTATTCTTCATCTCTCTGTTTTCTTTTGGTATTCATAGCCTAAACAAAATGCATTGTGACAGGTGGAGGTTGCATTAAGAGATCTTATACTTTCTGATTATGCCAAGAAAAACAATGTTAATACTTCAGCGCTGACTCAGTCTGAGATTCGTGATATTATACTCGGAGCTGAGATTACTCCACCTTCACAACAGAGGCAACAGATTGCAGAGATCGAGAAACAGGTTATATTTGCCGTGTTCCATATAATTCAAGTACCTTTTTTTTTGTTCCCCAAACTTGATTTATCCTGCTATCTCGTGCACCAGTTACTCCGAGTTCTTTACTTACTCTGAGTTCTTCTGTATTCATTACTTTGCAGGCGCATGAAGCAAATCAGGTCACAGCTGTAACAACAAAGACCACAAATGTTCACGGCGAAGAACTTATAGTAACCACCACCAGTCCCTATGAGCAAGCTGCTTTTGGTTCGAAAACTGATTGGCGTGTCAGAGCAATATCGGCCACAAATTTATACCTTCGAGTTAACCATATATATGTGAACTCTGAGGATATAAAGGTCTACATTGAATTCTTCATTTCTTGAAATCCTGTTACACTTTCAACTCCTGGCATATGCTAACCTAGGATTTTGTGTTGCAGGAAACTGGCTACACTTATATTATGCCAAAGAACATTTTGAAAAAGTTTATATGCATAGCAGATCTTCGAACACAAATTGCTGGTTACTTGTATGGCATAAGTCCTCCTGACAATCCTCAGGTTAAGGAAATTCGGTGCATTGCGATGCCACCACAATGGGGGACTCATCAACAAGTCCATCTCCCATCAGCTCTTCCCGAACATGATTTCTTGAATGATTTGGAACCTTTGGGATGGATGCATACTCAACCAAATGAACTCCCGCAGTTGTCGCCTCAGGTTTTCCTTGCCTTTGTTAAATTGCAATTACTTTTTATTTGATATTTTAAATCAAATAGATTAGAAGACAGGAAAAAGAGAGTTTGATTGTTCTTTGTTTGTGACGGATATATAATTATGATTCACGCTGTTATCTCACCAGAGAAATGATCATTGCAGGATCTCACATCACATGCTAAGGTCCTAGAGAACAATAAGCAATGGGATGGGGAGAAGTGTATTATCTTGACTTGCAGTTTCACTCCGGGTTCTTGCTCTTTAACTGCATATAAACTCACTCCATCTGGTTATGAATGGGGACGAATCAATAAGGATACGGGAAGCAATCCTCATGGTTACCTTCCCACTCACTATGAGAAGGTTCAGATGCTCCTCAGTGATCGCTTCCTTGGTTTCTACATGGTAAGATGTTTTCCAATATTTTTTTTATATTTTACACACGATTGTTTGATGGTAATACAATTATATCAGTATATGTTATCTATCAAAAAAGATTTTATATCTTATTATTATTATTTGTTGTACTAATTGCTTTTTTTTGTCATTGTCAATATCTTAGGTTCCTGATAACGGTCCATGGAATTACAACTTCATGGGTGTGAGGCACGCATCAGGGATGAAGTATGGAGTAAAGCTTGGGACCCCTAGGGAGTATTATCACGAAGATCATAGACCAACCCATTTCCTAGAGTTCAGCAATATGGAGGAAGGGGAAACAGTTGCTGAGGGAGATCGGGAGGATACATTCTCTTAAGATATACTTGTTAAAATTAGTTCTTCAATTTTTGAAACTTGTAATATGTTGTATTCTGTTGTTTGCACGTCCGGGGATCTTGTAGCGTAAGTATCAGTTTTGTAAATATTTATGCTCCAACAATTCAAATTTACCATTATCTGTTTATGGAATTGGGTGGTTTGAGCTTTTGGATTTTTCACTATGCTTGGTATTTTGTCGAAGAGGAAGCTAGTCATTCTTTTTCAAGGGATGTAAGTTTCGGTTTAGCTTGCTAATAGATCCACAATTGTTAATTGTATTACACGGATTACAAGCTGTTTTGGTCACAAGATCTAAAACGTTCATAATAATTGCTTTTGTCAAAAAAATAATATATAGATTAATCATCGCTAGCTGTTAAGTATTGTATGAACAATCGAAGAATAGTGAGAGGAATATAATTGGAAGATGGGAGCATAATTAACATAGAAAATTACATTTCTAGCTTCGCTTGAATTACATTTCACTTCCCTAAGCTAAAATCTACATTCTACTTCAGTGAGATGTAAATGTATAAATCTTCAAAGGAACACGCAACAGGATGGTTGTTTTAAATATTTTTTTTTGACTAGAATGTTTTAAAATAATTGTAAAATCAAGTTATACTTAAATCAAAACATCATAGCATGGTTATTATACATTTGTTAATAGTAGTAGTAGCATTTACAATTGTATAATAACCATACATATGGAGATCATCCCAGTCCACATATGCTGTAAAGCAACAAATCTACGGATTAACACGGGAAAATAAGAGTCACAAAATAACGCCTCCTATGATGTTCTTTTCTTTTGTGCTAATTTTTTTTCTCTTCTTGATTTGTATTTACATGATGATGTTATAAGTGTGTTTGTATCTCTAGGATAATTGCTTACTAGTTTCCATTCTAATACTAAAAAAAACATTTAATATTGATAGATTCCATTTTGGCTCATGCCAGACACGTTTCTTTTACTTCCCTACAAGAGGATGTATTGCTTTACGATTAAGACATCAATTTTGGCCTGTCCGGATTCACAAACTTTCTTAAAGAAGAGAAGTGTTTCCTAGCAACAGATGCTAAAAAATTAGAGTTTCTGAAAACTTCACATCACACAATCTGTACTTAAACACATGACATCAAATCCCCTAGTTCCAGGCTTTCAGCAATTTTGCTTGGTCCAAATCCAAAGCCACAAACATGCAACTGCACGCTGCTATAATAAACAGGCACTCAATGGCCAATATATCCCCACATAAATAAAACAATAATAATTTTTTTACAAAAAAAAAAAGCAATCCCGAAAATTTCACGAAAACATATCAAATCCATAGTTTCACCTTCTTTTGCACTAATCATGGCTTTGTATTCTCTTCCAACTCATGTTTTGCTTCCTTCTCTTCTGAGATAAAATCTGAACTTCCTTCAGCAGCTGATTTCCCATCATCATATCCTACAACTGAAGGGTTATTGAAGAGTTCATTATTCTCCAATTGAGAAAGCTTATCTTTGGACTCTCCCTTCAGTAACTCTACCACCTCAAGCATGTTGGGTCTTTTCTCAGCTTGACTCTGAGCACATATGAGAGCAACTAATACAACCCTTTTTAGTTCTTCCTCCACATAGTCACCATTAAGTCTTGGATCTGCAAGTTCACTATATTTTTTCTCACAAGCCAATGGTAGTGCCCAATCATTTATCGATCGTTTCACTGAAGAACTAAGTTTTTCAAGTGGTTTTTTGCCACTAGCTAGCTCTAGAAGAAGAATTCCGAAACTGTACACGTCGCAACTCTCATTTGCTTTACCTAGCATAGCATATTCTGGTGCTAGATAGCCAAGGGTGCCCTTAACTCGTGTAGTCACATGTGTTGCCCCATCAGGGATCAACTTGGCAAAACCAAAATCAGCAACTCGGGCTTGGAAATCTGAATCGAGCAGCACATTGCTTGCTTTAATATCTCTGTGAATGATATGCGGTGTTGCTTGGTGGTGAAGATATCTGAAAGATATTATATTTTAGTATTACTATAACTATAATGACAAAGGCAGAGAGGTTAATGAGGAAAGCCAGGTTACTACGCTACTTACACAATTCCCTCAGCAGACCCGATTGCAATATTCATTCGTCGATTCCAATCAAGAAGGCTTTCAGCCGAGTGCTGCCCATGAAGATGAGAAAGTAGGCTCAAATTTGGCATATAATCGTATACAATTAACCGTTCCTGGCCTTCAGCACAGTAGCCACGTAGACTAAGGAGATTCTTGTGTCGTACTCTTGCCAATATCTCAACTTCAACAGCAAATTCCATGTCTGCTTTGTTGCTCCATACTTTCAATCTCTTCACAGCAATCTGCATGAGTAAACAGATCAGTATACATATAAATCCAAGCAGCCTTCTTGCAAAATCTCTCAGAAAAAAGTTACACAATTATGCTAATGTGTTGGCTGTCATAGCATTTTAAATAGGTTCATTTCAAAGGCACCAGATAAATTGTTTTTGTCAGAGTTTTTGCAGCATAAGAACCTGAAACAGTTGATGAAGTGTTCTAGAAATCACATTGTAAAGTCAAATAAAAGCTTAACAATCCAAAATTATCCATTAAGGAACTTAAATCATGCTTGTCCTCTTTTATAAGGTTCAAGCAATACCATTCCTAGTTCAATTGAAGAAATAATAAATAAGAATGAAATATGAAAAAAGTAATGGTTATTGAGAAAGCAGCCAAGGCATATATAATTGTTTTGTTTCAAATTCACTAAGAAATCATTGTCAGAGATCTTTTGTACTAGCATTGAAGGAATGATAGCAGAATAAACGAAGCCTGTGGAGATGCCATATGTAGGTGATTTTTCTCTTCTATATATAATTTGACTGACAAAAAACACATGAGATCGATCCCCAATCATTGCTTGCTTTCTTATTTGTAAATGAATCCATTTGCACAACTATACCCCTAATCAATTTTGAATCTGTAGGTTTTCTCCCCTTCCCTTCCATTTCAGTCCAAAAAGTGGATCTTTGCTAAGGTAAGAAAATTCTTATAGGGGACGAAAAGTCGAAACCCCAAATCATCAGTTCTGTCTCTGATTAGCCCAATTGAGTAAATGTCCCAGTTACTGCAATATCAGTCCCAGGGACTTAAGAGCCAGTGAAATATGGGCTTAACATTTCTTTTATTGGAACTAGTTCCACCCACATAATATGATCCTTTTCAGTTATATTATAAAACCATCATGCCTAAGAGTCATTTAAGATTGAGAAAGCTACAGGAAAACTTTATAGAGATGTTTCAATCCGCCAAAGCAGACCCTCCAGGATCCCACTAAGATATCAAATGGCCATAATATTTGGGACATACTATGTTGAATTGAGTAAATTAATCACGACAAACAACTCTGCCGCAGTAATCAAAACTAGAATGACCAAGAATAACCATAAACTAAACCAGAACTGAGTCAATATATCAACAAAAGAAAGAAAAGGTCTTACTTGTGATCCATCCCAAAGCTGGCCCCAATACACACTGCCGAATCCCCCTTCACCAAGCTTGTTATCATAGTTGAAATTATTTGTAGCTGAGTGTAATTCCTTCAAAGAAAACACCCGCCAAGGAGGTTGTTTCTTCCCTCGTGCTTTCCTGCATTGGTAGAGACTCTAACATCAATTACCCCTTAAAAAAAGCAGAATCAAGAAAAGAGGTTGAATCTAAAACCTTTAATTTCTAACAGGTACATACAACATCAATGAAACAGAAACTTGGTATACTTATCTCATGTTAATCAAGACAACAGAAAGAAACTCAATCTTCCCTCTCTATTTTATTACCATGAGATTTACCTGGCAAACTAACCTTATTCTTGGTGCCAAAAGCAGTTTGACTAAAACCTGCAATCTGAACTAAACCCAGAATCTAAAACCCTATTTATTCCTCATAAAAAGAGTGAAAAAACTAGAAATGATTTATCACAAATTTAATCTCTCTCATATATGATCTAAAGCAATAATAATGATAATCAAGAAAAAGAAAAATGTAAAAAAGAAAAATAATTGAAACTAGGTATTGATAAAGCATTCATACCGATCGGAAGCATTTCCGCAACAAAAGATTGGGCAAAAAGCCATAACCCTCCCACCACCAATCAATCAATCAGCCCCCACTGTTTCTCTTTCTCAATCGATCAAAGAAACGGGACCAAGATCAAAACTTGAAATTGACCCACGAAGCCAAATCAGGAGTTTCACTCCAAAAGCTGTTACTTTGTGTTTGTTATTTTGTCTACCTAGCTAGCTTGTTTCGGTGAGAAAGACTTTTGAGAGAAACTGAGAATTGTACTCTGAGTAGTAACTGAAAACAAGGTGAGGTAGTTAGTTATGATTTGATTGAGCAGAAGAGAAGAGGAGATAGATGCTGTGTAAGGGAAGTCTTCATATTCATTCTTCGTCTTTAACTCAACTACAGCTGTTAGCATATTTCATTTCAATTTCAAATAGAAGAAGAACAAAACACATACACACACGTGGGCTCCATTCTTCTTTTTCTTTTAATTAATTTTTTAATTAATTATTAAATTAATTAATTAAAGAGTTTGGACGCGGGCTCCATTTCAACTACTCACTTGTCTCGTTGGAGTAATGTAAATATAATTCGTAAGTACTCAAAGAGTTCGGAGGTGAGGTTCCTCATATCCTAATTTTTTTAACCAAAAATAAATATTTCTCATTGAAAGGAAATTCCTTCAAAGGAAATATTTTTGTTCCCATAAAAAGGATCTTTTTTATCAAATAAGTTCAAACGGTATGATTTAAAATATATAAAATATCTACTATTACTATGTTATTATTATGTTATAAAATATAAAAATAATAGTAAAAGTTCCTTTCAGAAGATGTGTGCTTTATTCAGAAAACATAATTAAGGATATTTTTTCAAAAAAAGATTGTAGCAGATTATTATTATTATTATTATTATTATTATCTTTGTGTAAAGAGGTCACTCAAGCCAAGTGGACTGTGTAATTTTTGTCACACAAATAATATAATGTGATGTGATCTTAATATGTATGACCGTTAGTTTTGAAAGAAAAGGTATGGTTTCCAAAAGTTAACCTTCCAACAAGCAATTAATATTATAAGATATTTTGCTTTTTCCCCTTTTTCCCTTCTAACTAACTTGTTTTCTAAATTCTATTAGTACAAATTTGTTGCCCTGATGTTGTAGCCTCTGTTATATTATATTTTAGTACCATAGTCAAGTGATGAGTGCTCTCTTATTATATTTATTTATATTATATTATATTATATTATTGCAGAGGTAGTTCCAAGTTCAAATCAACTAATTAACCAAAAAAAATTCAAACAACTAAAAGTGTATGTCCAAGTGGTATACAAATACAAACTGCATAAAATTTGAAATGCAGTTTTTGTCCAAGATTCACATCCTATTGTTTTTGTCTTCCTTTTACTTTTTGCAATTTTACTTATTTGTTCTTGATTTCTGTTATTCTTACACTTTTTCCTCTTACATCACCTTTTATACTCTTATTTATTCTCTATTATTTTCCTTTTGTTGGATTTGGATTCTATACAGTGAGCAATTTAACCAATACCGTTGACCCAATAACTTAATCTACCTTGGAACACAAGATCAATCTGGTGTTCTTGGATTCGATTCGTGCAGTGGATAAACTCAGTATTTATCAATGCGAAAATTTATCTTAAGCAAACAGAGATTAAAAAAAAGCTGAGCAATTCACTTTAGAGTGTTAAGTAAGTACTTTCAACCATTGATGAGAAAATGCACTATTGATGGTTTGTTTAAATATTAATTATCACTGGTTGGACAGTACTTGTCTAGTTCACAATGGTTTTCCACTATTGATGAGTAGCGTCAAATGATCCATAATTGTCTTTGTTTTGTTCTGCATTTTTGTTAATTTAGTTTAGATTAGATGCGTAAGCATAAAGAGACGCAAAGTTTTGGCGGCCTATAAACAGATAGAGGTTGGAACATTGTTAACTTTTTCCATCACATCAATTTCTTAAGTAAAAAAATAGCCATTCTAACCTACGTTTGCTTCATTACTTTTTCTTTTTTGAAGGTAATTAAATTTTGATAAGCCCCATTAGCAAAAACTAGAAATAAAAACAACTTGCCAACAATTAAATCATTGTCTAATCTATCAATGCTATGACTAGAAGACTAGGTAATGGGAAAATTCACATATTTTAGGAGTTTATTCTTTTAATAATATGAAACAAAACACATAATCTATCAAATGTTGCCAAATGCTGTTCTAGGCTATTTTACAGTTTTACTTTTGTTTTCATCATTTTAATTTTAAAAAAAATGCAACAAAAATGTTGTAATATTTAGAAATTTAGTTTGGTTACAGGAAATTCGAGAAATAATTTGACTTGTCTGTGGTGTGGTTTTTGTTGAATTATGAGTGACAGGTAAAGTGGCTTTTATAATATAATAATTATTTTGGTCATTAGGTAGGGTTATGATGATTCAATGATTGAGGTCAGGGTTGGGAGTGGGACTGGTTGTCCTCTAAGTTCTTCTAAAAAAAATTCTCCTAATAAGTTGTTGTCTTCACCTGTAACAATAATCTTTCATGTTAAAAGAAGAACATTCTTTTTATTCTTCAAAAAACAATATGTTAAATATATATTTTAGTAATTGCTATTGTGAGAAATGACAAATTTAATTGCTAATTTGCAGATAAGTGATGTACTGTCTTTTTTTTAAGGTGGCGTGCAAAATATTTGCAGTATATATATTTCAAGATTATTACAAACACCTGGAGCCCCTAAAAGACCATAAATTATTCTTAGTTTCTTAGTATTGCATAAAATTCAAGGGATTGAAATTGGCTGACAATGACTTTTTTCGAGTATCTTCATTAGTCACGGTGCAATTTGAAAATCAAAATTGATAGATAAATGTGATGCAGACTCTTGTGGAAAAATGGCTATGTTTTGGGTAGGATCTAATACTCAGCTTGTTAGTTATGGTCACTATTTCTATTCAAAATTAATTAATCACACTTTTAATGATGGTGACAACTTCCAAACTTGATGTTGTAGTTTGTAGTTTGTATAGGTTCAACATGGCCCCCTAGTTTCTAAAGCACATATGAAAAATGCTAGCTCATCTCGCACACATGACACATATTCGCGGAAAGGGTTCCACTAATTTTTTGGCGGAAACTTTCTCTTGACTTTCTATCAATCTCTCTCCTCCGAAAGTTTGTGGATCGATTTCCCATATTTTCTTGTTTCTCCCATCTCATCACAACTAATTAGTCAAAGGGTTTATGGATTTGGATTGTCTTAATAGAGATAAAGGCTAGTTTAGTCATTTAGCACAGTCAATATAGTGTAACTGATTCTGTTGTGGCAATGCCACATAGATAGCTGACTAGGCATTGACCTTCAGCATACAGTGATCGTATATAAACAAATTGTAAAAGCAAATCTTTCAATACACAGAATATTCAATTCATTATTCATTTCTCTACATCATAGATTCTGTTTGACTAACTGAAATCTGTTAGATTTCATCATGGTATCATTCGCTTCATCGATCCGTGGCATCTTCGTTCACGCTTCTTCCGCTTGACTTCTCTGTAATTTCTTGCCTCGTCAATCATGGCGCAAGATCCCACACCTGAGCATTCACCGGTGGTGATCCAACTTCGTCACAAACACCGTCGATATTTCACACAGCCACCACAAACACCTCTACATTTGTCACCGGTCCCAAACTATCCATCAAATTGGATGATAAGAACTTCCTGATCTGGAATCAGCAAGTTGAAGGCGTCATTGCAACGCATAAGCTTCATCGTCTCCTTGTCAATCCTGTGATTCCGCAACAATTCGATTCGACGGAAGATCAACGGAATGGCAAAGTTTCAGAAGCTTACGATCGATGGTTTGTTCAAGATCAGGCACTCTACATCTGGCTTCTCTCTACGTTCTCCGATGCGGTGCTCCCACGTGTGCTCAACTGTCGTCACGCTCATCAGGTATGGGACACAATCCATAAGCACTTCTACGCACATCTGAAAGCTAAGACACGCCAACTTCGCGCTGAATTGAAGACGACGAAGAAAGGCACTCGAAGCATCTCTGAATTTCTTGCTCGAATTCGTGCCCTAGCTAATTCGCTCACTGCAATTGGTGATGTGGTGTCGGAGCAAGATCTAATTGACATTGTGCTTGATCGATTACTGGAAGAGTATAGCTCTTTCGTGATGATTGTGTTTACTAAACTTGATGCAATTGATCTCACCGATCTGGAAGCCATGCTATTGGTTCAAGAGGCTCAGCTTGACAAATTTCGGCAGGAATTAGCTTCACCAGCAGTTTCTGCTAACCTAGTTCATATGAATTCGTAGCACAATTCGAACTCAGGTGCTGGTCGTGGCTCCAATCGCTCTGGTTATCAAGGATCTGGCTATTATCGTGGCCGTGGGCGCAATTCGCGTGGTCGTGGTCGTGCTCGCAGTGCACCAACCAACAAACCACAGTGTCAGGTCTGCTCTAGATACGGTCACATTGCCTTGGATTGCTGGTTTAGGTTTGATGAGAACTTCACACCACCAGTTCCTTCTGTCGTTGCTACTACTACTGCTCCTATAGCAGAAACTCAACTGCAGCCAGATACCAATGGTGCTTCCACTTCAGGCTCTACCACGCCTCAAGCCTTAGCAGCATACACGTCTTATGATCCTTCTGCAGCTGAACTCTTCACTGTTCCATCAGAAGTCACTCTTCAAGGTTATTATGTTGACACTTGTGCTTCTAATAATTTCACTAGTTCCTCTATTTATTTACATCATTGCAAAGCCTATACTGGTTCACAAAAGGTTCACATGGGCAATGGACAAGGTTTCCCTATTCAATGCACTGGTACACTTGACCTACATTCCACACACAATCCCTCAAGACAGTTTACACTTAAGGATGTTATTGTAGTACCCTCCCTAACCCGTAATCTTATATAAGTTGGTGAATTTTGTGCTGATAATAATGTTTTCTTTGAGTTCCATTCACACCATTGCTTTGTCAAATGCCAGGTCTCTAAACAGGTCCTCTTTCAAGGCTCAAGAAGAGCTGCCTACTTTAGCACCTGTGATCAAGCCAAATGCCCTAACTACCTCTATATCTTCTAGTAATGTACCACCTACTACTATCACTCATAGTAATACAAATTGTTTTCATATTTGACATCATAGGTTAGGGCATGCTAATAGTAGAGCTATCAAATCTGTATTGACTCTGTGTAAGCAATCTATTGATTCCAATAAAATGATTGAATTGTGTAAATCCTGTGTTATTGGCAAAGCTCACCGCATTCACTCACCTCCATCCACCACACATTATCACACACCTTTTGAACTAGTGCACACAGACTTGTGGGGGCCATCTCCTACTCCATCTAGTAGTGGCTACTCATATTATATCACATTTGTTGATGCATGCACCAAATATTCTTGGTTTTACTTACTTAAGAGAAAATCTGATGCCATTGTAGCCTTTCACCAGTTTCATAAACTCATACAAACTTAGTTTTCTGCCACTTTAAAATCTATGCAGTCAGAGTCAGGGGAAGAGTTCAAACCTTTTACACCAGTGCTCACTGCCCTTGGCATCACTCATAGATTCACATGCCCTTATACTTCCCACCAAAATGGAACTGTGGAAAGAAAACATAGGCAAATAGTAGAAATGGGCCTTACCTTACTCACACATGCTTCACTACCAATCACCTTTTGGGACCACAGTTTTACAACAGCTGTTCATCTCATTAATAGATTGCCCACTTCAGCCTTACCCACCTATATTTCTCCATTCCAGGCCCTTTACAAGAAAGCACCTGATTATGACTCAATTAGATCCTTTGGATGCTCATGCTTTCCATTACTCACACCTTACAACAAAAACAAACTTCAATTTCATAGTCAACAATGTGTTAACCTTGGTCCCTCACCTCACCATAAGGGCTTCAAATGCCTAAGTGCTTCTGGTCGTATTTACATATCCAAGGATGTTATCTTTCATGAGAATACCTTTCCTTACCCTACTCTGTTCCCTGAAGCTCTCCCCTCCTCTTCAGAGTCAGTCACAGAGTCCTCCCTTGCCTTACCATCCTTCCAAAACCCTCCTCCATCAACTACATCTAGCATTGAACCCTCTACTAGTTCACTTCCTCAAGTGTCTGTTTCCATAGAGCCCTCTTCACCTCCTACCTCTCCAATTGCTCAAATTCCTGAAGCTACTGTCATTCCTCAGTCCTCTTCTTCACTTGAGTCACCTCTCACTTCTCAACCTACTGTCACTACAAATAATCACCCTATGATTACTAGATCTAAAACTGGTAGTTTGAAACCTAAGTTGTTTGTTGCTCATGTGACACCTTCCACTGTGAAGCAAGCTATGACTCAGCCACATTGGCTTGAGGCAATGAAATGTGAATATGAGGCTCTTGTGAAGAACCAGACTTGGTCTCTCACCACACTGCCACCCAACAGAAAATCAATTGGGTGTAAATGGGTGTTTAGGGTTAAAGAAAACCCAGATGGAACAATAAATAAGTATAAGGCAAGGTTGGTAGCAAAGGGCTACAACCAACTTCCTGGCCAAGATTTTGGTGAAACCTTTTCACCTGTCATTAAACCAACTACAATTCGTATTGTGCTCACCTTGGCTCTCACTTATAGATGGGAAATTCAACAAATAGATATTAATAATGCCTTTATCAATGGGCACATTTCCGAGGATATTTACATGGATCAGGCACCAGGCTTTAAATCCAATGATACTTCTCTTGTGTTCAAGCTGCATAGGTCTCTCTATGGCCTTAAGCAGGCCCCTAGAGCATGGTATGACACATTACATGCTGCTCTAATCAAGTTTAGGTTCACTCACAATCAATGTGACCACTCATTGTTCATCTATAATGCATCAGGGGTTCAACTGTATGCTTTAGTTTATGTAGATGATATTTTACTAACTGGTTCATCTGCTGTCTTAGTACACAAGCTCATACAAAAGTTGCAGGATAACTTTGCTCTCAAACACCTTGGCAAGCCTAAGTATTTTCTGGGCATTGAAGTTCAATACTTAAACAGTGGAGCTGCTGTCCTTACTCAATCAAAATACATTCATGATTTTCTCCAAAGAGCAAATATGCTGTCATGCAGTCCCATGAACACCCCTATGGTTTCTAGTGTCAAATTGAGCAGGCATGGCACAGACAAACTTCAAGATCCTTCTCTATACAGGTCTATTGTTGGGGCACTGCAGTACATTACACTAACAAGGCCTGACCTTGCTTATAGTGTTAATAAAGTCTGTCAATTCCTATCTGAGCCTCTGGAATCTCATTGGCAAGCAGTCAAAAGAATCCTGCGTACTTGAATGGTACAAGCAGCTATGGTTTGCTCCTGCAACCAGCCACCAGAGACACTCCTTTCTCTCTTCGTGTGTATTCAGACTCTGACTGGGCAAGTGATGTGGATGACAAAAGATCTACCAGTGGCTCTTGTCTCTTTTTGGGTCCCAATCTTGTGTCTTGGAGCTCCAAGAAACAAACCCTTGTGGCACGATCTAGTGCTGAAGCAGAGTACCGTGGCATGGCCAATTGTACAGCTGATCTCTTATGGGTACAATCACTGCTAGGGGAATTGAAAATCACTACTCTTGTTCCTCTTCTCTTATGTGATAACCAAAGTGCTGCTGTCTCACAATCCAATTCTTCATGCAAGAACAAAGCATTTGGAGTTAGATATTCATTTTGTTCGTGAAAAAGTTGCTGCCAAAAAGCTTGTCATTCAACATGTCCCAGGCTCTCTACAACTTGCAGATGCTCTGACCAAACCTCTCCCTACTGCTGCATTTGCTGAACAGAGATTCAAACTCAAAGTGGTTGACTATCACAACCCCACTTTGAGTTTGAAGGGGGAGTAATAGAGATAAAGGCTAGTTTAGTCATTTAGCACAGTCAATATAGTGTAACTGATTCTGTTGTGGCAGTGCCACATAGATAGCTAACTAGGCATTGACCTTCAGCATACAGTGATTGTATATAAACAAATTGTAAAAGCAAATCTTTCAATACACAGAATATTCAATTCATTATTCATTTCTCTACATCATAGATTCTGTTTGACTAACTGAAATCTGTTAGATTTCATCATGTCTACATAGCTTGTTCCTAATTCTCTCTAATTTTAGGCAAAATGTGAGCAATATGAGAATAATATGGTAATTTAAAATGGAGAGAGAAATCAAATGATGAGAGAGATAGAGAAATGTAGAGAAAGGTAGGAACAAGCAAGGTAGACAATCCAAACCCATATGGATTGTCTACCTTGAAGGCGAGAAAATGCACATGCCTTTGTCTATCTCTCTTATCTCTCATTTTCTCTTTCATGTTTTCTCTTTATATTTTTCTACATTCTCTATCCGATTTTATACCTAAAGATAGGGCGTCTTTTCCCGCCATCAAAGTAGAGAATCCTTTATCATTAGTCCAACATCATTTTAGTGGATGATTCTAAATCTCAATGACCTACACTCATGGTAAAATAACACTGATATTCTCTTATTTATTTATGAGAAGAAATTAACAGTTTTTTTTTCAAACTTAGTGCTCAATGATACAAGGCCTTAATTTCCAAGATTCCTTTCCCTATGCTATGAATATACTCTACTTTACTTACAACAAAATCAAAGTAAACAAAAGTACAAGAGTGACCAATCCCAATGATGATCTAGCCATAACAGCATCCGATGAGACACCAAGTGCAAGATGTTGCACTACATTAACCTAACCCGGATTTGAATTCTCACACAAACCAATACCAAAATCTAAACTAGAATCCACACTATCCCCAAAACCACTACTCTTATCGTAACAAAGTCCAGAATTATTATACAACTTCAACTTCCTTTTCATTCTCCAAACCATTTCCCTCTCAAACGGTATCGGCCCACTAAGCCCATTATCATTCAACCTTAATTCACTCAAATTTCTCAATTCTCTAAAACTTTTTGGTATTGACCCATTAAGGTAATTCCCATCAAGATGAAGCACACGAAGATTAGGTAATTTCCCTAACCATTCTGGTATTGGACCTTGCAAATTCATATTAGACATAATTAATATCATGAGGCCGATCATCATTCCATCAAACCCATCATCAGGTACAATTGTGGACCCCATTGGATTTCCTTTGAGTATCAAAGCCTGAAGAGAATTAAGACTCCTTAATGACATTGGAAATGGGCCTTGAATACGGTTATAGCTCAAATCCACAAGCATAAGGTCATTTAAGCCCTTTATATTATCCGGTATTGGGCCGGTTAACCGGTTGCGACTTAAGTCCAATTTGATCAAAGAATGACAGGCCCAAAGTGTTGAAGGAATTGGGCCCGTTAAAAGATTTTGGCTCAGGTCCAATATATTTAAGCCCGAGAAGACTAAACCGGGTATTAAACCGGTTAGTTTATTCGCGCTCAAATCCAACGACTTTAAACCGGTAATCCGGTTCAGTGAAACCGGTATAGAACCGTTGAGATTGTTATTATGAAGATCGAGTACCTTGAGGTGAATGAGGTTACCAAATTCATTAGGAATTGGGCCGACGTGACCGTTTTCTCTAAGTACAAGTGTTTGTAACGAAAGGCCCAATAGGCCCAAAAAGGGTGGAATTGGATGTGGGTTGTAACTGAAACAACGGTAAAAGAAGAGAGTTTTGAGATGAGGAAGGTTAGTAATAGAGGGTGAGATGAATGATTTGGTGGGATCACAAGTGGGAAAAGCAGTATCATCGGAAAGAGCACCGAAGGAAAGAGAAACAACGTGGTAAATGTTGTTAATGTCTGGCATACATTCGATGCCGTGCCACCGACCACGACAAACGTCGGGGATGTCGGTGGCCCAATCATTTCCGGTGGCTTTCATGATGTCGTATACTGCTTGTTGTTCGCGGGAATCGGTTCGTGCGGTGTCTTGATTAGTTGAAATGCCGTCGATTAATGGTGTGGTGGAAGAAGTGGCGGTGGAATTGGTGTTTGAATCGGATATTTCAACCGTGAAAGACATTACTACTACTATTGCATGTGGGAAAAACATTAATAGTAGTAGTACTAGTAGATGAAGGGGCCAACTCGATGATTTCATTTTGATTTTGGATTTGGAGTGTGAGTTGCATGTTGGATTTTGATTATTTATATAGAAGGTGGTGTGATGGTGAAATTGAATTGAATGAATGGGGTCCATGAGTGAGAGAAGGAGTTGATGGATGGATGGATGGAATGGAGTAATTGTGGTCACGAGAAACGACGGAATGGTCATAAATGAGCACAAATTTTGAGTATTTATGTGTTTCACGGGATTTACACACACAGGCTAACAAACTGAGTTTGAGGCCCCCTTTTAGACAATTTGAATGGTGTTTGGTTTAATTTTTGATAATGATAACTAACGTTAGTATAATAGTGCTGCTCCATTCACCTCATCATATGTTGGAGCTGTACTACCTTTTTTTTTTACAGCAGTTGTACTACGTTTTAGTCACTTAAAATTTTTAAATAGGTTTAATTGTGATTTTGCGATTTTGGTATATGGTAATCCATTTGTGTTATGTGTCATTATTCTTTGTAGTGTTTGAAGGAATAAAGAAATCCACGAAGTGAACTTCAATAGACCGATCGTCTTTGGAATATCATGATTTAAAGGTTCGTTCGAGAGTACTCCCCTGTTGTTTCTTCAGTTGATTTGGATTTGGTTCGTGACAAAAGATTGATTGGGGTTTGTTGGGAGCGCCCTCTTATTGGTTGGTAGTGTCTCAATAGTGATGGTGCCGCAAAACATGAAGCTCGAGTTGCTAGTTGTGGGAGAACTAGTCAAAACATAGTGGATTGGTGGATTTGCCAAAATCACTGGCTAATCGTCTGCTTAGGAGGCTGGTTGAGGTTGTGTTGGGCTAAGGATTGTAAGTCAGTCATTCTTCAAGTGGGTTCTAGCTGCTTGCTCTATCATACAAGGTGACCTTGCGAGTCGTGTTTTGGGAGTGGAGCCTTGTTAGAGTGGTTTGAAATATGATGAATTTGAAGTGCAAACTGAAGTTCATGCCTATATACCGCGAGACAAACCGTTGTGCCTATATATACCACGATAGTTTGGGGGAATGGGAGCAAAAGTGCAAACTGAAGTTCATGCCTTGTTAGTGGGAGCACTTTGCTTAGTGATAGTTTGGGAATCTCCATTCCCCATTGTATTTCTTGTTAGTTGTTATGCTTTTGGAGCTATAGCCCCCTTTTTTACAAAAAAAAAATATATAATTAAATCTTTAAAATATTATGAGCTATGTTGAACTTTGGAGCAAATTTGTGTAAAATTCCTAAGGGCATGGCCATTGTATGGGAGTTCATGTAGAACAAAACATACTTTTGAGTCACTAGAAGTATAGAACTAATAAGTTTAATTATCGTTGTGAAACTCGAGAGTATTACGAATTTGTGGAGCTTCCATAACTCGTATACGTGCAAGAGTTTACTCAATATTAAATAAATTTATAAATTACAAATATATATAATATAAAATAGTTTAACACAATAATAATTCAACATTCTAATTCCATAAGCAAAGTAGCAAAACACGATAATAAACCAACTTTATAAATCTAAATATATTGAGAACATAAATAACTCAACCTAAGTAGCAAATAATATTGGCCATTTTTTTTGCATTTTATCAGAGTTTACTAACTCGTACGAATTTACTAAAATGAGAGTTTACATGTGATCTCCTTCCTATGATCTGAAACTATAAACTTGTAAGCAATGTTTTGAAAATCGGAGCAATATGAGTCAAGCTAGTTTCTACGGTGAACTAGACTTTGTATTTGACCGTTCCCGGTCCAATGGGTCTGTCCGGTTCTCTACACTATGCTTGTAAACGTTTAAGAGTTAGTTCGAGATTTAACAATACCGAGTTTAATAATTTGCATATAAAATTGTAGGTTTAAAACTTGCTATTATTAGAGTAATAAACTAGAAGAGAAAAGAGAGAAAGACTACCCAAAAAAAGAGCAGAACATACGTGAAAAATACTGTGAAAATGATAAAAGAATAGTGTAGTCAGTAGTGAGAATATATGTATACAATTTTTCCTGGAAAAACTCCACATTCCGCGTTTAACTCATGAAATCCACAGTTCCATATACAGTTCATGGCCCAACCATCTATTTCCCCACTCATTTTTGAATCCTTCTCTACTTAGATGCAATCTGAACTTCCCTCAAAAGCCAATATCCCATCATTATGTCTGTCCTACAACTAGAACTTCCATTAAAGAGTTCATCTTCATATACCGACACAGACACGGATACCGGACACGACACGGACACGGACACCCAGACACCTTTTATTTTGAATTTTTTTGAAAAATACAAGTAATTGAAATGTCGATGTTGGTGTCAGACACGACACGTGTCGAGCACCCGGACACGGCATTCGAAAGAGGTGTCTGTGTTTCAGAGTTCATCATCCCCGCCTGAGATTCTGAAAACTTTTCTTTGGATTCTTCTGAACTTTACCAAGCATTCTGGGTCTCTTCTCAAGCTGACACAGAGCACAGACGAGAGCAAATAATTTAACTCTATCTTTTGAGCTTGTAACATTTATAAAATTATATATATGTTGCCGAATTTTTAGGGTGATGATCTGGGAGTGAAAGTGGTGAAGGATACTTTTCATTCAGATCAGGCTGTATTTGAATGCTTCTAAGCCAAATGCTAGTGTGAAGGGAAGTTATATAGAATCTGCAAGTTGTTGATATATCTTTAGATAGAAGATGTTCTTTCTAATGAGTCAGCGCAAAGTGACTTCTTTTTTAGAATCAATTGAAAAGGATTTAACTATAATTCAACTTTCTCTAATAAAGTAAAATTTCACTTGATGATTTTACAAAAACATTTGATAGAAATTGAAAGAGGAAGAAGCATAGAGACTATTAATAACGTTGCTGGCTAAGTTTGATTCCTCAATTAATGGCCAAATCTAATGGATGGGTATTCTCTTAGGAAGAATAGAAAACATTATTTCGCCTGGTTTACTTTTATTTCTTATTATCATTATTGTTTTGTTTTCTTGGTTTTTTGGTTTTGTCCTCCATCATTTTTTTCTTTTTGATAATTCTTTTGGTTCATAAAAGTATCTTTTTTAGTTACCGTACCATGGAGCACATTCAAGATTCGAATTCGAGATTTTGGGGTGACATCTGAACTTAGTTATCGCTCTGATCAACTCTTTTTGGTAAAAAAAATAATATCTAATCTAATTATACTATATAATACACATTTTAAATATATTTTATTTATTACTTTTAAATATGAAAGATTTAAATAATGAGAATTTTGTTTTTTCTTATGTGAGTATAGCTCACATGATTAGTTAAGGGTTTATATGAAAAAATAAGTGGTCCAAGGTTCTATCCTTTGTCACCAAAAAATAAAAAACTTAACTGAAGTTTTGGTCCCAATTTTATTAAATAGTATGTAATTTTGGACTCCTAATTTTATCAATTTTGTAATTTTAGTTTCCCGTTAAATTGTCATCGAGTTTTTGACGAAAATGCTGATGTGACGGTAAGGTGATATGATGTGTCGTGCTAACGTAATCATTGGGTGTTGATTTTTTGCACTTTAAAGCTATTCGTCTACCTTGGTTTAGTGGGATTTTGGCTTCGCACTCTTAGGTAGGGGTGTTCGCGGTGCGGTTTGGTTCGGTTTTGAGACAAAAAGTGAACCGAACCGCAAGGTAAAATTACATGTGGTTTGGTTTGGTTCGGTTGGCTTCCTAAAATAAAACCAAACCAAACCAAACCAAACCAATGCGGTTTGGATTGGTTCGGTTTTTTCCAAGACAAAACATAATTTAAAACAAAGTTAAAATTAAGTAACATAAAAAATGGCTAACATAAATCTTTAGGAAAAAATTTACTCAAATATATGTAGTATATAAATTACTCTATTTTAATTCTTTTAAAATAGCTAAGACAATTTTTAAAAGAATTTGAATTAAATATTTTATTGTAATTTTTAAATATAGCATAACAATATGGATTGTTTGTAAGTGAGTCAAAGAATTAATTGGATTTGGGCTAGCAAGTGAGTGAGAGTTGGGTTTTAGTTGCATTTGGGCTAGTAAGTTAGTAAGGAATGATGTAATTCAAAAAGTCTTAGTGTTACTTGCGGTTTGGTTTGGTTTGGTTTGGTTCGGTTTTTGAAATCAAAACCGCGAATCGAACCGAACCGCGCGATGCAATGAAAAAAAGAACCGAACAAAACCGATTAGAAGCGGTTTTTTGCGGTTTTCGGTTTGGTTTGGTTCGGTTTGCGATTTTCCAATTGGTTTGGTTCGGTTTTGAACACCCCTACTCTTAGGTTTAAACCACACATTTAAAAAATTTGGAATATTCACGCACAAACATGCGATTGTCACGTCACCACTTTCCTGCCACATTAGCATTTTCGTCAAAAATTGGACATCAATTTAACCGGAGAAGTAAAATTGAGGATTTGAGATCAAAACTTCTAATGAATGCACTCTTTTTTAAAGCTTCTGGCGTAGTGTTCATTTTCTTTTACATCCCCACAGTGAATTGGTCTTCATTTACATGAGACCTTTCTTTTCAATTGCCTAGCATCCGATTAAAACTATATTGATATAATAGAGAATTTTTTGAAATCAATACTAACCTCAAAGAATCTTAAGTAATTGAATTTATTCTTACTAATTCTTTAATAGTATTATAGTTAACAATTAATTTTTACAAATTCGTTTTAGTAGCGTTTCAATTAATTCCTGCCATGATTACTATTGAGACTGCTTATAATAAGGATTGACGCAAAATCTGGCTCAAATGTGATTCCTCTTCTGTTGTTGCTGCTTTTAGGAACCCTTGCATTGTCCCCTGGAGATTGAGAAACCGTTGGGGCAACTCCTTGGGGCTTTGTTCGGATATGAACTTTATTGTCTCCCATATTTTTAGAGAAGGAAATAGTTGCGCTGATAATTTAGCTGCTTTTGGTCTAGTTAGTAGAACTTATACTTGGTGGACTTTGCCTCCAAGCTTCATCTTAGATGCTTTTTGTCGTAATAAGCAAGGTATTCCTTTTTTCAGATTTAGATGACTTACCCCTTGTGTTTTTCCTTGGCTTTCTTCATCATTGTTGTAGTATCGTTTATTTGGTTTATATCTTTTCCTGATAAGGGTTTCGACCTAGACCCCCCTTGGTCCTGTTTGTACTACTTTTTATTTTTTTAATTTAAGATAAAGTGCTTTTTTCTTCTGATAATTTATGTCTACGAGAGTTTGCATCAAAAGGCATTACTGAGGCTCTTTAATAAAAAAAATAAATTAATTCCAACAAATTTTGGTAGCATCGTTATAATAATAATAATAAGTTATAACACGGACCAATACTCAATTGAGATTAATTCAACCACACTACTGTATCGGTCCTTTAAACCTACAAAATCGTACAATGACAGCAAGCTAGGTCAACGAGCTCTATTGAAGTCTCCCACGGCTGAAGCTCTATTTATGAATGCTCTTTGCTTTTCTCCTCTCACTCCCACTCGATGTGGGACACGCGAATATGTGGGATTATGAAATATCATGTTGTTATTCGAAAGTTTAGGTTACTACATAGTACACTGTAAAGGTGTCACCATTGCATGAAGTCTTGATGAGTCATGGTGTGTAGATTACAGGTGGCAAGAAAACATGCATGCACAAGATTACAAATCTCTCAAGAGTACACGTATAAATAAATAAATAAATATATAATAATAAAGCCCATCAAAAGAAAAGGGAGAAGCTAGCAAGCAAAGCAACAACATATATCCAATTCTAAGCAGAGCAGCAATTAATTAACATATCTTTGAATATATCTTTGATGCATGCTTTCTTTATATGTTCTCACTAGCCGCGCGACATCTTACAATATTCAACAATCATCTATTAGTTTCAACCAAAATCAGAAAGATGCAGCAGCAACAAGAAGTGGTGAAAATGCAAATGCAACGCAGCGAAAGCATGAAACTAAAGGAGAGAAAGCTAAAGGATTTAATGGTGGATAAGAGGAGACTAGTGGAGGTGCCGTACACGGCGTCGTTAGCTGACACAATGAATACGTTGGTGGCGAATAGAGTAGTGGCGGTGCCGGTTGCTGCACCGCCGGGACAGTGGATCGGAGCAGGAGGGTCAATGATCGTTGAATCTGATAAACAAACAGGAGCTGTACGGAAACATTATATAGGGATGGCGACTATGCTTGATATTGTTGCACATATAGCTGGTGATGATCATTTGAGTGGTGGTGATGATGCTACCAAAGATCTTGATCAAAGAATGTCTGTTCCTGTTTCTTCCATCATTGGTCACTCCTTTGAAGGTCTTAGTTTGTGGACTCTCAATCCCAATACCAGGTTAATTAAGCCTTTCATTTTAAATTGCAAGTTAGTCCTTCACATTATCAATATTTAACATTAGTCCTTTACATTATCAATAATTGCATATATATGGTTTGTTAGCTTGTTAGATTGTATGGAAGTGTTGAGCAAAGGGGTACATCGTGCTATGGTACCAACTGATAGTCAACTAGAGAACGTGGGAACTGGAGTTGAACTTGTAGAATCTGCTTCAAGCTACCAAATGCTCACACAAATGGACGTGTTGAGGTTCTTGAGAGATCATGCTGGTGAAGATGAACTACATAGCATTATGGAACGTTCTGTTCATGATTTGGGAGCAATCACTGAAAAGATTTATGCAATCACTAACCGCACAAAACTTCTTGATGCCATCAAGTGCTTGAAGGCTGCTATGTTAAACGCTGTTCCTATTGTTAGAGCTTCTGATGTTGGTGAAGATGATCACAAACAGCATATAAATGCAAGTCTCATTCTCTTAATTAATGATCCTTAGCATTGTTATCTTATACTCTCCATCTCTCATATATAACTAGGACTAATGCAAATTGAATAAACCAGTTATATCTGATTTATATATAATACTCTATCCTATGATGTAATAGGAAATAATAACATTTGATGGTTGCATGCAGGGTAGGTGCAGGAAACTTATTGGTACATTTTCTGCAACAGATTTAAGGGGATGCTATATAAACACACTGAAAACATGGTTGGGAATAAGTGCTTTGGCATTCACTGAAGAAGTTGCAACGAGTCCTACAGCATCTAATGATGCACAGAATGATGGAACAACTACTAGAAGGGAGCTTGTGATTTGTTATGCTGAATCACCTTTGTCTGAGGTGATTGAGAAGGCAATTACTAAGCATGTTCATCGAATTTGGGTGGTGGATCAAGAGGATTTGCTTATTGGGGTTGTGTCTCTCACTGATGTTATTAGAGTTATGAGGCAATCTCTGCTATCACTTTCAGATGCATAAGATATGTGATGACCAAACATTTTGTGCCATATTAATATTGCAGCTTTAATTTATTGATCAGTGTCTGGCTCAATCTATGTTATGAGAATTGACTATAAAGGTTTACTTGGTGTTCATTTACAAAAGAATACAAAAAGGTACCAAACTTAATAAACCAAGACAACAAACATCAGAGTAAAGATTCTCACTAACCAAGTTACAACACCCATTAATCAAGTTTTATAGGCCAATAGCCAACCTACTTTTTCACAGTTTTTTAGGCCTTCTATTTTTGGCTGGAATATTTTGGCTAAATAACATTATCAAGGCTGTTTTTAGGAGGCTGCATAGGTTATAAGAATCGGTAAAATGAAGCCTGGAGAAAAACTTAAAATGCTCTAGCAAATGATAAACTAATAGCTAATAACAATTAACAAAGATGAAAAGCAGGGGGGTGTTGTCAAGACTCACAGACTTGGCATTCCAGATCCTGGTATAGTTATCAAGATCCCAAATATTTACTTCAACGCCTATCCTACAAATGAAAAATACTGATTCATTATTTCTCATCAGGTGTCATGTATCACGTTTGTAAACAATAAATATAGGATGATAGCTTCTTTAGATTCTCAACTATTTCTGTTAAAAGGTGTCCATTTCAGACCATTTGTATGTTGTTTACATGAGTTGTAACTTGTAATACGCTTGTGAATGCTGCATAATCTATATAATTCACGTTTAAGCAGTAAGGAACAGCTGGTACTTTTGATGCTTTTCTCTTTATGAACCTTCTACGATAGAAAAGCCTATAGATTTTCTTTTGCTTCCTCAAACACGTGTTGAAGTTATAGTGTTTATATACTGATGTGAATAATAAAGCAAATTGTAAACACTCACCCTCCAAATAAATCAAACTTCTTAGTTCCGTCCACCTTGCAACACAAGATGTTACCACCACTACATACATTCCAGGTTTTTGAAGATCCTGTCGATGAATCAGTAACTTCAATGGACCTTATACTTGCATTTCCTTTGGCTGTGCAAGTAAGTAAATTACAAAACCTAAATAACAATCACCATATTTGAATTATTTTGGATGTACACAAAGTCACAAACAAACAAGAATGCCTGCAGAAATACATGCAAAAGTATAAACACAACAAGTATTTCACAGTTAGTATGTTTTTGGTGAGACTCATTACCAGATGGAAAGTGTAATAGTTAATAAGTTCTTCTGATACATATATAAGTTTTTCTGATCCATAGCTAATGACCCTGCTATTCTAACAACTATCAAGAAGGATTAAATCTGACTATCTGAGACCTAAACCCGCAAAGCAATTTAAAATAACACAAAAGTTTCATGTATGCTCCGTTGGATCTAAAAGTTGCCTAAAGTTTCATTGCTCAGAATCAGCATACAATAAGCAAAGAATCAGCTTACACTAAATAAATGCAGCTATAGTTTATATACCTGGAATCTAACACAGAATTTTGTTCTCTAAATAAATGCAAACCAACAATATTATTCTCTTCAGACTGAACAACTAAATCATTGGCATTCGAAATTGCAGCCTGAGAATCTCCATCGATAGGGCTCAAAACCTCGATCTGTAGAATTAATACTTATACTTATTGAGTCAAATATTTTCATTTTTAGTAACAAAATTTGAAAACCGAACCACTTTCAGAACCAAATCTAAAACAGTGAAATAACATACTTGGCCATTTTTCCTTGCTACGGCTAATAACTGCAATACCAAAGGAAGAAGGGAATACACATAAGAGATAGTAGTGCAATGTCGTGCGATAGCGGAATAGCGCAGGGGAAGAGCCGAAGAGATGAAAGAAGAATAACAGTGAAGAAGTTGAAGGAAGAAGAACTCAGAGGTGAGCTTGTAATGGGCTCGCTCACCCCAATACCACTTTTTTACTACTTTATGAGAGGGGCTTTTCTTTTCCCACTCCCTCTCTCTACTCTCTCACTCCCCCTCTTACCCAATGAAATTACCCAAACACCCCTAAAATTTTAAAACCATCTTCCACCTCTACATATTCTCCCTAACCTATATCTCTTCACCCCTAAAAAAAATCAATGCCATTTAAATGTTTTCTACTTTCTTTCTAACTATACTTATTTATGTGAGTACTACTAAAGACTTGTGCCTAACCTCAAGGGGTTGCCTAATGGAGCATAAAATGATTTGTATTCAAGAGGTTCTAGATTCAAATCCCCACTAGTCTCATTCCTGTGAGTAAATATAATTCGCTTCGCAAGTACTGAAAGAGTCTGGAGGTTTTTCTTGCCTTGGATTAGGGCATCTTCCCTCACTCTAAAATTTTTGTAACCAAAAAACTAAAGACTTGTGTCTTTCTATTGATTTCACGTGTCTCATGCACTAATACCAAAAGTTAGTCGAGCCTATAGAACACATCACAAATATTATATATACGACTATTTAAAATATATACGAAATAGAACTATAATGTAACTTGTGTGATGAAAAATTGTTACGTGTTTTCTTTTAGAAAAATAGTAAGTAGCGATCATAGATAGTATTGACTTTTTTTATGAAAATTAGAACCTAATTTTTTTTAATATGATTTTTTGATAAAATCATATATTAGCATTGGTATCGAAGGTTTGAGGGAAGGCTAGGTCCTTGATGACAGGCTACCAGTTGGCGTCGAAGCTAGTTTCTCCAAGGTTTTTTTGATGTTCTTCCAAGTAAACAACTAAACAAGTGTAGTTTTTGATAATTATCCTTCAGTACCAAGCCAAGGTTGCCAAAAGTTATTCTTTCCCTTCCAAGAGACCCTGCCTGGGGCTTGTAGGGCGGAGGAAGTTCGGTTGACGTAGTTGGCATGGTAGAATTCCGCTAGCACCTTATTGTATATGGGGGTATTCTTGCATCTAGTGTGATATCCCTTGCAACGAGTGCTCGACTCTAGATGGATATCATATACCAGCGATCTTCTTCAGCCAAGTTTGATACTGATGGGTTGACGATCCAACTTGGGCTGATCGATTCCCCTCTCCAAGATAGGGTACTGATACGGGGGTTAGGTTGTTAGATTGTTCAGTACCTTGAGGGTGTCTAATAGGTCCATCGGCTTGATAGGCGTTGCCTTCAGCCGAGTTGCTAAGACTTCAACGTTGGTAGGAAAAGAACTAATCAGGAACGCAGGCGTGAAGTCTTTAAAATAAAGTTGGGCCCATAATTGTAGGAACCAGATGGGGCCTTGGATCTTGTGGTAGCATTCGTCATCCCAAATTTTCTCAAGGAGAGCATGCATTCCCTTATAGAGGCTTCCTAGGAAAAAAGAGCCCCAAGAGTGGATCACAGTGACAAAAGGTTGGAGTTCTTGGACTACGACCACAAAACTAGTGTCGTAAAAGTATATTGCTTAAAGAAATACTTGAGGAAGGTTGTGTGCTCAATGTTAGAGATAGAACCTCTCTTCCAAGCATCCTTTGCCAAAAAAGGAGAATAGGTGCCACTAGCATACAGGTAGCCATAGTTAATGGTTTTGTGCTTGGTATAAGAATGCACATTCTTGCCCTTGAGTGGAAGGCCAAGAATGGTCGTCACGTCAAGAAGAGTGGGGGGCCATTCCCCGGGAAAAAAAAATGAAAGCATTCAGGGAAACTAACCAGAAACCCATAAGAATGAAGCTTCGTAAGCGAGTTTGGTGTACTTCTACAGTGAAAACAACCGTGCCAGAACTCAATGCCTACTCATCTTGGATCTAATAAAAATGAGAAATGACCGATGATAAGAAAAGAAAAATAATGTGTAAAAAAAAATAAGAATAAGGGGAATAACAACGTGTAAGAATTTTGTCGTTATAGCTCACGTCAGATAAAGATTCATGCAGCTAGGGAAAATCCCTTAGCAAAGTCATGAATTGAACCGAAAATATCATCTTAATCTTAATCTTAATCTTATCTTAATTATACTAAACCATGGATAACCACATGGTGTAGTACACGTCATCATTTCGTTTATATTACGTCATTGTTACGTCATTTCCACATAAGCTGGAAACCACGGATCTTTGACACTTTAGCACACCTAACAAATCTAACGGCTACGATATCAGGCGCACTACACATGGACCAAATTAACGGCCACGATGCCTTTAAATTGCGGCTCCCAAATGGACGCTCAAGATTAAGCAATTGTTAAAAACGGAAGCTGAATTAAATGCATTTACGACAACAAATTAAATGCTAAATTAAACCCCTAGACAAATGATTAAAAGGAATCCCCTAAAAAAAGGTTGAAATCAATTGTAAAAAAAACTGATTGGAAATCATTACTATCATTCATGTCTAATTCTATTTATATTTCATTTCAAATTTCAAATTCAAAGTACTCTCAATGTATAAATATGAGCTCTCATCAACCAATTGAGCCACATTTTTTTTCAACTACACCACCAATATCGTACTGCACAAAGAAATCATTTTATAAAAATTTATAAATATTTTGCAACATGAATGATAGTAATATTTTGTTTTGACAGATATATTTACTATTTTATATATGTGTTCATGCTTCCCTTTTGTTTTGATATTTGTTTTGTTTATTTATTCGTCAATAATGTTTCCTTGAACTAACTATTGGTTTTTATCTTTTCTATGCATATTAGTTTGGATTTTGAATTTAGATTTTTGCTCTCATAATACATGATGTAACCGATCAGTTTTCAATGTGAAAATTTTGGAGAATACAACTGTCGAGAGCTCTAACATGCATTTTAAAAAAATAGAAGTTTGATTATCAAACGAACTGTCAATAAGTGTTTCAACTTCATGTAAGTAGCATATAGAAATTCATTATAGGGAGAAATGATGATCCTTTAAGAATTGAGAATATTGTTTAAAGAAGAATCCTTTAGATGTCTTCTCCACAACCTTCCACAGTATCATTCCTTGCTAACATATATGATGATTTGTTAAAAGTAGCTTCACTATTATACTGTATTCATCAAGTACAATAAATGATAATCTTGCTATTTATAAACGTTACGCTGTTTAGGAAATGTGTATTACTATATCTTAAGTATTCCTTTGCGGTGAATATCACTCAATAAGAGTAAAAATATAAAACTTAGCACAATTAGCACATCAGCTTCAACCACACAGATGCGCGACACATTAGCACAGTTAATGTCACTAACGGCTACGATTGCTGATAACGTCCACACGGACCGAATTAACGGTCAGGATCCCTTAAAATTGCGGCTCCAATCTGAACGGTTAGGATTAACGAATTGTTAAAAACGCAACCTGTATTAAATAATTTTGGACAACAAATTAAATGCTATAATTAACCCCCTAGACAAATCATTAACAACAATCCCCAAAACAAAGGTGCAAATCCGGCAAGCAATTAATCCACCCTCCTGCACATTCACACAACATTTCAGGAACACACACATCCAATATAACTAGAGCATATACAAGGAAGTAGTTGTTGGTCCTTTATTACGATGAGTATTCTCATTCCTCATCGTCTTTTTAGTTTGTCCTTTTTTTTTTAATATTGTGTAGTTGTTGGTGTGAGTCTCATTGTCACTGTTTTGCATATTACTTCTACAGGAAGCTGATGGTAAGGGTTTTGAAGCCAGCTTATATCAAGACAGTTTTATATTTTTCAGTTGACGAAGTAGTGGTAGGAAAGAAATTCGAGCTATCATCTTCTTCCTTTTTTTTGAAGGATTGTTTTTAAATTTTGAGCTTCCATGTTTTGGACTAAACTATTATATGTCCATTGGTTCATGTGCTTATCATGATTCTGATTTTATTTTTGGTTCTAATAATAAGATCTTTCTATACAGTTTATGAAGGTTTCAATTCCTTCAGAAAATGCATGTCAAAAGTTTGGTTTAATTCCCACTCAACACCAAAAGAGTATTCTCAGCATATTTACAAATAGTTCAAACTAACTGCTACACCCATATAGACATATTGAAATAATTTTGGATTACATACCGAAAATTTTAACAAGGAAAGCAACGAACTTTACTTTATTTTTATTTCTACGCCGAATACTTACATAAGATTTATTGGTAGAACTTGACTTATTGACAAAATACTCTTATAAAATACTTAACTATATTCGTAACTCTCTCATTCCTACCAACAGTAGTCGTGTTCATTAGATGAAAACTTAAATACCACACTATATTTTTTCTGCCTTAGTCGTCAACGGTATACAAATACTAAAATATACATATACGTCCACCCGTGCATCGCACGGGTCCACCATACTAGTATCTTACCATATAGAGACATGTATTTTAGAAGCAATTATTATTTATTAAAGACTTAAATATATGTTACCCACTGCAAATATACCCATTATCCATTTACTCCCTGTAAAAATAAAACTCTTAAAAAAGAACTTGCAAATGTAAACCGTTTACGTTACCCCCTGCTGTTAGATTATGTTGACAGCATTAAGTGTATAATGGGTATAAACCGTTTACTGTTACCCCCTGCAAAATATAAACCGTTCACGGTTACCCCTGCAGGAGGTAACTAGAAACACTTATTATTTGTAAGGTCTTTTTTAAGAGTTTTATTTTTACAGGGAGATAAATGGATAATTGGTATATTTGCAGGGATATTAAAAATGAGATATGATAATGCATAATGCGAGAGGGGGGATGTTTGTATGATTTTTTACTATCTAGCGCATACTTATTGAACTCTTTAAAAAACTAGTCAACTCACAAAAATATCTTTGCCCTTTATTTCTCTATAATGTTATTTCTCTATAAAAATAACTACTAAAAAAACTAGCTCAACCCAATGATACACGCAAAAAAATTGATAAAAAAAACTCAAGATGTGAAACCTAAAACTATTCTCTGAATTTCCTATTATAGCAAGGACACGGAAACGAAAGGAGACACGATGAAGAAACGTAAGTTGATTTATAATTTTTTTTATAAACATTTTGTATTTATAAAAGAACTTATATGTTATGTGAAAAAAAAAGAACTTATATGTTATATGTTCATAATTCTTTTTTAATAAACTCTAAAAATAGTTATTTATTTATAACTCTCAAAATAATTTACAAGAAATTCTTTTGATCAAACCATTAAAATTAGCCTTTAAGAGGTGAACAAAAACGAGTTTGGATCCTCACAAGTACTTGTGGGGATAATTTGTGAGAGAGAACGACACATATATAATATAATAATAAATGCTATTATCTTTTTGTTTGTGTCACACTCTCATAAATTGTATCACAAGTACTCTCTCATAAATTCAGGGGGAAGTATTCTTTTTCCTTCTGTATTCTTTTTTCTCTTTTTTAATAAATTCAGGGTGAAGTACTCTTTTTCCTTGTTAGTGTTTTCTAACATCAAAATGTTTTAATGAGGTTTCTCTCCTTTTTGCCAAAAAAAAGGGATCCAAACTGGACAAAAGCCATCCTCAAAAGCATTAAAATAAAAGACATTAATGTGGGTAATTCCCCAAAATGAAATTATCAATTTGGATTGATTAAGCCAATCCATCATGAGTGCATCACTTCAATTATAAATGGCCACAGCTACAACCATTCCACTAAGAGTGTTTGGTAGAAGAGAAAGAGGAAAGGGATAATCTTTGCTCTCTTCTCTCTTTTCTTTTTGATAAAACAATGTTAGTTGGTGGAGGAATGTTAGTTTTCGGGGTTTGAACTCGTCAACTAAGCTGTCTACTTATTTGACACACTCTCTTCTCTAGTGTAAAATAGTACTACACTAATCATCTCTCTTTCTTTCTATCATATTTCTTTCTTAAACCAAACAATAGAAAATCACTCACTCTTTTCTCTTTCTCTCTCCCCTCTCTCTTCCTCGATCTTCTACCAAACAAACCTTAAGAGTAACTTAACAATCCACTAATGAGATATCGTACAGAATTACACAAATCACTAAGATGATAAGTAGGACGTAAAGATTTCTAAGCGAAAGCGATATACAGCGGCGAAAGTGGGTCAACAATCATCATCAACCTCAAATTCCAATATTTCAGCATCAACTTGTATAGTTAATCGTTGTCAAAAAAAAACGTGTATAGTTAATCCGTAGGCAATCTCTTTGTTTTGCTCTATATTGGTTCATATGACTATTATAAAGTCATATATATTGACTATTAATATTATAAAGTCTAATCGAGACTTATGATATATACAAAGACGCTGCTGCCGACTAAAACCATGCATTAATTCCAAATAATTAGCATTACTATATTCTGATTCTCCTTAATTATCAACTATCAACTCTTATATTGGGGTGTTTGCTCGCAGTTCAATCCACCTGACTCTTTGTTTTTTATAGGCAAAGATAATTTTATTAATAAAAATGAGACCAGCAAAAGCACTTGTTGAGATAAAAAATTGTTATGAGCAACCAAGTAGCATATTGCATGACAAAATAACAGCGACTGTTGGCAATTTTCTTTTTGTCAATAGCGACTTTTACCAATTTGTGACGGTGGCAGAGGCAGCTGAGTTCTTGTCCACTTCACCCAATATTCTATGGTTTTTTTTATTTACCACATGCAAATTTATTATTGATAGCAAAAGCATTTGAATTTTTTGAGTTGGATTTATGGTGAGCGTGCATGGCGGCTTTAGTCTCCTGGTCTTCCGGTGGTAGGGACTCTGAGGCAGACATGCCAAGGACCTTGTTCCCGCTCCTATACCACCAACGTTAATTTATTGATTTGTTTGAATTCATAGAAAAAGAAAATAAATCTCAAACTTTTTATATATTATATAAGATTTGGAATATTTGTTCTTCAAAAAAATTTATATATCATTTCATTGGTAAGGTCGTGTATGAGGTGCAGACAAAACAACTCCATTTTTATCATACCTCGTGGTACTTGAGGGGCTGTGTATTGTTGTAACCAGGTCACTAGTGACTCACAAGACAACTACTAAGTCGCCTATGAGGGCAATGTACTGAAGCGATCGGGTCGCCTGTGAGGCACAAGACAGACATAGCTCTGTCCTAGTTGCATGAGATAATGTATGTTGAAACGATCAAGTTTTCCATGATGGCAAGCAACTAAGTCGCCCACGAGGTGCTTTTAGTAACTCGGATCAGTCCTACTCAACACATTTGGCCCAACCAATAATTGGCTCACCCACACATGACCCAAGCCTTACCATAAGTGATCCAAGTCACTCACACATTTTTCGATAAACTTCCCAAAATGTCACTCATCTCATAAGTGATCCAAGTCAATTAATCACGCTTAATGATATAAAATTCCTATGTTCCTAGCTTTTGAAAAGATTACATTCGTTAGTATAGGTAGTACAAATCCATTCTTTTAACCATTGGCCGACCTACATATATTTTAGGGGGTTCAGGCGAACCCCTTGGGAAAATAAAATTAGCACCTATACCCTACGAAAAATTGTTTTTGAATCCCCCGAAAAATATCTTTTACACCGAAGTTCCTAATTTTGCACCAAAATTATTAGTTTTGCACCAAAGTTCCTATCTTTTAGTACTATTTAATTTGTATTTAGGAACTTGTTAGTGCTATTATTTGTGTTGGTCTAGTGCGACACAAATTGTGAATCTGTTAAAGTATTATTTTTATCATATTTTAGTGATGTGTGTGTTTGAAAATTTTTGTATCCCCTGATCTAGAGTCCTGGGTCCGCCACTGCTTTTAAGTCTTCATTCAGCTGTACATTTTCATACCTGCACAACCTCATATCCCTCTCATTTCGATGCACACTCGATTTATTCACGCGCCTTTACTAGAAGCCTGCTAAGAGGCGCTCTTTGTTCATGTTAACTACCGATGCACCAACAATCACTCACTGTCCTCGTTTTCTCTGAGTGTCACATCAACAACCATAAAAAGACCATGTAACAACACACAAAGAATATGATAGAAAGTACGACATACTGTTATCACCCAAAAATGGCCAAGCACTCAGCCGAGCTGTAAGCGTAGCCGATGAGAGGTCAGCTGAGTTAGAAGGTTTAACTAATGGATCATCCGCCAAGGAAGCAGTTGAGCTCCTGCAGGATAATCCAAAAGCGTATATGGATCAAACACATGTTGAATTTTATTAAAGATCAATGCAAGATAACGGTCAAAGACACGAGTAGGTGCCTAAAATTTAAGAGTAGTGGATAAATCTCCACGTTACGCGCCAAAGACATTTAATGGAGCATATTCTAAGGCAATTAAGCGCACAATTGGATTAGTAGATATTACTCTTTGCCGAGTAACCGTTTCTTGAACATGGTTTGGTGTATAGTGATCGTGGCCAAAAAAGACCAATTTTACGTTGTAAGTATAAATACCAAGTCTCTAAATGTAATACGCACACAAACAATCAAATACAATATACCTTTTCAAGCATTTCTATGTTCCTTTATGTTATGCATTTTCTTAGTTTAGTCTTAGAGTAATCAAACCAATCTAATCATAACAACCTTTGGAATAGTTGTGGAACCCATAACTGAAAAGTAAAGTTCCATTAACATAATTGTTTGAAGAAAGAGAACCTGCAATTGAACCAGCTTATCCTCGGCTAATTAAATTCAAAGGTCGACGTACTGCACATACTTTTTTTATATGCTGCCTTTAATAATTGCTCCATGCGACAGAAAGTGATCAATCTCATTGTTGTGAAGTGCACATATCCCTACCAAGCATATGTTGCCAACAAACTTTATATGAGAAAAATAGATGAATCAGCTCCTCAAGATTTTCATAAACAAAAGACGTGTAAGTTAAAAGATTTGGGTCAATTATTTGCCTATGAGATACTAATACTACTCCGTTTGAAAACCAAGTTTGTAAAAATCAACAAACAAAAAATAACTACCTCAGACTGAATGGAATTGCTGCAAATAACTGTGAGTACCTAACTTTACCGTTTAGCCAGTTACCATAAATAGTTGTTTGTTGATTTTATCATACGTACATTTTGTTAGCATGCAATTCGTCACATGTTGATTTTGTCCAGTTTACCATACAATTTTTCCATTTTGTCATTTACTGACAGACTTTGGGTTAAGATTAGGACATTTCCCCTTCTCACTCGATTTTTTCTACATTCATCAGGAGTCAAGACGAGCAACAAGTGGCGCCGAATTAGCCAAAACGAACCAGTTCAATGAAACTCGGCCACACTTGTGTGTTAATATACGTGTGTTTCTTCTGTGTGTTCACTTTTTAAAATTTATGCTAATTACTTTTATATATTTCTGATTGGCTGTTGTATAATCAACTAGAATAGTTGACCCGTGGTATGCACGGTAATAACTTTGTTTTGGCTTAAATATGTTTTAAGCCCCTGTAAATATGGGATGTTTTGGTTTAAGCCCCTGCAAAAATTTTATTTATTTATAAGTCCTTACAAAATAACACGTTTTGTTTTAAGCCCTTCTGTTAGCAAACTGTTAGTGAGACGTTAAAAATCTCTTCTACGTGTATATTTGCAGGGGCTTAAACCCAAAAAAATATATTTTGCAAGGGTCTAATAAATAAAATATATTTTTGCAGGGGCTTAAAATAAAAATAAAAACACACGTGGAAGAGATTTTTAACGTCTCACTAACAGTTTGCTAACAGAAGGACTTAAAACAAAACGTGTCATTTTGCAAGGGCTTATAAATAAAAATTTTTTTTGCAGGGGCTTAAACCAAAACACCCCATATTTGCAGGGGCCTAAAACATATTTAAGCCTTTTGTTTTTGATAAACGGTTATGTTTTTTTGACAAATTGATAAACAGTTGTTGAGTAATTTATATTTTGTAAGTTAATAATATCATTGATGTATCACTTATATATCTAAAAAAATGTATCACTATATTTAATAATATGTATATTTATATATTTTGCATAATTTGAATAACAAAATTTTAAGCTATTGAAACTCTATATTAATTTGTTGTGTTTATATGCATAAACAACATCATGTTTTGGTGGTTAAAACTCTCCACGTAAATTTTACTGCTCGGCTGGGACGACGTAATGAGCATACCAATACTGCTTCATGCCATATAGAAGTTATATATTTGATCTACAAAAAGAACAATATGTATTTTAAGTTAAAGAATATATTATTGTATATTATTTAGGGCTAAATATTTTTTGGTCCCTATAAATATAGCGAGTTTTGTTTTTTAGTCTCTCTAAAAAATTTTGGACACTTTTGATCTCTACATTATTGTTAGCACTTTGATCTGGGCTCTGCTAACCCACAGGGATTGGATTAACTCTTATATGCTTAAGAAGATATAAATTAGTGCAGCTACACTACTCACAGTTTTGGATGGAGTTGAAAAGAAAACAGAATGTAAATATGCAATAAAATGTAGAGGAAATCAGTTGAGAATGATAATTGAGATGTCTTCACCAAATAAGTCACTTTCAAGAGTTATGTGTTTTTATGTGGTGCAGATGCACTGAGTGCAGCTGCATCAGTACGTGCCTTTCAGATACTTTCTTGAGAGTTTCGTTACAAGCTCTATATGATCCTATTTTTTTGCGGTAAAGAGTAGGGTTGTCAGTGCCTCTCTCGCCCCCTTACAGATGATCCAAGTTGCTTAAATAAGTACACTCTTGTATCTTAAGTTCTCTACACTTTGATGTAAGGACTATGTTAACCTTAAGCTAAGAATTAACAAGGAATTAACAAGCTAACTTCATTAAAACAAGTTTAACAAAAAGCTTCATTAAACACTTATCCTTACTTAGTTCTTGATTTCTAGTTATAAACCATGTCTGTGAATATAACTCTACTTATTCTAAGCTATCAACCTTAAAATAAGATGGATGTAGTATAACACAAGAACCAAAATGCATACACCATATAAAAACACAATAACTTTCTCAAAAGATCATTATAAGGTTAGAACATCTCAACTAAAGAGATTTAGCTCAGCATAGGCATTGCAAGGCAAATAAAGATGAAATAAAACATGTTGAAGTAAAGGAAATTACAAGAGAAAACAATAGGGTAGAGATTACACCAATTGAAGAACTCTTGCATAAGTTTGCCAAGCAGTGCAGATGCACTGATTCCTTGCACTAGCTAACTCTATGAAGAAGTGAAGGGAGAAGTCGTCAATTCCTTCCTCTTCTTCTTACAAACTAACAACTAATTTAAACTATAAAGAAAATAAAACTTTGAAACTAAGAAAAACTAAACTAAAAAGAACATGAAAAGGATTATATGATATATGATATATGAGATCTGAGATGGTTTTCCAAGTGAAGAATGAAGGTCTTTATATAGGCTTTGAGCTTTCCTTCAAGTGAGGTTTCCTTGCTGATTTGAGTTAACCAAACCATGGTTACTTTTTAGCCTTTGAAAAAGCAATTTGAGTTTCATACTCAAATATCAAGAGTGGTCCAATTAGAGCTTGCCATATGGTTCATGAAATGATTTTCTTCAAGTGGTCATCCATTGTGGGCGCCTCCTTTATAAAGTTTCCATGTGCCCCATGTGATTGTGGATCAGCTATAATGTCATTTGGTGGTGCCTTTGTCTTCTTTTGGTTTGAGGTGCTTCCGGTGTTGGCCTTTTTCCTACCATTCGCAAAATGGTGCAGCTGCATGCAGTGCAGCTGCATCAAGTGCAGGTGCAGGCAGTGCAGGTGTACTGGATGATTTGGATGAAATCTTTACTTTGTGTATTGTGTTCTTCCAATGTAGGTGTCTTATCTGAAAACACTCAACAAACATATCAAACATACCAACATCTAGACATCATGCTTAATATTGCGAATGACAACATGCTTTATCCTTTAATGTTTGTTTATCTAATTTCTTCTATAATATTTACTTAATTTATATTTGATTTCAAACAATTATTCAGGTTTAGTTGTATAAATAACTCTATATAAAATAGAGTTATCAACATGCCCATAGATATAAAAATACAAAAATAATTGGAGAATTGAAGAAGACAAAAAATTCCTTAATATATATAGGTAATTGGATTTCAGTTCAATATTAAAAATTCATATCACTCAATGATATTAAACTATACAAATATTTAAAATAAAACTAAAATGGTTGTGGTCCACTTTCCTACCTTGCACAAACGAATGAGCTTTCCCAAGTTGAAAGCCACCATTCCTCACTACTAATTTAATAGATGCAATACGTACAAAACTTCACATGTCGTTCTCTCTATTCATATTTGACCTTTTGTTTACCGTAAGCTTTTCTAAAGATTTTATCAATAAGGGAGACATCTTGCAATAATCAAATAACTAACCCAGAAGAAAGAATTAGATAATATAGCAGTTTCTGGCTGAATATCCTTGACTATGATAGGAAAGATCGTTAGTAATAGCAAGTTTTTGTTAAAGAAAATGAACTCCGACATAGCACTAAATTATTTTCTAATAAATATCCATACCAAATTGGAAGTAATACCTTAACTAACAATTTTCATCATCAACCAATTAATGTTCTTTGAATCATCAACCAAATCCCAGTTGAATTGTTTGAAACACACAAAAATAAAAGCAAATGAAAAGGGAATAACGAAAGAGTCCCAATTGATAGAAATTCAGCCTCGAAAATGTTCAAGTTAAAATCACCTTTACATAGAAGAAGGAAGCTATATTGTAAAACAAATACTATTACTAAGTTTGGAAATTTTAATAACATCTATGACAATGAGACTACTTATTAATGAATTAGGATCTTAGTTAGTTGACCCGGTGAGTGAAGAGAAAATGTAGAAACTAGTGGATTAGGATCCCTAAAAAATGACAAAAGTTGTTGCATAAAAAAAATTAGTCACAACAATTTGAAATGAAATAATAAAATTAAAAATTGCGAAGCTTCAGATTACATTTCTTAGATCCTTTTAGTGTCATTCATTGGCATCATAAAGTACAACTAAAGTCTTCAACCTTTGTCATTTTCTCTATTTAAAAAAAAAAGATAAACTCAGTTCTATTATGTTAATAATAAAAACCATCTTCTAAAATAAACTTTTTGAAAAATAATTCTGAACAATTTATAATACATTTAACCAAACACCTATTGGGCTAAACACAATACGAATGAAAAGGATAATGGTAGAACTCAATTCCAAAACCTAATTGAAAAGTTCTTACAATACCACACCCCAAAAAAATGCAATAGTTGAAAAAAAATGAATCACTAAAATCTAAGGAAACAACACGAAGAACCACCACTTCAAATTGCTTTTTTCTGTAGGGGTGTGTTTGTTTAGGGTGAAAGAGGGAAGATAGAGTAAGAGAAGAGAGAGTGGTTTTTGCATGTTTGGTTAAGGAGAGAAATAGGAAAGAGAGAGGGAGGAAAGATTAGTTTAATGGTTTTTGTAATCTTTCCACAAAGGAGAGAAATAGCTCTTAAAATTGTCATTTACCATTTTGCTCTCAACTAAATTAAAAAATTAAATCTAACACATAGGGGTGTTTTTGTCCTTTCAAAACCAAGAGACACAACTCTCTCTTCCATATTTCTCTCTTCCCTCACTCTCTCTTCCCTCTTTCACTTCAAACAAACAACTCTCCTAATCTACTCTATTTCTCCCCTTCTTTCTCTCTTCCCTCACTCTCTCTTCCCTCTTTCTCTCTTCTCTCTTTCTCTCCTAATCCAAACACAGCCAATGAGAAAAAGAAAGAAAAAAGAATGACAGAGAAATTAGAATGTAGAACAGAAAAATATATCTTTCCTCTCTTTGCCAAAAATGGATTGTTGTCGACGTTTTTCTGGTGGGTGGCCCTTATTACTCCATTTAACGGAAGCACTTTCCCTCTTCAGCGACAGAGGAGGAAAGCCCCTTTTTTTTTTGGTGAGCTTTTCTATTAATATTAAAATCAGAATTTTCAATAATATTTCAACAATAATTTGTTACCATATATTCCATGTATTATTAATATTCATTAAATTGATGTAGCATATGTCCTTATTAAATTTTCAAAGAAAAATTCCCTAATGAAAAAAAGCATTAATGAGGTCAAAAAAATAAATAAAGTAATAATCACAAAAAGATATTAAAGCAATAATCAAACTGCTTCAGAGGTGACACTTGTAACAGCATTTATTGATATACATTCTCAATTGTTATACATATAGATGTCCAGAATCTTTTGTATAATTATTTGCGTAAAAAAAGAATCTTTTGTATAATAATTTTTAAATAATAATAATTTTATAGGCAATATTAGTCGTTAATTGTTAGAAGGCTGCGGAGAACCGGTAGCTTCCGAGATTCAAATTGTTCGGTACCTTGCCTTCGGATCTGGATCCAAGATAAGCAGTTGGTAGGTTGAGTCTTGTGATTATCCTTCTCTTAAATGGTCGAGGTCGGCTCGATGTTCCGGAGGTTGGTGTCTTCCGAGATTAAGCTCCTCAGTGTCGCATTCCCTCGAGATTAGACTCGGTGGTGTTGGAACTTGCAGGCACTCTGATACCAAAGTCAGCAATCAAAAGTACAAACGAGCAAAACGTACCTGATATTGGAGGGTGATGTTGTATTTATAGACGCAGAGTTGGGGTCCTACAAGTCTTGTCCGATCTGGAGCCACTGGATCAGAGCGCTACAATCTGTGCCGTCGATCTCGATTTTGTGTGCTAACCGCTTTGCTGGGCCGAATCCAGTACTAAATTGGGCCGTTTTCTGTGCTTTATACTCATTCAGTATTATTCTTTAACTCACCAACCGAGTAATAATAATAACTGAGTTACCTAGTTGGTATATAATAATAATAATAATAATAATAATAATAATATGTAGTACTACTAAATTTGTTTTTTTGTCTGTAGCCCGACATTTGGAGTGGAGAAAGGCTATCTGCCCATGCATGTTCCTATTTCTATACCCCACTTATATTTTAATAATAATTAATTAATATCAATAAATAGGTGCCATAAGTCGCTAGATATGATCTTCTTTTACTCTTCCTATTCTTAAAACTAACACATTCACGTGCAAAAAGCTTAATTAGCTCCCACTCTCTCAATTTCCATTCCATTATATTTTCCAGTTCCATGGCCCTTTGTATACCTTCTGAGTCAACTACAGAAAAAATGGAAGAAGGGTTGGTCGTGCAAGAAGACTACATGTTCAAAGAAGAGATCCATTATACAGTCCTCAAAACCTCTCTTTTCTTCTCAGGAGATGGCTTCAGCGCGTATGATTGTAAGGGTGAACTCGTCTTCCGAGTTGACTCATACGGACCTGATTCTCGCGACATGGATGAACTCGTTCTCATGGATCCTAACGGCCGTTGTCTTTTCACTGTTCGTCGGAAGGTACGCTCGCCGGCCACCATCTTACTTAACCTTTCTCTTTCTCTCTTCTAAACCAAGTCCACTCACTGAGTCCACTTAGCTTTTTTTTTATGAAACTCATATTGTAAATTATTCCTATCTGGTGAACCATATTGTAAATTATTTATTTAGGTTTATTGAATAACAGATAAATTAGATCAAATATATTAGTTATTCAATAAAACTAAAACTGCAAATTTCTTTTATAATCGGGCTGAAGTGAGTATTAAGGTTGTTAATTAATGATTATTGTACTACTTTCCCTGCCTATAATAATAGTTAAATTCTCCTGTCTCATCTTTTTTTTGACTTACATCCGTGATTTGCATGTTGATATATATATATATATATATATATATATATATATATATATATATATATATATAAATGATGTTGAGTAGGGTTTGGTTGATTAATGAATTAATTAATTAATTAGAACATAGTAATATGCTAAATTAATCATTGATTTATTTATGGTTGTGTGGGTACGTAATTGATTCATTGAATTGATTTGATTTGATTTGGGTGGACTGAACAGAGACCAAGTCTGCATCAACGGTGGGAAGGATTTAAAGGGGAAAGAAGAGACGGTGATAAACCGATATTCAGCGTGAAGAGATCATCGATAATCGGACGGTCAGGTGGGAGCGTGACGGTGGAGGTGTACGATAAGTCCGGTGAGGAGTACCATATAGAAGGATGTTTCTCGCAGCGTTGTTGCACGGTGTTTAACGCGAGGAAGGAAATAGTGGCGGAGATTCGTCGGAAAGTGGACCCCACCACGAGTGTTATGCTTGGGAAGGAAGTATTCTCTCTTTGCGTTAAACCTGGTTTTGATGCTGCTTTTGCCATGGGATTTGTTCTTGTTTTAGATCAGATCGGCGGGGATAGTTTCATTGATGATGATGTAACTGCTGACCCTACGGTGCACCCTGCTACAGAAGATTAGCATTGCATTGCGAGATCCCATCCCATCTCATCTCATCTCATCGCAATTGCATTTCTTTAACTGCACTAAGCGAAATACTGTGGACTTATTACTATAATTTATTTAATTTAACCGCCACTAATCTTTGGAGTTTGGAGTGTCCACCACGAAGGAAACCTCTAACCTTCTTCTTGATAGAATAATGTTTTCAATTTCCTATGCCATCTTGTAAATTTTATATTATTATTCATAAAAATATGCATTTCTAAGTTTTTTTTTTGACACAATATGCATTTCTAAGTTGACCTTACCTATTTTAAATAAATTACTTTTAATTTAATTCCAGTAAAATAATCAATGCTTTTAATTATGATGAGTGGCAGAGTCATTGTTAGCTTGGATTAGATATGCATGATACTCCCTCCGTATCAAAATAATGGTCTCACTTACTAAAAATGTTGTTTCAAAATAATTGTTACTTTCTAATTTTAAAGAATCTTTTACCAATATTACCCTCTAATTAATATTATGAGCATCACTCCCAAAATATTGTTATCTACTTTGCATTTATAGTGGTGGTGAATCCACCAATCACCAATAAGGTTAATTATGTAAAATCCTTATTCTCTTTCTTCTTTTTACACCTTTTTCTTAATATGTGTGAAATCTCCAAACTGACCATTATTTTAGTACGGAGGGATTATGTAATATTGTAATGTATGAACACAATTAATTTTTGAAGTGATTATTATGAACTGTACTTTTAGCTTTTCTTTTTGGTGGGTAAACAGCAGTGTATAGGCCATAGCTATTATGACGGAATGATTACTGCTTTTTTTTTTGGCTATACATGCATGGGTGGGAAAGCACTTTGCTATGCAGAAAGATTATACTAGTGGGGTATGACATAGAATTTTCCTTCTGTCCTGTCAAAAATATCAGTTAAAAGAACGCAAAATATATCTGGACGTCCCTTAACTTATTTTCAGGTAACGAATAGGTCTCTTAATTTTTTTTTGTAGCAATTAGGTCCCCTAAGTTTTAAAAACGTTGCACCGTTGCCCTTTTTTGTATTTTCTGTTAGTCTCCGTTATAAAAAAGCTTAACTGGCTGTTAAGTTGTCTAGGTGGCTGTTATTTGTACTTATGTGGCAATTCCAACATGGATTTTATTTAAAAATTAATAATTTATTGTAAATTAAATAAAAAAAACAAAATGTTCATCATCATCTTCCCCAATCTGCTCAACCCCAATCCTCCAATCCTCCATTCTCGTCTAAGTTCACCTCCTCCATTACCGTCAACATGCGACAATAGCAATCACCTCCTCCATTCTCTTCAAGCTAAAAAGTAAAAAGGTATTACTCCCCCTTCTAAATCTCATTTTTATCAAATATTTCTTTCATTCACTTTTTCTGTAAATCTTGCAGCAACAAAAGCTATGTCCAACAGGGGATTCTTCTTTCAAACGGTGATATGAGAGAATGAGTGATAATTGCTCCCAGATCCTTTTTAACATCAACAGTTGGGGGAACTCACTGTAGATTGAAGGATTGAGGGATTCTGAGTTTTCGTTGAGATGAGTTTTCGTTGATGATAATTTGGGTTTCAAGATTGAAGAATTTTGGGTTTGAGTATGTTGAAGAGTTTTTCTTGGTTTCAAGATATGCAGATTACCCTTTTATTTTTTAATTAAATTTAATTGTAAACTTAATTATAAAAACAAGTGTACTGCCATGTTGTAAAAAAAAAACACAAGTGTACTGCCACTTGAGCAAGATAATAGTCACCTAAGCTTTTTTGTAACGAAGACTAACAGAAAATACAAAAAAGGGCAATGGTGCAACGTTTTTAAAACTTAAGGGACCTAATCGTTACAACAAAAAAGTTAAGGGACCTATTCGTTATCTGAAAATAAGTTAAGGGACCTCGGGATATATTTTGCCGTTGAAAGACTGTTACATGATGAGATGGACAATTACCTCTAGCCACAACATGTAATTTGATCAAAACGTGATATTATTATATATATGGCCAATTAATTAGTCCCCTAATCAAAACTTTATAACCGAAACAACGGGGTTCATTTTAGGCCCATACTTCGTCCAACCCTGTAGCTACTCAGTAGACACTCCTAACACGCGTGAAAAGACCAGAATGCCATTAATGAGTCCTGTGATCCAACGATGGTTCGGCACACGGTCGTCCGAACCGGTTCGGACGTGATGTCACCGAACTAGAAACAAACACACAGACCCCCTCTTTTTTACTGGTTCGGTGGCATCATGTCCGAACTGATTCGGCCAACCGTGCGCCGAACCAGTTAAAATGCAGTGTGGGGGGGGGGGGGGGGGGGTTTCCCTGTGAGAGTATTTTGAGAATATTTAAGGTTTAGGGGTATCCACCGAGTAGAGGGGATTGGACGAAGTATGACCCTCATTTTAATATCTCTTTCTTTTTGACAAGATTTTAATATGTCTTTCATATTAGGCCCATTTTACTCACTTGTCATTTCAACCCCATTAATTCTCTGTCAAAAGTTTGGATTTAAAACTTCATTTTTGAATTCAATTCTTTTAACATCATTTCCTTTTGGATACAATTCTAAAATTTTACAACCAAGAGACGCTGAATACGATAGAATTGTACTCCCACTAGAGAGAGTTTGAATTTGAGTTCTCTTACCTTGATTGAGATGAAAATAAAGTGAGTGCGCACAGAGAGAGTTAAATGAATTTTACCCTGTGTACTTGAAAGTGATACAATGAACTTCGGTGATTGAGATGATCACGGAGCAGTTTTCTCACTAAGTTTTTGAGTGTGCGTACCAAAGTGTCTGCTAAGTCTTCTGCCTATAGTTCATTTTATCCTTGCCTCTGGTACCTCTGAACGGTTACTCAGTTCGTGGGAAACCTTCTCGTCCCTATAGGCGGTTTCTTTTCCCTTGGACTCATCTAATGGACCGAGTTTTGAGTGAAGCTGATCAACGGGCGAGTTCCGTTGTTGCATTGGGTCTCAACCAATATATGTCGGTCCACATCCCCCAAAAGGAGTCCAAATTTGGATGATATGTTGAAGCTCCCCGTTCTCGGATCCGATGTTCGTGTTCCCATGGCGCTAAGAAAAGCAATGAACTCCTGAGGGCGTCTTGCTACGGTACATAGCCCCCAGGCATAAGTACGAGATGGGGTAAAGTGCTTAAGTTCTTATCGGATAGAAGGTCACTCCTTCTAGGCCCCATTTATGGTAGGTTAGGAGACTTGTTGTGGGGGAAGGTGTTTGGTGAAGTAAGTAAGCTTTGCTTGGCCCTAGTAGTAGGCTCCATAGTGTACATGACGTGTCAGACCCTATCGTGATGGTAGTAGACTTTTACGCATATCTATTCTGAAAGAGGAAATGAAGAGACATAGGAACAAAAAGACATCTTTTTGAGGCGTGATTTAAAAGCTAGCGGCTATGACTTTAATTTGGGCATGTTGGGAAACAAAATGGCGGCAGAGAATAGGCGACTCTGACAAGCTGAAAGACATATTTCTTGGGGGGTGTCGCTTCGCTGATCATCTGTTCCTATAAATAACACTTGGGAGATGAGGTATGAGGACACTCACATTGTGGTGGGGGTCATTGATTATTGATTTGATATTTGTGTTCAATCACCACAGATTAAGGATGGGTATAGGCTGGGCCGAGCTAGACTTTGCAAGGTCTAGGCCTAGCCTGCGTTGAAACTTGAAAGTATTAAGTTTGAGTCTGGCCTTAGTCTGTCGTAGGTCCATTTTTTATGTCTTGCCTAACTTTCTTGAAAATCTGACACAACCTGAAAGCATATTTAGATGTCTATTTCACTATTTTTTATGAAAGCCTACAACCTTTAAGTGGTGTATGCTTTTGTAAATAGACTAAGAAGTTAATAGGTCAATGAATATGAGATATAACAAAACTTCTTAGGAAAACATCATTATATGACATTCAATTTAAATTCAATTTTAAATTAACTCAAAGTATTAGAAAATTTATGATTTTTTTTTGGTTACAAAAGAGAAAAGGACAAAAAAACTAAGGTCTCACAAAGTGAGTCCCTAAGACATCAGCCATCAACAAGGTCCGCAACTCCGCAGCGGGAGAATGCCAAAGCGTCAAAGAAGAAGTATCCCGAGCTCCTCTCTTCGGAAACCAGTCAGCACAAAAGTTCGTCTCACGGTAAGAATGGTGAATCTGAACATCCCACCCTCTCTTCAAATAGGGTGCGAGAAAATTTATCATTTAACACAAAGTATAAAATTTAATATAATAATATTAATAAATATTATTTATATTTACATAAATATGCCGCACTGATTAAAAACTTTTTCAATCAACTGAACTTTTTAGTTAAATAGACTTTAGAGAAAGCCTTATTTATTTTTAAAAAAACTGGCATGGTCGGTCATGTGAGAATTACCACATCAAAGGTTGCTTCTCGCAACGTTGTTGCAAGGTGTTTAACGCGAGGAAGTATTCTCTCTTTGCGTTAAACCTGGTTTTGATGCTGCGTTTGCCATGGGATTTGTTCTTGTCCTAGATCAGGTCGCCGGTGACAATTTCGTTGATGATAATGCAACTGCGGACCCTACGGTGCACCCTGCTACAGAAGATTAGCATTGCATTGTATTGAGATCTCATCTCATCGCATTTCTTTTGTTTCGTGATACAGAGGACTTATAATTTATTCTGTCAATTTCCTATGTGATCGATCTTGTAAGTTTTATAATATTATTCATAAAAATATGCATTTCTAAGTTGACCTTGCTTATTCTAAATCAATTACTCTTCGATCAGTTGTTGAGCCACTGATAACTCTTATATCAGATAGTAGTAAGGCTCATTAGTTGGTTAGTATATAAAGTAGATGGTACTTTCATTTGTAATCATCTTTTCCCATTTGTAATTTTTCACTACTTTCAATATAACAGTCTTTTAGAGTTTTCTCTCTAATTTCCATGGATGCCATGTTTTTCAACATGGTATCAGAGCTAACATGGTATCCACCTTGAACAGTAATTCCAATATAGGTTCTTTATTTATTTTATCAGTTTTTTTTTCTCATTTGTTTTCCATTCTATTTTCTGGTTGCGTCTTCTTCAGATCTATTCGTTGCTTCTTAATTTGCGATTCCAGAGTTTCTTGATTTCAAGATTCCAGTTCCTTCTTGATTTTGTGATTCAGTTTCATTTTCTTCTTCTCGCGACTTGTGTTTTCCGCTCTGGATCCATCGCTTCCATCCTTTATACATCTCCGATTTCACTTCTGAGTTAGATTTCGTTTTGGATTTTGGTTAAGCTTCATCAACTCATTTCTAATTCTGTGATTGCGAATTTCGTTAATCCCTATTTCATTTCGAAATTCATTCTGTTTCTCACAACTTTTCTAGATCGATATACTTCCAGATTTTCAGTTCGCTACATTCTATTCCGCAAGATTTCCATATCTACTGCATCCTCTGCTCCTTGATTCGATTGTTGATATCAATCGCTATTTCCTATTCTCTTTTGCGATTTATAGCTTTGATTGCAATCTGGTTTTTTGATTCTCTCAATTTTGTGATTTCGTTGATTTGGTCAGAGTAGAACAATATTTGGGGTTTAAGGGAGAGAAAAAAAAAGTTTTAACCCGGCGTTCTCGTTCTGGCCAGTCGGTGGTCACGATACTCAGTCTGCACCCCGCAATGGTTTCGTTCGCTCTCTCTGGTGTGAATGGGTATGATTGTCGCTTCTTGAACAACTTGAGGGTGGTACTGTTTCTGATCTGGTGGTCCTTACTAGTTCTGGAGTTCTGTTTCGTCCTAACGTGCTGAATCGTAAGGAGCTACTTTTCAATCTATGAGTTCTTCTATGATTTCTGGTTGAGCTTGAAAAAGGGTATGTTTCCTGCCTATTATCTCGGATGTAAGGTTAATTTTGGAGCTGTTGATGGAATTGATCTGCTTGTTACTTGTATTTGTTATATAGAATTGAGATTCTAAGCCGGAAATTTTGATTGTTGATTTACAAGTTTAGAATTTGGTTGATTTCAATATACTTAGATTACTGCTCAAAGTTGGTTTGTTGAAGTAGTTTTTTAGAATTGTTATGTTAGGTTGGTTTGAGTTTGGATTTTTAAGTATCGGGTGTAGTAGCTTCTGTGAAGTGGTTGTTTTGTGGAAATTGGTGATTTCTCATTGGTTCAAAGTTCAAATGTGGCACCTTCATTGTCTTCATTGGGTTGCATTATATGGGAGAGAGAATTTTTTTGAGGAAGCACTTGCTGATTATCAGAACATATCTGTTGCAACAATTAAGGGAGAACATGAAGCTTGTTTGCTCTACACTGAGCAATTCAAGAAATGTTGTGTTGAGCAATTCAAGCAAGGGACTTTGGGGATAGAACAACTTGCTGCTGGAGGTTTGTTGATGCTGTTTTAGGCTTGTTGTGGTTGCTGGTTTGGCTCATAAAATGGGTCACAAAAATACAAAATGTTCACTTGGATCCTTTAAGTCGTCTGGTGTGCTGTCCTTATTGGCTGCTTTGGTTTTTTTTTTGTTATATATTCATCTTACTACCAAATGAACTGGAGTTGAAGACAACCATTATTGATATTTATTCAAAATGCAGACGGATGGAAGATGCTATTACGGTTTCAGTTTTGCTGGAATTGATATTATTGCTTATATTTGTTATGTTATTCTGGATTTGATGGACATTTTGATCAGCCTTATTGGCTAGTTTTTAGCTTCTATTTATTGTGGTTTAGCATGATGCTTCTGCGATAAATGGTTAAGCATTGATATTTTGCTTCTGTCTTGAGTGATTGAGTACTCTCGATGGTTAAGCGTTGGATGTGCTTCTGCCAAATGGTTAAACTTTGAGGTATAGTTTCTGTTTGGTGGTTAAGCCTTTGGCCCTTTGGTCTTGTTGATGTTTGCTTCTACCCTATGGTGGTTAAGCCTTTGGCCCTACGACCTTGTTGATGTTTGCTTATGCCCTATGGTGGTTAAGCATTTTGCTTCCTTCAAGTGATTAAGCCTTGAGTTGTGGCTTTTGCTTGATGGTTAAGCGTTGAGTTGTTGCTTCTTTCGAGTGGTTAAACCTTGAGTTATGGTTTCTGCTTGATGGTTAAGCATTTGTTGACTTCTTTGGCACTTGGATGGTTATGCCCAAGAGTGAAGTTTATTGATTCTTTTGGAGTGAATGTTGTGGAGACGCTGGAAGAAGCTTGAAGGGGTCCGAAAGTTGGTCGAAGACTTCTAGGAACTATGCACCTCAACTGCTACCAATTTGGAGATTGTTCTTTACGTTGCTTATTTTTATAGTATCTTTGTATAGCTTATCCCAAACTGGAAGTGTTGTGAACACCGTCCAGCTTGCGGGAGGCTGTTAAAATATAGATAGTAAGCCCATTAGTTAGTAGTAAGGCTCATTAGTTGGTTAGTATATAAAGTAGATGGTACTCTAATTTGTAATCATCTTTTCCCATTTGTAATTTTTCACTACTTTCAATATAACAGACTTTTAGAGTTTTCTCCCTAATTTTCATGGATGCCATGTTTTTCAACACATTGCATGTATGAACACAAATTATTTTTTGAGTGTAGCTTAATAGCTATGAACTAGGTAAACTGTACGTAGGTCATATCGTAGCTATTATGACTGAATGATTAAAAAAGTGTATTACTAGTACTTTTTTGGTTGTTACTTGCTACTACGTGCTAGTGCTATGAAGAAAGATCACGCTAATTCGTGAATATCTAATTAGCTGAAGTGTCAGTAATCTCTTTGACAAATTGACACTTTTGCTTCAACACTCCTCTTATTTTCACACAATATTTGATAACATTCGAGCTAGGATTTCTCTCCTTTTCAAAGATATATGCTAAGTACTAACATGATAAATGTTCATCGCTATCTCTATCTGGCAAGAAGAAATCAAGATGTAATCTAATGTATGCACGCTACTAGAAATCTCGGTATTACCTGCGGAAAATTTTCGCAGGAAATATTTGAGAATTTTCCTATCAATTTGCTAAATATGCAAGAAGTTTGCTGTGGAATGAAGTTCGCAGGTAAGTTTAAAACATTTAAAAACTAAAATTAAAATTTATTATTGTTAAAACTTAAGATAATCCCTAACCTTCAAACACGGCTCTCACTCTCAGTTAGCCTTCGCTCTCACGAACCCTAACCTTCACTCTCCATCATCCCTAATCCTCACGGTTACCTTCGATTCACCTTCCATCTCTCTTCGATTCAGCTTCTTTGCTTGAAATCGCGCAGAAATCAACAATGTGAAGCTTCAATTCAAAAGGAAAACTGAGAAATCGCACGAGACTTTCTATCTTTCGGGTTTTGCTCGTCTTCTCAGTTGCGTTCTCCACTTCTCCGATTGTGCTCGTCTTCTTCCGTGAAGGTAACTGGAACCCTAACGTTTTCGTGCTATGAGTGATTTTCAACATTTTGAGTAATTTTCGTGCTATGAGTTCTGCTTATCTTTTGCGTTTTCGTCTTGAGTGTGAGATTTTGAATGATTTTCGGTAATGAGATGAGTTTGGAACCCTAAAGCTACACATCTTCCACCGCTTCAAACCCTAACACTTTTTCTTCAAATTTCTGAGTGATTTTCTTGCTTGTTTGTTTGATTATTTGGTGTTTATGAAAATACCTGAATGATTGATTATGCTGAGTGAAAATGATTGATTATGCTGAGTTTTATACATGGCCTGGTTATGAATGATTGATTGATTATTCTTATGCTTAGTGAATGATTGGTTATGAAACTTCTTCTTCATAACTTAATGATTGGTTATGAATGATTGTTGGTTATTCTTATTTGATGTTTGTTTGATTATTTGGTGTTTAGTCATCACTGTTAGTTGCCCTTCAAAAACATGTCATTCTGAGTTCTTCTATCCATCATGTAGTCATTCTGAGTTCTTAGTATGCCTGATGTTCCTTCAATACTCAAAGAAATAATATGTGCAGATTTTGCTAAAAACTGAGACATCTGTCAAAACAACATAATATTATCAAAGCATCTGAGACTAATTTTTAATGATTGTTATTTATGAGGTTGCTGGGCACGTGATTTTTTTGATCTGTTGCAAGTTACTTGTGTGTAAGTTATTTTCCCTTTATTGTCTATTATTTTTCCTAGTCCAAAATTGAAGTGATACAAAAAGTAATTTTCACTTTGCTGTCAATTCCTATCTCAGTATTAAGAAGCGAAATTGCTATGTATACATTTATTAATATGAACAAGCAATTTATTAATATGATTTCTTGCATGATAAATCAGGATCATGAACCTCAGTTATCACATCACACCTCACTAGCTAGAACAAGACAAGTATTACTAGCTTGGTTTTGCTGCATTTGAACTTTGAATTTTAGTCATCATATTTGTAATGTACTGAACCTGTTTAGTCATCACTGTTAAGTATTTGATTTGATGAAAGCATAGCATACAAATATTAGTTCAAAAGTCTTGGCACTCATGTCCATTTAATATTGAAGGTATATGAGGTCAAGCAGCTGGGATTGAATTTTGAAAGGCACTTGGATTCTGAGATAGTTGATTTTCAGGTACTTTCTGAGATAGTTACTTTCTTCTATGTTTTTTGTAGTTGGTGCAGTTGTTTTTTTTTAAGCTTCTTAGTTTGATGGATGTAATCTGAACTTTTAGCAAATTAAGCCTTCCAATGGTTTCTGAACTTTAATGGTTTCTGAACTTTTGTACTCATTTTTGAAGAACTATCCTACAACTCTTTCTATATCCAAATTAAGCCTTCCAGAAAATTCAATGGTTTCTGAAGCTGCATGCATATTCAATGGTTTTGTTGTGTTCTGTTATGTTGACAAATTGAGTTTCAATCATTTTGATTGAAACTCATTAGCTTTAGGAACAATCCCAGTTTCATAATTGAAGTGCTGAACTAATAAACTCCCAGGGATGAATCACAATCTGTCATTTTGATTACACGGGTATCCCCCTTCTGTTTAATAATTGAAGTGCTGAACTATTGTGCTGAATTATCTGTCATTTTAATTGATGTATAATAGGCTTAAATGTGAAACAAATTTCTATATAATAGATAAAAGGAGATGGAAGTGCCTGCACATCGTACATGGATGTATAATAGGCTTCTTCCGGGTCGAAGGGGATATACCACTGAATTTTTAAAAGGAGTAGAAGAATTTATTGGTTTTGCTTGTCAGGAAAAAAAGTATTTGGATGAAGGAGTAATACGGTGTCCGTGTAAGCGGTGTAAAAACAAGAAGCACTTTACCCTTGATGTTGTAAAGGTTCACATTTTTAGAAAGGGATTTAAACCGGGATATTGGAATTGGACATCCCATGGAGAGAAAGTCTCTCATATTAATGTTGATATTGATACGGATACGCCTAGTAGCAGCAATCAGCAATGGGGGTCATGAGCATGTAGCTAGATATGAGGACATGGTGTTTGATGCCGCCGGTATTAATCGTGAGCAACACTTTGTACAAACTGATGAGGAGCCTCCAAATATGGAGGTTGCCAAATTTGCGGTTAAAATGCTTAGTTTAAAATCGAAACACAACATGTCCAAGCTTGTTTCAACGACATTGCGAGGTTAATGAAGGAGACGAACCATCCCGAGAATGGCATTCCCTCCAATTTTCGGGAAACAAAGAAGCTTGTAGAAGGGCTCGGTTTATCCAAGATGATGATAGATTGTTGTGTTGGAGGGTGTATGTTGTATTACAAATTAAGATGGCGCAACTTTGAAGAAGTGCAAGTTTTGTAATGAACCCCGGTATAAAACACTTACAAAACGGAAGAGAAACTCTAAAAGTGTACCCCTTAAGAACATTACTTGCCTCTCATCCCTCGACTACAAAGGTTATATGCTTCTGTGAAATCTGTTGAGCACATGAGGTGGCACTATGAGAATCGTCGAGAGGAAGGTGTGTTGTGTCATCCTTCGGATGATGAAGCTTGGAAATACTTTGAGTATATCCTGAATTTGCCTCAGAACCTCGAAACATAAGACTTGGGTTGTGTGCTGATGGCTTCAATCCTTTTAACCAGTCAAAGAAATCATATTGTTGCTGGCCAGTTATTGTCACACCGTATAACCTACCTCCCGAGCTATGTATGATGACACCATATATGTTCTTGACCTTAATCATTCCCGGTCCACACAGTCCTAAAGGTAAAATTGATGTATAGTTCTAGGCCATGGGATTTCACATAATTCGACTAAAAGAAGCATATTTTGGGATTTGCCATATTGGAGACACAATCTATTGAGGCACAACCTAGATGTTATGCATATAGAAAAGAATCTATTGCGGAATTTCCTGCGGGATTCCTGCGGAACTTCTTGCGGATATTTCCTGCGGACTTCCTGCGGATTTTCCTTAGGAATTTCCTGCCAATTCATAAATCCGCAGGAAACGATTATCCTGGGAACCATAATCCGCTGAAAATTCCGCAGGAAACCCGTTTCCTACGAATTTTTAATCAATTTCCGCAGGAAATGACGAAAATTCTAGTAGTGGTAGCCCGTATTTAAAAAACATTTGATTTGTTCCAATATTTTACGTAGAATAAATCAGTGCTGGTATTTTCCGCACTGATTAAATAAACATGTGGGCGCCTTCAGATATTTTCTTTAACAAACTGACACCTTTTAATTTTGTACCCCATTCAAGCAACACCAACATGGGATGATCGATCTAGGAGCTCAGACTTATCACTTGAAAATGAATAAACGTTTTGCACTTTAATTATATGATTGCTTGAATTTTTTTTTGTTGATACAAGTGAAAAAAACGAATGTTCTTTTAGGTGAGGGAGCAGATCAAGTCTCTTACTGATGTACCACTTAAATTGATCGTTAGATATAATAGAAAATGTTATGAGTGGAAATGAAATATTACACCCAAGCTTTAGCATACCTGCTTTATTAATAGCTTTGATAGATCGCAATCACCTTCCTAAAATGATTTGCACATCTTGCTCAAGCAACCGTAGCAGTCTTCCTAGTGTTAATTAATATGTCCTGGCCACATAAATTTTCTAATCAGGTATCAACGGTATTGAAAAGATCAACATGCCAATCATAATTGTGAAATTTAGTAAACCAAACATGCTGAGAATGATAGAATTTACAAGTTGAACTCTACTCATAACAAGAGGATAATTTGGCATTTATTCCACTACAATAGGTAATAAATGAATTTTTCGAGGTAATAAAAGGGCGAAGCCTTCGAAAACGCAAGAGAATTCGAGATGACAGTGATATGGGAGAGAGAAATTTTGCGAGTGTAAAATTTAGAATTTTCTTTACTTAGGCTCGAGACTTGCTCATAAGAGAAAAAAAATATCCAACAAGCTAGATAAACTCTATTAAGTAGATCTACAAAAAATCTTTATTTCATCAGCATATAAAACATGACTTGGCATTAGGGGTGTCAAAATGGATGGTTTGGATGGATATGGATTTGGATTATAATGGATGGATTGAAGAGTCTATTTAAAAATTTATATCCATTAGGATTGTATCAAACAAATCCAATCCAATCCATCCATTTAAAAAAAAGAGTCCATCTAATTTATCCATCAACCCATTTTTAATGGATGGATATCCAATCCATCCATTAGGCCCAACTATTTATTTTTTTACCAATTAGGCCCAACTATCTATATTAATATATAAATATATATACATATTATATTATATTCAATAAATAAATAATTAAATAGGAGGTTGGTGGTGGTGGCAGCGGTGGCCGATCGGAGCTTCAGCACAGCAGCGCTTCGGCGGCCAACAGTGGTTGACGGTGGTGGCAGGTCGGAGCTCCGGCGGCCGGTGGTGGTGCTCTAGCGACTCGCAGTGGTCAGCGGCCGCGTGTGGTGGAGATGTGGTGGTTGCTTTATAAATATATATATATATATATATATATATATATATATATATATATTTACATTTATATATATTTTTTTGGTGATTTACATTTTTATATATACATATATTTACATTCATAGTTCATTTTTGTAATCCATTGGATTAAAAAAAAATTAATTGATGGATTAGAACCATCCACAAATCAAATGGATGGATCCAATCCAATCCATTAATTTTTTTTTTGTAGGATGGACCGGATATCCAATTGCTAAATGGATCACTTTGACACCTCTTGGCATCCGAAACCGCTTACCATTAGCTAGAGCTTACCATCATCAAGCTTGGATATACCTCTACTTAAAACATCTTCAGCTAAATAGAAGAGAAGAGGGGGACAAGGATTCACCTTGTCTAACTCTTATCTTACAGCCAAGAAAAACAACAACAGAGTCATTAACATAGAGAAAGAGAGCTTAACCGAGTGAAGAATAATACTGTATTTATTTTGTAAATTATAGTTAAGTTAGGTATAATAAGATGTCATTACTACTCTATAATTTCAAGATGTCTTATATTTTCTACTATTTAATTAGTTAGTCTTCCATCTCCATTCGATGGCAAATGTTTTTTTACTTGTATCACTTCACTAAAAGAATTTTTCATCTTCTAAATTTGAATTTACAATAAATTTGTTGTGCTTTTATGTAATAATTGGTTTTTTTATATAGTAATTTGCTTATGTTTTAAGTTTATTTTTATTTGTTTTTCTACTTATATTTTGACATGTTATAGTGTATAAAACTAATGTTTGATAAAAAAATTGTTATTGTATTTAAGTTGTAAGCACTTTTGATTTTGTTCTATGAAATTTATTTTGTCTATAAAAATTTACTCTTTATAGTTACACGCGGAGACTGCACTCTTGGTTAAATAAATTCTCTCATTTTCTACTTGTCATATTGTAATTCCCATAATTGGAATTGGTGGATTCTTTGGTTGTGGAACAATTAATGTATCAGAGGAACATACTAATTTCAGGTCCTCATTTAACACCCACCATTTGTTTGTTGAAAGTCCCTTTAAAACCACCTTCTCTTGGAACCTCATTCTATTTCAAGACATCAAAACAATTTTGTTCAGGCTCCAACCTTCTTCTTTACAGATAGTTAAGCTCATTTTTGGAAGTGTTTTGCCTGCTTATGCCACTTTAGAAAATTTGTTGGAGACACACAACCCAACAATGAATGTATTGTTCAAGAATATATTGACACAACAGTGGAATGCAAAGCACTTGTGTATGGTGATTTCATTGTCTTTGCAATTGAACTTTATATTCTTGATTGGTATGCACTCAATGGAGCAAATCATACCAAATGCTGCTATTAGTCAAAGTGACAGTTAGGGTGGGGAAATACAAAATTTCTCTATCCAACACAAAGCCACTTTTTAACTCCTATAGGCCCTATTTCCGGTTTTCTTAACTTTATTCTAGAAGGACCACAAAGTTTATGTTGTTTGTACTTTGACCCTAATAAATAATAATATGAATGAAATTAAAAAAAAAAGTAAAATATCTCCCGAGGTCCCTTAACTTATTTTCAGATAATGAATAGGTCTCTTAACTTCTTTTTTAAACGATTAGGTCATTAAGTTTTAAAATCTTTTCACCATTATCTCTTTTAACGTTTTTTCAGTAACACCATTTAACTATTTGCTACCTGACTGTTTGACTGCAGACTTGGCATGCCACCTAAGCTAATTTGACTAAGGACATACTGTTCACCACTAAAATTACTACATGTGGCTAATTTGACTAAACAAAACTGTTCGCCACTAAAATTGCTTCGGTGCATCAGTGTCATATACTCATGTTCTTCCCTTTGTAACTTGCTTCCTCCATTGTTGCAATCTGATTATTTCACTGCAGTATTTACAATCTGCTTCCTTGTCCCTCGCCTTGTTCTTGTATCATCAATTAATTAAAAATAAAAAAGGAATCCTAATAATAAAAACTGAACAAATCCAGTCGCCGCCACCAACAACAATGCCTGCACGAAACTGTTCATCAATTCATTGTCGCCATAATGAGATCTTGATTTGCTAAGAAAATATTATCCAACGGGAGAAAATCAAACAATGCACACAAGGTAAACCAAGATAACCCCCATTCAAGAAAAATCATCCCCTGGAGTACCAACAATGCGAGCAACCTAACCTATCTCTCCTCCAAATTCATATAAATTCCAATTCCCACACAAACAACTCATCAAAGCAACTACATTCAGATTTGGGCTAAACATAGAACAAGTATCAACATCAATTGAAAAGCAATTAGACCCATTAATTCATTCATTGAAGCCCCAAATTCTATTATCTCCGAAAAAATTGCCCTATTTGGGGTTCCAAGAATAGCCAAAATTAGAGTCAAAATAGTAGCAAAGTCGCCCTTCTTTCATGGGCTTTTCCTACTAAATGGTTCTTCTTCTAAAACCTTTGGAGGGAGGCTACTCTATTATATGCATTTTCACAGTTTCTGGAAGATGACGATGAAGATGAACACACTATTCTATGGTTTTTTTTTATTAATAAAATAAAAATATTAAACAAGTAAAAAAAGTTATAAAAATATAAAATAAAATATTTCCCTGCAAATTAAATGTCATTTTAGTGGGAAAAGTGGTAAATAAAAAAAGAAAATACAATCTTCTTTAAGGACTGAATATTAAACAACACTAACTTGGTTGAAAAAAGTGGAAACAAGTTGCAAGTGGTCAATCTCAACCATCCAATATATATATATATATATTATATCAATGGTCTACATGTGTATTTGTGTTGGATAGGGAAATATTGTATTTCCCCATGCTAGCCGTTACCTAGTCAAGTCCTGAATAACCTCAAAAAAGGGGCAAGTCCTGTTCCCTTACCACAATGCAACTACGCAACTACCTACCTACCATCATAATAACACACACATGACATGGGAAGCTCAACACTTCAACCTGCTTCTTTCCATGAACTCTCGCAAGCCTCCCCAATCATCCTTTATTCCTTTTCCCTACCTCATCTTCTTCAATTTATAGTCTAACAAGGTGGAGTAACATGCTCACATCATTTTTTGGCGTGAACCGAGTATCCTCTGCGCGCAACTGCAGAGACTAATCCTTCGAGCCGGGTAGGACCACAATGCGCGGCAAAACTCTCTCTCAAGAGATTTAACGCAGCTGCATTCCCAAGGCTAGATTCGACCTTGGTTAAGCTGGAAGAGACCCAGATGGTCATCCGAGCACTCTTGGTCTTGGGTACATGCTAACATCGTTTCTGCCATCGAATGCAAATCGGGTATGCAGAATGCTGCCAGTGCTATATATTATATAACAAGCATTTTAATATGATTTCCAACACAAACTATATATCATTCTTGGTAGTTTTGCTCTCATGTTGTCTAGTTAATTTATTTTGAACATATTTCAACATTTATCATTTGTTTTTTGAATTATCAATTAGTTATCAAATGATGAGCTTATTCAGAAGCGAAACCTGGTTGCTGTATGTGCTCCTTCTATTTAGAACCTGCCAATCAAAAGATCAAGACATTGGCGAGATATATCCTGGCTTCAGTGCATCTAGGTTGGATTGGAACGACCATAATGGGTTTTTCTTACTATCCAACAACACAGCTTTCGCTTTTGGGTTCTTTACTACACTTGATGTTTCATTGTTTGTGTTAGTAGTCATTCATTTGAGTAGTTTCAAAGTGGTTTGGACTGCCAACAGAGGCTTGCTTGTGAGAAATTCTGATAAATTTGTGTTTGGCCTTAATGGGAACGCATATTTAGAAGGTGGAAATAGTGTGGTTTGGGAAACAAACACAATAGGACAAAAAGTGAAGGCCATGGAATTGCTAGACTCAGGAAATCTGGTATTGCTTGGGGAAAATGGTACACCTATTTGGGAGAGTTTTAGCCACCCTACTGATACTCTTTTGCCTGGTCAACCTTTTGTTGAAGGAATGGGTCTCAAAAGCTTCCCTAACCGCATGAACTTGTTTCATTATCTTGGTTATAAAACAGGTGATTTAGTTCTCTATGCTGGTTTTGATACTCCTCAGTTGTATTGGTCTCTATCAGAAGAAACAAGGAGAAGTGATCCCAAAAATGTCACATCCAAAGGTAAGGTTCACTCTGCTTCTTTGGTTTCCAATTCATGGAACTTTTATGACAAAAATGGAGCTTTGTTGTGGAAAACTATTTTCTCTGACCATTTAGATCCTAAGTCATTTTGGGCTGCTATTTTGGATCCTAATGGTGCAATCTCTTTCTATGATCTCAACAAGGGAAAGGCTACAAACCCTGAGGTGTTTAAAATACCACAAGACCCTTGTGGAATACCTGAGCCTTGTGATCCTTATTATGTTTGCTTCTTTGAAAATTGGTGTGAATGTCCTGCACTTCTAAGATCACGTTTCAATTGCAAACCTCCAAACATCTCAGCATGTTCTTCTTCTAGGACTTCAACAACAGAAGAACTTGTATATGTTGGTGAAGAGCTTGATTACTTTGCACTCAAGTATGATGCACCAGTTTTAAAATCAACACTCAATTCATGCAAAGATGCTTGTTTAACAAATTGCTCATGCCTTGTACTTTTCTATGATAATAGTACTGGTAGATGCTTTCATTTTGATCAGACTGGGAGCTTCCAACGCTTTAAGGGGAGCAAAGGTGGTTATGTTTCATATATGAAGGTCTCCACTGATGGTGATGAGAAGAATAGCAACAAAAGTGGAAGGAAGAGCATGCTGCTAGTTATTGTCATAGTAATTCTTACAGTTCTTTTTATAGCTGGTCTTATAACAGGATATTGGTACTACAACAATCACAAGAAGAGGAGTTCTGATGAGTATCCACAAGATACCACCATAGGGGAAGATGATTTCTTTGACAGTCTCTCTTCGATGCCAGCGCGTTTTACTTATAGTGCTCTTGCTAGAGCAACTAAGGACTTTTCAACAAAAATTGGTGAAGGAGGTTTTGGTTCAGTGTATCTTGGTGTGCTTGAAGATGGAATCCAATTGGCTGTGAAAAAATTAGAAGGGGTTGGACAAGGAGCAAAAGAGTTCAAAGCAGAAGTATCCATAATTGGAAGTATTCACCATGTTCATCTGGTGAAGCTGAGAGGGTTTTGTGCTGAAGGTCCTCATCGCCTTCTTGTTTATGAATACATGTCAAGAGGTTCTTTGGACAAATGGATATTCAAAAACAGTGAAAACACTTTGTTGTTGAATTGGGATACAAGATACAACATTGCAATAGGCACGGCAAAAGGATTGGCCTATCTTCATGAGGAGTGTGAAGTGAGGATAATTCATTGTGATATCAAACCACAAAACGTTCTTCTTGATGATAACTTCATGGCCAAGGTATCTGATTTTGGATTGGCTAAGTTAATGAGCAGAGAACAAAGCCATGTGTTTACAACTCTTAGGGGCACAAGAGGGTATTTAGCTCCAGAATGGATTACTAACTATGCAATTTCAGAGAAGAGTGATGTGTTCAGCTATGGAATGGTCTTGCTTGAGATTGTTGGAGGAAGAAAAAACTATGATCAGTGGGAAGGCGCAGAGAAAGCGCATTTTCCTTCTTATGTGTCTCGAATGATGGAGGAAGGGAAACTAAGAGAAGTTCTTGACCAAAAGATAGAGATTGATGAGAAGGATGAAAGAGTTGTGACTGCTCTTAAAGTTGCTCTTTGGTGTATACAAGATGACATGAATTTGAGACCTTCCATGACCAAGGTGGCTCAAATGCTTGAAGGTCTGTGCCTTGTACCCGATCCACCCTCGTTATTACAATCAAGTACTTATTCATCTTTCTTGAAAATGAGTAGTGGAGAAGCTACTTCATCAGGACTAGGTAGTTTTTATAGTAATGTTCCTTTGTCATGTGTTGAGTTATCAGGGCCAAGATGAGATCATTAGATGCAGATGAATCTTGCATGCGTATATATAATATGTACATACACCTTCAACTTTGCTCTTTCAACATACTCCTTTGCCTTAGCATAATCTCCACAAATCTATTAGAAAAAAAAACGGAAGAAGAAAAACCATATGAAAGAAACATCAAATTTCATTAGACAGACATATATTTTAATCACGATGGACCATACTTTTCTTTCCATTTTCTAATATGAGCCAGTTACAGTTTACAATAAAATTTACCTATAGCACTTTGTTGTAGTAGTATTTAATCTGACACATTATCATGCTGAAAGTGAAACTTTTATTTCATTTGAAGAGCTTTTTGATTTTTTAAGAGAAAGAAGATGATGAAGCTCCAAACCAAATTACCTCCTTCAAAAACTAAGCAAAGTTTGCAAGCAAAAGACCATTATTGGGATCCACTTCAATCATGTACTGATAATAAGCATGAATCTCTTCCACTTCAATCATGTACTGATAATAAACATGAATCTCATCTCTAATTCTCTATGTATGAAACAACTTCAATATTAACCATAAGAATTATATCATATGTATGTGTACATTTAATCTTTAACCTTTTGGCTTCGGGAAGACCCTTAACCATTTCCATATGAAGATATCTTTACGTCAATGATTCTTTCGGTGAATGGTATTGGTGATGATTGATATTCTTTTTTTATGTAGAAGGAGTGGTCACTGCCACTAGAAACTCACACATACAACTGTGGTCTCGAGTAACAATTTCGACATTTACCAGTTGAGCTAGGCCTTACGGATTGAAGATTGATATCCTACTTAATCAAAAAAAAATTGATATTCTATAATTTTATCAACATTTTTATTTTTTATCCATCGTTCTTAGAAGGTGGTTTGGGTTTAACTCAACCCTACAAAACCGGCTTGTAAGGTGGGGGTTGTCTCTTCATTATATATACCCTCTTAAGATCTTATCACTAATCAATGTGGGACTTAGGATTTTTCCCAATAATCCTATTTCAAAAATTTCAAGTGCAAATAAAGTTTTAATTAAACATAACGTATAGAAGTGGATGACATTAAGATCTCCAAAATACTAATTTCCACTCGTGCTTAGGATCAAATTTCGCACTGGCCAACATCGAGTTTGTCGGCTGCGGGAATCAAACTCGAGAGCATTGATGTGTCCATATTTACATCATATTTTCATTGTTATATTCATGCATTTTTAGTTTAATTAGTAATGAGTTCTTTAGTTTTATTTAATCTTTTATGTAGATTTGGATAATTGCATTTGGTATGTTGTGTTTTGTAGGAAATGAGCTTTTTAGTGTTGGAAAGTGGTTTGGAGGAGTTGATATGGAGATAAGAGTCATTTTGGAAGAAATCAGATGAAAAAGAGACAAACAGATCAGTCCACCACCAGGGTGTGTTTCGCGCCACACCCTGCTGTGAAAATTTTAAGTGCTGTTGCGAAACACCACCTGGGTGTGTTTCGCCCCACACCCTGCTGCTGCAGTTTCGGATTTTAGCGTTTTTAACCTAGTTTTTGGGCTATTTTGGGTCCTTTTTGTGCTTAACTATAAATAGGAATTAGAAATACTTGCCTAGGGTTCTGAACTTCAGATTGGAGAGAAGCTTTAGAGGCAAGGATCAAGAGTCTTCATCTTCTTTTCTTCTCAAAAATTCTGGTTTGAATGTTTCTTAACCTTTTCCATGGATTATAACTTTAATATGATTGAGTAGTTTTCTATTTCTAGGATTGGGTAAAACTCTTGGTATGTTTATGAGAACGAATTGAACTATCTTCCCTTTTTATTAATTTTGATCATGCTTTGATTCTATCCTTATTGCGTTTCATTCTTGTGAATTTTTTGACCACTTATTTGCATTTCATAGATAATTAGGGAAGAACTGAGAGGTGAACCTAATTGTTAGAACTATAAGGATTGAACTTGAGACCTAAATCACGAAAGTAGGTTTAGTCTTTCGAGGAACCTATGAATTATCATAGAACTTAATGGATTTAGTTTGAATTCGATTACCACGAAATTAGGAATTGTTTCAATTGAGCACGGTTTTTGTTACTTGAGAGAAAACATTAGCTTCCTTAGAATAATTCACCTTCAAAGAGGATCAAAGTTAATAAAAGGAAAATTAATTTGCAATCATAAATAATCCTTGTGGAAATCCCAATCCTAGGATCCCTTCCTATTTTATAACAACAAACTTTATTTTCTTGCAATCTTAGATTCTATTTGATTTTTCACTATTTGGTTATTACAAATTCTCCTTCAAATTAGTTAAACATTTTTCCTTCTTAATTTAATTAGATTATAATTAGTTGGTACTCAAAAATCACAGTCCCTGTGGATTCGATCTTTTTTACTACTTGACGAAAACCGTACACTTGCGGATTTTCCACACCAAGCATCGGGTCGAGTCCTTGTGTCCCAGGCTAGATTAAGCTATTGGGTCAACAGTGTTGGTTAGTAATTTTATTTTTTGACACCATTATTCTAGTAATTTTTTAAATAAAGGAAATAAAACTATAACCATTACTCCCTCCGTCTCATATTATATGACTTTTTAGCCAAAAAAATTTGTCCCATAATACATGACTTTTTAGAATACTAATGCAACATAAATTTTCTTTTCCAGTCATACCCTTCATTATTTAATATATCTCCTCTTACAATTCTACTTTTTATATTTCTAATGTCATTAATGAAGGACAATTTGGTAAACTAACTCACAATCTCTCTTTTATATACAAAATTAACTATTTTTCTTAATTCCTGTGCCACAACCTTAACGACTTATAATATGGGAATGAAGGAGTATTGTACTCTAGGGGTAAAAAAGACAAGTTATTATTCTTAGGTAAGAAAGAGAGGAGGAGGCGTTTGTGGAATGAGTATTGAAAGTTGACAGAGCTGAGTCCGTTGCGCGCGAACTCCGCACTGGCATACACATAGGCCATAGCATAGAGGGGCACAGAATTTGTCACTTGTCATGCAATGCAACCACGCTGAACCAAATCAAACCAAAACACTCTCCGTTCTCCATTCTCTCTCTTGCTTTCTCTCTCTTTACCCTAACAAACTTTTGGTTGAGTCGACACCCTTTTTATTTTCGCTGGAGTCAATTCATCTTCACACCGTCATTTTCCCTCTCGGTCGCAGAAGTTGAACCAGACTCCGCAGTGTGCAGTGTTTAACCCCGGCGCCACCATCAATCTGCACCATTGTTCCTGCACAGCACCACCTCTGTTCTTGCACAACACTTCCCTCTGTTCCTGCACCGTGCTGTGCCTTCGAGGTAAGGTAACGTCGAACACTGCTCCGTTCGTTCTAGCTTTGTGATTAAAATCTATTGTTGAATTGCAATTGCGTTCTTGTCGATTGAGTAAACATTGTCATGCAATGCAACCACGCTGAACCAAAACGATCTCCATTCTCTCTTTACCCTAACAAACTTTTTTGGTTGAGTTGACACCGTTTCATTTTCGTTAGAGTTGATTAATTTTCCAAAATAAAATAAATTCGGAACAGCTCATTTTTGTTTGCGGAAGTGCTTAGGGTTTTTTTTTAACCTTCCTTCTTCGGAATCCTTCCTCTTGCACATCGTCGAAGTGCTTAGGGTTTTTCTAACAGTTTTCTTCGCAATCCTTCCTCTTGTACATCGTCATTTGATTTTCTCCTCCGTTCTTCAGCTTTGACATCAACGTCGCTGTTAAAGAGAATCCTTCTTGCGCGCAAGGTAACACTACTGTACATTGTATTTATTCATTCATATTTTTATTCTGCTTCAACGCTTTCTTTCCTTAGCGAAACTTCGATCGAGCGACTGATTTCTGATGCATGTGTTTATATTGTATTCAAGCGAAGACCACACTCTGCATCCGCACTATTCCTTCAAGCGTGAGCCGTCGCCGTCATCTGTTGCTGATCGTGCCGCCGCCTGCCGCCGATCGTGCCACTGCTTTTCCCTCCTGTGTCGTATATTGCATATCCATTTTCCTGATCCAACGCTGCGTCTGAGGTAAGCAATGAGAACACCATGAAAATTGTATGATGAATGAAATAGCTATTTGTGACTTCTGAGTTGGTTCTGTTACTGCTATGTGTAACTGTGTGTTGATTTTAAAAGTGATTAAAAAATAGCTATTCTATCCAAAGCACATTTGACTTGATGCACAACACATGCTCTGATGTAGTGATGCTCAATAAAATTGCTTCCAGCCCCAACTGCAGACAAAGCAGTATAGCACCACCACCAATTTGATTTTTATTTCAATAGTTTGGCAATTTATGTGATAGAAAACAGAAGCACCACTGTCACCAATTTAATTGTTTTCAAATATAAATTGAGTTGAAATTATCCAATGCACTACTTGAAGGTACTCGTGAAAGCATTTTCTAAGGATTTCACTACTGCATAACACTATCGGTTTTGGGTTTTATTATAATTTGTATTATGTCTGAAGCTAAACTGGGTCATACAAGCATCCAAACATTGAATTCAGTTACAAATTTGGAGAAATTATATATATTTTACTGCTCATTTATATTTAACTAACAAATGATCTGTTGTAAGTGTTAAGTTTCATGGACAAGGATTCTATTAAATTATCAAAATATGATTCAAGATTACCCTGTTCATGGTTTTAACCATCCACTCTAACCTCTAAAAGTCTAAATATTATCCATTATAACCTCTAATACTGGATGTGTAGATAAATTTTTGATCAAAACAAATGAATTTCATGAATTTCATGGCCTACACTTGGTTGCCGAATTGGCCTTATATAACCATTGCATTTGATGAGGATTAGGGATGAACAATGTGTTGTCCTTCTAATAGATTGCCTTTTTATTGCTTTTCTTTATTATATCATTGGATATGTTTTAGTTTCTTAGCATTCAATTACAAAAAATGGAAGACATGACATTTTGAATACTTGAATAAGTATGGTGAAACTATGGTAGTAGAAGGGAATGATGTTTTTTATTGCAATGGCCCACGCTATTTTAAATACTGCTTATTGTATTTAAATTCTGAATGCTTAATCGCTTTCTTCCATAGCGAAACTTCGAGCGAGTGAACTTTTTTTATGAGAAAATTTACTTGGACAAAATGTTACCATTGTGTTGAGCATAATATTCATCTTGTTTTTACTTTTTTGGCTTCTAGTTTCTGTATGCATTATAGCTTTTGTTGCGTAGTGACAGTGTGTGAATGTGATGATGGACTTGACCTTACGATTCTGATTTGCAGATGTCTCGTCAACAAGAACACGAACACGAGTCTGTTTTTGAGTACTACTTTTGTAGATATTACGAAGACTTGAATGATGAATACTATAAAATCAAATACTCTGATTCAACATATAGGTGTCCGTTCTGCTCGGACAAGAAGTATAGCTCCTCTGGTGAGCTTTTGAAGCATGCTTCAAGATTGGTTAGTTCACAGGATGATCGGGTGAAAGACATTGCAAAGCATTCTGCCCTGGAAAGGTACATAGAAAGATATTTTGATGTGAATATTGCAAAAGATGATTCATCAAACAAAATTATCACAAAGGATCAAAGTTTTGTTTGGCCTTGGAAGGGCATTGTTGCTAACATTGCCACTGAATTTAAAAATGGGAAGCGGGTGGGTGACAGTGGAAGCAAACTGAGGGATGAGTTTACATTAAAAGGGTTTCAGCCCTCCAAAGTTATTCCACTATGGAACTTTAATGGCCATACGGGTTTTGCCATAGTTGAGTTCAATGGTGATTGGGATGGTTTCACCAGTGCTATGAAGTTTGAAAGAAGCTTTCTAGCAGAGCATTGTGGCAAGAAGGATTACCTCGGTTCAAGGCAGCGAGGTAATAGACTTTATGGATGGGTGGCACGCGATGATGACTACAATTCTAGGGATGTAATTGGTCATCATCTCCGAAAAAATGGGGATTTGAAAACTGTTTCTGGAAAAGAAGCAGAGGATAACATGAAAACGTTGAAGCTTGTCTCTGGCTTGGCTAATACCTTAAAATTGAAGAATAAGGAATTAGAGCAGACAGCAGACATGTATCACGATGTTAACGCGTCCTTGAAGACAGCCATGGATCAAAAAGAGAAGATGATTGAGTTTTATAATGAGGGTATGTTGATACTTGATGTGAAAATTTCTAATTAATATTGATATTCTTTTCTTTCTATTTTTTTCACCAAACATACTTGCCTTATTGTGTCTTTCACTGAGTTCAAAGCGGAAATGGTTTATGGCTTTTATAATTATTTCTATCCTTTCATGGTAGCTTACGGTATTTTGCACTTTGTTGTGAATTTTTGTAGTTTGTAAATGATTTTTTTAATCACTCATGGTTGCTGGCTGTTTGTTCCATCTTGTTCAATTAGAAATAAAAAAAATGCAGCAGGACGCTCGAGATTATATGGAAGGAATTTCTAAAAATCATGAAGAGACCAGATTGGGTCTGGAAGCTAAGAGGAAACAACTTGAGCGCCATGAGAATTGGCTGTGTGAGCGTGAAGCACTTAATGGTGATGAGATAAAGAAGCTAGAGCTCGAGAAGAAAAATGTGACATATTTTGTCTGTTTATATTTTTGGGACGAATGCCAGCAATACAGTCTTTTAACATACACTTGAACCCACTTTTTTTGTGATTGGTCTATTTCTTACAATGCAACATCTTTTTTTTGATAAGTGATCAATTTGCAAGGCAGCTTGATTGACATTTTAAAAAATGGAGCAATCATGAAAAGTGTTGTTAGCATTCTTCAATTTATGGATAAGCTAGTCTCTTGTGTCAAATTCCTACTCTTATTTTAATAACTAAATTTGTTTTTCATCTTGTTGTTTGCAGAATGAGAGGGCAATAGCAGAACAAAAAAAGGCTGATGAGAAAATGATGCTTTTGGCTGAAGAACAGAAGGTACAAATTTCATTTTCCTTCATTATTTAATTCAGTTACATGCATTCTCTTTGGTTTTTTGAGGAGTGTTCTTTTTTGGGTTGAAAATTGCAGAAAGAAAAAGAGAAGCTGCACAGAGAAATTCATGAATTAGAAAGGAGACTTGATGCGAAACAAGCATTAGAATTAGAAATTGAACACTTGAGAGGAGCTCTACAGGTGAAGAAACATATGGAAGAAGATGATGTGGAGGAGAAAAAAAAAATTGATGCGATCAAAATGGAACTACAGGAAAAAGAGGAGGAATTGGAAGACGTGGAAGATCTTCAACAAACTCTTGTTGTGAAAGAGCGTAAAACTAATGACGAGTTGCAAGATGCTCGCAAAAAATTAATAGAGGTACACATCTTTCTCTCATAAATGTGAATATTATGATGTTAATATGTCTTTAGGCTTTCAAGAATGAACTCATCTTTGGAAGGTCTTGTCTAACTAATCTTTAATAAAGCCATGATAGGTGGCTATATTTGTGTAAAATACCGTGTAAGTTTAAGCAGAAATGTAGAGTTGATGTTTTTTCATTGACATACAACTGTTTATCTATTGCTTATGGAAGTGTGCCATGTTTTGTTAACATTCAAATCATGTAGTTCGAATCATATTTAGGGTGCTGACAGGATATTTGATGCTATAATTAATAACCACATGTTCCCATGTGTCTGAGATGTTCATGCAATATGTTGTGTTTTAACTGGTTTCTATATTCTAGGAGTTAGTTTTTCAACGTTATCATCCTATTCTCTGAATCATGGGGTTGCTCGATTCAATTGTCTACTTGCTATTCAGTTGTTTGTGTCCAAAGATGATAATTTTAATCCATAAGGTTTCACTATATAGGTAAAAACTGGTAGAATTAGACCAGGTCTGTAGAACACATTATTATCCAGGATTGCAAAGCTCTTATGAACAGACTAGATGTAGTTTGTGTTTCCCATATTGGCACTGACTCAAACACTGCGGCTCATAATCTAGATGGAATTGTAAAAGTAGTAGGCTCAAGGTCATGATTGGGGAATGCCCTGTCCGTTGATGCTCTCACTAGTTGTAATGACTCTGATGTATTTCAAGGAAAGTTGTTGACTTCAACATACCAGATTTTCATTTTACATTTTTAGTTAATTTCCCATATTATTTCATACTGGTTTGTCATTAGGGATCTGATGCTTAAACTTAAAGCAAATTAAGCTCTATAAGTTTGGGTAGTTTGTTGATGTGTTACTTTGCTGCCATGATTTCTTTGTTTTGTTTAAGAAATCTGGTTTCCTTGTTCACAGTGGCTGAAGAGTAGAAATTCCGCTCGAGCCTTTATTTCTGTAAAAAGGATGGGAGAGCTTGATGGTAAGCCATTTCTGGAAGCAGCTAAGAGAAATTTTCCTGATGAAGTGAATGTGAAGGGAGCCAAAAGAAAACTTTCACATGAAGTGAACGTGAAAGCATTGGAGTTGTGCTCACAGTGGGAGGATTATCTTAGAGATCCAGACTGGCATCCATTCAAAGTTTTAACCGATACAGAAGGGAACGTCATCGAGGTACAATGACTTTCAAAATCATGTGTTTTTTTTTTTATTATTACGAGGGGTCTTTCCCTGATGTTTGCAGTATGGACCATGATCTAATACATGTTGTGTTATACTATTCAGGAAGTTTTTGACGAAAAAGATGAAAAACTGAGAACATTAAAGGATGAGCTAGGTGATGAGGCCTATGATGCAGTGACTACCGCTCTGAAGGAGTTGAATGAGTATAATCCCAGTGGTAGATACCCTGTACCCGAACTTTGGAATGTGAAGGAAGGAAGGAAGGCTACGCTAAAGGAAGGTGCTGCGCATTTAATCCGGCAGTGGAAAATGTCAAAAGACACAAAACGGAAAAAAACTTTTGTTATGGGTATTTAACAAGAATAGGTATATAAATTTCGTAAGAATTTATATATGAACCATATGAGCTCTAATACTAAAGTTTTGAAACCTTTAATTTCTCTCACCTTTGTGCTTATTAATCTAATAATCTAATTACCATTTTCTGTTTTTAGGGGCACAAGAGGGTATTTAGCTCCAGAATGGATTACTAACTATGCAATTTCAGATAAGAGTGATGTGTTCAGCTATGGTATGGTCTTGCTTGAGATTGTTTGAGGAAGGAAGAACTATGATCAGTGGGAAGGCGCAGAGAAAGCGCATTTTCCTTCTTATGTGTCTCGAATGATGGAGGAAGGAAAACTAAGAGAAGTTCTTGACCGAAAGATAGAGATTAATGAGAAGGATGAAAGAGTTGTGACTGCTCTTAAAGTTGCTCCTTGGTGTATACAGGATGACATGAATTTGAGACCTTCCATGACCAAGGTAGCTCAAATGCTTGAAGGTCTGTGCCTTGTACCTGATCCACCCTCGTTATTACAATCAAGTACTTATTCATCTTTCTTGAAAATGAGTAGTGGAGAAGCTACTTCTTCAGGACTAGGTAGTTTTTGTAGTAATGTTCCCTTGTCATGTGTTGAGTTATCAGGACCAAGATGAGATAATTAGATGCAGATGAATCTTGCATGCGTACTTTTTATGTTTTATTTCTCATAATATGTATGTACATACACCTCCAATTTTGCATATTTGGTCTTGTCAATGAGTTAGGATTTTGAACCCATGTGAAATTACTTTAAGTTAGCCAAGTGTAGGTGGAGTGGAGTTCAAATTTTTTCTGATGATGATCTTGTGATTTTCTCTCACTTGTTTTCCTGGGAATTGGTTGCAAACTAAAAGGAAAAATAGACAGAGTTTGATGTCCCATATGTGCTGAAAATAGCTTTAGATTTTCCTTCTTTCACTCAACTAATAAGCTATAGATTTTACCAAGCTAGTTATAGATTTTATCAAGGGGATTTCAACTAGGATATATCTACTAGGATAAATGGCTTCCAACTAGGATAAAGAACATAACAAAACTATAACTGCTCTTTTCTTCTTTTATATTTCTACCAAAACATCATATTCTCGAGAGGTACAAAGAGTGGAAGCCTGATAGACTGAGACTGATGTAACATGAGGGTGGCCATTAGTTCCTTGAAAGTGATTAGGTGAATATGTATGCCTCTGTTCATTTTTATCTTGGCAGTCTTTGTCTTCATCTTCTTCAACATCCCAGAGGAATTTTGCATATGAAACCAATTACAATATATTCTACCTAGCCTGATCTTCTCTTTTTTAATTTATTGTTAGTATTTAATCTGACACATTATTAGGCTGAAAGTCAAACTTTTATTTCATTTGAAGAGTTTTTTCGTTTTTTTAAGAGAAATAAGCTGATGAAGCTCCAAACCAAATTACCTCCTTCAGAAACTTAGCATAGTTTGCAAGCAAAAGAGCATTATTGGGTTTTACTTCAATCATTTTCTGGTAATAAGCATCGGTCTCATCCCTTCCATGTCCACCACCTGTGTCTCTTCCACCACATATTTTGCCACCATCATCACTCCCCATCCCATTACCCATTACCAAAGTCTCGGATTCATGATCCAAAAATTGTTTATCTAAACCAGAAGCTGAAAACAATTTCCAAACTGAAGGTGTTGTTTTGTTGTAAACTTTTTGTTGTTCTTCCACTATAATCTGTTGTTGAGTCTTGAGAAAGTTATTACTACTACGTATCTCAGCTAAGTTTTGTCTTGTAATACTTGGAAGTGTTCTAGGTAGATGAAGACTGAGTTCTGGATCAGGTGAAGAGTATTTCGTGGAATTGGGAAGTAGTGAATCTGGAATTGGTGCGCTAGAGGCTAGAGCTTCTTAGTAACATGTTTTTGGTGTTCAAAAAAATCAATTGAAGGGCCATAAAAGATAGTGAAAAAGTAAGAATATCTGATGAGAGTGAGTGAGACATTGAGAATGAAAGAAGGGGACTCTGATTTTTATATATACATACATACGCTCTCCTATATGAATTATAACTAAACTTTAGACAATCTGAATGAAATGTAAGTAAAATTTATTTGTCGAGAGATCGATTTTGCTTAGATTTGAGATCAAAGCTTAGAAATCAAATTCTAGCTGAGATATCGACTTTGCTTTCTTTGTGGGCATTGAGAGTGACAATTTATCTTCCTTTTGTATGAATGCCAGAATATTGGTCATACTTCAAGCAATTGTAAAAATCAATTGTAGTCTAGGGCGAGATGTACTAAAGAAAAACAGGTTTAAGAGCCAATTGTTAAGTCTAAAATTGTTTTCTTTGTATATCCCTAAGGAGAAGAACATGAATCGGGATCAGGATAAAAGAAAAATAATTGATATGAATGTTGGATTGTCTAAAGATACTATTTCGAAATTTAGCGGTAGCTCATCAGATGCAAATAAAGAATTGGCTTAGAAGAATTTCATCAACCAAAAAAATGTCGAGACTCTTGCTATATTTATTTAGGATGAAGTTGTAGTGGATATTGAAGATGAAACGTTGGCTCATTGTGTATGTGTAATATTGTGTGTTGTATTTATTTTTCATTTCCTCTAAACAATTAGTGAAATAAAAAAAATACACTTTTAATCTTTGAATATAAATGTTCTACCTGTCTATGTCTAGCTTGACAGAAGCTGACAATGGGTGAAATTAACTTAGTGTTCATAGCATTTAAAATACGTTCGCAGTCAAATCAACTCAAATCCTCTTGCTTGACTTCCAAACAATTGGTCTCCTATATATGTACCCGGACCCCACTTCCACTTCATTGTTAACGACACAACTCTGTACTTTGCCAACCTAGCACTGTATCTCGAAGCGACAAGATGATCATGCTTAAATATTAAGATTATTAAACTAAATAATAATTTCAGTGATTGTAAAATGGAATTGTGATGTTAGTACATACAATTTCTCTCATATCTTGTCTTGCATGCATATAAGTTAATTATGAATAATTTCTTAGTTAGGTTGAAATATTGATGAAATTGTCTCTCACTCTTGTCAATTTCAGCGAAATGGAATTCCGAGTTTAAATCTGAGGTGATTAGTAGTAGTGTGTGTATGCGTGGTGTTTATTTGACATTTCATCTGGGTAGAAAAAAAGTTGATGAAATTTGTTCAATATACATCAGTTCACAAACACATGTATGAATTCTTGCATGAAGATAAATTTGACCAGTTAATACATTAGCCAGAAAACACATTAACTAAATTAGATAGCCATATTTTAAATAGCTAATCCCATGGCTAACACCTAGTATCTATATGAAGACACAAGTTAAGTGAGAAAGAGAAAGAATACATTAGTTAAAATGTGATGATATCTCATATATATCAATCATGGTTGAAACAACTTATCCCCACATCTGCATTTCCATGAAAGGAGGTAGTAGCTATCATTCTCATCATCAGACACTTTGAAACCCTTCTTTTTCCGGTGATCAGGAACGACCACGGTAGCCATGCAAGGCCTACAGTTCATGCACTTGTTCACACAAACAGGTGGCTTTGACCCTATCAGCACTTTGCTTTCCTTCCTTCCCATATCAGATAACACCAATCCACCTGTGCTCAACCACACAACAGTATATATATATATATATATATATATATATATATATATATATATATATATATATATATATTCAAAACACAACAACAATATAAGAATAGAAGGGGTGCTATATAGCTAGCTAGAGTGAGTGAAACTTGAAAGACCCGAAAAATGCATGTCAAAATCATATATGAAAAGCTGGTTCATGGATTAGCAAAAGCATGGTACAGTATAGCTAGTTAGGTTGCTCCATATAAAGGTGAAATGGGAAAGTGTTTTGTTACCTGATATAGGAAGTAGAAGGATGAGGGAAAAAATGAAAGTCACAGTGATTGGAACTTTGAGTCCATGTGAAGAGAATGTTGAGATATTAGCAGAAGGAGCCATATTTGTTACTGTACGGACGAGTTTATGAAGGAGCTAGTAGTTGATTTTGATTGGATACTACTGATGTAAGTAAAGTTCAGTGAAGAAGGTTTGGGAGAGGATTGGGAGAGAATGATCAAAAATGTTAAGAAGAAGACTTAAATTAATTCATTGAAATGTTAATAGTAGTAGGTTATAAAGTTGATAGAGATGTTTCCTATGGGAGTGACAATGTTCTGGTTTCCATGGTTTGTACTAACCAATGAGAATAGGATTCAAACAGTGTTGTTCGGTCATTTTTGGGAAATTGGGGAACTGACTTTGAAGTGTTGCTGACTGAGGAGAAGGAGACCAGTGTGTAGTGTGTAGTGTGTAGTGTGTGTGTGTGTGTGTGATCCCTAACCCTTCCTTGGAAACATCATAAATTTTCTGTTTTCTGAAAATTATGTTTTTGCCCTTCATTTACTGTCGGGATATCAGAAAAATTATAATGAGTTGACCAAGGCAATGTCATGGATAATCTATCCATCCCTCTCATTTTTTATAATTATAATAATTGGTTTTTATAATTTGTGTATTCACCTACTTACATCTGTTTGTTTGGCATAGGTTTTTGATAGAATAAACTGAAGTTAATTGCAATTAGTTATACGTTACTAATTCTAGTACTCCAGTTTAATACAATTTTTGCTTATAAAAAAACAGTTATAAGTTAGTAAATTTAATTAGAATCACTATATATAATGTACATTCATTGTCAAGGTTGTCAAAATCAAATCGGACCAAATGGGTGCCGAACCACTATCCAATTCAAGTGAGGCTCAAAATCGTCTTGCATGAAACCAATATAGTTGAATCGGTAACTGGACAGAAAATTAGCCAAAAATCATGAATCAGACCAAAAACCAAATTTCAACTTGTTTTTCCTTAAAAAAAATATGAAGTATCATGTTGATTTTTGGAAAAAAATGGTAAATGTTTTCCTCAAAAAGGTACATAAAAGCCTACAAATGAGAACAAGAAGATTAAAAACTTACCACAACCTCTTGCTTCAGGGCGAACTCAATATTTTCCTGTTCAGACCTTGTTTCCACGATCCAGCGATGAAAAGCGAAAAACTAGATCTCACGAACTTGCTGTCTAAATTTCAACGCGATCCAACATCTCATTTCTATTTTCTTTTTTCTCTTTGGTGACTATTCTCCTCACCAAAAATACTCTGCTCTTTTAACCCTAATTTAACTTTATATTTCTGCTTAAAAATATATGAAACACTTAATGGACTAAAGTAGTATTTGGACATTTTCCACAAAGAAGCTACCCTAATATTACCCGACATTTTTTTCTTCATCCCTACACTCATATATAATTAGATAATATTTTATTCTTTTTTTATAATATTCAACAGAAATAATACAAACAAAATCAATATAAAAGCATGCAATTTTGTGAAGTTTCTGATTTCTCAAAAACAGTATCAAATCAAGTAATACTAGTACCATAGTAACACATACTGTATATGTAATTGTATGTAATGGCAATGCTTAACTAACCTAATAATATCATAATACGACCTTCTTCGGCAAAAAAACCATGTTGGGGCAAAAAAAAAATTATTTACCAAAATAATGCACATTTTGGTTTATTTACCAAAGTAGGGCAAATTTTGTTTATAGTTCAGAAGTCCCCCACCCACCCCCCCCCCCCCCCCAGGGTGACTTCTGAACTGTGTTTTGCAATTTTTTTAAAATGCAGTTCAGAAGTCGCCCCCCCCCCCCCCCCCCCCCAGGGTGACTTCTGAACAGTGATTTGTAAAAAAATTTTAAAATGCAGTTCAGAAGTCGCCCCCACCCCAAGGTGACTTCTGAACTGTGTTTTGCAAAACAAAATTTAAATGCAGTTCAGCTGTGTTTTGCAAATTTTTTATTTAATTATATATTAATATATAAATACCTAAATAAATTAAAAATAAATTTATAAAAATGATTATACCTATTTATAATTTTCAGAAATAAACAACAATTTTCAGAAATACAAGAATACAAAATAAAAAACGAAACGAGAGGAAAACATGATCGAAACTACTTCCATGAAACATTTTCTGGTAGTGGCCATTGGACCGCTGGAGGGATAACCCGACAGATGATGTCATCGGTGGAAATAGTTGTTTCGACGCACAATTCGATAGGACTCCGAGTATGAGGTTGAAACATCTCATGCTGCTGAAACATCTGTCGAACGTGTTTGTCAGTCTTGATAGTCATTACGCACCACCGAATACGATTACCTTCACCGGTCCGGGGGTAGCGATAAACGATACGAGTGATCGTTTGCTCCTCACCCTCCAGCTGCGCCTTTTCCGTTAGTTTTTCATTCAGTACGGCAAAGGTGATGTTGTTCTTAAGCCTGGAATAAATGGTGTTTGGACCACTAAAATACACACCATCTTCTTCCCTGTACATAACATGGGCCTAACAATGAAGTGTACAATAGTGGTTGATGACTCTTTCCAGTATGACTGGTTGTGGTGGGGGTGGTCGCAGTAGATGAATGATTTCTTCCGGAGTGCGTATTGTGTCCACGTACAGCTCCAAGAGACTACGTCCCATTGGAATGTTAGCATGAGCTTCCATCATTGCGCGAACGTCGTCGTCGCTTTGGATCTCCATGACAGAATAACGGAATGTCCCGTCATCTCCACAATTGTACTTTCTGTAATGGATACGCTCCACTTCTTTACGCCAGCCTCCCTCTGGCCGTATCTTCCTCTCAGCCTTCTCCTTGAGTTGGGCGAATGTGATGTCCTTATTCATCCTACAAAAGATATGATTAGGACAACGAAAGACAACACCATGTTCATCGGTGGTTACAGTTCCACTGTGATAAAGTGCGGTTAGGAATTTGTCATTTGAGTACTGGGTTGGGCACAACTGCCATTCCATTTCAGCGGGTTGGGCGACGGTGTTTGGGAAGAACCAGAGAAGACAAGATTAATCAGAAATATAGGTTGAGGGTAAACTGTTGGTGTGAATTTGAGTGTAATGTGAGAAAGTATTTATAATAGGGGTGATCGTATGTAAGCCGTTGATTTTGGATGATCTTAACCATTGATTTTAGGGTTTAGTGTCGGCAAAATCTAGGCCGTTAAAGAGTATCGGCAAAATCTAGGCCTTTAAATAGTGTCGGCAAAATCTAGGCCATTAAAGAAATTAAGACCTATGCACTCTGCACAATCCACATTTTAACAGTGCACTCTGCATAATGCACACTGTAATAGTGCACTTTGCACTATGCACAATGCACACTTTAATAGTGCACTATGCACAAATTAAAGCACTATTAAAGACAAAAGAGTAAATTATTGATCCAAATGTAATAAATGTCACATAAGATTAAACCCTTAAAACTAATAACTTAGTTAATATAAAATTACAATAATTGATAAATTAAACTAAAAAGACAGTACAGAAAAAAATTAACAAAGATGAGACCCAGTTCTACACTTTCGAGGTTGGGGGACACGCCGTGGACGTTGATGCCGATGTGGTGGTTGATGTTCTTCCTCAGTCGGGGCAGGGGGCGGTGGCTCTGGAAAATATTGGGGAACTAATGAAGAACTAGCACCGCCGGCCTGCTCTTGAATTTGACGAAGCAACGCCAGAGATTGCGCAGAGTCGGGTTGGACCCCAAAGCATTCATAGAACATATCGGGGTCCCTTTCGGTGATAGAATGTCGATATGTATCTTGAAAAGGAGTATGTTCTACTGACTAGTTGTATTGTTCGTAATATTGGAATGTTGGTGTGTGGGAGATAGAGTGGCGGTGAGGCAAATCTTCTTGGAATGTTGGTTTGTGGGAGATAGAGTGGCAGTGAGGCACATCTTCTTGGGTCCTCTGTTGAGTTGGTGGTGCACGTCGATGTCGATTACGGTTACGTTCTCGACGTTCGGTTTGAGTAGTTGGGGGAGCTGGCACGTCTTGTTCATCTTCTTCATCCACATCACCAACATTTGCAAGACCACGTGGATCCCTTAGATGTTGGTCGGCTGAAATGTATGGCTGATGTGTGAAAAACGTGTGCAAGTATACACAGTCACAAACAAGTAGTATAAAAAGATCGAACCCACAGGGATTGGATTAACTTTTGTATGCTTAAGAATATATAAATTAGTGCAGCTACACTACTCACAGTTTTGGATGGAGTTGAAAAGAAAACAGAATGTAAATATGCAATAAAGTGTAGAGGAAATCAGTTGAGAATGATAATTGAGATGTCTTCACCAAATAAGTCACTTTCAAGAGTTATGTGCTTTTATGTGGTGCAGATGCACTGAGTGCAGCTGCATCAGTATGTGCCTTTCAGCTACTTTCTTGAGAGTTTCGTTACAAGCTCTATATGATCCTGTTTTTTTGCGGTAAAGAGTAGGGTTGTCAGTGCCTCTCTCGCCCCCTTACAGATGATCCAAGTTGCTTAAATAAGTACACTCTTGTATCTTAAGTTCTCTACACTTTGATGTAAGGACTATGTTAACCTTAAGCTAAGAATTAACAAGGAATTAACAAGCTAACTTCATTAAAACAAGTTTAACAAAAAGCTTCATTAAACACTTATCCTTACTTAGTTCTTGATTTCTAGTTATAAACCATGTCTGTGAATATAACTCTACTTATTCTAAGCGATCAACCTTAAAATAAGATGGATGTAGTATAACACAAGAACCAAAATGCATACACCATATAAAAACACAATAACTTTCTCAAAAGATCATTATAAGGTTAGAACATCTCAACTAAAGAGATTTAGCTCATCATAGGCATTGCAAGGCAAATAAAGATGAAATAAAATATGTTGAAGTAAAGGAAATTACAAGAGAAAACAATAGGGTAGAGATTACACCAATTGAAGAACTCTTGCATAAGTTTGCCAAGCAGTGCAGATGCACTGATTCCTTGCACTAGCTAACTCTATGAAGAAGTGAAGGGAGAAGTCGTCAATTCCTTCCTCCTCTTCTTACAAACTAACAACTAATTTAAACTATAAAGAAAATAAAACTTTGAAACTAAGAAAAACTAAACTAAAAAGAACATAAAAAGGATTATATGATATATGAGATATTTTTCAAGTGAGGAATTTGAGTCCTATTTATAGCCTTGGAGGTTTCCTTCATGTTGAGGTTTCCTTGCTGATTTGAGTTAACCAAACCATGGTTACTTTTTAGCCTTTGAAAAAGCAATTTGAGTTTCACACTCAAATATCAAGAGTGGTCCAATTAGAGCTTGCCATATGGTTCATGAAATGATTTCTTCAAGTGGTCATCCATTGTGGGCGCCTCCTTTATAAAGTTTCCATGTGCCCCATGTGATTGTGGATCAGCTATAATGTCATTTGGAGGTGCCTTTGTCTTCTTTTGGTTTGAGGTGCTTCCGGTGTTGGCCTTTTTCTACCATTCGCAGAATGGTGCAGCTGCATCAAGTGCAGGTGCATGCAGTGCAGGTGCACTGGATGATTTGGATGAAATCTTTTACTTTGTGTATTGTGTTCTTCCAATGTAGATGTTTTATCTGAAAATACTCACAAACATATCAAACATACCAATATCTAGACATCAAGCTTAATATTGTGAATGACCACTTGCTTTATCCTTTAATGTTGTTTATCTAATTTCTTCTATGATATTTACTTAATTTATACTTGATTTCAACAATTTATTTAGGTTTAGTTGTATAAATAACTCTATATAAAATAGAGTTATCAATGGCCTTGATTTTTTTAGAAACCAGCGCATGTATTTATCTGACTGCGTTGGTTTAGCAAAGCACGGTCGACCCACAACACATCGATTTTCTCTATCATTCCATAAATCAATTAACTGTCTGTGATATACCGCCTAATTGACATCAGTCTGTCCCTGCATGGTGATGTTGTGCATGTGGCTGATATCTATTGGTGCTGATGGTATGTCTTGGACGAGGCCAAATTGCAAGGTCACTCTATCCGCATGGTGCCATTCTACAATATGGAAACAGACCATAGCCGTGTTTGTAGTCCATATGCCTTGGTGCCGATATGCTATTTCTGGCAAATTGAATTCTCGATATAGCAACCACTCAAACTCTTCATGTGTCATGCGGTCTATTGTTGATCTGTACAAAACAAGGCTTTTTGGACACTTAGTGTGGCTAAGTGGCGTGCGAACCCATCTGGTAAAAAAAAAATTGTTAACGTAAAGAAGAAATATAATTGTTAGTATTCATAAGTTGTGTCAAATTTTTACCTCTTTGCTAGTGGCCATTCATAAGGACGGTTGCAGTCTGGTGCTAGGAACGGCATGCGGTACCAGACCCAAGACTGTAACAAAAGAGTACATCCACCCATTGTGCGTGAGGAGCATGTAGCTGTCTTACACAACATTTTGTATAAGTTCGTTAGACATGCTGACCCCCAGCTTTAACTTGAAATTTCATCGAAATTTTTCAATAGGGGTAGGTATTTTATGTTGACTCTGTTTGATGATTTGTCTGGGAGTATGTATCCCCCGATCAACTGCAATAGGTACGCCCTACAATAGTGTCTTCGCACTTTGTTGGAAGCGCCCTCTGGAACATTATTAAATTCACGTTGTAGCAGAGTGAACTTAATTTGGTTGCCTACCATGCCATTTGCTGGGATAGGCTTACCCAAAAGTTGTTCGCATACTCGATCCCAAATTTGTTCACAACTTCCAGTAACGGCATTTCCATCAACGGGAATTCCCAACTGCAACGCCACGTCTTGGAGAGTTATTGTGCACTCCCCTACAGGAAGATGAAAAGTGTGTGTTTCTGGTCTCCAGCGTTCGACCATTGCTGCCACCAAAGCTGGATTTATTTTGAATGCGCCAATTGAAGCAATGTCACCAAACCCAACTCTTTCTATTAATGGTAATATAGAGGCATCTGGTTCGGGAAGATTGAATGCATGGTGAACTTCCATTGGGTCATCGTTGAGAAGCATGGAAATGTGAGGTTCTTCGTTTAGTAAGGAAGACATTTTTAGAGGAAGTGTTGTTGAAGAGTTATGGTGAGGAAGTGTTGTTGAAGTGTTGTTGAAGAGTTCTGGTTGTGTTGCTGCCTTTTGTACAAGAACATTTCAGATGCCCTCAATGAATGTTTCACGTGGGATGCAATGAATGCTTCACGTGGGATGCAATGAATGTTTCATGTGGATGCAATGAATGTAAAAAAAATGATATGACATTCACGTGGATCCTGATTCAAATTGTGTACAAGAACATTTCAGCTGACCATTTGCTGGATGCAATGTATGTGCACAAGAAGTTAGAATATCAATCATTTTGAAGAAGAAAACATGGGAATGGAGATGATGTTTCACGTGGGACACTTGCCTGGAAAATAAGCAATGACATATTCTTTGAAATATCTTTTCAACACAGTAAAAGATTCGAAACAATGACTAAAAAAGGTTTTTCCTAAGTCTAAAAAATGACTTTTTTACCATATTTAGATCAATTATAACCAATTTTGTTAAATTACTAAATTAAATAAAATGATATCACATTATAGTAGAGTTATAGAACTACGGTTTCATGTTTTGAATTAGTACTAACGGACTTATAACCCACGTGTACAAAATTCGAAACAATGACTAAAAAAAGTTTTTCCTAAGTCTAAAAAATGACTTTTTTACCATGTTTAGATCAATTATAACCAATTTTGTTAAATTACTAAATTAAATAAAATGATATGACATTATAGTAGAGTTATAGAACTACGGTTTCATGTTTTGAATTAGTACTAACGGACTTATAACCCACGTGTAGAAGATTCGAAACAATGACTAAAAAAAGTTTTCCTAAGTCTAAAAAATGACTTTTTTACCATGTTAAGATCAATTATAACCAATTTTGTTAAATTACTAAATTAAATAAAATGATATGACATTATAGTAGAGTTATAGAACTACGGTTTCATGTTTTGAATTAGTACTAACGGACTTATAACCCACGTGTACAAGATTCGAAACAATGACTAAAACCGGTTTTTCCTAAGTCTAAAAAATGAGTTTTTTACCATGTTTAGATCAATTTTAACAAATTTTGTTAAATTACTAAATTAAAAAAAATGATATGACATTATAGTAGAGTTATAGAACTACGGTTTCATGTTTTGAATTAGTACTAACGGACTTATAACCCACGTGTACAAGATTCGCAACAATGACTAAAACCGGTTTTTCCTAAGTCTAAAAAATGAGTTTTTTACCATGTTTAGATCAATTTTAACAAATTTTGTTAAATTACTAAATTAAAAAAAATGATATGACATTATAGTAGAATTATAGAACTACGGTTTCATGTTTTGAATTAGTACTAACGGACTTATAACCCACGTGTACAAGATTCGAAACAATGACTAAAACCGGTTTTTCCTAAGTCTAAAAAATGACTTTTCCTAACCACTGGACACTGCACTCTGCACTAAGCAATGAACAATGCACATTGAACAGTTTAAATGTGCAATCCTGGCCTTTAAAAGTGTCGGTGCAATCCTGGCCTTTAAAAGTCACGTGTGCAATCCTGGCCTTTAAAAGTCACGTGTGCAATCCTGGCCTTTAAAAGTGTCGGTGCAATCCTGGCCTTTAAAAGTGTCGGTGCAATCCTGGCCTTCAAAACCATCGGTGAAATCTAGACCATTCAAATTTCAATAAATAGGCCCTAAATCTCTCACCACTAAACACCCAACTGCCATAGTTTCTCCTACTACCAACTGAAACTCAAACACACCCTCCTACTCCCAACTTCGTCAATGGCTCCAACGAATGTTTTCATCACGGTCTTTTACAATGGTTATGTTGAAAAAACAAATACTGAGGGTATATTTTATAGGTGTCATAACAACACCCTTGTCAAACTCAACTCTAATTCCAAACTAGCTCAAGTTAAACAAGCCATTGAAAAAAATCTCTCCTGACCATTCAAAAATGGTTGCTAGTCTTACATATCGGTACCCCACAACTCTCAGTACTGGCCATACCTTTTATGGGGGATTCAAAATAAATTTCAACGATGATGTTGAACTTATGATAGAGCATTTCAAAGAAGATAGACACCTTGGTATATGTACACCAGAAATATACGCAGATTTGGTTGAGGCTCCTTCTAACTACACCCAGGTAAGTCACGGCCACTCTATTCCATCTTCATCACAACAGAACTTACGTTTTTCTCAACAAACAGAAATACCATACACTGACTTCATTCCACCTGTTTACCCTCAATTCAATCCTTCATCATCCCAAATTGACATGCATTACAGTCCTTCAACACCTCACCATCACTCTGCACCATCATCCTCAAACACACCCATTGACCTTAACATAAGCCACCCTCTACATACTCAAACTAATACCCCACCGTTTAGTATGTTTGTTGGTGTCCATAATGAAGACGTTGGGGACTTTAGCGAAGATGAAGATGAAATTCTTCAGCGTGATGTCGATGAGGAACCAGTTGAAGCTAACCCCAACATAGGTGTTGCATTCCGCGAGCTTGTCCCACACTTTCAAAACGCCACAGCTGATAACCCAGAACCTTATGATGTAGAGTTTGGCCATTCCATGGACAGGAACCAACTTTTATCCAATGAAGACCCAAACGAACTCAAACTCAAAATGAAATTTCCCACAAAAGAAATAGCCCAACAATTCATCCAAACATATCACCTAAACCATTCAGTTGCATACAAAGTCTGTGAGTCTAAACCACACACATGGACCGTTTGTTGTGTTCATGAAACCTGTTTTTGGAGGTGTGTAGTGAGAGTAGGAGCAAAAACAGGATATTGGGGGATTACACAGTTGACTCACCCGCACACATGTACAACATCTACTATTTCCCAAGATGGTGTGCCAGCTGACCTCCTCCCTCATGTGTACTCATATACTTCCACTTGTAAGGAAGGACCCGACAATATCAATGGCTGTGTTGATTGCACACATCAAGGAGCGGTTCACGTACCAGAGTTCCTACAGAAAGGCTTGGATTGCTAAACAAAAAGCAATCGAGCTTATCTTCGAGAATTGGGAGGACTCTTACAATGAAGTAACCAGGTGGCTACATGCTTTCTCTTACTATATTCCAGACACAGTTCACGACTGGCATTACAAACCATTCTATGAGAATGGACAACTAGTTGCCGACAAAGGTGTATTCCATCGCATCTTTTAGAGTTTTGGCCCGTGCATTAAAGGCTTTCAATTTTGCAAACCAGTTGTCTCTGTTGATGGAACATGGTTGTACGGTAGGTACAAAGGGTGTCTTCTTTTGGCAATCGCACAAGATGGAAGAAACAACATCTTCCCAATTGCATATGCAGTGGTCGAGGGTGAGACAAAGGAGGCTTGGTTTTTCTTCCTATCTCGTTTAAGACACTATGTGACACCACAGGAGGGTATTTGTTTGATATCAGATAGACACGAGTCTATCAAAAGTGCTGTTACGCAACTAAACACCAATTGGAAACACGTCTTCTGTGTTCGCCACATAGCACAAAACTTCATGAGACACTTCAAAAACAGTCTTGCCAGGAAACATGTCATCAATATGGGTGAGTATTTTTAACATTTTTTTTAATTAATTAGTTTCAAATTTCCATTCCATACTTACCAACATCTTCTTTTTTTTCTTCAGCATATTCAATGACAGAAGAATCGGCCGAACACTACAAACAAAAAATTGGTCAGGAAGTAGGTCTTGAGGGGGTGGCTTGGGTTGAAGACATAACCGCAGAACAATTGTTGCAGTGGTGCGATGGAGGCTCCCGTTGGGGGCACATGACAACAAACCTTGCAGAGTGCATCAACAATGTCCTTAAGGGGGTGCGGAATCTCCCTGTTCGTTCATTGATAGATGCAACATATTCCAGGATGAACGAGGTTTTCGTCAAAAGGGGAACACAGGCACAGGCAATGTTGAGATCTTGAACTATGTACTCTGAAAAATTGTTGGAAAATATTGCCAGGAACATAAAAGTCTCAAAAACGCATAACGTCGCAGTTCACGATCGTGCCCAACAATTCTTCCGAGTTGAAGAACTTGTACGACCACAAAGTGGTAGACCTGCGCGAACATTCGTGGTGAACTTCAGAGCAAAAACGTGTGAGTATGGGGAATTCCAGGCACTTCACTACCCTTGTTCACATGTCATCGCAGCATGCTCAAAATGCAATTACGACCACATGCAATTCGTGGATCCACCGTACACAATGGAGAATGTTTTCAATACTTACATTGTCGAGTTCCCACCCTTGCCAACTGAGACGTCATGGCCTTATTTCAATACTTTAGAACTACAGCATGATCCAACTAAACGAAGAGATAAAAAGGGTCGTCCACAGTCTACCCGTATTCGTACAGAGATGGATCAAAGAGAAAGGGGTACACGCACCAGAAGATGCGGAATTTGTAGAAATGAGGGTCACAACAGAAACAACTGTCCTAACCGCAATTAATGTGTTGTAATATTTCAGATTACTCTTTTAAATAACTATTGTAATTTTCGGTTGGTCTTTTAAATAAATTATTGTGTTGTAATATTTCTTTGTGACCCTTCAATTTAATTAGGAAATTTGGATTACAAATATTAATTATCTAAATACAATTGTTTTATTTAAATTAATTTAATTTAATTTTTTTCATTTTAATATATAATTAAATAAAAATAAAAAAACACGGTTCAGAAGTCACCTTGGGGGGCGACTTCGGAATTGCATTTTAAAAAAAAATTGCAAAACACAGTTCAGAAGTCACCCTGGGGGCGACTTCTGAACTATAAAAAAAATTTGCCCTACTTTAGTAAATAAACCAAAATGTGCATTATTTTGGTAAATAATTTTTTTTTTTCCCAACATGGTTTTTGCCCACCTTCTTCTTAAGCTGACAGAGTGTTAAGATTCACTATTGAGTAATGATCCTGACAGAGGAAGCTTTTCAGAGAGCTTAAAGAGTGCTCAATAGTCAATACTCAATACAGGGTGAGGGTGAGGGTGCAGGAGCAGTGGAGAGACATTGAGGGGAGAGTTAAATCCATTTTAACTACTGTAGTATTTACAGTACTACTCCACTATTTAGGCACTTGTCGTTTACCCCACCCAGACACAATAAGCTCCTTTTTTCCAGTGTCTCTCTTGAGTTTTCTGGTTTTTTTCAGAATAATCCAAGGAAAAAATCAACTAGTTTTTTTGGAATAAAACAACCTCTTTTTACCCCAATAAAGAAATGGCTCTAAACCATAGCATATTATATAAAGTACATGTCAGTCTGGACTGTTTTTATACATTAACAGAGATTGCTTATACTGCAAATATCTCTGTCAATAGTAATTTATTTATACTAAATAATAAAGAGTATGATTGATTTTGCGATGATCGGAAATTGATTTTTAATAAAATGATAGAACAAATTTTGAATGAAAGTGAATTGAATGAAAAATAATAAATGATTAGGTAAACTTATGCAAATGTGAGTTAAATAATTGATAATTGAAGCGGCTTAGAGATGGCAGATCTATGTTTGGAGGGGTGGGGGCAATTTCCCCTACAAGATGAAAATAATTTATTTAGGTATTTAATAAAAATACTTTCTGCCTTTGTAAAAAAAGGAGTTTGCCCCATATGAGTTAATTATTTTTTGAATGTTTCTACAAAATAATAAGACATATGATAGAAATCAATTTGTACTAATTTATTCTTTTTATTTTTTTAATTTTTATTGTTTCAATCTCCTCCAGCAAAAAAATAAACACGTGAAGAACTTAAATACTTTGTGTTACTTAAAGAGTAGAGGCTTAGAAAATTCGTTTACCAAAAAAATAAAAAACTATTTGCTCTCTAGAAAATGGAAATTAGTAATTTGACCATTAAAAAAATTAAATACTAGTCAACCTATTTTCTAAAGAAGACTAAGATGTTCCTAAAATTGTTTTAAAAATGACAAATTTAAATAATATTTAAGGACAAATTTGATACTTTTCATTTTTTTTTTCAAACTAAGTAAGTCTCTGTTTTTTATATTAGCTATATACTCTTTTAAATCGTGAGAATGTGTATTTTTGTAAATATTTATAATTTTTTTAATTTCCGCATGATCAAAATGTTGTAGATAGCTTATAGTAGATACATTGTCGAATTAAATTTAAAGTGTTTAATAAAATTAACGGTTGAACTAATTTAAAAATATAAAATGACATAAATCGATATTTGTAATTAATGGTTACAAATGAGAGAGATAATTCATTTAGTTGAGGATAAATGATGAATTTAATTAGTAAAAATGATAGAAAAAAATAAAATGTTATAAGCTCAAACGCTATTTTCGGTAATGTTTCTGATATGTACCTTACTCGGACCCGGACTTGGCCAGGATGAGCAGTTGGTAGGTTGTCAGATGATCTCGTCGACTCTTGCCCAAGGTCGGAGGGGGTTGGTACCCGTAGACACTCTGATGTCAGAGTCAACAATCAGAAGTCAGTAAAAGGTCCAAATGAGGAATGCGTACTTATTCCAGCAGCTGAGCTTCAGCTGCTATTTATAGGCGCCGGGTGAGGTGCTTTGGTTGCTCCATCATGTGGATGAGTGAGCACGTTGTGCGTTGTTGGATCTAGGTTGGTCGTTCTCGACCGTTAACTAGTCGCGCTGCCTGGTTTGGCTTAGGCGCGATCAGTGATACGTTAATTGGCCTTCGTTGGGCCTTAAGCGGACATGGGCTCAGCCCAATCCGAAACTATTTCAAAACCAAAAATGTTATAAATTAGTCAAGTCAAACACCTACGATAAATTTATTATCCATTATAAGCTATTATGTATAAACTAGTGAATTAACCTTGCTGAACACAGCCATACATATATGGTGGAGGAAGAAGATGTAGTGTTAAATGGAATGAGGTGGAATGAATAGTAAATTGATAAGACAGTTGCCTCACGCTCCTTACAGAAAGACAAAGTAACTGTTGAGATCAATACGGTAACGTCATCTTCGTTCGTACACTTCATACATTGTCACCCCGTCTTCTCATTGTCTCGTCTTTGTCCCTTCTCTCTTTGTAGAGTTCCCAAACCCTCCATTTCTTTCTTTTGGCAAAATACTGCCACACTCATTCTCATCCCATCCCTTTTTTCTTTTTGTCTTTTCTTGGTTTTTTCTCTCTTTTTTTATATTTGTCTTTCTTCACCTTTCTCTTCTGTGTTTTAGGATGCATCATCTCTTTCTCTCCACTTTTGTTTTTATTTTTAAAAAAATAAATAAATGGGCCCAAATATGATATTGTGGACCTCAAAGGGCATAGGCCATGGGTCTTAAGCGATTGGCCCATCGTTTGTAAAGTTTGTTAAGGGTGTGTTTGGATTAGGAGAGAAAGAGGGAAGAGAGAAAGGGGGAGAAATAGAGTAGATTAGGAGGATTGTTTGTTTGAGGTGAAAGAGGAAAGAGAGAGTGGGGGAAGAGAGAGTTGTGTCTCTTTGTTTTGAAAGGACAAAAACACCTCTATGTGTTTGATTTTATTTTTTATTTTAGTTGAGGGCAAAATGGTAAATGACAATTTTAAGAGCCCTTTCTCTCCACTTTCTCTCCGCTTGTAGAGAGATTACAAAAACCACTAAACTAATCTTTCCTCCCTCTCTCTTTCCTATTTCTTTCCTTAACCAACCTATTTCTTTCTTTAACCAAACATCTCAAAATCACTCTTTCTTCCCTTACTCTCTCTTCCCTCTTTCACCCCAAACAAACACCCTAAAGGTCAAAACATGTGGTCCTATGCGAAGTTTGAAATTGATGCCTTATTTTCATGTCGTTAGCGTATATTGAAATTTGGTCAAAAAAACATATATCTTAAGATATAATGCAGCTTGTCACTTGCGCGCGCAAGTGACAAGTTTTTTTTTTTATTTCAATTTTTTTTTTGACAAATTTATTTCAATTTTTTTATTTTGTTTTTTGTTTTTTTTTTTCTCTTCTTTTTTTTTCAGTTTTTTTGTTACTTTTTGTTTTTTCTTCAGTTTTTTTCTTTATTTTGTATTTTTATAAGTACTTTACTGTATCGAAAAATTTTAAATGTTTAAATATATAAATTTTGTTCTTCAATAATCAATTAGATGAAAAAAATTAATTTCATAAAAAAATACGTAAAGTGATATGCTAAAAAGCATGATTTGGCGTACTTGATAGTGAAAAAAATTATTTTGTAACAAAATACGTAAAGTGGAATGTTAAGCAATGTGTTTTGAGGTACTTTGGGAATCGAAAAAAAATTAACTTTTCAAATATCAAAAGCTTTTTCGTATATAACCGGTTTGGTAAAAACAATAAGTTTGTGAAAAAATACATTAAGTGCGATGCTGATAGTGTATTTTAGGGTACTTTAGGGTCCCAAAATTTTTTTTAGATGTTCAAATATACGAAGTTCGTTTCTCAATAACCTTTTCTTTTTAATTTTATAATATTCTTATTTAATTTATAGTTTTAATTTAATTTTTATTTACAGAAGCTTCAGTCACATTTACAATAGATCCCTCAGTCGCACACTTTCAACTTTCTATAAATGCTTCTATTTTATTGGTAATTTCCATCCAACCCAACACAATACCACGTGTTTCATTTTCTATTTGTGTTTTCTTTTTTATATTGCTCATTTTGCCCCAACGGGTATTAAAACCATTCTTTAATTTGTGTTTATATTTTATCTTTCTTTAATATTCGAGTACAGCGTTGCTGCATTGACTCCCGTGAGAACTTCAGCCACATTTACAATACAACCTTCATGATCTTCTTTCAACGGGAACTTCAGTCACATTTACAATAAAACCTTTCATAATCTTTTTCAACTTTGTATAATTACTCCTATTTTATCATGGGTTTTCCTTCAACCATGCATGATACCGAGCGTGTTTCACTTTTTAATTGTGTTGTCTTCTTTTTCTATTTATGGGTTAATTTTTTATATTTGCATTTGATGAATGTGGATTATGCTATTAAAATTCTTTAGATTTTTTCTTCTTATTTATCTATAGAGGATGTGCGTCTTTGTTAATGTTCCTTTTAAAATTGATAATCTTTTTATTTATTTTATATTTATATTTAATTTTTATTCACTGTTATTAGATTTTATATTTTGCTAACTAACACCATTTGCCCAATGGGATAGGCTATCCTGGGGTACGTGAGTCGATTCCGTGCTCCTGAGTTTGATTCTCACCGTTGACAAACTCGGTGTTGGCCAGTGCGAAATTTGTTTTCAAGCACGATGGGATATTAGTCTTTCGAAAAGATTTAATTATACGATAGAATTTAGCCAGACTTCAGTCTTTTTTTTTTTATATTACTTCACTTTTTTTATCTTCTTCCTTTTTTCCTTTACTTTTTTTTCCTTTTTTGTTTTTGAGTGTTTTTAGGGTGAGGGAACAAATCAAATTCCTCAGAACCATTAAATATGACTGTAGGATGTAGTATAAAAATTCATCAACGGTTGAGATTTAATACAAGTTGATTCAATCTTAACCACTAATAGCATTTTACACAATATCCTACGATCAATTTTAGTGGTTATCGATGACGGATTTAATTTGCTCCCTCAACCTAAAAGCACCCTTTGGTTTTTACTTCAGTTTTTTCTTCTTTTTTTTCTTATATTTTAAGAGCTGCTTTACGGTCTCAAAAATTTTAAATGTTTAAATATGCAAATTTTTACGTAAATAAATATTTACGTAAGTCTCAAAAATATTTATTTACGTAAACTTTAGTTACATTTACAATAGGTCCCTCAATCGTACTCTTTCAACTTTCTATAGGTGCTTATATTTTATTTGTAATTTCCATCCAACACTACACGATACCACGTGTTTCACTTTCTATTTGTGTTTTCTTCTATGTTTTGGTCATTTCGTACCAACGGGTATTTAAACCATTCTTTAGTTGGTGTTTATATTTTTATCTTTCTTTAAAATTCGAGTACAACATCGCTGCATTGACTCCTGTGGGAACTTCAGCCACATTCACAATACAACCTTCATGATCTTCTTTCAACGGGAACTTCAGTCGCATTTACAATAAAATCTCCAAAATCTTTTTCAATTTTGTATAACTACACCTATTTTATCATGGAATTCCTTCAACCATGCTTGAAATCCAACATGTTTCACTTTTTAATTATGTTGTCTTTTTTTCTTTCTAATTATGGGTTAATTTTTTTTATTTACATTTGATGAATGTGGATTATGTTATTAAATTTTTTTAGACTTTTTCTTCTTATTTTATCAAAGGTTAATGTTCTATTTAAAATTTATAATCTTTTGATTAAAATTTATATTTATAATTTAATTTTTATTCACAGTTATTAGATTTTATATTTTGCAGACTAACACCATTTGCCCAATGGCACAGGTTACCCTGGGGCCCAGTAGTCGATCCCGTGCTCCTGATTTTGATTCTCACAGTTGACAAACTCAGTGTTGACCAGTGCAAAATTTGTATTCAAGCATAATGAGATATTAGTACGATAGAATTTAGCCAACCCCGTGCGGGAATTGCCGCACTTTTTTTTTTAACTTTAGTTTTTTTTTCTTTTTGTTTTGTCCTCTTTTTTATTTTAATGTTTTCCATTTTTTCCTTTTTAATATTTTAACGAGTACTCTAGGGTCTCGAAAAATTTTAGATGTTTAAATATGCGAATTTTGTTTCTCAATTATCGATTTGGTGAAAAAAAGATTTAATTTCATGACAAAATACATAAAATGATATGCTAAACAGTGTGCTTTGGTATACTCGATGGTGAAAAAAATATTTTTTTAACAAAATACGTAAAGTGCGATGTTAACCCGTGTGTGTTGAGGCACTTTTTTTTTTAACTTTAGTTTTTTTTTTCTTTTTGTTTTGTCCTCTTTTTTATTTTAATGTTTTCCATTTTTTCCTTTTTAATATTTTAACGAGTACTCTAGGGTCTCGAAAAATTTTAGATGTTTAAATATGCGAATTTTGTTTTTCAATTATCGATTTGGTGAAAAAAATATTTAATTTCATGACAAAATACATAAAATGATATGCTAAACAGTGTGCTTTGGTATACTCGATGGTGAAAAAATATTTTTTTAACAAAATACGTAAAGTACGATGTTAACCCGTGTGTGTTGAGGCACTTAGGATTCAGAAAAAATTAGCTGTTCAAACACCCGAAGTTTTTTCCTCAATAACTGGTTTGGTCAAAAATAATAATAGCTTTGTGACAAAATAGGTAAAGTGTGATGCCAACATTGAATCTTGGGGTATTTTAGGGTCCAGAACAAATTTTATATGTTCAGATACGTGAAGTTTGTTCCTCAACAACCTGTTTGACGAAAAACAAAAAAAATACGTGACAAAATATGTAAAATGTGATGCCAAACAATTTGTTGAGTTACTTTAGGATTCAAATTTTTTTACATGTTCGGATACACAAAGCTCATTCCTCAAAAACCCGTTTGGTGGAAAAAATTTGTGACAAAATATGTAGTGCGATACTAAATAGTGTTTCTATGTGCTTCTATTTTATTCAAATATGCGAACTTTTTTCTTCAAAAATAGTTTCAACTTTGTATATGTGCTTCTATTTTATTGAAGGTTTTAAATCAAACTCTGTATGATACCTATAGGTACGGGTTTCACTTTCTAATTATGTTGTCTTATTTTCTCTTTAATTATGTGTTAAGTTTTTATATTTACATTTGATAAATATAGATAACGTTATTAAAGTTTTTTAAACTTTTTCTTCTAATTGTCTATGGATGTTCAATTTCAATGTATTTGTTGTTATTAATATTCTTTACGTTTTTTTTCTTATTATCTGTGGATGTTGAATTTCAATGTCTTTGTTAATGTTTCTTTTTAATTTTATAATATTTTTATTTAATTTATAGTTTTTTAATTTAATTTTTATTTACTGGAATTTCGGCAACGTTTACAATAGATCCCTCATCGCCCTCTTTCAATTTTCTATAGGTGATTCTATTTTATTTGTGGTTTTCATCTAACCCTGCACGATACCCGCGTGTTTCACTTTCTATTTGTGTTGTCTTCTTTATTTTTGTCTTTTCGCATCAAACGGTATTAAAAACATATTTTAACTGGTGTTTAAATTTTATCTTCTTTCAACGGGAACTTCAGCCACATTTATAATACAACCTCCACCATCTTCTTTCAACTTTGTATAATTGCTCCTATTTTATTATGAGTTTTCATACAACCATGCATGATACCCACGTGTTTTAGTTTTTAATTGTGTTGTCTTCTTTTCTTTCTTATTATGGGCTAAGTTTTTATATTTACATTTGATAAATATGGATTATATTATTAAAAGTTTTAGACATTTTCTTCCCATTATCTATGGATATTTAATTTCAACGTTTTTTGTCAATATTCTTTTTAAATTTTATAATCTTCTTATTTAATTTAAAGCTATAATTTAATTTCAATCCACAATTATTTAACTATATATTTTACAAACCAACATCATTGGTCCACTGGCATAAGCTACCTTGGGACACGGAGTCGACTTAGTGCTCCCGAGTTTGATTCCTGCAGTGGACAGAAAACTGTTGTCTTGAATGATTAGTTTATTAAAGAGGTTTTCCCCTTCCGGTTTTACTTTAATTTTGCTAACTAAAAATTAGTCAACCCCGTGCGTAGCACGGGTCAGGCGGCTAGTTGGAATCAATGGTTTTAATACAACCTAAAGTAAAATAAAATTCTAAAGAAGAAAAGTTAAAGCTTACATCAATATGAAAAATTCAAACCAAAGTTATACTAGAACTATAGTAAAACTAGCTATACATTTATCTATCAAATGAACATGTAATAGTAACATTCCACATTAGTAACAATATCCACCTATTTTTTTTTGACACAAAGAAACTTAGATCATTTCATTAATAAGAATATTCTCAATACAAGTTGGCCTAAAATCATGAACTTTGGAGCTAGCGTAAGATCGTGATGCCCTTGCCAAAGCGTGAGCGACACAATTAGCTTGCCTTCTAAGCGTGAGCGACATAAGAAACTTTGATGCGCCAGAAATAGTGACGAATTTCAACTTTTTTGTCACTAATTTGGGTCAATAATTTAGTTTCTTTTGGTAGTGATTGTATGACACAGATAAGATTTCAAAAATTTTATATTTCAAAAAACTCTTCTCGGTAGATGAAATAGTAACAGAGATTTTTTTTGCTGAAAGAATAAAATGTGTATTCATGAGATTTCCTCCGTTTAAAAATGTGTCTTGCCTATATAAATTAAATCTTTTTGTTATTACATAAAGCCATATTGAAACACAAATAATTAATCGTAAATTGACTCAGTGGATCAAACTGCGTTGTGGTCAACATGTCTCTACAACTACAACTACAACAATAATAAAGATTTTTTTGTTTGATAATAGGCTCACCACAAAACTAAATTAGAGGTTTTGTTTAAGGATTTAATTTATGTACAGTGTTCATGTACAAGATTTTTTATTTTTTACAACGCCCACCAAGCACAAGGCAATATACGTGTTATGAAAATGGTCTGACATAATCTCAAATACTTTAAAAATCACTCGTATCATGAATTTTGATTGATAAATGGTGTAAAAATATTTCCAACGACCATATTCTCCAATTAAACCCTATTAACAAAAATTTAACACCTCATTTTCGTTCAATATTTTTCTACCATATCACTCACCACCCATTACATACCTATCATTTTCTCTATTTCAAAAAGAACAATATAAACAGAGGAAATACAGAACAAGAACAAGAGACCTATGTGTCTTCATACACGATCAGATCAATTTTCAAGAAGCATAATATAATGATCAGTAAGAACATTCCAACCTTCGCACTCGATCACTCAAAATTCCTTTGTACAAAGCAACTCTGTTTTCTGGCATTTCCAAAATTTCATGTCTGCAGTTTCTACTTTTCGATACTCTGTTTTTCTTCCTCTGTTTCTCTTTCCTTGCCACCTCACTTATTTCTCTCACTTCCTTCACACTATCTGCGAATTGAACTTTTTTCTTTTTCTCCTTCATCATATTTCTCTCCCTTTTCTTTTTCTCTGAGAAAAAGCAATAGAAAAAACACAGCACAAAGTAAGAACTAAAAAAAGTTATTTTTGGCAGAGCAAAAGGTGAAGCAATAGAAAAGGTAGTGATTTACCAGAATACAAGCAAGAGCGCAAGATTTGTGCGTTAGAGTTTTGAGAATTGTGATTCCCGTGAATTTGGAATGTTGAGGCAATGTTTCGTTTTGAAAAAAGAAGATAAAGCATGGTGCTTGAGATAAGCATAGTTGTGGACAAAACAAGAACTTGTGAGAAAGAAGCCATTTGTTTCAAAAAAACAGAGGAGTCAAAGACCAGAGAAGATAAAGAGGAAAGTGACTATTTATTTATATAAAAATAATAAATAGAGAAGTTGGTGAGATGGTGATGTGTGATGCTTCTGAAGCTTCACGAGTAGTAAATGGGATTATATAAAATAAGAAAAGAATGAAATGGGGAATGTTGTAAGGCGATAGAAGAAAGTTAATAGAAGAAAGTTAATTGTTTTGGAAATGAAAGCAAAAGAAAAGAGAGTGTGGGTGGGAGCGGTGGAAGCAATGTTCGGTTTGGCTTTTGCTTATAGCTATGATAACAAGTTGGAAAGGAAAGAACCAAAGGATCGGATCAATGCGGTAGTAGCGGTTTGGGTTTGTGTTTGTGTTTGAAGTGCCTTATTGGGTTTGATGGAATCTGCCAATGTTTTGAAAATCGAATTGGTGAGACTTTCAAGTTACGGTTTAATGCTTTAAATTGTTCGAACTCATGAAACTGTGACCGAATTGCTGAAATAATTAGATCATGAACGGTGTTGATTCATGATTTAATCGATTGAACCGTTTAGTTGTTTCAGTTTCTAATAAAAACACAAGAATCGATTTAAGGGTTAGATGCCCTAAAGGCAACTCAATCCCTTCTCGAAGTAAAGATGTCACAATGTCTCCTAAAAAAAGGTAGGGGATCCGCCCTCAATAAAGTCATAGTGGCTTTCACACCCTAAATTTAGAGAATTTGTATGCTAATGTGGCACACTTAGAATAACATTCCTCAAGTCCACTGGTTGAGTTCAAGCTTGTTATGACAGCTTGTTGCAAGCTGAGTTAGGTAGGATTCTAATTTCATTTTTGGTGCCTGAATGCAGGAGTATATATCTTACAAATCCTAGCATTGTAACAGAACCGTGATTCATTTCTTCGGGATTGAGAGAAGAGTGAAACACGGGAAATGTGGGATCAGGGAAGTGAGGGGGAAACAATTTGGAGAAAACACAAATTGTATAATTTCTTCAAGAACTTATTCAATTCCAGATGGACCTAAGCAATTGCTTAGTCCCATGGATGTAGGCATCACATTGATGCTGAACTGCATGATCATTTTGTGTGTGTGCTTTGATTCGAATTTTTAGGTTTTACCTCTTATTGCGCGATTTAACAATATCATGTTGAATCACTTTGCATCTCGTTGATTCGTCTTTCGATCCTTAAACTCTAATACGAGAATTGCATTCTTCATCGCTTTCGTTTCTTCGCTCTCTGCAATTGATGAATTCTTTGTTTTCGCGTTCATCCTTGGTTTCTGTGTTCTTGCACGAGTGGATTGTGTCACGCTTGGATCCTCAACTCAACATCAACAATTATTGTTTTATCTATAGTACTCTTGAAACATCTCAAACAACCATATTTTTCTAACAATTGTAGGTATTTATTTGGATAATTTTCACCCCTTTATAATTAGCCCAACATAGTAGAGTTAGGGTTTTTGTTGATCAAACTACTTTTAGCCTAAGTTCTCTTACGAATCAACGTTGACTATTTGGGTTAACCGAATCAACCGCTCCGGTTGGTTCGGTTTTAAAAACACTGCCTTCAATTCAAAGCTGAAGTAACAAGCTAAAAATAGATAGCTCTACAAAAGAAAATCACATCATAGTATATAATATAACTCAAGTCATATTCATACAAACCGAAACAGTTACATGATCAGATTACTAAAATCTGGCAGGCCAATGGCCATTTTTCAGGAAAAACAAGAACATCTTCACAGGACCATTGAGCTAATATAGTTATTGCACACTCTAGCTCAAGTACTAGATTGTCTGAACAAAGCATTACACGAAACTAAGTAGTAAGAATGGGTGGCATGTAGTCAACTTTTCCACCAAGAACACGAGCCTTGGTATCAGGGAAGAATTCAAATCCTGGCAGCTCTGTAACATTTCCTTCACTAGAAACCCCAATAGGATAGCGGAGAAGATGACCAGGGAGATCATGTTCAAGTGACTCACTTGAATAGAGATCCCAATACTTATCAGCAATTTGATTCACCCTCTTAATACATTCAACACTTTCTGGGTGGAGGAATGAGTCATGAAGCATACCAAGGTGCTCGTACCACAACGACATGCGGAAACCATGAATCTGACCCCTTGCAGGCTGCCTAGTAGCCAAATGGTAAGGTTGATAACCACCCATTGCAATTTCAGAGTCTCTTGCACCATTCATTGACCTCTCGTTGATGTTAGCCGATCCAATGATTGTGTATTCATCATCAACTGCACAAAAAAGAAGAGAAGTGTTATCACATTATGAACTTCTATCATGAGAAACTATTTTCTTACTTACTGTTATAGCTAAATTTTGAATTCGAAATCAGCTATGTGGACACGTCAGCAAGTAGGAAGGAAATTTCAAGACACGGGAAAGCTTCGAAGTGCAAAACAGTTTCTAAGGCAGTTTCAGGTCAGATTCGAACTTTCTAACCCGGAATTTAATTTGAGTCATCTGTATTTTATCTCTTTCGAATTCATTTGTTTTGACAGCGAAATTTAATAGAAAACACTTACCTATCATCATCTTTGCATGAACATATATCATGAAGCGCCTGTCCTCTTGAGCTCTCGCATAATCCGAATTAGGTTCCGGTCTTTCAGAAGGCTCATATTCTCCTTGCTTCTTCACTTCCCGATTGCCAAGGCAGAAAAATGTTAAATAGTTTCGAGGATCTTCTTCAATCCCTTTGGCCTTGAGTGCTTGAATAACATCTTTGTACATCATATCCATTGTTCTCCTCTGCCAATCCAATATTGCCTGAACTGAACCACTTTCCGGGACACCTTCCGGCCACATAGGAAGCACAATATACACACTAAACCTTTCTCCAGCTTCAATCTTACTAACAATCTTAAGCGAAAGCTCCTTCGGGATCAGATGTAAAGCACCAATGTCTTCAGGCTTAATACCATCGGCGCTCCACGCATAAGAGCTTCCTAGGAAATACTGATTTTCGATATAGATGAAATTCTTTGCGCGTCGAATAGCATTGATATAAGCATCTTGAATACTACGATCGATTATATTATCCTTTCCACTAACAAGTCCAGCTTTAGTAGCATCTTCAGGATTCTCTGGGAACCCAAAAGCAGCTCCACCATCAATAGATCTAAATAACTGAACATGCCAAGTCTCTTGATCATCAGGGAAAGTTACTGGGGATGGAGTAATAATGACATCTTCAAGTTCTCTCAGTGGAATAAGCAAGTCCTTTCCACCTTGCTTCCTCCATCTTTGCTCAAAGTTAAACAAAACATCCCAAGCAATAGGACCTTCAAGCTTTGAATGGATATCATGCCAAGGTTCTCTAGGACCACCTTTTTGTATTGCAGCACCAGGAAAGTTAGGTTGATGAAAATCATCATGATGAGCTGTGTCTAAGGTTCTGAAAAGTGAATGAAATTGAGTATCATATCTTCCATCACAGAGATCAATCCCTCCTACAAAACTTACAATTCTTCGCTTATCTACACCTCCTCCACTAGGCAACTCACTGTCCACCACTACAATTTTTTGATGATGGGTAAACATGGTGCCGATTTCGATATTCTGGATAATGCTTCCACCATCATCCGGATTGCGAGGGCATAAAACACAATGTACTTCAGTGCCGCGGAAGTATTCATCGGTTTCTTGATCATGAGTAGCCATCAAACCATCTTTTTTTAACAAACCAACTGATGTTCTGTCATCCCAAACAAGCATTAAAACCCTGACACCTTCATTTGCTTTTTTCTTGAGAAGCTCTCCAAGTGTTATGTCTCCTCCAGGTTTTGGCCTCCTTGAATCTCTTATCAATGTGATCTCAGTATAAACAGACCATCCAGTAATATATATTAAGTGTCTTGCATTAGTGATTGCATCAAAAATATCTTCCCAACATCTATGTGGCTTGTAAGTTTGGCCTCCAGCAAGTGGTATATTAGGGACAAAGTTGTCTGGAACATGAGAATCTTGGTACAGAGAAACCTTACAACCTTGTCTTTGTGTGAAGAAGGTATAAGGAACACCAGGAAATTTAGGACTTCTAATACCTAGACTCCAGCTACGGTCTTTTGAAATATCAAAAAATTGTAGCTTCACATGAATCTTTGAATTTCCATGTATTGGATTTTTTTGCACATCCAATATCTCAACCCATCTATCTATTTCCTCACCACTCAGGACTTCTTTAACAGACACATATGCTCTTCCAATTAAGGTTGCCCCAATAGGATTGGCATCTTTCACTGTGAATATGATGTTTGATGCCATATGAGCACAGTAAATGTGAAAGGACTCATACCATCTAGGATTAGTGTGGTCCTTTTCTATGGTTCTGGTTCTTCCAACTCGTGCCTTTTCTAGATCAATGGTTGCATAAAGTTTGGTAACTCCTTTTCCAAATCCAACTGTCTCCTCGATGTTATGTACTATCTGTATTAGAATGAGTATATGGGATTAGCAACACGAGTGAACAATATCATAAATATGACAAGTATGAAATAACAGACCAATTTAATGAACAAAAGTTCATTTTAATTGCATGCCAACAGGCTACAAATTGATTCGTAGAACCAATGTTTAGAAAACCGAACCGGTCATTGAACCGGTTCAACTGGCCGGCCCGGTTTTCTGAACCATGCGAGCTATACAATTGGCGGTACTTACTAGACAGAAACCAGAATATCTCATTTGAAAATTCAAGCTGATGAATTATTTGCCCAAAAAAAAACTGAAGGTCTAACGTAAATTTTTTTCTCAAAATTCAGTTCCCCGATAGAGGCTAGTCCATTGTTGGTTGGGCTAGTCCACTGGCCGAAACAATATTTTTCTTGACGTGAAAAAAAATATTGTTTGGGCCAAATTGACTAGCCCAACCAACAATGGGATAGTCATATGGGGGAAGTTATATGACTGCATTTTGTTTTTTAGTCATAGTTATTAGTTAATGTTGAATCTAAAAAATAGAAAAAAAAATGTTGAATCTAGAAAATAGAAAAACTCTATTTCCCTTTTCTACCATACTTATTGTTGAATGAAGAAGATAGAGAGTTAAAACATTTTTATCACTCTTCTTGCATTCGTTTTGTTGTGGACAAGAGTATTTGTTTACTTCAAAGTTTCAAAGACCCCAAAATTCCAATATGGTAAGTTTAGTTTTTGGTCAATTTTTGGTTACCTTTGAAAAAATATGAGTAATTTACTTGATCAATAAAACTAACCATTTTTTTTGGAATCTACTATCTTTATCAATTAAAATGTATTTGTGCTTTTACGCCACGTTCATGTTAAATTATTTGGATATATGCGACAAATTTTAAATGAATGCAAGTGAGATTGGGTAAATTACCCACATTTTTCAAAAGCAACCAACGGCTCACCTAAAACTCCACTTGAGATCCATTAAAAAAGTTCAAGTCTTGGGTGTGGCAAAAACTCTAGTTGGAGGGGAGAACCACACGGACCGGCAAAGCCAGGTACACGTGACCAGCCCGGTTACCCATTGTAGATTAGTCATCAGCGAAGTCAGTGAAAACTACGCACCAATAACATGCTAACCAAGAAAATTACTATTTGGATTCCTGGTTTCTCTTACTCACAAGATGGTGGTGATGCTCTCTTGGTAGAATTAATGGTTATTTTTATCAGTCTTGAGCTTTGTTGTGCTAGAGGCTTTACACAAATTGTTTGTGAAAGTTACTACATGAAAGTTTTTATCTCTTCCCTGTTGTGAACACTCGTATCTTACATGCCCATGCGCGATATCATTCAAGATTTTGGAGGCTATATCACTTTAGCTCATGTTTGGAGGGATCAAAATAGATGTCCTGATTTTTAGCCACGGAAAGGTTCTCATTCGGTGTGCAATGTTGTTTGGGATCACCCTCCTCCAAGATTGGATTCTCTCCTTTTGAGAGACAAACTTGGAGCTTAGTTTCTTTTTGGCTTCCATTTTTTCCTTTCTTTTCTTTTGTTACTTCGTAACTTCACAATTTTATTTTTTTTTACTATTTTAGGTGTCTTTAGAGCATAACCTTGGTGTTAAAACACACGTAACTATTATGTGAATGTTGGGAATAGAGTTCAAACCCGTTGCGCTCCGCTGACCCCTCCCCATCCCTCACCCGACTTCATACCATTTGTACTAAGGAGAAAAATATATTATTGTTTTAGGGATTTACACTTGCAAACTGTTTTTGTTGGATCAAGATTCAAGAATATATACATTTTAAATTATTTATTCGTCTTCTCATTCGCTTCTAATTATTAAAAACAAGGATAAAGTTTTTGGAAAAAATTGGACATTAACGAATTAGGCTATGCAGGTAAATTAACAACTCGATCTAATTTTAAATACATAGAGTTAAGAAAATTAATTAAATTTGTAAGCATGTTTTTTATCTTTTCTTATATTGGTGGGTGGGTGGCCCTCAAAATTGAGAGGTGCTGCCAAAAATAATTGTTTTGGGCCCAAATAGATCAGACCTACCAGAATTAACATCTCTAGTTTTTGGGTCCCTTTTTTGTACCCCACCACTTTCCCATATACCCCACGCCCCCTGCGAAAATACCAAAATACCCTTCACAACATTTAAAAAACCTCAACATATCCCCTACTCAAAAAAAATTTAAAAAAATAAAATCGTATATACCATAAGGTGGGGGGGTATATACGATTTTCCCCTAAAATTTTAAAAAAATTAAAATCGTATATACCCCCACCTTATGTATATACGATTTTCCCCTAAAAATTTAAAAAAATAAAATCGTATATACATAAGGGGGTATATACGATTTATTAAATTACAAAATCGTATGTACCCCCACAGGTACGTATATACGATTTTATAACCCAAATAAAAAATAAATAAATCATTTAAAAAATTAAAATATATTTTTTTTAGAAAAATAAATTAAATATGAATAATTTAAGCTAAAAAATCGGTTTACGGTGTAGTTCGTTAACACGTGACGATGTTATACGTCGAGTGAATAATTTAGGTTAAAAAATCAGTTTTCGGGCAACATACTCCGATTGTTTACTATTTTTTATTAATTTTTCATAGTCTCCAAAAAATCTAAACAAATTTGCATAGCCTTATTTTGGTTTTATTAGACTTTTAGTAGTGTTTTTATAATTTTTAGATTAGTTTTGACTCTTTAACGGATTTTTAGTAGCCTTTTTATAACCTTTTTTAAAAAATTAATACAAATCGTATTACAAAATAAATAAAAATAAAAACAAGTCGTATATACCCCCACACCTAGGTATATACAATTTGTATTTTAACAAATCGTATACACATATGTGTGGGGGTGTATACGACTTGTTTTTAAAAAATTCAATCGTTTTTAAAATTGTTTAACATATGTATGATTTGTATTTATAAAGTTGTATGTATCTAGGTGAGATACATACGATTTTTGGTCAATTTTTTTGGGGGGTATTTTCGTCCAAAAAATTCTTGTGGGGGTATTTTGGAATATGGTGGGGGTACAAAAAAAAACCCTAGTTTTGTAGTTGCACATTAACATCTTTTTTTTTGTTTACACATTAACATCTCTAGTTACTATTCCTGTTGACAAAAAGTTTAGGTGAGTTGGGTTTCGAGGACTCACCAGAATCGGGGCAGACCTCAAGGTAGTCCTCGCATCGACAGTGAGAGTTGAACCCATGACCTAATGAGCCAACTCCTTACCCACCGAACTAAACTTAGTTGGCATCACTAGATATTTAGTTACTACTAGTATTTAATTATTATTATTTTTCACTAGGGTGAGGACCCGTCTTTCATGTGTTGGTACGTTGGTGTGTTAGTTTTTTTTTATTTCTTTTTTATTTTTTTATTAGAATTAGAAATGTGTTGGTGAGTTAGTGGGTAGTTATCATTACAATAAAGACATTTTGTTCAGAAAAATCTTAGACTAAAGTGATAATTTATTTTGGAATTCCTTTATTAATAGTTATAGAAGTTATAGATTATCCTATTGAAGATATTTTGAGAACGTGTGAAAAGTCAAAAGCTAACAGTGAGAGACCACAAAACACTTGAGAAAAGTCGATGATCTTGTTTGTTTGAAAGAAAAGGAAAGGATAGAGGGATTCAATTCGCCATTGTTGAAAGTTTATTTGAAGGTTAGGAAATCTGAATTACAATTTGTATAACCTAATATACTTCTTTTTATTAGAGTACTGGTATCTAAATTTTAATCTACTAGTGACGAGTAACTAATTAGCACAGAAAATTTAACAAATAAGAGAAGTATGATGGTAGTTAAGAAAGAAAGAAACCTTGGTAAGAAGATTGCGACCTCCGGATTTGAGCTTATCGACCTCAAATACTGTGGCGTGGAGAACTCCATGAAGCAGAATTTGCGCCATAACTTTCTTCAAGAGAGGAGACTGAGAAGAAGAAGAAGATGATGATGAAAGAGAAGAGAGACTAAGTCGTGCAAAGTGATGAAGAGAGAGAGGATAGATAATGAAGTGAAGGAAGTAGAAAGCAGCCAGCTACTATCTGTCTGCTGTAAATACATGATAGGCCGGCCACTTTTTCAACAATTCAATTTATTTATTTATGAGGAGACTAATTAACTATTTTGCTTTTGAGTTGTCATTCCCTCATTGTTTACAACTATTTTTATCACTTTAATCAACATCTAAATGATTTTGCCTAACCCCACCAATTGCCGACAAATTCATATCTAACCAAAATATTTCACCCAAAAAACTTACAACACCAATCAATCAAATTTAATATTTTTTAGGTCATCGATTAAAAACTGTGAAAAAATAAGTTAGTTAGTGGTCTATAAAACTTTGTTAATTGATATTTTAACTTAGTTTTTGATTATTTTTGGCCGGAACATTTTGGCTAAATAACATTATTCAATTTTTATCTTAAAAATTTCAGTGTGTTTTATTTAGTAACGAAAGATGGCATGCCTATATGAAGAGGAAGGTGTTTATGCATTTATTTATTGTTTTTTTCTTTCTCATTAGTTCCTAAAGGTATCAAATGTACCAAAAACTAAAAACACTCAATTCAAATCTGTTATAAGCTCAACCAATCCAACAATTCAATTTGTTAAACTATGATCCCAACATCATTTATAGTTTGGTTATTTCAGCAATTTAACTACAATTTAATCTTGATTCAAGTGATCTAAAGTAATTGAACTTGGTTTGGAGGTCTTACCAATTTGATGTAAAATTTGATTTTCTAAAACAACTTTCAAAAATTTAGCCAAATTTCTGTAAGATCTGGTGGTTAAGCATTGTCTTACCTAGCGTGATGTCCAAGTTCGAATCTCAACGCATTTTTCTCCTACTTTTACCAAAAAAAAAATCTTCATAAAAGAAAGTGTAGACAAATCTTGAATTAATGGGCCTTGGGCCCAATGATGCACTACAAGGTCCAAAGGGCCAATGACAAGCTCTAAGTATATGAAGGCTAAACATGCATGGGAGCAGATAATGGTTGATATTTAGAGATTGAAAGATAATTTTACCTCGATTGGATTCTTATGGACGAAGAGAGAAGGAAACAAAGCCGCTGATCTGATTGCAAGAATGGGAGCAACGGGACTTCTTCAGGGGAACTGGGTTCTTGATCCTCCATTTGCATTGAAAATGGCCTTAATTGAAGATTATCCGGCGACGAGATCTTGACACGAAGAAGAAGATGGAGTCTTTACTGAATTAGGGTTTTGGTGCCTAGTGAAACTCGGTGGTTCATTATTTCCTTTCCATTCTCGCGTAAGTGGGTAGTTGGTTGGTATTAGAGCATATTGTTTCTGGGCCTATTTCTGTGTTCGTTGGGCCTGCCTTTTGTTTTGTTGTTGTTGTTGTTATGATATGCCTTTGGGCTGTGTCTGTATTGGTTGGGGCTTATTAGCCCATCATATATATGAAAGTATCCGTTTCAGTTGACCAAAAAAAAACATGCATGAGACAAAGATATCAACTATCTTCTCATGCTCAAGCCAGTTTCAGAAGAATTAAGTTCCAAATCGCTCAAACTAAGTACGCTTGTTAGGTGTTTGGTAGGGTTGTAACTAGTAGCACATACTTAGGCTCATTTGGTCATACCAATCCGCTAGCTTATAACATATAAGTTTTTTTTGCAAGTGTTTGACATGACTAACTTATAAGATTTTTTTTAGTAGCTCATAGCATTTTTTTTAAACACTATTGACTCTACATAGCTTATAGCGTTACATTTTTGCTTCCAGTTTTACCTTTGTTACTTTAATTAAATTTATGATTTTGGGTGAATTTTCTCGATTGTTATTAAATGTAGTCGTAACTATGTGGCGGATTCTCACTTGAGTTTTCCTCCATTTCTATTCTTTTCTTTTTCTTGTGTTTTTGTTCTTTATTTTGCTCCATTATTTTTATCAATATGCGCTTATCTTAAATTCAGTTTCCTCTATAATTCTTTAAAGCAAAATCTCAACTCTCGGAAGATTGTGGAGATTATTCCTTTGAAGTATCGATTTAAAGGATTGACACACTGGCTAGAGATCGAATGCAATACCAAACGGTTGAGAAACCTAATTATCTATCTCTTGTGCCATATCATATCTGTTTGCTGTAACCGATCTCTCCTAGCTGGAAAAAAGCTTTAACAGGTGTTATTGCTGAAGCTAAAATGCTTTTACCCATTGGAGAGCGTTATCAAAAATATTATATTATATACTAAATTTATCAGATACGCTTCACAAATGTTGACATTGAACATCCTCTGCTGTTGTTCTTTTCATTTTATAGCAAGTGGCAACAAGGGCCCAAGTATAAAATGGATATTCGTATACCAAATAAATCTAGAAAAGTTGTCCTTAATTTGTAGTTATAAGTAGGAATACCTGAGAATATATAAGTGGTACAAATACAGAACGGTGGTTTTGTTTGTGAAGTTTCCATGAGAATTATTGATTGCCAATCTAGTGTACAGAACAAAACGTCTTTCAAAGTTGGAAGCTAACGGCTGCCTCCTTCGTGTAATTGACTAACATTCCAAAATAGTCTTCAAGCCATAGAAAAAGACAACTCCTTACCAATAATCCAAGGTTGGATTTGTTCTAAGCTGATTAATTTTACAGCTCGAGTATATTGTCTAGATAAGCTAGTAAAATTTATTAACAGGCACTTCATCCTTTGATGCTGCTACACGGTGCAACAAGCATTAGCGCCGTTAGATCTAGAGCGATAAATTTTGTCTCTCTAAATTTAATGGCTCTGATGATCCAAACTCTATGAGATGTTTTTAAGGGGTGAATTTGTCACTTAGTAATAATGGCACTATTAGGGACTAGCTAGGGAGCAAAGCATATTTCTTAGAATTTAAAAAGTAATGCTAGTGTCATAATTATTATGCGGTCACAGAGAATGAACATTCCCATGGATATTATTCATGTGACTTAGTGTCCTTAACTTAAGTCTACTAGTCTAGTGATTAGATATAAGTTTAGGTTGTAAATTAAATCTCGTAACCAATAAGAAATAGCCAAGTGTTAGTCTAAGCATTAATCTATCCAAACCAAACATTCTACTGATAGCATAGCAGCTTTGTCTGTTTTTAACATTCTAGCTACTATCAATATATATATATATATATATATATATATATATATATATTAATAGGTCATTTCATGGGATGTCAACCTCACCAGTACAAAGAGAGGGAGGGTAATATAATTTGTTCATTTTTTGGACAACTTATCAAAAGGTCACAAGTTCAGGAAATTAATAGCCATAAATTGCAGTATAATCACGCCATGCATGTGCCATTTCCACATCTCAACTCACAAACACAAACTCCTTAGTTACATCTCTCTCTCTCTCTCTCTCTCTCTCTCTCTCTCAGTATATAGCTAGAAAGAGAATCAAAGATATTCCGTCGTGAATAACATGGTGCAATCAAAGAAGTTCAGAGGTGTCAGGCAACGCCACTGGGGCTCCTGGGTTTCTGAGATTCGTCATCCATTATTGTAACTTAATTTCATTTATTTCTTTGCTTGGCTTATATGTAGTGTGTGTGTGTATATATATATATATATATATATATATATATATATATATTGTAGACTTTATTTGATATGTTACTTGAGTTATATATTTTGAATTTTGAATATATATAGGAAAAGGAGAGTGTGGCTTGGAACATTCGAAACAGCTGAAGAAGCAGCTAAAGCATATGATGAAGCAGCAATTATGATGAGTGGAAGAAACGCCAAAACCAACTTTCCAATTGCTGATAATCAAATTTGTACTACTACTTCATCATCTTCTTCTTCTTCTTCAACAGCATTTTCTGCAGTTATAAGTGCAAAGCTAAGAAAGTGTTGCAAATCTCCTTCACCTTCTCTCACTTGTCTGAGGTTGGATGCAGAGAATTCAAACTTAGGAGTGTGGCAAAAGCGAGCTGGACCTCGTTCTGAATCAAACTGGATTATGATGGTTGAGTTGGAAAGGGAAGAGAAAAAAAATATTATTGTTCATGATCATTCAGAAGTGTCAGTGGATACAGCTGAGAAGGTAGTAGTAAAGCCAGATGAAAGCAATGATAAGAATAATGAGTTGGATGAGGAACAGAAGATTGCTTTGCAGATGATAGAAGAACTTCTCAATAGGAACTAAATGCTACTACCTTTCATTTTCACGTGGGGCTTATTCAAGGAGTTTTAATTTCTTTTATTTGTTTGTTTGTCCTAAGTAGGAGTGTGCTATATTTATATCTTTGCTATGATTGTGCTTACCACATCTCAAGTGTAGTACTAGTACTGCTTATATCCTTGTTAATTTCTCTATGTAAAATATCTAGTTAACTGTTTTGGAACTACCCCATGGTTCCATCCCATGCATAATTTCTACCATGCACAAATTAATGAAGAGAATAAAGTGGATTTTGGTTTTGTAACTCTCCTGAATAATCTAATGTTTTAGCATTTGAACTAGAGATCAAAATAGTGAAACTTTCATCTCATGGTTCAATCGATTCGTTTTGTGTATTTACGGTTGAACATGAAGACAAATAAATAAAAATAACTAAATTTGAGGGAAAAGTAAAAAAAAAAAAAAGCATTTCGAACGATTAAATATGAGTCAATTAACAGGTTCAATTGTGTTTAATCTATTTCTGAGCAGTGCAACTAAGACTTTGGTCCAAATAGAATAGGATCTAGTAGCCAATCCAGTAAATCGGTTTCTATCTCGTTTTCAAAAACACTAAAAAATCTTGGTTCAACTTTTGCTCCTATATACACCTAAAGATGAATTTTGTATTTCCTATTAAAATGTTAGAAGAAATCAACAAATCCCTACAAATGAGAAATATTTTGCATGCAGATTCTACTTTGTAAATAAAAATTTCAATCCTTTTTAAGGCTTGAGCACTCATCTTCAACTCAATATGAGGAGAGAACAAACTACAAAAGTAGATAAAATTTATTGCAAGAATGTGTGGAAGAAGAGAGGAAAAAAATCATAAGATAGAAAAAAAATACCCTTACAAATGAAGTCACGGAGTATCTAGTCGGAATAATTAAGAAGTCCTGCATTGGATGAAAATAAAGATATACGTTGAGTAACATATAAGTGAAGAGATTCTTCATACATCTTGTGCTTTAAGGTTTTAGGTAAAAGATGTGGTGTCCAAACCACTTAGGTTGCTTTGGGCCACTATGGAGATCTTCCCAGTTTTTTAGGTTCCACTCATGACCCATCAAGCTAGCAAATTTAGATGAAATCTCAACCCATAAAGAGAATTGAGCTTCAATAGGAAACTTGAAATAATTCTCAAGCTAGCAAATTAAGATGAAATCTCAACCCATCAATCTAAATAGTTTTCTTTTGTATTTCTGCAACTTTATAATTTAGAGTATGTTTAGGTAAAAAAAAATTAGTTAAACACAAGAAATAAGTGTTTATCATATAAGCGCTTATGTAGTAGTTACTTTTGTTCTAATAAACAGGGATTTTTATAAGTTCTAAACCATTTTTGAAAAGTATGTTTGGTTAAAACAAACAAAGACATAAGTTATTCCCAGAGTTTATTGAAATAAGTTTAAAACAATTAATAAGTTATAACCATGTCCTAGGCGTTTGTAAGTTCCCAAACATTGACACAAGTATTATTTTTTTGTTGAGATTAATGACGCAAGTATTTATATATGCTCATGAGATGATTAATCCAACTAAGCATCCTTATACTTAGAAGAAAAAAAAGGTGATCCACGTAGGGCCCGTTTGGATTAGATTATTTTTGAACTTATGAAAAACAATTTATGGAGATAAATAAGTTTTTATGTTGATTCACAAGTTCTATCTAACAAAAATTATATATCATAAGTTGTTTTTACGTAAACTACATTGACAAGCTTATAAATAATACATAAAAACGTATTTATTTGCATAAGTTATTTTGCATAAGCTCAAAATAAGCTCTATCCAAACGGGTCCATAGTCAAATAATGACTAATCTTCATTTTGACCCAACGAGGGTGTGAACATTTTACCAACAAGTCTTCCCAAAAAAAAGTATGGAGACGACAAGATAGTTCATGACTTCATCATACATGTCAGCTTGTTATATGTATTATCTTGAGTTTTCCATAAAGATAAGCAATTTCCCTTCTTCACTCTATTATATTGTGGGAGCTGAATCCGGTTTTTGAGAAAACTACTCATTTGACATGTGTGATGTGTATACAAAGCCTTGTTAAAAAAACTCAATATATGCATATAAGCAAAAGTAACAATTCAATATTGTCTTCAATCAATGCATCAGATTTTTAACATGGTGTTGCTGATGTAGGGATGTAGCATTGATTTTAATATACAAGGCAATATGATTCCCACATTTTTCAACTTCTATAGAACTTGGTCACACATTGAATTTATGGGATGATCAATGACGTACAAGGTTAGAAAAGGAAAATGGAAAACAATTTATCTGCATTCTATAAAGGATATAATACTGAAATGTTCCATTCCTGAAAGGAAATTAATGAATTTTGGAGTAACAAACCCCATGTGGTAGAGATTTGTAGGTTCTTTAGGCTATGGCATTTGTGTCTCTAACGATAACATGTAAGTTTAAAATTGACTTCAAGTGGTGGGGGACTGTATTGTATGCATTGAAGTAGTTCCTAGTTGGCTGGCTTGTCACATTCATAGTATGAGCTGTTATCCATATGATCAGGTGCAGATTTATTTGAAGCTAATGGGAGAGGGAGTGAAAGCAAATTATCTTTTGTAGTTTACTGCTTAAATGATACCTCTGACTCGATTATAAAAAACAAACAACTTTTTAGATTCATTGAAAAAGTGATGTATAGTCCAGATACATCATTTTTTCAATGAATCTAAAATGTTGTTTTTTGCTTATAATTGAGTCTGAATGTACTACCAAGATAAGCCTAAGGCCTTGGAATACTTCACTTTGTAGTGTACAATGATTTCTGATTTCTCATGTAAATATGACATACTTCCTGTTGAATATATGACATAGCATCGATGATAGTACTGACCAGGTGAATTAAATCTTGTAGGTTGTTTGTGTATGTCGATCTTATCGAGCGTGTTAAATTTGTTGTCAAATTTTACACTAGCTAAAGATTGGCTAACAAGTTTGAGTTTGTTGATTCTCTTTCTTCAAACAGCCAGTGGCAGATGTAGAGGGAGAGGTGTGAGGGCAATTGCCCCCACACCTTAAAAATATTTTACTAATGATCATTAATAAAAATATCTTTTGCCCCCATAAACTACTAGCTTTTTAAAATGTTTGTAGAAAATTATAAAAAATATAAGTGAGAAAAATTGATACTAATTTTATTACTCTCTAAAAAATGGAAAGTATTAGTTTAATCATTAAAAAATTAAATATCAATTAAACTAGTCTCTAAATAGCACTAAAATGTCCCTGAATTCTTTTAAAATGATTAATTTTACAGATATTTAATGACTAGATTGATACTTTTCATTTCTTACAGGTTAAATAAGTATTAGTTTTTGTATCTATTTAGGTATCTACTCTTTTTTATCGTGAGAATATGTATTTTTTAAATATTTATAATATTTTTCTTCTAAGGAGATATATTAGATTATTTTTTTGCCCCCACCACTACAAATTTCTGGATCCGCCACTGCAAGCAGCTACCCTGAGCAAGAAACTCCGTTATTCAGTTATGTGTTCTCTAACTACTCCAAAGTGGTAGGACGAGGCATTGGTACAAAGATTTGATTACCCTAGGACTATTCTAAGAAAATACATAACAAAGAAGGGATGTAAAAATGCTTGAAAATAAGAGTTTTTGATTGATTGTTGTAGCGACCGAAAAATCCGAAGGAGGGATCCTTCGAGGTGTCAGATGAAGCCGCCATCAAGGTTTAGGATTAAAGGGGCAAACATTGATAAATCCCCCTTGATAGGTCTATACGAACCAAATATGGGTTCGGGAGTCGGTTATGCGCGGGGAAGGTACTAGCGCCCTACGACATCCTTCCTAATGAAGGTTACCTTTTAACTAAATGTGCAAAAAGATGTTAATTTGAAATATATTGTTTTTTACCCTTATATACAAATTAGAAATAAAAGACTTGATAAATAGTTAGTTGTTTTTGTTATTTTTGTTGAGAAATAAAAGAAGGAAATAAATTAGAAAAGAAACTAAAAAAATGGTTTTATTAGTGCAATTGACAGAGGTTGGCCGCCCTCTGCTCCTACATATCTCCTGGTAGAGAATCAAATCACACGTAGTTCTTGGGGTAGAAAATATTTGTGTGTTGGGTGTTTTTTATTTATATTTTTGATAAGAAGAGATTTTTGATGAGTGTTAAAAATGGATAAGGAAAAGAAATTACAAAAGTAGAGTAGGTTGCAAAACAGTAATAATAGGGGGCAGTTAGCAGAAGAGGTGTTGTATCATTAACTAAACGAGGTGCACTTAGCCGAAGCAATCCAGTTCACATTTTTTGTGTTTCTGATCTGGCCTACGAATTGGGCTTATTCAGGTGGGGGCTGAATGATTAAAACGTAGGGGGTGTATGAAGTAATCTGATGTTTTTGTTTTTATTTCTTAATTAATTATTTAAAACAGCAAAATAAATGGGAGAGGTATAAAAGGGAAAACAAACAAACATATAACCTTTCAATTCATAAAAAAACACAAACATTTAACCTAATTCCTAATTCTTTCCATCCTCAGCGCCGTTCTACCACTTTCAGAGGAGAAAGAACAAAACTTTGGGGAGAGAAAAAGAGGGGATTTCGGAGAGAGAGAGAGATTTCTGCGGAGGAGAGAGAAAGACGAAAACGAAAGAGAAGCGATCGTGGAGAGAGTTGGTCACGACGGAGAAGACAACCGGAGGCGTCGACGGCGAGCGTTACTCGGCGGGTGGAGCGCCGGCCACGACCACATTCAGGCGAACAACCACCGTAGGTAGTGGTCGGCCTTTGAAGGTGAGTTTTTTCTGTTCTTCCTTATTTTTCCGATTTGCTTTCATCTTCTTCTACCTTTCTGATTACTATTTTTTTTTATATATATATATTTTTTAAAACAGTTTCTTTTATATTTTTTGCTGCCTATTGTTTGTTCTAAAAACCTAGTTTTCTAAATTATACCTATTTCAAAGGGATTACTCAACTTTGGTTTTTGGTCAGATTAATCCTCAACCTAACCTAACTAAGAAAGAAGCTATTTGTAATGTTTTGGTTATTCTGTTCATGATACTAAATTAAAAACCTAATTAGTTCCTAATTTGTCCATGTATTAAATCTAAAACCAAATTAAATCTATTCACAGTACCAATAAACAGGATCTAATTATTTTAACTACTATATCACCGATTCAATGATACATACTATTCTTTGTAAAATAGCCTATTATGTACTAAACTAAGTAAAACGAATTTGTTATTACTTACCTCTTTTCCAGCTTCTGATCTTCTCCTTATTCTTGCTCTGCTGCTGCTTTAACTGCTGATTGAATTTTCTCTCGTTTTCAGAGTTACGAATTTTTGTTGATTAGGGTTTCATTGCGAAATCCTAATCGTTTTTTTCGGTGTTTTCTTTGTCTGAATTTTTTTTTTTCGTTCTTGTCTGAATTAGAGCTGTTTTTATAGGAATTATTTTAGTTTTAGGAAATTAAATTCTTTGATTCTCATGCGCGATTTTGTTTCCTGTTTTAGGTATTGGACCTGCTGAGAAATCTTGCTCAGCAAGAAGAGGCCCAAAGAAGCCCAGAGATGCTGCTGCCTATTTTATTTATTTATTTTCGTTTTTGTATTTTTTTGTAATTTTGATTTTTTTTTTGTATTATAGGAATTTTGGACATCTTTTGAACGTTGTATTGTTATTTTTAATTAATTCTGATATTTTTAACATTTTTATGATTTTTGCTTTTTTAAATTAAGTGAACAAAACAAAAATGAAGTTGGGCCAAAACCAAGGACGAAAATCGGGTTCTACTAAACAATGCGCTAAAGTGAGCCCAATTAGGCAAATTGCTAGGATAGGCCCAACAAAACTTGAATATAGCCGAGACTTGCAAACTATCTACTATTTACAATCACACTCAAAATATATATACAAACTAAAACAAAAACCATAATGATAATAAGAGGGCGGACAAAATTGGGGTATAACAATTGTCATGTGTACAATGGTTTCTATTGGCCACAATCACTAGCCCGCAGCTAACTGTGATCAATAAATGGTTACTCGGCTAAGAATAACATACGTAATGCCTATCATGCACTAAAACTCCAAAAAACCGCTTCACTAACTATCTAAGGCGTGAAATGTGAGCATTATCCACTATATATCTCCTAAATTCTATGTGCCTCGACGCGATTCTTGATCGTTTCCACGCTTTGCCTTTAACACAATCTATATCTATATTTATATTTATATAAAATACATTTGGGAATTATATAAAATACATTTGGGAATTTCCCACCATAACTAATCCGCCAAATGTCACCACCTAACCATCTCTGGTAGCCAAACAATGCTGACATGTCATCTGCAATTATTGTAATAATCATACTAATTAAATGTCCAAAATGTAACCAAAATAGTTAAATGTCCAATTATTCTGTTTTATATAATATAATTACGGTAATTAAAACCTTTGCAAGTTTTCAAAACATAATCACTTGATATATTTTTTTGGTTACATAATCACTTGATATATGACACTGCATCTCATAAATTTACTATTTCTAATTTGAATTTCAAATGTCGTTTTTCAATAAATTGGATTATACACACTATTAATATTTCAAATGAAAATAATTCAATAATAAAATGAATAAAAAAAACTTCTAAACCATTTGTGGAATAGGACTAATTTCAGTTCTAATAATCAATTTCGATTTATGTCTACAATCAATTCAATATTCAAAATAATTGATCTATAGTTGAGGCTCTATGTTCAAAATTCAAAAATTAAAAAAACTTAATTTTGAAATTGGAAAACTTCCAAAAAAATGTCGACATTCAAAATTCAAAAAATTATCATAAGAATAGTAACCTAATTTCGAAACTCAAAATTCAAAAAATAAGAATAGTTACCTAATTTCGAAATTGAAAATTCAAAAAATGACTTAATAATGTCGAAATTCAAAATTCAAAAAATTACCATAAGAATAGCAACCTAATTTCGAAATTAAAAAAAAAATCAATTGTACTACTTTGTTTCAAAGTAGTACATACCTCCTTTTTACAATAAAATCACGAAAGAACTGATCTATATTAAGACTAATTAGAATTTGAATCCTGCTATAATTAATTATTATGGTAATTTTAAATAATTCTAAAATAGATTAGTAAAAGATGTTACGAAAACTGTGTCAATAAATCTTGAATAAATGCATTTCTAATAAATCGATTGAGTAAAAATAAAACTTGTTAAAAAATAAATCGATTGAGTAAATAAATTCTATAAAAAAACATTAAAATTTATTTGCAATCTCCTTTTAATTGAAATAATCCATAGCTCATTCAAATAATTTTGAAAAATGACGGTGTGTATATAGTTATATACACAATCCACTCCATGTACATCCTAACCTTTTTACCTATTCATGTTTTTTGCTTTGATTACGCCCTTTAATTGGGTCTGAAACAATCACAATAATCTTGCACCAGAGTCGAGAGATAGAGGGGGCAGAAAACAAGATGTTCAACAAACAAGGTTTTTTTTGTTTAACAAAAAAGATAATTTTCCTCTCCATTTTCTTAGCATCAAGGTCTCCATACTACATTTTGGTTCTCAACTGAATGTCTTTTTATTTAATACCAGTTTTAAAATGGTTGTTGATTTAACTCTTTTCTATCATTGCTATGGTTGGCTTCACATGGTGAGAGTTTAATAGATGTATCCCTGGAATCTGGAATTTTATATTCTAAAATGGTCTTTTTGGTGTATTACCAACTAAAAGAAATTCTACCTTCCAAATCACCCATTTTGTTTTAGCAGATGTAAGTTCTTTTGGGTGTTTTATTGTTAGTTTTGACTTTTCTCTGCGTGTTCTCACCTCCGCTAATTTAAATAACATGGATGGACACTAAGGCCTCACATTTAAGGCATCAAGTTTTGTGCATCCCATGGTATTATGACTTTCTGATAATCTGATTCTCCTGTTTTTGTTTTTCATATATTTCACTGTTCCTTTTTTTTTCTTTTGCTTAGACTTGCCTAAGTCAAAAGGGTTCCTTATAATTGAAGCAAATTGAATCATCAATGCCTGTCGATATACCTTTTGTTTAATGTTGTTACATGAATAGAGATGGCAAGGACACAAAAAACAGGAGCCGAGATAGATGACGAAACGGATGGAAGAGGGAGAGTGGGGAGAAGGATAGCATTATGATCGATTTCCTTTGAGGTGGACTTTGTTGTGCGCATATTCCTTTCTGCATTGCATATAATTTTAGCAAACCTTATATGGTAATGATGTCTTATTACTTGGACTAAGACTAGGATATAGGACAGATATATTCATTTACTGTTCTTATAAGAGCATTATAAGGATAAGTGTAAGAGCATATAAATTAATCAAACACTTTTAGTGCCTCTTATGCTTAATTTTAATAGTTTTCGAAAACAATCTTAGTGTGTTTCCTGTGAATTATATAATGCATTCAATATTTGGTTGTTGCAAGATGGGTATATCTATATCTATCTATATAATGCTCATTTGAAATGGAAAATATCCCCAAAAGGAAATACGCCAAAATGTCAACCCAGTACCTCTCCGATGGCCAAAGTGCCAAACAATTGTGGCTTGGCATGTGTAATATTAATGTCGAATTTTTATTTAAATAATTTCCAATATTCAATGTAATTGCACTTATCTATTAAAGGCATTAACAACAAAGATTTGACGCGTCACATCATCTTCAAATACTTTTACTAAAATGGTAACCACATTTCATATAAGATAATAATATATGTACAAAGATTGGTGGTAATCATGCCTACCCAAAAAAAGATTGGTGGTAATCATTTAAGTTTTAAAACTCCTTCAGGTAGGTGGGTTGGTTAGCTATTATCTATAAACTTTTGTGTCAAAAAAATTATCTAAATTTTGTGATGATAAATTTAAACAAGTATTTTGCTGTTTAGTTAGGGTGGTTTATGTTTATTGCAATATAGTATTTCTCTTTCGTATTTCAACAGAGTCTAATAGATTAACCATGATCATCATAAGCTTCATAGGACATAACTTTTATCATGCCGTTCACTATCTCAAGAGAGATTCAAAGCATAATATGTGGTCATGATATCACCAGCTTTACAATAACTTATTATCATTTAATTAATCCAATAAAAAATAATAGAATGATTAAATATATATCTAAATTTGTTAGTGTCAAATATTTTTACCTCAAATTTTCAATATGTTATACAAACACAAAACAACTTCTCATTTTCTTAAAAATCTCTAAAATCTAATCCCTAAATTATTTAACAACAATATCACTTATTTTTTTAATCCGTAACAAAAAGTGCCTCAATCAGCTTATCTTGCTCCACCTATGCCTAGAGTTGTCAATGGGTTGGGCCCGGCCCATAGGGCCAAACAACATTTGTGGGTTGGGCTGGGCCGACCCAATATTCTAATGGGCTGCATATTTTATGGTCTAGCCCGACCCGACATCGGCCCATGGCCCAATGGGCCACAAATCATTGATTTTTTAGAATTTTGACCATAGTTTTTTCCTACAAATGAGCAACATACATAAAGACAATATTTTGAGAGTAACATAGTGTATACATAAGATAAATAAAAGTGTTTTGGCTCTAAAAATCACCATAGATAATTAATTTACGCTTTGTCCATCAGCTCATGGGCCAGCTTGGCCCAGCCCATGTATATAATCAGGTCCATTGGGCTGGGCCAAAAACTTAGCATTGTTTTTAGACCTCTATTTTTAGATCCCGACCCAACCAAATAATCGGGCCATTGAGCCGACCCGTTGGGCTGGGCCAAAATTGACAGCTCTACTTATGCCTCTACCTCTACCTCTACCTCGAGTGAGGCCTCACTCGGCTGAACACTTAGCAATCCAAAAGATGCCTTCTAGAATTCAAGAATACGGAAGTCTTCTCACCTATATAAAAAATAAATAAAATAAACAAGTAAAATTAAAAAAAATATAATTTTTTTTAAAACAATACTCCCTCCATCTCATATTAAGTGTCGTTTAAGGTTATGCGCGGGTATTAAGAAAATGATTGGATATGCTAAATTTTATGGTAAAAAAATGTGGTTTGACTAAAACACCCTTACATTTTTTTTGGTTGGTGCAAATGCACGGTTATTGATATTCTAAAGTAAGGGTATTGTTGAAAAGTAATAATAAATGTTGTATTGGGATTCTAAAGTGATAAATAATTTGAGAAAAAGCAAAATATAGAACAATACATTTAATATGAGAGGAAGGGAGTATAGTTTTGTCAAAAGAAAATTGAAAAAATAAAGACAAAAGTAATTTTGAGGAGTGAGATTTAACGACGCTGGGCAGGGAAGCAAGATTGAGTTTGATTTGAGAGGAAGAAGAGAAGATGTTGCTTGCGGTCCTGTTTGCCAACGTTGAGGGCAACGTCCTCATCGAACGGTGCGTTTCGATCTCTTTCTTATCATTTCCATCGTCTTTCTATGTTTTCAGCTCTATATGATTTCCCCAATTTCTTATGCAGTTATTTATAATTTTCTCAAATCTTGATTTATATGTTTGCTTGATCTGATACTGTTGGAAATTCTGCTTCTGCTATTTGATAGGGTTAGACTAACAATATACTTGTTATTTCCTGAAACAATTTGAAAATTCAACCTTTCGCAAGTGCACATGTTGAACCACTTTAATGTAGTGGCAATTAACTAATTTCTAGATCTTATATGCAACTTGATAATCTCTTTTGATTTTATCTTGTTAACATAAAGAGGGTTTAGTTAATTTCATACCATTGACAGCTATTTGGGAAATTAAAAAACCATATAAAACATGCCCCATTTTCTACTTTACATCATATGCTTGAATTGAAATATCAATGAAACGTTTTCTTTTTATAATTCAAGAAACATTCAGTGACAAAGGGATGAATCTTATTAATGCCGTAGATTGCTCTTGTGTGGATTTTCTATTGTCAACTTGGATAAGAAACAGACAATTGGTTTCCAATTTTTTGATTATCAGAACTCGTTGAATTTATGATTGCAGTTTCCATGGAGTTCCTGCAGAGGAGCGCCTACACTGGCGTTCTTTCTTGGTTAAACTAGGAGCTGATAATCTCAGGGGTGCAAAAAATGAAGAGCTCCTAGTTGCTTGCCACAAGTGAGTATTCTGCTCTCTCATCTATTTGTAATGTATCTATTCTATTATACTCGCACCTAGATAAATTACCTTATCTAAGAGTATTCCGTAACCGTATCTGATTCTGAATAAGTGTGTAAGACTGAACTTTGGTTACTAGGAAAGTAGCAGGAAAGGTAAATGGGCAGTTGAACCTGTTATCGGAATCATTATCAAATAAAAACTACGGTAGACTTAGCACAGTTTGCATTTTGTAATTTTTTCAGTGCAAGAAGATGAAATCAAATTGAATAATATTAGTTGCTTACTAGAATATTTCAGATAGTGTAGTCATTACTTATTACTGGAAAATTTGGAAATGAGCTGTAGAAGTGCAAGCTAAATAACTGGCCTCCAAACTTATTCCTTCTAAATCAGGAGGACTTGCACAATTTTCTCTAAGTTTTTCTGTTTTTGCTTCACCCCACCTCCAATTATTGTTCATATTCCTTTATTTTAGAAATTATTTGTCTCATTCATATGGGATTATACAGTTTTATTTGGTACATGTTGATACAGTATTTTACTTATACTTCTTTTCTCTATCAGGTCAGTTTATATTGTATACACAATACTTGGAGATGTCAGTATATATGCTGTGGGGAAGGACGAGTACGATGAACTTGCTTGTATGTATTCCATGAACCAATATTTTATTTTTGTTGATGGTAAAATAAAATAAAAAAGTAAACAAATAACTTATCTCAGTTGTTAATGCTTTAGTATGCAATTGCAGCAACATTTCATGCTAGCCTGGGTAAAATAAAACCATAAAAATGAGTCATCTAAGTTGTCGATACTTGAAAGTGGATATCCTCAACTGTTTTGTTATTGAAGTGTGATAAGAACCCGGAATCTTATTAGAAAAATTGGGATACACCCCAATTACAAAAACAGAGTACTCCAGATCAGAGGGTCTTCATCTCCTTATACCAAAGGCCCCAATTCTATCTTAAAAGACAAAAAATCAGTCCCTCTCAACTGATCCTTTTATTAGGAAACATGTTTTATTTCTTTTAACCATCGCAACCCAACCAACTTAACAGACTAACAAACCCTCTCTCACCATCAATCCTAACAGACACCTAACAATACCCTCCTAAATATTCACCTTGTCCTCAAGGTGAGAAGCTTGTAGTTACTAAAACATTATTCCACCAGGGTCCAAAATAAGATATGAAAGACAATAAGGGGCTCTGGTGTCCCATGGATCTTCTTCAGTGCTCACAACAATAGCTAGCTGAGTGGCATCTATTTGGCCATTGATGTGCCAAAACAATTGTAGCTGTTGGCTTTGTATTTTTTCCTCAGCCATAACTGCAGCAACAGTGGCATATGTTTCAGCAAGAGGAAGAGTGGATCACTCCCCACAGTAATCTTGATCAGCCGGCATTCTAGTTGAATCAATGGCTTCCAAGATGAGATGAGTATCTAAATGAGTCATGGCCCTACATAAATAAAGTGACCTGATAGACATGGCATCTGGAGAAGGAAAGTGGAGTTTAGTATTTGGAAACTGTTAATTTCAATTTCTATCATTTGCCTTGTATATTTTGCGTGTACCTTTTATTCTGGCTTTACTTTTTAATGAATGAAACAGTAAAAAAAGCTAGTAGCAATCAAGTGAACTGGTAAGGATGGTCTTAGAATCTAGACCTAATTGGAATTTTTTTCTTACTTTCCAAGAAAAAGAAAAAGAAAAGTATTTAACTTAAAAACAAGTACGTTCATTCATATTGACATTTGATAGCATCAGCATTTACAACAATATCAAACATATTGTTCTTTCACTGATGTGTTGGGAAAAAATGTATGTGTTTAAAAGCTGTCAGAGAACTTTAGTAACTTCACATTGATAGTACTATTTACCAGTGTTTTGTTTTTGTCCAGTGTCAGAGGTGATCTTTACGATAACCTCAGCTGTAAAGGATGTATGCGGGAAGCCCCCAACTGAGCGCCGTTTCCTTGATAAGTATGGAAGGATTTGCTTGGGTTTGGATGAAATTGTATGGAAGGTAAGCAGACATGTCCGACAATCTTTTACTGAAAAATGAGAGCTGGGCCCATTTACTTTTCTTCTCTTGTTTCGTGTTTTCATTTCCACTAAAACTAAGAAACATCACATCTAGTAAACGGGCCACTGAATTTTGAAATTTTTACATCTGCTCATTCATTCTGCTTGCCTCATAGATGCATAATTTGTTGACATTCATGCGGTTGTTTGATCATATGTATCTATTTACTAAAAATATTGTTACTCCCTCCGGTCCCTAATATAAGAAAAATACAAAAACCACCAAAACCAAGGAGCTCATTAAGTTCGTCTTTTTTTAAGTAAACTCTCAAAAATACCTTTTACTCAACTTTAACTCCCTTCAACTCAGCATTAATGCACTAGTCCCACTTACTCTTGGAAGCTTAATGCACTAGTCCCAAAACAATTTATTTAAAGAAATTAATAAGGACAAATTGGTATTCAAGCAATAACTTTACACTAAAACTTGAAATGTTTTCTTATATTTGGGACCAAATTTTTCACCAAAAATCCTCTTATAATAAGGACCGGAGGGAGTATTTGATGTTATATGTATCTAGTTACTGAAAATATTGTTATTTGATGTTCGCCTCAGAGATGCATCTTTTGATGACATTCATGTGGTGTGTGTAATATGTACAAGTTACTATAAATTTTCTTATTTGATGTTGTTCGTGTTGGATGAGACCCAACAGATCAGACATTATGTTTTGCCATGCGTGTGAGATAATGCTCCATCTTATGTAAGAATTTATGTGAAGTGAAGCTATAAAAGAACTCACAATACTAATACTAATGCAAATAGAAGGGTTTCCTCCTATATTTTGCTGCAAAACTTGTACCTCTTGGCTGTGTTCACTGCAGACATGACTGATCCAAACTTCATTTTTTGCAACTTAGTACTGCATTCCATTGTTGCAGAGACAAGTTTCTTCTTAATGTTTTTCTTACATTTTCCCTGTATATCTTTTGAAGGGATATTTGGAAAATACAGAAAAAGACAGAATCAAAAGATTGATAAGGTTAAAGCCTCCAACTGACTTCTGAATGAGAAATTCTGAGGCAGTCATTATAAAATCAGCAATATGAGTCGTGTGTTGAGCATCTTGTAACTGAGACGGTAAGACACCAAAATCTGGCAAACCTCTGGATATGAGCTTTTCTTCTCTAGTCTGGTGCAGGTGAGGATTTTGCTGGGACAATAAATATTTGTATTAACCTTCTCAATTTTAAACATGTTTTATATTGTAGCGTCTATTTTGTTGTCTTGTTGATTAGTTGATTTTTTTCTACCTTTACCTCTTGTACAATATGATTCTTGTATCCTTTCTTGTTGGATGAGACTTGCTTTTTGTAATTTTGCTCCTGCTACTAATACGATTCCTGGAGGTTTGTGCTTGCTGCTAATAGACGCTTTTTGATACATCAAGACAAGAAGGCTGATGATCTTTTATCTTTTATAACATGAAACTCCAAATTCTCGAAGAGGGAGCCCCAAAAAAGGATTAATTTCTTTTGGTCATTAATGAAAAAAAGGATTAAACATGAACATAATAACAAATACAACCTATTTAATACAGTAAATAAAGTAAAAAACATTATGGTAATTGAATCATTAGTAGTGTTATACGTAGTAGTATTAGAATGGAATATAAGTTTTAGGCAAAATTGCACTTTTGGCTATTTATGTTTGGGGTTTGAGTTATTTTGGCCATTTATGTTTTTTTTCTCGTTTTAGCCCCTCATGTTTTTTTTTTGTGTCATTTTGCCCCTGCCGTTAGTTTTTTTTAACGGACGCCACGCTGGCAGTTAACTGCTGACGTGGCGTCCATCTGACGTGTACTCATTAAATGACATGGTCAATGGAGGACCAAATTGAAACAAAAAAGAAACATAGGGCACCAAATTGAAACAAACACAAAACATCAATTACTCTCCATCTTCTTCCTCCTTCTTCATCTTCTTCTTTTCCGGCAGCCATCACTACCTCCGGCGAGCAACCACCATCCACCGCCACCCTCCCTCCACCGTTACACCACCACCACAACACCATAAGACAACCCTTAAATCCCAATTCTAAATCCCTAAATCCCAAATCTCAATCCTAGGTTCTTTTGGATTGCTCCTCTAGGTGCCATGAACTTTGCAAGGTATGATTTAGCAAGGAAGGCCATGAACAAAAATGAAGAGGCTAAGACTGTCACTTCAGAGTGAGCAAAAGAGTGTCTCATGGAATTTTTTGAGTTTCTTGCAGTGAGGCCATTGATGCTCCTCCTCAAAAATACACATTTTGTTTTCCTTTGTTCATTTTATACTTTTGAGCCTGCCATTTTGTAGCAGAAGGTTTTTTTTTAAAGAAAATGTTCATCTTCTAATTGCAAACTAAAACAATTGAATTAATTGGCTTTACCTGATGTACAGATTTTTAATCTTCTGTATCTTTCAGCTTTCATCATTTTGTTTCTTGGTTCATTTAATTGTCATTCCATTTAAAGTTTTTTAAATTTTGTTTCTTGGCTCTGTCTCATGTTTCCCCACCATGCCCCCTCTTCTCTTCCTTTCCCTACATATTACCTTCAACACACTTCTCAATCTATAATCTATAGTTGTAAATTTTGTCTCATGTTTTTTAAATTTTGTTTCTTGGCTCTGTCTTATGGTGTTGTGGTGGTGGCTCGGCGGTGGGTGGTGGTGGCTCGTCGGAGGTAGTGGTGGCTGTCGGAAAAGAAGATGAAGGAGGAAGAAGATGGAGAGTAATTGATGTTTTGTGTTTGTTTCAATTTGGTCCCCTATGTTTCTTTTTTGTTTCAATTTGGTCCTCCATTGGGCATGTCATTTAATGAGTACACGTCAGATGGACGCCACGTCAGCAGTTAACTGCCAGTGTGGCGTCCGTTAGGAAAAACTAACGGCAGTGGCCAAAATGACACACAAAAAAAACATTAGGGGCTAAAACGAGAGAAAAAAACATAAAGGGCCAAATTGACACAAGCCCCAAACATAAAGGGTCAAAAGTGCAATTTTGCCTAAGTTTTATATATTCAATGCCAGTCAAAAAAGAGTTTGCATCTAATGTACACTAAAAGTGAAACAAATAAACCAATGTCGTGTGTATAGGAAAGTATCTATAGTCTTTTTCGGTCGAAACTAGGGTATCCACCGCCGAACGCAGTAACTAATCCCCTTGTTGGATTGGAGGCACCCCGAAGGGTAAGACAGTTGGCACAAGGATTTAAAGTTGCTCCATACCCAAGGCGATGATCAAACCCTCAACACTTGGTTAAGGGAGGATGAGTCCCAACCGTTCAACCACACCCTCTGAATTCATCTATAGTCTATGGATAGAGATCAGCTCCAAAATAAATCTTAGTATTTCGAGAGATTATTAGTTCCTAACACCGGATGAGATACTGACGAGAGTGGATTCCCTCATGTTGAAAGAAACCTGAGGGGATATGTTTTTAATCTCCTCCATTAGATCCTTGTCAACTGTTTTAATATTTTACAACTTTCTCTCTTATTTTACCTCCATTAGATACTGAGTTCGCCCGCTTATCTAAAAAAAAAAAATACTGAGTTCGCCCAAAAGTGAAACAATTACTAATGGCATGTTTGGTTTGGCGGTGAGAGCACCTAGAAGTGCTTTTGAGATTAACTTTCGTGATTTTAGAAGAAAAAAAGATGTTTGGATTCTGATTGTAAAATTGATTCTTCTTCCTAGAATTGATTTTTCTTGAAGCAACTATTTGTAACTTCTGCAAAATCAATTCTATCAAAATCAATTCTGTCACAATCAATTTTACTCACTGTAAATCCAAACATACACTAAGATGAGGTAAAAAAAATGTCGCATTTTGGTTAAAAAAACGGTGGAATTAAAAGAACAATCAATCCGTTTGTTTGTGTTGCCTTAAACTACGAATCTGGGATATGCACGGAAAATTAAACTGATGCAATATTCATCCAAGTTTCACTCAAAAACATCACTAATAGGAGCAAAGCCAGAGGTGGTTTGCAAGTGGCAAATGGCAATGTTTAAGTTGTTGATGTTTGTTGAATTTTTTTTTTGTCATGTTTGTCGGCCTGTGTGGTTCTTCTCCTTCCAACAGAATTTTTACCGCACCTAATATTTGAACCCGAGACCTTGAGGTAGGGACTTAAGATTCGAACCGGAGGCCTTGAGGTGGGGATCCGAGTCTCGGATCAACCCTTTGTTTTTTTTTACAAAAGACTAACCTTTTGTTGGTAGTGATGTTTGTTGATTTTTTTTGTTACGATGTTATTGATGCTCTGTTTCTACACTGGGGAATCTGACTGGCCACGAGCACCCAACTTTACCGGTCTGTGTGGTTTTCCCCTCCTAACAGAATTTTTGTCACACCCAAACTTCAAATCTAAGACCTTGGAGTGGGATCTGAGTCCAGTTACCAGTCGGAACGTCGTTTGTCATGATGTTTGTTGATTGCGAAGAGAGCAGTTGGATGTAATTAAATTAAATCAATACCCCACGAGTTTGGCGAGGCGAAATGAAATATCTTAGCCAACACGAAAGTCGTTTTTTTCTTTCAGAAAGATGCACAGATAACTAAGGCTAATACAATTAACCAATTTCAATAGATTTACTTTTTTGCAAACATATATTCATCGATAGTGCCCGTGATTAATCTAAAAAAAAAAAAAAGTGCCCGTGATTTAGTGTCAATATTACTTAAACAGTTCCAGTGACAAGCAATTTTGAGCTAATCAGTTAAAGACATGTACTATGTAAATGCAGTAATTTGATCCATGGTAAAGTCCAGCTTAATTGTGAGGTAAATAAATATTACAGCTGCAAGGCAAGTGCAAGTACAGCATAACATAAATACAGGGAATCTTAAAGACGAAGGAAAAGCAAGAAGGTAAATTAAATGAAGTTGAAATTGACTTACCTACCCTTGTTGTCTTAGCTACAATAAAACCAAAAGAAACCAAACCAGTCCAATTCCGTGATGAGAGTGAGTTAAGCGCTTTTCTCATTCTCTTGATTAAACCGAAACATTGCAGATGATGATGTCGCCGACAAAAACCATGAAAGCTGTAACCCTAATTCTCACGTTGTTCATCATCGCTATCTTCTCACAAGCAACCATCGATGATCAGCCTCAACCAAACCTATCTTTCAAGCCCAACCAAACCCTACAGGCACAGCAGAAGCAGGTAATTAACTAACTTCTTTTAATTTCACTTCACACACTACACCCTCTCTACATTTTTAATCATCAACCAAATACATGATCATTCAACAATACCCTTTTATTCAAAATTTATTCTTTTTGAGTAAAACATAATCACTAGCCCTTTCACACCAAAGGGTACTCAGAATAAAAACTTAAACAATATTTCCAGATCTTTTTATTGCATATGAAATTAAAGGAAAATTAAATATATTTTGCAGAATGCTGCAGCTACTGCTAGTAACTGTCGTTACACTGTGACCATAATAACAAGCTGTAATTCTCCCAAATATACCAGAGATCGCATTAGTCTATCATTTGGTGATGCTTATGGCTATCAGGTATTTATTTCTTTATTTATGCCAAATTGAAATTAATTAACTACCTAATAAGTAATGCATATTGTATATATTGATATGTGGATAGCTGATGATTGGTGACTTTTACTTGTTACTGATTAATTTATAATTTATTCAGGTTTATGTTCCAAGATTAGATGACCCTTCTTCCAGGACATTTGAGAGGTGCTCTACAGACACATTTGATGTATACGGACCATGTACCTACCAAATTTGCTACTTGTATTTATACAGGACTGGATACGATGGTTGGAAACCTGAGAGTGTCACCGTATATACCTACAATTACCCACCTGCTTCATTTTACTACAACACTTTTATTCCTAGTGGAATTTGGTATGGTTTTGATTTTTGCCGTAGTTATTTGTCTTCCACTGCTTCAGCTTAGTGAGTCAAATAGAACTTGAAATAAAAACATAGAGGTCCAATTTCCAAACGTTGTTACACGTGTAGTGGACTTTCTATGAAACCCTTTATCTATATGTGGGGTTTTTCTATATATATGTCTGTATGTATTCCTCCACGTTATTATGTGATATTTTGAGAGATTGGTGAATTTGTCTATTATATATCAAGTCTAGCTGATTCTTATTATGTTTTCTATATTCTCTGCCTTTTATTATGTGATGTTCTCTTTGTATGAAAGTTGCCTGGAGGAAGATTAAGAGGATGTTTGGGCTCACTTTTGGGAGAGTCAAAAGTGATTTTAGAGACATAACATCAACACATGTTTTGGGGTTTTGAGTAAAATTGAATTGGCTTTAAGAATTGACTCCAACTTTAAGCTGAAATATGGAGCTTTTGCTCCAAAAGTGATTTCTGCTTTCTAATCTATTGATGAACTCATTTTTATACTAATGTATTCAAAATTTCGAATAACTTTAATAACCTATATTAGAATAGATTAATCTTAAATGTGCTCATGACCTTACAAATTATTTTTTTGTGAAATGGTAAATAAACACCACACACACTATCACCGATCACACTCAAGTTCGAACACGGGAATCAATTTTTCCATGTTGCTGAAATTGTTAAGGCAACCAACAGTGAGGGACTCATGACCGACCTTACAATATGAGTCATCCAAACAATAACTTATCGTAGTAATAATGTAAATTTCAACCAATTAACATTGAATGTTAATAATTTTAGCTCTCAACATTTTTAAACAAGAGTGTTTAGGGCCTAAGCCCCCTAATTGCACATTGTGGTATTCACATTGCTTTTTGCACTTTGGGCCAACTATAGAACTAATCATCAATTTGGGACTTGGTCACTATTTAAAGCTTTGTGCTCTATTAACCAAAAAAACTCATCTTCCCTCCCAAGAGTGGGATTTTTTGTAGGATAAAGCCTTAGTTTTCCCACCCACAAACCTATTAGCCAACAACCGGGTTGTAGTTGTGGTGTGACAATACGGGTCTCCCTTTTTCTTGAACAACAAACGGGTCTCCCTTTGGTATTGGATTACCCTACAGTGTATTGAGTTTGGGCTTGGCCCAATTAATGGAAATTCAATATGCTTTGGAACAAAAAGAACTTAGTCACACACTCATAGGATTCACAAAAATAATTTATAAAGAGTTGCCTCAAAACATTAGAAGATAATTGGGGTTACACATGAAGAATGTAAGCTTCACTACTACTATACAAATTTGAGCTTGTAATCAAAATGACACCGAATGAAGTGCTAAGCCAAATAGAAATATATTGTGTCCAAATGTGTGTTCAAAAAATATTCAACCGTGTTATTTGAACACAAAATTTGGACACAGTATTTCTCTATTTGTATATTTTATTCGATAAGTAGAAATTTATCAATAGAGTCTAGGTACAGCACAACCGAATATACCATAATTCTTTCACTAGTTTCAGGCTATCTCCTTTGCTTTGGTACTAAGACGCTGTTTGTGACTACTGACTAGCTCCAAAAGTTTCCTTTAGATGACATGAGTTAATATGGATTGCACCTCAATCTCAATGTGTCGGTTTTGCTGAATCTCAATCTCAATTCCAATCCATTTGAGCACCTTCTTTTGCGAAAATATGTTAGTTTCTCTGTTTTTAATGTACAAAAGATATATTTCTGTTAAGATTTGGTTACACAAATGTGTCAATGGTTAGATCATCCTATTACTACATTTCTAAGCAAATGCCATTAACAAAAATTTCAAACAGTGTTCTGGATAAAAAGTGGGGCCATTATAAGTCCTGAATCCCGGCCATAACGCAAGTCACATGGTCACATCACATGCCAAAATTCTTGGACAAAATTCATTTACCAACTTAAGCTCTCAACCAAGCTCTATAATCTTTATTATAAGTGAATAGATTAAGAAACTAATCTTATGTTAGAAGAAAGTGAGGACAATTAGTCGTCCGTACATAGCTTGGATATCTTGTATAAGCAAAAACAATTTCTTTAACTAAACAAACGTGCATTGAGATCAAAGTAGAGGAACTTTATCAAACCACATAAATGAAGAAGCAAATTATGATCCATACACACAGAAGATTGCGTAGGGATGTACAGTTTTTCATGTGCTTATTGTGAAAATAAGGGCTTATAGTTTCCATAAACCATGTGTTTCCCAACTAGATTGTGTCCAGTTTAATTTTCCACTACCCCTTAATATCTCTCAATTCATTGATGCATCACTCAACCAACATTAGCAACTAGTAGTATCTTTTTGACAATTAACTTGTAACGTAAGTTGCTTTATTTTATCAATAAAGTGAACCCAATTTAACTTCTAAACTCTGCTTCCTATAATAATACACTTCTTCTATCACCCTTATATATAGAAGCAAAAAGTGGGATTTATATAACACATACTTTGAGGGTGTGACAAACTTTTCATGTGGAACAAGAGCACTACATTGTTAGATATAATGGTTAGGATCTCATAGTCCCATTCTATCATTTTCACATTATGTCAAGACTTAGGGTCTCATTGAATCAGCTTATATCGGCTTACTTATTGACATAAGTGCTTGTAAGACTGTATGGGAGACCTTATGGAAATAGCTTATGACATATTGATAAGCTGTTTTCAACTACTTTTCATATGCTATACAAGATAACTTACGAAAACAACTTACAGCTTATAGAAAAATAATTTAACATTTTTTTTATATTTTATTATAGAAACAACTTATGGATAAGCTCTTATATGATAAGTGTTTATGCTATAAGTGCTTAATTGATGTTTAAAATGTTAATTTCATGCAGGAGTGTTTCTTGACAGTGTTGATGATTCTGAGTATGCTTACACCAGGATTAAGCACCACAGCAACTTTCAATGTGTTGCAATATGGAGCAGTAGGAGATGGAAAAACCAACGATTCCCCTGTAAATTAATTATCATCTTTCTCACAAATTTTTTACTATATGCTTCATAAATGTCTAACACTAATCTGAATTAAAATATGCTTCATAGAATAATTTCCTTAATATGTAAATGTGAATTCAACAGGCTTTTTTGAAGGCATGGAAAGATGTATGCCAAAAGAGCAAATCAGGCACAACTCGTCTAATCATACCAGCAAAGAAGACATTCTTACTGAGACCAATAACCTTCAATGGTCCATGCAAATCTAACTATATCTACATTGAGGTACTTTATCAATAATTAAAAGTTTAAAACCATAGTAATTAGTAAACATTAACTTTACTATGTTATATAAATTTGATGTGTTACATTTATATATACTGGATTGAATCAGCTTTCTGGAAATATTGTTGCACCTAAAACAAAAGGAGAATATTCTGGATCTCCCCTAAACACATGGCTTGGCTTCTCATTCATCAATGGTTTAATTATAAGTGGAAAAGGCACAATTGATGGTCGAGGCCCTACCTGGTGGCAACAACCTTGCATAGGAAAACCAATACCCGTAAGTGTGTGTCTATACATATACATATATATATATATATATATATATATATAGTCACTCACTGTTCTATACCTTTACAATATTGGCCAAATTTTTATGATCTTTTTTTTGTGTTTGCAGGGGACAACTTGTCGTCCACCAACAGTAAGTATCATCTGCTCTTGATCTTGTACCATGCAGATTTAATCATATATAAAAGAATGAGCATAAACAAAAAATGCAAATTAAAAGGAAAGAAACTTATTATATATAATATGTGTGTGTGTGTGTGGATCATGTGTAGGCAATAACATTGAATAGATGCTATCGGTTTCAAATAAAAGGATATACAAGTGTTAATCCAGCAAGAAGCCATATAACTCTAACAGGCTGCAAGAAGGGTATTATCTCTAATATACGTCTAATTGCTCCTGGAGAAAGTCCTAACACTGATGGCATTGATATCTCTAGCTCAAGAGACATTCAAGTACTCAACTCTCTCATTGCAACAGGTAATTAATATTTGACTTTTGGCCAATGTTCTAAAAACTGATCAGAACACCGAACCAACCCGCGGTGAGACCTCTGGGTTATGGTTCGACTGCTTTAAACTACTGAAACCTAGATGAAATCACTGTCGAATCGCTGAAACAAGTGAACCACAGACAGTATCGATTCATGGTCTAACTAGTTGAACCATTCGATTGGTTCACGATATAAAACACTGTTTTCACTATAAGATAATTAAGCTTAAGCTTTTTGTAAAATCTTTCAATTTCCCTTATACAACCTTGACTTTAATATAGGTGATGATTGTGTCGCTATTAGTGCCGGATCTACCAAAATCAAGGTATTTGGTGTAACATGTGGTCCAGGCCATGGTATCAGGTTAGTATACTCACGTAATTAGACCAAATCTACGTACTTTTTTGCTTATATTTTGTCACAAAAGGAGTATATATATCAAATTATCCATCCATTAATCACATACTTTACTTTTTTGCTTATTATTTGCTTTACAATAATAAGAGGAAACTTCGCGTTTCACTGATTCCAAAATTCTCCATCCCCACTAGGTCTTTCCTATTTTTTTCTTTCTATTTTGGGGCATAAAGTCTTCTTTGATATATGAAGGGAATAATCATATATATTTATTTTTGTAGCATTGGATCATTGGGAGCACGTGGAGAGAGCGATATTGTAGAGGATGTACATGTGAAGAATTGTACATTGACCGAAACAATGACTGGAGTAAGGATCAAGACAAAGCAGGTAAATAACAATAACAATATATAGTTACAAAATCAATTATTTTTTTGGTTACAAGTTACAAAATCAATTATTATAATAATTAAGATATTTATTTACTTGTAAATTATAAATATTTTAATTTGAATTGCATTTTGTAGGGTGGAGGTGGATATGCAAGGAGGATAATATTCGAACAAATTAAGTTTGTGAGAGCTAATAATCCAATTATGATTGACCAGTTTTATTGTGTTGGTGGAATGGTGTGTCAAAACAAGACAGAAGCAATAAAAGTGAGTGATGTAACATACAGAGGAATTGTTGGAACATCATTGATGGACAAAGCTATTAATTTGAACTGTGACCAAAATGTGGGTTGCTCCAACATTGTATTTGATCGTGTTTATATAGCACATGCAGATCCAAGAAGAAAGGTTTTCTCTTACTGCCATAATGCTCAAGGAAGAGCTTCTCACACCAAACCAGCTCTTAAGTGCTTACTCAAGTAGCTAAGCTAGAGCTCTTCCCTATGAATAGAAAGCCTTCAATTTGTTTTCATTAATTCTACTTGTTCTCAGCCCCACACCGGTTGCATTGGTAATTTCAGTGACATAGAGATATCGGCTCCCGAGTTTGAATCTGGGTGTATGATAGTATGTGTAATGTTTATTTGTTATTTCATCTAAGCTGGAAAAAAAATTGTACTTGTTTTCAGATTGGAAATTTCTTTCCTTTTTCTCTTATTAGATCAGTTGTTGTTGGGTGATTATTATTGAATAATCCGTGTACAATTACTGTGTTTTTTTAATAAATTACTATTTAAAAGAATTTTTCTTATATTTATTTCTTTTGAGCGTTTGTTATATTTAATTTGACAATTGTCAATATTACAGAAAGTAATTTTGTGGAAATAATGAGTATCATGTATAATGTGAACAATTAATTTTACGCTTATGAATATATATATATATATATATATATATATATATATAGAGAGAGAGAGAGAGAGAGAGATTATACATTAGAAAAAACAATTTATCATTGCTGAAATAGATATGGAGATGCAAATGGGAGTAAACCAGATAAAAAAGGAAGAAAAAATGTATAGAAGCTAATATATGGTGCGTATTAATTACTTGGTGTAATGCGATGTGTATAGTATATAATAATAATGTAATGTAACAAATTTTAGGCTAAATTACAGTAGAGGTCCTTTAAGTTATTTAAGTGTAACAAGTTGGTCCTTTAAGTTTTTTTCGTACCACTTAGGTCCTTTAAGTTATTTAATTATAACAAGTTGGTCCTTTAAGTTTTTTTCGTACCACTTAGGTCATATGAGTAATTTAATTGTAACAAGTTGGTCCTTTAAGTTATTTAATTGTAACTTTTAAAGGCCAAATAACTTACATTTTTCAGCCCCAAATTGTTACAATAAAAAAACTTACCGGACCTAAGTGGTACGAAAAAACTTAAAGGACTAACTTGTTACAATTTGATAACTTAAAGGATCTGAGTGGTATGAAAAAAACTTAAAGGACCAACGTGTTACAATTAAATAACTTAAAGGACCTCTGGTGTAATTTAGCCCAAATTTTATAAGGAGGAAATGTGAGATGCCTAATTTTACTGCTAGCCAACCCAACCCAACCGAAACGAAGGAAGACTCATTCCTCTGCATTACCGTTTGCCAACACGACATCCTATTTTTTCTGTCTCTGTGTATGTTTGTTGCAAAAATCAAAAACCACACACTCATCGCGGAGAGCGCATGGGGAAGAAGCGGTCGTACGCCTCCGATATTGAGGCGGCACGCTACCCTTCACCGCCACAACATACATTTCACATGCATCAACCTAGGCAGTGGTTCCCATGGCTTGTGCCACTCATATTTGTCGCCAATATTGTAATGTTTGTGTATGCAATGTATGTTAATGATTGTCCTGCCTATTTGAGCGAAGGTGGTTGCCTTTACTATGAACATTTGGGAAGATTCTCTTTCCAACCCTTCACAGAGAACCCTCTCCTTGGCCCCTCAATCCGCACGTGAGAAAAACATTTCCCTCTCAACATCTCTCTCACATAATCATTTATTAATTATTAAGAATGTAGCCTTTATAGTTAAAGGCCAAGGTTTATTTAGTTGGTAAGAATTCAACTCATGTTCTATAAGAATGTGAGTTCGACTCTCGCTGTCGATGTGAGGACCGCGTTTGTCGGTAATAATAAGTACCTCATAAGGGCTAAAAGAATATTGAGGCTTTCTCTGACCCTAGAGAGCCTCATGTAAGCGCTCGTGGAAATGTAAATTTTTGTTCATAATTTACATTATATGCATACATTGGGAAAACAAGAAAAACAACAATGTGAAGTTTCACATTCTTTTGTTCATTGGTGTTTTTGCAGGTTGAGGGTATTAGGAGCCCTAGAAAGGGACCTAGTGGTGGGAGACAATGAAACATGGCGATTCTTTACTTGCATGTTTCTTCATGCAGGAGTTATACATTTACTTGCCAATATGTTTAGTCTCTTATTCATAGGAATTCGCCTTGAGAAAGAATCTGGATTTGGTGAGCATATTTTTTCTGTTGCTTATTTGCACATTGAATTGAAACTCTTCATGATGTTTCTTAGTTGATTTATGATCCTTGGACTTTGCAGTGAGAATTGGAATCTTATACATGCTTTCTGGGTTTGGTGGAAGTATATTATCTCTTTTGGATTTGAAAGAATCCGGATCACCACATACCATATCAGTTGGTGCATCAGGTGCACTTTTTGGACTTCTAGGAGCTATGCTTTCTGAGCTTCTAACCAATTGGACTATCTATGCAAACAAGGTACTTTTATCTTATGGACTAACCATTGTCACTGCATTTTTTATAAGGATTGAATTTATATACATCGTCAGTGTACAAGTTTTTTTTACAACCTTAGCCAAATGACAACATGTTATTAAAATTGTTTGACTTTATTTCAACTACCTTAAAAGTCAACCATACTATGATTTTTGATTGTTGATGCCGTAAAAATAATTACAACGATGCTGAATAGCAATTACTCTCTTCATATTATAATTTGCTACTAGTGGAAAACATGGAATGTTTAAGAACATAATTCTAAAACATGTTTATTTTATTTCAGTGTGCAGCTCTCACAAGTCTTCTAGTTATTATTGGCTTAAATTTGGCCGTTGGATTTCTACCTCATGTGGACAATTCAGCTCATATAGGAGGGTTCCTCGCAGGATTTTTCCTTGGTTTTGTTCTTCTAATGCGCCCTCAATATGGATATGCAAATCGCAAATATATACCTCCAGGATATGATGTAAAACATAAATCCAAGTATTGTTGTTATCAATATGTCTTCTTAGCCTTGTCATTGGTCATTTTACTTATTGGGTAAGTAATTATATGATCAAGGGGGAAGTACTCTTTTTTCTTCTTTAAAATTTAAAAAAAAAAATGTTTTATCTTGATAATAACCTTTCTTAACTTGATGTAATGGCTCATTTGACAGATATGCAGTTGGCCTAGCTAAGTTGTACATAGAAACACCACAGTATAAACTCCCTTTCCCAGAGAGAAATCCAAGCTGAATGGTTTTCATTTCACAACATGTTCTTCAAGCTTGTGCTCTATCCACAAGAAATCAGAGCCAAATTTCACTACATGAGATGAAATGATCTGGCAAACAAGCTTCTACTTGGCTGTTTATATGGATAGAGGAAATTCTTGATTCTTGAATTGAATGATGACCTCCTAATTCATTTATTCATTGTTCTGTTTTGTATTTCCAGAATCAATTGTATGTAGGATGTCATCACAATTAGAACCATCAACAATGAATAGTTCTTTGTTTCTTTTGTGGAACAAATAGTTCATCTAATAGGAACAAAAGTTGAGGCTTTGATTCAATTTATTTGTTTGTTAAAGTAGAAATACAGATATTTTTACTAGCATATTGTCTTGTATAGTTGTATTATTGCATGGATTTGACACACTTTGTTTCTCATTGCTCGAGTGTAATGGTTCCTTGATGACCTGCGAAATTGGGAGTGTCTACTGATAGAATTGTTGAATATAAAAATGCAAACCATTGAGGACAGAAATATTATTATGAATTGCTGTCTGCTATACAACACAATACATATGGAAGATGGAGATTTCAACTCAAAAAGTTGAGGATAACATTGGACACCAAAAAAATAAAAAACTATAGTTTTCAATCTTAACACAATACTATTATTATCATACTCCATTATTCATGTCTTGTAGGCCAGGATAGTGCTATATTTCACAGGATTCAGAGCGACCAAAAATCATGTAACGATTGTTTGCAACATTGTCATACACAAAATCTCTGACAAACCTGCAATCAGTCATGGTATATATCACCAAGCCTGTTCCCCTTCAGCAATAAAATAATAACATGATAAAATAAATCTACTACTTACAGAGGCACAAATTGAAGAAGAATGGCTAGCTGAGGAAATGGCAAGTCTATGTATTCCATTATCTTTAGCACAGCCTCGGATTTTATGTATGATCTATACAACAAATAAACCACCAAGTCATACATTTTAGTTACACTGCTAATTCTTCATTTTGATAATTTGCAATCACAAATTCCCTCTTTCCTCACAAATATTATATAAGAGAGTAATCCATTGGGTTGAGTAGATAATGGAAAATTTAACAGAAAGATGATAATAACCTGAAAAATGTTGAGTATATAATGGAAATTGTTGAGAAAAGAATTTTTTTATCTCCTAGGCCTTAGAGAAAGATGTTTTAAAAAACGAACCAACCAAACGGTTGAACGAGTTAAACCATGAATAGACAATGTGATAGTAAACAAATATTAGTATTTACCCTTTTACCTAGTAGGTTTATTTCTAGCACTTTTATGCTTTTGTATTATTGTTGACTCATCATGCTCTAGAATATTCCTAGGGAATGACTCACCTAGTTTCTAGAAGTAGGTGTAGCATCTAGGTTAGATATTCCTAGCATCTAGCATTGAGTGACTAATCATTTGTAGTCTCCTTTGTCTATATATTAGGGCAATCATGGAATGAATGAATCAACCAATCATTATCAATTAATATAAACTTCTCCCTATGGATTTCTCTTTTATTCCTCTCTTAGCTCATCTCCTTCGAAGGGTATTTTAGTTCATTACCTTTCCTAGCTTGAGTAAGAGTATTACCGGAGTTCATTCTCTCTAGTATCCATTTTCCGGTAACAGGCAATGTCTACGATTCTGTTATTTCAGCAGTTCGACCACAATTTCATCTCGATTTGAGTGGTTAAACCATTACTCAGAGGTTTCACCAGGTCAATATCTGGTACTGTTTTGAAAACATTGATACTAATAACCTGAAAAAAAAATTGGTCTAAGAGGAAAAATTTTGAAGCTTGAAATTGAAGGGTTAATTACCTGTCATTTTCAACAAGGACAACACTTGAGATATCATCAGGAGCTCTTCCTGATCTCCTAAGTAACATCTTACCTGCTTCACTCTGAAGAGCTTCATATCTAATTGTCCTGTTAACTCCAACAAAATAAAAAATAAAACAAACCAAGTAATTAATGAAGTTCTTCATTTCATTTAATCAAATTCAAAATTTTCTAAGAAAAATAAACAAATAGAATGAAAACGAGATAGATATTTTATTACATGTTTCGATCATTATCACGAACGAATTTTACACCTCCATTACACAAATTGCATACCCCTGTGGTGTGAGTCACAAGTCAAGAAGACAATTAAGAATTTTATCAAACACTTGGATCGTTTGTTATGATGGAAATTGGAAGCAAAGAATAAAAAGGTGGGAAATTGATTACCATCAAATAACATAATGGGTCGTTTGTCTTGCTGGAAGAAATTTGAAGTTGCTTCAACCCACTTCACTTCATCGCTTCGGGCTTGTGATAGAGTAGCAAAGGTATTAACTTTTCGTTTACGCAGGGAGATAGTGCTCGAGTTGACGCGCCCAACATAGCTAGGAACTGGAAGAAGAAGAGCCATTGAAATAGCAGAACCACAGAGGCACAGAGGGAGTTTATTTTTTGGTAAATTAGCCTGCTTTATTAAAATTTAATTTAATAAGGATAAAATTTAAGGATACGCATATTATTTGCAAAATATCATCCAGAGTCCCTTAACTTATTTTCTGTTTTCGTTTAAATTATTTAACTTTTCGAGGTAATGAATAAGTCCCTTAACTTTAAAAAACATTGTACCGTAGTCCCATTTAACGTTTTGACACTAACTCCGTAAACCAGTAACTGATGTGGCTGTTTGACTGTTGACTTAACATGCTACGTAAGATATTTATGCTTATGTGGCAGCTGGTTCATTATTCTTTAATTATTTTTAACTAAAAATAAAAAAATTGATTATTGTTCATCTTCTTCAACGTGAGAGAGAAGGAAGAAGAAGACATGGGTTGCAATTCGATTCTTATGGTTCATCTTCTTCGTTGAGCCTAGTTTTGCAGGCAACACAAATACCCAGAACCAATTGTTTTGTTCATCTTGTTCACCAATAACACAAATACCCAGAATTAATTGTTGTTGTTGTTGTTGCACAAAATCAAAATAGAAAATCAGATCTGAAATCTAAAAATAGTCTCTGTTTTTTGTAAAATATCAATCCTTCCATACAGGTTTATAGTCGAACAAGTGGGTAAACCCCAACACATGTGGTCTAACAGATTTACATCTTAAAAAATCACAAGTTTTTGAATCAGAAATACAAAAAGGGAACCATCGATGAGAATCTGAAAACCACATCGCAAGAATCCCATCGCAAAACCACATCGAAGTTATAGGATCTAGAAATATCTTTGCTCTGTTAAAAATGGAACATTTTTGCTAATGGGGTTTTGGGGATCCATGGTAATAGGATCTGGAAATATCCATGGGTCTTGAGATATTTCTTTGTATTATTTGATTTCCAAAATCTATTATTTTTAAATGAATTTGTATGGTTGTGATGTGAGTATAGGAAGAAGATCTGGGCAGGAACGGCTGAGAGGAAGATGAAGAATATGGGAAGAAGTAGAAGAAGAGGGTAATAAAAATTAATTAAAAAAATGACTCAACTAGTGTTTATAGCCACGTAGGCATACACCTCGGCAGTCAAATGGTCAAACAAAAGACGGAGTTAATCAGAAAACGTTAAAAAGGATATAGGTGCAATGATTTTAAAACATAAGGGACCTATTCGTTACAATGAAAACATAAGGGACCTAATCGAAAACGGAAAATAAGTTAAGGGACCCCAGGTGATATTTTGCCTATATTTTTTATTTAGGGAAATATCTTAAAATATGTTGTTTTTGATTCAAATAGAAAATTAAATTAAATATCTCAAGTAGGTAGCTCAGTTGGCGAGTTAAGGGACTCCGAAGGAGTGCACCAAAAAAGTGCAAGAAGGAGGGCCCGGGAAACTTTCCGATTGAAACTAACAATTCCTCCACCCCCACTAACACTGCCTATAAAAAAATAGAAAATTAAATATCTCAAAATAAATTTTGAGAAAATACCCAACAGAAATAAATGAGAGAGAGAAGAGAAGAAAACTCGTCTACAAAATGGGAATCTCTTAGGGATTACCTCAATGACGCGTGGTGGTTGATTTGAGTGTGTTCTCTCCTGTTCACAAAATGAGATTCTCTTGAGGCATATCGAGATGTATTTATCTCTAGATTTATAAACACTATTAAAATGTCTATTATCTCCGATGTGAGACTTCTCATTTTTCAATGCACACACTTACTCAAAAAAAAAACTCCACAAGTTACAACAATTTCCCACTTGAATTTAAAAAAAGGGTTTTTGAAATAGCGTCAAAACTTTTATAAGATCGTGCATAGTCTTTCGATTTGAACATTTGTATAGTGATTGGGATTTCGATTTTAACAAGTGTGATTTATAACACATTGATATATTCTCACACCATCTAGTCTATAGATTTAAGTTATGAGAATTGCTATTTCCAGCGAAATTATTTCTCGAAAACCACCCACGAATGATGCATCAACATATGCATCTTTAATGGGGGTAAACTAAATGGGTAAACTAAAATGATTTTTGTGGGTCCAAATAGTCACGAAGGATTTAAACAATTTTTAATTGACTCAAGTGATTTTTGCTCCAATGGGAATTATTTATAAAGAACCCAACCTGATCCCACTTATTTATATTTTTTACTTGTTGATGAGAGAGAAATAATTCTTTTTTATTGTTAGTTCATCCATCTTGTGGGTGTGTTATTTCACTACCGACAACTAAAATTTTAGTTTATTTGATGCCATATAGATCAACTATAGTGGTGAGAAGAATAAAATGGGTGAACTAACTATAAGAAATTTTCTAGTTGTCTTGCGTTAAAGATGCTTTATAAAGTCTAAAAGCAATTTCAGTTGCTATACAGTAACACATGGGCAGGTATTTGTTAATTGTGATGCCCGCATAACACTACACAGTTCGTTGGTGTGTTCACGAGTTTTTGTCGTGACCTTATATTGTTGAACACTAATAAACACCTTATATGTTACTCATATCATTAATTGTTATTAGTTGCGAGTGCAAGAAACAATGTTATAACAAAATTTTCTAGCCATTATTGTATCACTGTGTTGTTTATATTGTGTTAGAAATAACGTTCGCGTCTTTCATTTCGTACTACATAACATCGCGCTTAAAAAGTTAGATGACATGGCATACGCAATGACGCGTCACCACATGTCTTAACCAATAATAAGATGCCACATTTAGTAAATGACACATCATGTCAAGTAACAGACTCACAATTAAATTAAATTCAAGAAGACAAGAAGGAAGTTTTAAAATGTATAATTTATTGAGAAAATTAGGAGACTAAAAACTCAATAAAAAAATATAATATTAATTTCTTGGCTCTTCATGTATTTGCTAATCGCGAAAAGGAAAGCAGAGGAGAGGGGTTGTTGAAGTGTTAGGAAAGTCGTGAAATTGGGAGCAACAAGCATCAGTAGCAGAGAGAGAGAGAGAGAGTAAAGAGAGAAGAGAAGAGAAGCAATGGGTTTTATTTTTATAACTGTCTTTAATTTTTATAAATGATAATTTTGCTTTGAGTTTCGACGAGAAACAATTACACATTATTGATATCTAATTTCGTATTATGACTTCATAACTATCTTTACGATTATCATATGAATATGTCATTACAACATGTTCTTAGCTCTAACTTTTATTCTCACAACTAGAATCTCTATTTTATCCATTGCTATTTTTTTTTTGCCATTAGAAGTATATTTTCATTACTCTTGATTTCTTATGCAGAAATCATACTTTCTTTGGAATTAATTTTTATGGTTTTTTTACTCAAAACTTAGATTTACTATTTTGTCGAATAAGAGAAAAAGAGGAATTTAGATTTACTCAAAATCTATTACTAAAAAATAAGGGTCTTTTTATACTAATTCTTTTTTATATTTTTGTATTAACAATATCTGTTTTTTATAAATAAGTATTTAGCTTTTGAGTCCGGATTAAGAAGCATTATCAGTTCTCTGTATGATTTTATCATCACAAGCAATTTCAAATAAATGGACTTCTACAATCTATTTAATAAAAAAACCTAATACCAAAATCTCTATTTTACATGTTTATACTTTTTTCTTTGCCACATCACCATATTATACGTTGTTCAAATACAAATACTTTATATCTTATTTTCACAGATGTCTTTATTTTTTATAAATGATTATTTTACTTTTGAGTCTTGACGGGAAACAACTTATACGATTGGCCTTTTGCAACAATTAATAAAGGTATCTTCCTAATCTTTCAAATCATTATTTAAGTTTTTCGCTTAAAACTTTTAAATCAAAACTGTAACTATTTACTTATTTGTCAAACTACCAAAAATATATGTACCCACATGTCGATTAGGGGGGTGACGGGGAGCGATGATGGGGGACGACAAATAGGGGCGGCTACAGGGAGCAATGATCACGGTGCTTGCAACGTCGTTGGATTCACTTTATACACATATTCTTCCTCTCTCATTTGCATATTCCTTTATCTTATCTTTATCTCTTTTTTTTTCTTCTTTTGATTTTTACTCTATTTTTTAACTTTGAAGAAGGCACTAACTTTTTTAACTTTCTCCAACTTGAACTTTTTAGGGCGTAGTGATAGCTACGGGGCGGCCATGGGGGGTGAGGCAATTGCAGTGGTTACAATGTCACTAGATTTACTTTTTTGGTTCGGACCATTGTTGCTACACACGGAGTGTCCTAACGCTTTCAACAAAAGACTAATTTCCGATCATGCTTAGGATCAAATTTCGCACTGGCCAACACCGAGTTTATCCACTGTGAGTTCTTTTCTCTCCTCTACCTATTATTTCATCTTATTTTCATCTCACTTTTTTTCTCTAATTTTTACTCCATTTTTAAGATTTGAAGACGATATAGATTTTTTTTTAAACTTTTTGCAACATGTTTTTTTATACACCTTGAAATATATTTTTTTCATCACATTATACATTTTTCTTTTATCACATTTTACAATTTTCATTGTATTTATGGATTGTATTTATTGAGAAATTAGGAGACTAAAAACTCAATAAAAAAATATAATATTAATTTCTTGGCTCTTCGTGTATTTGCTAATCGCGAAAAGGAAAGCAGAGGAGAGGGGTTGTTGAAGTGTTAGGAAAGTCGTGAAATTGGGAGCAACAAGCATCAGTAGCACAGAGAGAGAGAGAGAGAGAGAGAGAGTAAAGAGAGAAGAGAAGAGAAGCAATGGGTTTCATCGGTGAAAGTGTGGAGTCTATCAAATCTCTTCAGATCCGTCAGGTTCTCACCCAAGCCGTTAGTCTTGGTTCGTTTCATCTCTCTCTCTCACTATTTAATCAATCAAAAGAAAATTCTCTCTTTATGTTATCAAAGAAAATTGAGGGTTTAGGAATTGCATTTTCATTTTGTTTTCTTTAGGGTTTATATCAAGAATTCGTATTGTTATGATGCATGTAATAGGGCATAAGTTTGTTTAATAGAGGGATTATTTGTGGAACTAGTAACATTACAGACATTAAAGGCTGAATTTGGTGACATTCTCACCATTTTTTGTTGTTGCACAAATCAAGATTCTGGTGAGGGAAAGTTGTGAGAAACACATGAAGTTAAGTGAAATAGATTATATGAACACCGTAGAGTTGCTTTCAGATCATTGAACCATAGTCTGCATTCTTTTACATGGTTTATTAACTAGCCTAGATTAGATTATGTATGCTTATGCTGGAAATTCCACTAATTTTTTTTTCTTGGTTGGTGTTTTTTTTCCATATATGCTATATGCTGATTTTACCACAAATAGTGTGTCAACATCCTGGATTTCTTGTCTATCTATATAACTTATATTTAGTGAGTTGGTCTGTATTTTACCTCAGGCATGATTGTTACGTCTGCACTGATAATATGGAAGGCATTGATGTGCATAACTGGTAGTGAATCTCCTGTTGTCGTTGTTCTTTCTGGAAGCATGGAACCGGGATTCAAGCGGGTAAGTAAATCTCTTGCATTGCATGCATGCTTCAGTAATTCTGTATCAAATATTTTTTACATTAAATAGTATTTTGTGCGTCTTATTTATTTTCCACTATAATAATATTTTTTAGGTTTATATATTTGATCCCCCCTCAAATATCCCATTTTTCCATTTACCCCCTGTAAAAAATTTTTTAAGGTTACCCCCCTGCAAATATAAACAGTTTTCGGTCACCCCCCTCTGTTAGATTATGTAGTGTATAATGAGTAAAAACCATGTACGGTTACCTCCCTGCAAAATATAAAAAGTTTACGGTTACCCCCTGTAGGGGTAACTAGAAACACTTATTATTTGCAAGGTTGATTTTAAAACTTTTTTTTTTACGGGGGGGTAAATGGAAAAATGGGATATTTGCAGGGGGGATCAAATATTTAAGCCTATTTTTTATACAAAGGACTAGTATAGTTCTAATTCTGGATTCATGTTGAAAATCTACTAAATACTTAAGCAAGAAGAGAGAAGCTGCATATATACTCAAAACTGTTTGGCTATGTGATTTGTTTGTTTCACTTTTGTAGTTAACAAATGTTGGCTTTCCTGCTATATACAGGGGGACATCTTGTTCTTGCACATGAGTAAGGATCCAATTCGTGCAGGGGAGATTGTTGTATTTAATGTTGATGTGAGTTCACCTTTTGGTTTTATTCTTTGTGACTTGCTTACTTTGTAAACAAATTGTATCAGCATCGTTTTGCATGACTTCTTTCCAGAACAAAAGATTTGCTCATTCTGTTTTTGCTAATTTCTCTTGAGAAGTTGCTGTTGTTCTTTACATTCATTTTCTGACTCTGCTCAAAACTTTCCCTTCCTTACTGACACAATCTATTGGTGTGTGCCCTTTTTTTCTTTTAGGGACGAGAGATTCCAATTGTTCATCGTGTAATCAAGGTAAACATAATATTTTGGTTGTTTGGACTACGGTCATCTATAATCTATATGCTGTCATTGGCAAGTGACAACTTGCGGAAAGTGGATAGTATCAAGAATCTGTGGATAATGGATAAGATTGACATTACCTTGATTAATCTTTCGTTCCTAAGTGAAATTTCCTGAATCCTCCAAACATGATTTTTTCATTGGTTTAACGGTAACATATTCCCTGCTTTTTTCTGCAAAAGACATGGTGCCTTAAGGCTATAGAAGAGAGATAAGGGTGATAAAAAATGGGGACATAAAGATGTGAGAGAATAAATCAAAGAGAGAGATAGAGAGAAAGGCAGACAACCGTATAACGTTTATGCTTTCAGAAAGATACACACCTATTGATTGTTATCATGCAGTAAATGATAATTAAATTGTCCTGTTTGAGAGTGTTAATGCTTGACCATTTTGTAGGTACACGAAAGGGAAGATACTGGGGAGGTTGATGTTCTCACAAAAGGTAGTGACTAGTACAGAAATAGTAATAATGTTGATTTTAGGTCCTGCATTGTAAATTCACTCTTTGCTCCAATATTCTATTTCATAATATTTGTTTAAGTTGTCCATTTTATTTAGTAGTTCTCTGTTAATTGAATACTCTTGCTTCATGTATTTTGCTGTTATTTGCAGGTGATAACAATTACGGGGATGACAGACTACTGTATGCTCATGGTCAACTTTGGCTGAATAGGCACCACATAATGGGCAGAGCTGTCGGGTATAGCATTTCCTTTAGTGAAACTTGCTCCCGTTATTATATGCTTGTTTTATAAACTTAACTGAAATGGCCATTTCTCATTTTGGCAACCTATATTGTTAATTGCAATATAAAGGTTATATGGAAGTCTTGAACTAAGAAAGTGCTCTCTGTGACATTAAGGTATTATGCATGCTAGGTTAATGCCACTAGATACGTATTGTGGAATATCAAACTCTTGTTGGGCCTTTGAACATGATAAATGCCAAGGGTTTATCTTACAGGAATTCCTACATTTTGCATTCCCAGTTTCTATAGTACGAAGCATGTTCAGCTGAAAATTATTTTATGATATTCTGCTACCATTGCTTGTATTTGTTGATGGCAGGTTCTTACCTTATGTTGGCTGGGTGACAATTATCATGACCGAAAAGCCTATCATCAAGGTTTGTTTGCTCTGCCAACTCTTGTGCTATGATTTAGCTGAAGCTGGTTGTCTGTCTTATGTTTGTGGTGAATCTTGACAATAATCACGATGTTTTACTATGAGATCAATAATGAAAAGTTAAGGCGCATGCCATAAATTTTGCAATTTGGCTTCTTTAAAGTGAGGGATACACATTAGACAGAAACGTGAGGAGTTATAGCTCTTGATGAGAAAACTAAGGAAATCTATTTAAGAATTTAATTTATATGGTCAGTGTAAAAATATTTGACAAATGCATCCAAATGATCTAATAATGTGTTGCCACATCATTTAATGAGTATGACAAGTCATGCATTTTAAACTATTGAGTGACCATAAAATATTTTTACACTGACGGGTAATTAAATAGCTTCATAGTTTGTTCTATGTGTATGTATTTTATCATGATCCTGGCTATTGACGATTAAATCAATGGCTATGATTTTTCACTTTTCCCTTTAAAGTAAACTTTTTACATTGAGTAAATCCTGTATTTTGAATTGCAAACAAGTACGAAGTTTGCTAAACTTGTCTCTTCTTTGCAGTATATCCTCATTGGTGCTTTGGGGTTGCTCGTGATAACTTCAAAGGATTAAACAATGAATGAATCTATATCAAACTACGGTCCGGTCCAATCTCCCTCCAAGAACTTGAAAGTCTCATTTTGTAACCATTAACAACATCATATTAAGAATTAATGCAGAGTAGTTGAATTTTATAGTTTGTTGACTCTTCTTAGGCCTTAATCGTTGGTTGATTGAAACCCCTTTTCCTCTATAGTCTATAGTATCTTGGTGCAGCTTAAGAGACCGTTTGTTACCCAGGGAAAACCACATTAGTTTCAACTAAAAAATTTATTTTTGGTAGTTTTCATTGTGTTTGTTTAGGTTTTTTATACTACTGAGAATCTAAAAAATTATTGTTACGATTAAAATGAGAAGTTTTTAGAAGCTTCTAAAAAAACCAAGTTTGAATTGCTGAATGAAAGAGAAGATTGAAAAAGTGATTTTCACTATTTTAAATAAATCAACTTTTGTATCACAAAAATCTGTAAGTAGTCTCTAAATTTTTATTTAATAATTACTTTTATTTTAATCTTTAAACAAACCAACTCTAATGGGATAGATATATCAGCCCCAAAAAAAATTGTGCTTTTAAGAGCGTAACGTCGTCTTTTTATTTTCTGGTCCAAAAGAGTACAGCGTGTTAAAAAAGGAATTTGCCCTTAATCAACCATGTGTATGAACCTTGAGCACGAACCCAGACATGGCGTGCAAACAAGTTATTAGAGCATTGAAATCTACGAGTTCATTTAATCCGATTAGGAAAGAGGATTATTAGAGCATCCCAGATGGTAGCATCTTAAATGGTGCTTATGTAATAAGGATGGTAGGTATCCCACAAAAACCACCATCGAGGAGTAATTTGGTTTGGTTTTTTTTTTTTTTTGTCGAGACCAGGATATCCACTGCCGAACGCAGCAACTAATCTCCTCGCTGGATTGGAGGCACCTCGAAGGGTGGGACAGCTGACCTAGAGATTTAAAGTTACTCCATACCCAAGGCGATAATCGAACTAATTTGGTTTGGTTCTTATAGGGATTGAATGCTTGCGAGACAAAAAATGCAAGTAAACCTTTACATTTAGCCCTCTTGTAAAAATTACATTTATATTTCGCCACCCCATAAAAAGCATGCTAGCTTAGGGGTGGCAATTTCTACCCGCAAGTGGGGATCCCCGTGGGGATTGCCCCGTTTGGGGCCCCGTGGGCGGGGAATTTTCCCCCGTGGGGATGGGGATGGGGGAGAAAATCCCCCCGCAGTCAATTCGGGGATGGGGTCGGGTCCATATCCCCCGCCCCCGAATACATTACATAAATGTTTGTATTATAGATTATAGATACACATATTATATTCTAAGTAATAGATTTTTTAGTCGTTTATTGTGTTTTTAAATAAAAATACTAATCTTGTCAAAAAAAATAAAAATACTAATAAAATATTAAATTGTGCTAAGTTTTATAATTTTATTCTTACCTTTATACTTTTTAAATATTAAAATATTAAAGTAAGACTAAATTTTATACATTTTTTCAGTTTTATTAAATTTAAATTTAAATTTTTGTTAACTTTGAATAAATTCTTGGGGTCCCCGCGGGGACCGTGGGGATCCGCAGGGATGGGGATGGGGAAGGGGAAGGAAAACTCCCCGAAGCGAGGAATGTGGATGGGGATGGGAGACAATATGGGAGGTGGGGACCGCCCCGCCCCATTGCCATCCCTACTCAACCACTGTGTTTCTTCATGTACTCTGCATCTAGAAGAGCCAATTTAGCTAGCTAACTTGTTTTTCCTGTTGGGCGTATAGCTTCTGTTGTATAAAAAAAAAGAATTCAAACTCACAGTTTTTGTGAGATATGAATCCTAATATTGAATCAACCTGGTTCATAATTTGTATTTTTTTTATAAGCTAATTTGTATTTAATTTAAACAATACATCATGTTAACTTTTTAACCCAACAAATAATTTGATTTTATTTTCATATAATAAAATAAGAATAAGAAAAATGTGATAATAAGAATAACTTCATCTCTCCGACCCAAAACCCCACAAAATTTACTAAATGAGTCCAATTAGTAACTTTTTATCATTAAGGTGTGGGTCTCTGCATTAGACGAGAGAGAGTTTCTTCTTCAAGACTTCTAACTCAATAGGTATCCACTTTTCATTATCCACAATGGGGGTATCTATTAAATTCAAAGTCTTAAGAGATAAAAAGTCTCAATTGTAGAGGCTCTTAAACAATATATTATGTTAACATTTTATCCCAACTAGAATAATTGACCCGTGCACGCACGGGTATAAGTATGTTATTGGAAATTGTTGTCAAATAATTTATATTTTGTAAGTTAGAAGAATAATTCGTGTATAAGTAAATGATGCTGTTTTTTTGTGATTTGAAAATAATATTTAAACTATCAAAAATTAATTTGTTATTTATTTGTCTATCAAAAAAAATATTAATTTGTTATTTTTAAGAACAATATCATTGTCAAAACACAAAAGAGCAATATCATATTGTGGTGATTTGTCCCTCGCTGTTGGTTGCTTTGGCAATTTCAGTGGTATGGGGACGTCGGCTGCTGAGTTCAAACTCAGGTGTGAATAGTAGTAGTGTGTGTGGTGTTTATTTTTCATTTCATATAAGTAGACCAAAAAAATATTGTGGTTATTAGAGTTCTTCATCGCATACTCTAGCTCTAAATATGACGATTTTAATGATCATATCATAACATGGTCATGTCAGGTCATATATTTGGTCAAGGCAATCCACTACCGAGTCACCTACCTCCCAATCAATATTGAGTAAAAAAAATACTCGAAGCTTGGAGAGTAGTGCTTGTAACAAAGATATCTCAATATCAACCCTACATGTTTTTGGGTTCTTCCCCTTTTGCATTTCTGCTATCTATCGTTTTCCATCAATTCTACTAACTTTTATATCAGATATTGCAGCAACCACCAAAGAGAATTATCAAATTCGAAAACTCCCTCCCGAATGTAACTTGAATTTCAGCAAGATAACTCTTTGACTCCTTGTCTTCAAAGCAATATTAGCAACACCCATGCAAATCAATCATTCAATGCAACAACCTTCAATTTCATAAACTTGTTAATAATTTCTTCCCCAAGTTGCAAAACAGTATACATGTAAATATCATTCACCCGATAATTGATAACCAACTAAACTCGTGAGAAAATTATCTTATTCATCAAAAATGATTTTGCTAATTTTTACAGCAACAAAGTTTAACAGCTAATCATATAATATGATAATATACGTGAAGAAGGCATATGCTAACATACTCACACTTGCTTTTTAGTAGTAATATGTTAACAATGTATACACTTTTTAGTAGTTTTTTAAAAAATGGTTGGCCAATGCACCCCATGTGTCATGACCAAACATGGCTAGTGGCCAATGCACAAAGTTTAGTTCAAGCAAGCCCCTAATGTTCTATTTATAACAATCACTCACGTTGCTAAAACTATACATATCCAATGTGGGACTAATTTAGGAGCAATAAATAATGCTACTCAAACACTCTCTTAGTTTTCATTAAAAGGCTTATTCATCCTTTCTCTCTCCCAAGCACTCTCACATATACACTCTCTTTGATGTTGTCATGTCTTTCATCATCTCGTTTAGTCTTTTTCTTTCTATGTTGCGGCTCTCTGTAGTAAATGTTTTTACAAAAAAAAAATGGTGGCTGCAGTGGGGACTATAAACCACCTCCTTAACTTTTAAGTTTATTTCCAGCCATAATGTCTTTTTTATGTTTTTCATTTTTTCCAATTCTTCACCACTTAATTTATAGTATTATATTATATATTTGCATTTTATTGTATGTTTACTGCTTATAACATTTCTTCCAATTCTTCAGCACTTATTTGCATTTTATCACTTAATATATTATATAATCAGTGTGTTCACCAGCTCTGGTTCAAACACGATTAAACCCTTGAACCTTGAACCATTGCCTTCTCCAAAAGTTTTCCAAACCAAATGCTTCAATTTGGATCGGCCAACGGATTGGTTCGGATTTACCCAAGCCACTGAACACCCCTAATCAAGAATACTTTTTCTCTAAATAAATATGTCAAAAAATATAATAAAACTTGAAATTTGTTTGTCTAAACAATTGTTAACTTTTTTTTTTCCACACAGTTAAAATACATGTTTTCTTTTTTTACTTTGACCATTATAGATTTATTCAATAAAAATGTCTTCCAATCTAAACAAAATCAAATGTCTTTCCTATTTTTAAGTGTATCAAACAAAGACAAAAATGAACCAAAAAAATGTTGTTACTCGTTGAGAGTTTATTTCAGAAATTTATAATTTCAAAAAATGCGAAAAGAAAACGTGAATTTCATTATTCAGAGGCAATAATAATGTGACATTTTTTCCAAGAATTTTTTTAACGAACCTTGAAAATTCTAGAATGTAACATATTTTTAAAATTTTAACTAATGATATTAGAAGAATTGGCTATAAAGAAGAAAGAGTAGTCTTTTACTTATTTTTAAAATTAATGCAGAGATAAATTATTAAATTATAATAGAATTTTCAAATATAAAAACTACTTAGAATATTAAATTACATGTAGTTTGTCACATTAAGTTGTTTCTAAGGTGAAAAAGAGTTGTGTTTTTCCACGTGCTTTATTATTATTATTATTAGAAAGAGTTGTGGAATACACTTTGGATACATTAGAAAAACATTTTATTTAGTCTTTATTATGTATTGTATTTACATCGCATTAATTACAAAAAGGATATTAATTATCCAATTGTTGTAGGAGTGCCACGTGGAATAGCAATAAATGAGATTTATTCTCAAATGTTATATATAGATTGGATTTATTTATCATATAATAAAATAAGAATAAGAAAAATGTGATAATATTCTTTTGCATTTAAGAACCAAACCAAATTACGATAAGCTAATTTCTATAGATGAAAAATTATCAAAAAATCAAATAAAAAATAAAAAATAAGAATTGAGATATGAGAAAATGGAGGAAAACCCCGTTTTAGTGGTTTTGCTGCTCATTGCTTTCTTCCTCCTATGCCCTAAACCCTATTCCTTCCGATGCTAACCACCACCACCACCACCACCACCAACCACCTTAATCGTCGACGTTGAGCATGATCCCTCTCCCTGATAATGCTAATGCCCTCTCTGCGATCCACTCGCAGACTCTGCAATTTCTCATCCTCCGCCGCCGCCGCTAATAACACTCGTGTCACCCTAAAACCCTTAGAACCACCTCTTCTTGATAAACTCAAAGCCGAGAGGGATCCACACAAGCTCTTCCAACTTTTCAAAGCCAATGCCACTAACCACCTCCTCGTTGAAAATCGATTCGCCTTTTACGACACCGTTTCTAGACTCGCCGGTGCTAAACGTTTTGACTACATCGAAGAACTCCTCGAACACCAAAAAACCCTCCCTCAATTTCGCCGTGAAGGCTTCGTTGTTCGGATCATTGCATTGTACGGTAAAGCTGGTATGACCAAACACGCTATTGATACTTTCCATCAAATGCATTCTTTTGGTTGTTCTAAAAGAACTGTTAAGTCTTTCAATGTTACTCTTAAGGTTTTGTCTCAGACTCGAAATTTTGATTCTATTATTCAGTTTTTAGAAGAGATTCCTTCTGCCTTTAACATTCAATTAGATATTTATTCTGTTAACATTGTTATAAAGGCGTTTTGTGAACTTGAAAAGCTTCAAGAAGCTTATTTGTTTATGTTAGAATATGAGAATAATAAGGGTGTTCGACCAGATGTTGTTACCTATACTACTCTTATCTCTGCGTTTTATGAGCATCAGAATTGGGTAATTGGCAATGGATTGTGGAACCGTATGGTGTTGAAGGGTTGTATGCCAAATCTTGCTACTTTTAATGTTCGGATTCAGTTTTTGATCACTGTTCGGAGAGTTTTGGATGCTAATGTTTTGATGCGCTTGATGAAGAGAATTGGGGTTGCACCTGATGAGGTTACTTTTAATTTGGTTATCAAGGGTTTTTTCTTGATCGGTTATCCTGAAATGGCGATGAAGGTTTATACCGCGCTGGACGGGAAGGTTTGTAAGTCTAACGCTAAGATTTACCAGACCATGATTCATTATTTGTGTAGGAGGGAGGATTTTGGGCAGGCATACACTATGTGTAAAAAGAGTATGCAGAAGAATTGGTTTCCGGATATACATACCATATTTATGCTGCTGGAAGGCCTAACAAGATTTGGGAAGATTCATGAAGCTAAGGTGATTGTTGGGTTGGTTGAGAGCAGAAAACCTCCCTTCCCTAACGCTAAGATTTACCAAACCATGATTCATTATTTGTGTAAGAGAGAGGATTTTGATCAGGCATACATTATGTGTAGAGATAGTATGCGAAAGAATTGGTTTCCGAATGTAGATACCATATGTATGCTGCTGGAAGGGCTAACGAGATTTGGGATGATTCGTAAAGCAAAGATAATCGTTGCGTTTGCTGAGAGCAGAAAACCTCCCTTCCCTTCCAGTGAGTTGGCTTCATTGAAGTCCATATTGTCCACTCGTTAAAGTTAGTGGCATAAGGAAAGGGAAATTGGTTAACTTTTAGCCGGACAGCGGCCCAAATGGAACTCATATTGTTTCTATTCCATTTATTTGTACATCTTGAAAATTTGATAGCATCTCTTTTATGCAAGCAGTCAAACACTGGTTTTTTCCACTCAGTTTTTTGTACCATCCTTAATGAGTTTTGGGCAAGATGATAATTCCAGGATGCAAATACCTTATAAACTCCTGTAAGTTCTAATATCCTCTTTCAACATTCTTTGCTCCCTGCCACATGCATACCCCATTTTTGTGATTACTTCCATTAAAGAAAAGCTTTCATCGAAAAGTAATACTGTAAGGTGACTTGGTTATAGTTCAATTTTAGTTTCAATGGGGGTAATTGTGTATAAATGTTATTGTATGAATGTCAACCTAGTAATAGTTGTTTGTCTTAAGACACTTATGTAATACAAAATGATTTCATAATCATGGAAGATGGCCCAATTTTCAATTTAAATTAGTGAAATTCACTCTTGTTTGATAACATTCTGTTGTTCAAATTACATTTCTTTTATCATTATATGCCTGCTGTTTTCTTGTTCTTTTATCTTATCTTATTCTGGTGATGTGCTGTAGGTTGCTTTTAGCTTCCCTACCTCCTCACTGTTGGTATGTCACCCTTATGAGTGACTACTTTAAACTTTCTGTGAATAATTAAACATTTAAATTAGCTGTTGGTTGATGCATAGATTTAAGGATTGGTGTTTTGTGGCATGGTAGAATATGTCGGTAAATTAAGAATTGCTTAAATACCTATTTGTCATGATCTGGATATTTCTGGAAGTATTTTGATCTGTAATCTGGGTTTTGTGTAGTCGAGAGCAGTTTTCTTGATCTACAATGAGCAATTGAGCATCCTTATTGAGGATCTGGAGGGCTATTGTCCACGCTGCATAATGTAATGCACTGCACTGGGTCCAGTAGAAGTACTTGTGAAGGGAACAGGTTTACAGAGAAGGGTCCTTTAGAACATGGATCTTGTCTTCCATATGTGTATCGGCCTTGGATTAATGCTGGACAATAGCTGAATGTTCATCTCATTTGGAGGTATCCCATTCTCGTTTTTGTTTCTCGTCAAGGATCTTGTTCAAGTGATAATCTATTTATCCGGGTAGCTAAGTTTGGTTGAAGCATATTGGAGAAGTTGCATCAGCCTTCTGCTGCGAGAAAAACTGTGGAGGGTGTGTGAGGGACAGATGAACGAGGATGAAAAGAGCGTTATTGCATTCAGTGGAGAAAATTGAGGGCAAAAATTGTGATTTGTTGACGTTGTTGTTGATTATTTGCACACACAATTCTGACTGGGCATGTAAATCCCTTTTTTCCTATATTGATTGGAAAAAACCTTGAACCAGGTCTATGAAAACAGGGCCATGTATAGAAAGTGCGATGCTACACAGCTAGAAAAAAGTTACTAGAAATTTGACTGAATGCAGTATAGCGGTGAAGACCACCTCAGGCAGAAGTCAACCTGTATACCTAGTCATTTTGGCAAAAGGAGTCTAGCAATTTTTTTTTGTCTGTCTAGCATTTTTTTTCTTCATAGGGAAACGCGGGAAGCTTCATTGAGAATGGTATGATGTGATTATGTTAAGTCTTATAGGAGCCGACCAGTTGCAGGTTCAAGAAGAGTGAAGCGTCATCTGGTTTGTGAGGATTCCAATTCCAACCAACTTGAAGAACTTGCTTTGGTGTTTTTGAAAAATCTGCCTACCAGCAAGATCAAGACCGTGAGAGAAGGGTGTCTCAAGTGATATACGATGGAACACTAACATGTAACCTTTGAAACTCGCCTAATGCAACGTTAGACCAACGATTAGCATTATTTAAGATTCTCCATCATGGTCGGATGAACATTTCACTTTCACCTGTAATTAGTGTCTTCCGATAATTCACTAATTACGTATTCCGATAATTAGTGTCTTCCGATAATTCACTAATTACGTTTTCACCCTGATGCCATATTGCTACATCATCGAAAAGGCTCTAAATTTGTGCATAAAAATGGAACAAATTTTTTATGTCGTGTCACCCTTAATCACTTCCTCTTCCTTGACACAAAGGGGACAACATAGAACATCACGACCTTACAACAAGTAAAACTTCCACAAAATATCGTTTAGGTATCGGGAAGTTTCTAAAGCACACCACAGAACTCCACCACTTTTCCCAACACACCATTCTCAATGATTGTTGTGTACTTCCATGCATTAATTTATAAGTAAAAAAATACAAAATTATTTCGACGGAATACATCCGTTATTCAATTAAGTTAAAATTGTATTTGTTTCTTATAAAGTGCACCAGAAGGAGTAGTAAAGTTGATTTATTTTTCATAAAATCAAGATTACTAAATAAATATAACTAATTTTCTTAATCTGCAATACGTAAAGTATTTTTTTTCATTCAATGTTACTACTTCCTTCCCTCCACTCAATGTTAGGAGAACACACTTACTTTGATATTAAGAAAATCAAATCAACTTAACCAGTGTAAAGTTAGGTATTTTTTATAATTAAGTTTGAGTCTATAGTAAATATCAATTTGGTCCCTTAAATTCCATCATTTAGAGGCTATGTATACTACCTCTGGTCCACAATATAAGAGAAAGAACACAACATTACACAGACCAATGATGATTTACCACACCACTTAAATAGAGGCGTATTTGGGATTTACTCATTTAATACACCTTAAAAATGGTACTTCTTTCTTATATTTTGGACTACCAAAACACAATTTTTTTCTCTTATATTGTGGACCGGAGAGAGCATTTACTAATTCCCCGGGAATAACAAGAGAGAATGCAACTTCAAATCTCTCCCTCCACTCCTCTTCTTCCAGTCCAAACCAAACCAACAACATTCTTCCTTGCAACCTTTGCTCCCTTCGAAACCCAATGTCGAAGGCAGTCTTATCTCGAATCAAACCTCGTCACCGCCCTAAAGGCACTTCATATTTACCCCCACGCATCAAAAACCTTGTCCTCGACGTCATTCAAATCCTCAAAACCCATCAATGGCAAGATTCACTCGATTCTCGTTTCGCTGAATCCGATGTAATTGTTTCCGATGTTGCCCATTTTGTCATTGACCGAATGCACGACCCAGAACTTGGTCTGAAGTTCATTGACTGGGCTTCAACCAAACCCTTTTCTACTCCTCTCAATGGAGTTGCTTATTCTTCTCTTCTCAAGCTATTAGCTAGGTTCAAAGTGTTTTCAGAGATCGAGTTGGTTTTGGAGAATATGAAAGTTCAAAACTTGAAACCTACCCATGAAGCATTGAGTTCTGTGATTTGTGTCTATGGAGAATCTGGGTTTGTTGATAAGGCCCTCCAGTTATTCTCTTCAGTGTGTGAAATACATGATTGTTTTCCTAGTGTTATGGCTAACAATTCATTGCTTCAAAGTTTAGTGAAAAATGGAAAAGTTGATATTGCACGTGAATTGTATGATAAATTGCTTAAGACAGATAATGATGGAACGGGTGCGGTTGTGGATAACTATAGCACCTCTATAGTGGTGAAGGGTCTATGTGGCCTTGGTAAGGTTGAGGAAGGTAAGAGGTTAATTAAGGATAGATGGGGAAAGGGTTGTGTTCCTCATGTGGTGTTTTATAATGTGATTATTGATGGGTATTGCAAAAAGGGTGATCTCAATGGTGCTACTAAAGTTCTTCAGGAATTGAAATTGAGGGGTTTTTTGCCAACTTTAGAAACTTATGGGGCTATGATTGATGGATTTTGCAAGGCAGGAGAATTCCAAGGAGTTGATGAACTGCTGGCAGAAATGAATGCGAGGGGATTGAGTGTGAATGTACCGGTGTTTAATAGTATTATTGATGCTAAATACAAACATGGTTTGGTGGCAGAAGCTACGGATACTATGAAACAGATGGCTGAGATGGGTTGTAAGCCAGATATTACAACTTATAATACTATGATTAACTTTTCGTGTAGCGGTGGAAGGATTAAAGAAGCTGAAGAGCTCATAGAGAGGGCGAAAGGAAAGAGATTGCTGCCTAATAAGTTTACTTATACACCTCTTATGCATGCTTATTGCAAACAAGGGGATTATGTTAAGGCATCAGATATGCTTTTTAAGATTGCTGAAATGGGAGATAAACCTGACTTGGTTTCCTATGGAGCTTTTATCCATGGAGCTGTTGCTTCCGGGGACATTGATGTTGCTTTGATGGTTCGAGAGAAAATGATGGAGAGTGGTCTATTTCCTGATGCTCAAATTTACAATGTTCTGATGAATGGTCTCTGCAAGAAAGGAAAGTTTCCTGCTGCTAAAATACTGCTTTCAGAAATGCTTGATCGAAATATTCAACCTGATGCATATGTTTATGCCACCCTTGTAGATGGGTTTATTAGAAATGATGAACTTGATAAGGCAACAAAACTGTTTGAAGATGTAATAAGTAAGGGTATAGACCCTGGCATAGTAGGGTATAATGTCATGATTAAGGGTTTCTGTAAATATGGAAAGATGGCAGATGCTGTGTCATGCTTAAATAAGATGAAAATTGCACATCATGCTCCAGATCAATACACTTATTCAACAGTTATAGATGGATATATAAAGCAGCATGACTTAAATAGTGCACTTAAGATGTTTGGACAGATGATGAAACAGAAATACAAGCCAAACGTGGTTACCTACACCTCCTTAATCAATGGATTCTGCAAGAAAGCAGATATGAGCAGAGCTGAAAAAGTTTTTAGAGGGATGCAATCGTTCAATTTGGAGCCTAATGTTTTCACATATACGATACTTATTGGTGGATTTTTTAAGGACGGTAAACCCGAAAAAGCAGCATCCGTTTTTGAACTAATGCTGATGAACAATTGTCTTCCAAATGATGCTACATTCCATAACCTGATAAATGGTTTAACAAATATTACAAATAGTCCACTTCTTATTGAGAAAAACGAGTGTAGGGAAAATGACAGGTCCTTGATTTTGGATTTCTTTGCAATGATGTTATTGGATGGATGGAGCCAAGTGATTGCTGCATATAATTCTGTTATTATTTGTCTTTGTAAGCATGGAATGGTTGACACTGCCCATTTGTTGCAAACTAAGATGCTGAGTAAGGGGCTTCATATGGATTCTGTATGTTTCACTGCTCTGCTACATGGCATATGTCAAACAGGAAAATCAAAAGAATGGAAGAATATTATATCTTGCGATCTGAATAAGATTGAACTCCAAGCTTCTATTAAGTACTCCCTGATATTAGACAAATACCTATATCAAGGAAGGCTCTCAGAGGCTTCGAATATTTTACAGACCTTGATTGAAGATTCCAAGTTATCTGAGCAACCAGACAAAGATCTAAGGGTTACATACTTACAACTAGGAAGGGAGTAAAGAAATTAGTGTGCTTCGTATGAAATTTCTTTGAACCACGGGTTAATCCGCGCATCACTCTCATATATAAATGTGCATAAAATGAGGTTTGCACATGATTAAGCAGAAGGTCCATATTTGTTATACTTGGCAACAGCATACATGAGGTAGATGATGCAAGCTATCTTGCTACAAGCATTTTATGGAGAGGCACTTTGAACATGATAACATGCCCCCATATGTGTGTGCGCGCGCACGCTTGAAGTGCTCCTGTTCCTTGTATGCCTTAACATCGCAGCGGCATGATTGCAGCGGCCTGGTAGAACCAAATAGTTTCAGTGATGACATGCTATCACAATATGCTTTAAAGTCTAGTAAAAGGGGCTTTTGGTTCTGGGCCACTTTGGCAGCTAGTTGGGTGGTCATGCATGATTTCTCATTCTGATATGGAAAGCTAGCTGAAAAGGAACGAGTAGAGGCAGTTGACAGCAAGAACAAAGCTTAGTGTATACAAGAAGAGTTGGTTTTGCAGTCTGTTAGCCCTTGAGCAACACTATAAGAATAATTCTTTGTATGAGCAAGCAGCAAAATCTGTTAACCAAAACCAACCAAAGTTGAAAAAGACTTTAAAATAGTTTGGTCTTAGAATTTTGATATCCATTATATTATTATTTTAATAAATTTTGAATTTTTGATTCATTGTAGTTGTCTACATTGAGTTACGCAAGAAGTGCTCTTAACAAAATTCTTGCAAATGTAATAACTAATATCTTTCCGTATTAAACTAACACCGTTGGCCCAGTGGCTTAATCTACCCTGTGACACGGGGTTAAACCGGTGCTCCCGGGTTCAATTCCCGCAATAGACAAACTTGGTGTTGGCCAGTGCGAAATTTGATTCTAAGCACGAGTGGAGGCCAGACTACAGGCTATCGAAAAAACCTTTTAGGCCTACCAGGCTGACCTATTTAAATAAATATTTATAATATTTTTTGTTACTACTACTACTACTATTATTATATTAAATTTTCTACTTTGTTTAACTTATACATCTGCTTATATTTTATGTTTACTCAAAATGATGACTTACATCAATTTGTAACATATTTAAAGATAATTCTCTAAAAGATGTTAGATCTTGAATTAGATCTTAACTTCATTGATCGATTAGCTTGTTCGTCTATTTATAAAGTCTACACTACTCAAATGTTGTAGATTTTCCAAGTTTTTTTTGGTGAAGTGGGCTTTTAAACAGGCTTGCAGGCCTCGTCAGGCTTTCCAAAAGGCCAGGTCAGGCCTCAAAAGTCGGCATATCACAGGCCACAGGCCCAACATTTTCAATGCAGGCTAGGCCCAGGCCATGCAAAGCCTAGCTCGGCCCAGTCTATTCCCACCCCTAGTTGGGACACTCCGTGGGTGGCCAGAGATGGTTCGATCCAAAATTGCGGCAAGCTAGAGAACTGGCCGAATAGGAAAGCTTATATTAGTTTAAAATGTTTGCGCCTTGATAGGAAATGTTCCAGAAAATTATATGTATGATCTAATGTTTAAGACTTTTTTTTGACAACACTTAACGTTTTAGACTTGAGAGCCGGTGGTGTTGCATATACTATATATCTTATAAGGGCCAGCCATTACAGCATATTGAGCAGTGATTATACAATAAATATAAGAATCCATTAGTTAAATAGCTACTCTTCATCGTATTAAAAAAGCTGCTCTTCAAACTAAATTATACAATGAGAGTTTAACTGCAATGTCATTTAAAATTTCAGTAGTCTAAATATTAAATAACTTTTTTATTATAATAAACATTTATTTATATAATAGATTTATATTATAAAATAACTCCAAGCTTAGGTGCAAGTGGTTAATGCACTTAATCTTAAGGGGCGGACTCGACTAGTACCTGGGTTCGATCCTAATGATAGAAAAAATTAGAGCCAAACTTTACTTACCTCCCAGCCAAACTCCAAATTAGACCTCTAAACCAAAAAAAGATTTATATTGGATGGATTCAGCTGTTGTGAATTGCCTGACTGGATCTGATAGAGGCAGCATTGCAGGTCGCCAAATTTTGCGGAGGATCAGGCAACTATTACCTTGCTTTACTAGTGTGTGTACCTCCTATAGTTAAGTTAGGAGTTGATGCTAGTGTAATTGGAATTTCTACTCCACGTTTGATCCCCATGTAACTCTCTTCGGGCTTTAAGCCCCGTTTAATCTAAAAATAATAATTATATTATAAGATCAAAGGCTGAGAGCCCCCACCAAAGAAAGGTTGAACCTAAAACTGCACAATCACGTGGTCACAGTCTCAGCCAAAGCAACCAAAACACAGGAGTAAATTCTCTCTATTGAATTTTTCACTTGAGGTTAGCCAGTATTAGCTCTTTATCATTCAACACACAGTCTCATTTGTTTAAGTCTCTCTATTCTTTTTTTTTAATCAATGGTGGAGATGATGTCACCGGAGGGATCCTTTCAGAACATTAGAATTTCATCACCCTCTTCTATCAATGATTAGACAATAAATTGGCAGAGCAAAGATGAAAACATAAAAAAACCTACTTTTTTATATTAAAAATAAAAAATAAACAAAGGAATGTTGGTGTTCAATATTGCAAGTAGATCTATAATGACAGTCCTCTATCTTGCAACAACAAAAATGAAAATCACCAAACATTACATATCTTCAAACGACTGAGGTGTAATTTTGACAAATTTCATGCACTCTGTTCTTCAACATCCCCATTTTCACCATCTTCAGCAGCAGCGGCAGCCATTAGCTCATCGAAGTTTGATGTCTTCCCAAGTACTATTTCAATCTAAAACATTAATCATCAAATGTAGAACTTAGAAACTAACCATAAAGAAAGCTATATCTTGCAAGGAAACTATTTGGCCGGACTATAAATTCAACAAAAGCTGCTTTTTATTTTTTCATAAAAGGCACTTCTTTAACTTCTTCAAAGATCGTGCATGCACAGAATTTACACACCAAGACTCACAAGCTCTTAAATAAACACTCTACAGTAAAACGAAAAATATTTGCAGTCTTCCCCCTTACCTTGGCCTTTTGGACAGGTCTACCTCTAGAGTCATCCTTTATGTCAACGGTTGATGTCAGGATTTCTGCATCAAAATTCATCATTAATCAAACTAGATAACTCAACCACTGGAGAATTAGAAAATAGAAAGTCTCAGCAAAGGGGAGGGGAGACATTTCCCATAAGGCAAAAAAGAAGAGAAAAAGATAGAATTCATACTCTTCTCAAGGGCAAGGCCATTATTTTTCAAAATTTCAGCAACAGTTACCACTGTGGCAATAGCTGTAACAATAACATAAAAAACAAATCAGAAATCATATTAAAATTGGAACCAAGGAAAAGAAAAGATAAAATTAGAATACCATATAAATCACAAAATACAATGCATTTTCTTCCTCAACTTAACTTTGTAATGCAGTTCTACTATTCCACGAACCTTCTAGTTCCAATTTTGAAATTCATATATTGTTTCTCTAGTCTTCATTTCACCATTGCAGATATACTTATCATGATTGTTCTGTGGGAGTTTTAAACCAGAATTTTGGTCTTAAATCAAACTGAGTAATTTACTACAATATAAAATCCTAAATTGGAAGAATGGCCCTTTGTGGGTGGAACTACAGCGTCGACAAGTTAAAGACAAATATCACAATACAGTACCCCCAAAATACCGCATGGTTACAAAAACAGGTCATCTTAGTCAGCAAACAAACTTGTGCAATCTGCCAACAGCTTTTTTGGAGTTAAAAAAGGGATTGAAGACAAATTTATTAAAGAGTAAAGACTCATTTTAGTCCATGGCAATTTTTTTACAAGACAAATTCGTCCCTGACAATTTTGTGGGACAAATTAGTCCCTGACATTTTCAAAATAAGGACAAGTTAGTCCCCCAACCATCCAATGTGAGAGACTAATTTGTCCGTGTTTTGAAAATGATAGAGACTAGTTTGTCCCAAAAAATTGTGAGGGACCAATTTCAATTTGGCCTGTAAAAAAATGTCATGGACAAAAAATTGGCCTTTACTCTTAATTAGAAGTTTGAAACAAAGCTAAATGTCATGGATTAAAATGGGCCTTTACTCTTAATTAAAAGTTTGAAACAAAGCTCAAGAGTGAAATCTTTGATAACTCAGAATCTCACATAGACCAAAATAGAATGCGATTCCAATTTCCCACAAGTAACACATTCTCTTGAAGCATCAAATTCTTCAATTTTAAACAACTCTTAATCTCACAGACCAACTTAACACTAGAACAACAGTTGAACTAATCAAAATAACGAGTCCACAAAACAAATCAATAACCAATAGAACCAAAACAACACAAGCACAATTCAATTAACAAAAAATTAATGAAAATAGAGGAAACTGGAGAGGGATTTCGAATATACCCATTCCTAGTGCTGAAAGTTCAACCTCATTATGCTGTTGCATGTATCTCTACATTAATAATAACACTTATCAACAAAATTAAACATCAAATAAACAAAAAACCAACGAGCACACAGTAAAAATTAAACAAACACAAGGAAATAAATTCAGGAGCTTGCAAAAATCACATAAAGAGAATGAATTTGAGTAATAGAAAGGAACTGTACCTTGGCGAGATTAACATAGAAAAAAAGAGGCTTTTTGGTATTGGAAACTTGAATGCGATTCTTCTTAAACGAATCGGAAGAGATGTTGATGTTGTTAACTCCTTCTGTTATCCCTTCCATTCCTCTCTTTCACTTTCAAATAGAAACGAAATCGAGATGATAAATATCAAAAACCCTAATTATTTGTTTCTCTGAAACTAAATTACAATGGTGTTGATGAAGAGCAGCACAGAACACAATGGCGTTAACTTCGTTTTCTTTTTCCCTTTCTTTCTGGGGATATGGGCCCATAGTCCGAATCACGTGTTTACGATGTAGGCTATTAGATTGGGTTAGGCCCATTAAGAAAAACAATATTGGATGATATGCGTCTTAAACATTGCACCCTCGTCTAGACCCCATACCCTCCCCCCAATTTATTAAACTTCCTATTTTAACCTTACTCAAAATTTATTTTCCATACAAAATAATCAAACATTCTCACATTCATTTTTCCAAAAAAAATTAAAATTAAATTAAATTTTACACAAACCAGATTTAGCCATCTCAGTGCATCGCACGGATATTAGGATATATAATATGGTAGTAACCTTGTGGTGTTAGGTGGTGGCCGAAGGCGGAAACCTCGACAGAGCTTCAACGACAGGTGGTGGTTGTCAGCGGTGCTCCGACGACTAGCGGTGGTTGGCGGTGGGCGCAGTGGGAGGTGGTAAAAGTTGAACTACAGAAAAAAGTTTCAACAGAAACACAGAAGGTGATAACGATGTGAAAAGAGCAAAAATACTTTTTATAGATTTTTTTTTTGTACTTATACTTTTTACAGATGCGAATTGCTTTGTCACGGGAATTTGCATTTCAACGCTTTTTTAAACAAAACATTTGTCATATTATGACTCCTTGTTGAATTTTGAGCATTTTAGGCTTAAGATTCTTTCAGTTTGGTGCTCTATGTAACATCCCAAAATTTTAGACTAGAAATAGTTAGCTTTGTTTTTCTTTTGATTAATGTATATGTGTTTAGATTAGATTACTTATTATAGATAATTGACATTATGTAATACGTGACCTAAAGTACTATCACTTATTTTTTTAAAATCAGCCATAGTAGTTTGAAGAAGTAAAATAGAAGTAACTAAAGTTGCTGACGTTGTATAATAAGGTTATGTTAGATCCTGCACAATTTTTTTTTAGCATCATGTTGCGATTTAGTTAATAGCCTTTTACAGTAGGAAAAAAAAGGGAGAGTTAAAGAAAAGCTAAACTAATAAATAAGGTTACAAAACGTGTGTATATATATATGTATATAAATTAGTATTTTATAATGGTAACGGTAAAACCAATCATACATGTATTGGGCTGCGATGAAAATATGGGCTCAAATAACGTGGCTTATAGGAGTAGAGGAATTGAACAACTAGGTCAAGCATGACAAATAGAATACGAGACACAACACATTGAGATGAGGGTTTGACGGCCAGACTCAACAGGAAGAAGAATGAGATGCTGATCACGGTTATGAGGTCCAATAGCTATGCTCAACTAGAGAAATATAGAGAATGCGAATCGCCGATTTAACGCAGATATAGTAATGAGCATGTTGGCTTTCCTTTTAATTAAGAGGTGAGTAATCACACCCCTTTAACCCTTCCATGGTATATTAATTTTGAAACTTTTGGATAGTAAATTAATTATTACAGATTTCGAATGAACAATTCGGGTTATAGGAATGAGTTTGATAACAACCGAACTCTTTCAAATTGCTGTTGTTGGTTATCCTTTTTGTAAATTCTATAGCATAAATCCTGGAACGGTCAATAATAGCTACATGCCCTCTTTCTTTTAGCTAATGTCGTTACACTCCACTAGCAAGAAGATCATCCTACTGCACTTTGTTTCTTTTATATATTTTCATATTACTCTAAATTCTTAATAGGTGACTTGTTGAATAGTGTTGTGAGTATATATTGGCATATTGCCTTGAAAACCTTAAAAGGATTTATTTTAAATAAATATTATGTCATTGATTTTTGGGAGTTACAGGTGTTACGGATGATACTAGTCTTCCCTATAATATTTCCAACGTGATGCTTGAATTATGATCCGCATTAATTATTTTATATATATATATATATATATATATATATATATATATATATATATATAAAAGTGCATATAAATTGTTTTTATGTTGTATGTACTTGAGATGGGCTTCGAGCCCCACACGGATGGGTCTGGGACCCCATATTAGACGAGCTTCGAGCTCCACATGGATGGGTCTGGGACCCCACATTAGACGAACCGGTGCTCCATACGAATGGGTCTTGAACTCCAAATGAGACGAGCTTCGAGCTCCATATGGATGGGTCTTATACCCCACATTAGTCGAGCTGGTGCTCCATACAGATATTTATTGTCCTTGATATTTTAATCCATTAATGTTCGTAAAACAAATGTGTGAGATTGACTTGTTGAATTATTTTTACTATTATTGTTCAGAAGTATTATTGAATTCTAGCGGATGGTCTCTTGTTTGATATTTTAAATTATTACTTTATTGTGAACGAGTTATTCAACTATTCATTATTTTTTTAAGACAGTTTTTGAAGAAAGCGGGTACCATGGTTGATTTTTCCGGTTACCGCACCGGCTGAGAACAATACTCCATTTTAAAATTGTGTGTATTATTCACTGGGATTTTATATCTCATTAGAGTGTTGTTTTCAGTAAATGAGTTTCAGGTTGTTGATGACGTGGAGACGTGAAGAGTTCGTTGATACTAGAGGGATTTATTTTTTGGGGATTTTTTTAGAAGACGCCCAATTTTGTAATAATATGTATATACTATATTGTAAATTTTTATGAGATAGGATTTGTTATCTTTATTTAATTTTTATGAAGGTTATTTTCAAACCATCAGTCACAGGCTGCAAAATATCTATTTTATTTAATAAAATTTCTACAATTTTTATGGGTTCGACCCGCAAAATCAGGGTGTTACACTCTATAGTAAAATCACCATTGTTGAGATTGAAGATTTTTTAACTTCAAATTCAAGATTTCGGTTTCAAAAGTGATTTTGGGCATAAGCATTTTTCTTAGTTTAATTTTTTTTTCCATTGAATTTTTTGGAAAATTTTATTCAAGTTAGAGTCCAATTTCATTCAATTTAGTCGTGCCCAGGGTAGTTTATGTCAATGGGCAATTTGAATAGAATTTATCTTTTCACTCATATAAATCTTCTAGAATTTCCTTTTCTTCCTTTTTTTGCATTTGAGTTTATTCTTCATTAGCCTGCAAGTTGAGAAATTAAGGGTTGTTTTGTCAGCTTACATTCTTTTAACTCAAAGCGTATTAGAATTTTCTACAGCTCACCTTAATCTTCTCCTAATTTGAAACATAAAATTAACAACAACATTTATAATAGGCTATGTATGAATAGAGGTGTTGACAAAGGCTATGAAGATACATATAAGATGAAATATTAATATAAATAAAGATACTAATAATCGAGGGAGGAAAAATAGACAAATAAAATTGGAAATGGGCATATGTATTTCAAGAAGGAAGAACTACTTTGTTTATGTTGTAGCCAATATGAAGCAACTTAAAAGAAGAGGTAGAGAGAATGAATTTGGTTTGTCTTGGGAACAACTATTTATATATGATGAGGAATAGCAAGTGAATTACAAATAGAAAAACTGTCATGGTGACAATGAAGGAAATAATTATGTGGAGAAGAGGAAGTGACAACCAAAAAGGCAATATTAATGGAAAAAGCAAGAGTTATAAAAAATTTGGGGAATTTCAATAATTAAATGCATGTATGCATATTAAAAAAAGGAATTTCAAAGACCCACTTATTTTTTTCATTTCAAATAAATTCAGATTAAATTTATGATTAATTAGAGATATTAAGTAGGGATTGTAATAATTAATAAAAATACAAATATGCTGCATAAAGATTAAATTGTATAATAATATAATAGGCCAAGTTTGAGTTATATAATGGTAATAAATATAAAATTATATATTTATACATATTAAATATAAGTTAAAGTATTATTTGATATCATATTATATTACAATACATTATATCATATTATATGTAGATATATTGGTAATTATTGTTATCAATTGCTATATGTTGGTAATTGTTCTTATCAATTGGTATATAATTTTTTGTAGAAAAAATTTATATATTTCTATAAGGAAAGAACCTTTTTCATATCAATAAAAATTGTTAAATAATATTTCAGTAAGACCATAATTTAATAAGTTAGCACTAATTTTTTAATTTCAAATAAATTTAGATTAAGTTGGATTATGATTAATTAGAGATATTAATTATGGATTTTAACAATGAATAAAAATACAAATATGTTGAATAAAGATTAAATTTATAATAATATAGTAGGCGAAGTTTGATTTTTATAATTGCAAGAATTATAAAAGTATACATTTAAATGTAGGAAATATAAGTTAAAGAAAACATAGCCGTAGTTTATTAAAATATAGAAACATTTTTTTACATATTATATTATATTCTGTTGTAATATAATATATTATATTCTATTATATAATAAATTATATCATATTATACATAGATAAGTTGGTAATCATTCTTATGAATTGCTATATTTTTTTGTGAAGAAAAAAGCTCTATATTTCAATAAGAAAAGTATCATTTTCATATCATTATAAGTTGATTAATATTCCACTAAGAGAATCATTTAATAAGTTAGTGGCAATTACGTGCTTTCATTAGAATTGAAGCCTTCTTTATATGTAAATTTTAAACAAATATTATAATTGATAAAATTCATGAGAAAAATTGTGGAAGCTCCAAAAAAGCTTCATTTAGTAATTTATATAGATACTGTTAACACTACTGCGGCATTTCTTTATTAATGAAATTGTTTGCTTACAAAATACTCTTATTTCCTAATTGTAGACTTTTTCACAAACATTATAGTAGTGAGAACAAAAAGTAAAAAGGTGAAGAGCAAAAAATATGAACAAATATTAGTTACAAATTATTATACATTGTTTTCTCATTTAAACTTGAATGAGCATACCACTTTCTTCAACAATTTACTTCTTTATTTTAATTCAAATATGACTAATACTTGTTTCTTTATTAGGACTAGTTATTAATTATAATTAATTATAATGCATATCCTGTACTTATACTCTTTGCAGGTCATGATAATAACCCCCTAAAAATGAAAATATTTGTATTTGTTCAATCTCCATCTCCATTTTTAAGGAATGTGATTGAGAGAATGTTTGATATTTTTAATTTGAGGTTCAGATTTTCAGCTCCTCTATTTCTAGCTAATAATTATATTGGTGTTACTTTTCTTTATCCCAGCCTTATTGTTTTTTATTATTTTTTGTCGTTGACTCTTGTGAATTTGAATGTAAGCTAAAAATCCTCGAAATCCTTTCAAATCTCATAAATCTACAAAGTCCATTCAAATCCTATAAATTCTTATGATACAAATCCATTAAAATCCTAACATAAAAGTTTTGAAAATCCTTCAGAATTCTAAAAGTCATAAAATTCCTGCGAAGTCTTTTAAAATCCGTGAGACTTTTTTTTGCTAAAAAAGTCTATTGGAATCCCAATCCAATACACCCCCTAAATCTTTTATTCATGTAACTGTTAAAATAACAGTAGGATATAGTATACTATATTATGGATGATTGAGATTTTTTATATTGGTTGATACAATATCAACTAATAGTATTTAATTTTTATTACACGGTTACTTTGATTGGCACACCAATGGAAGACTTATTTAATCCCTCACCTTAATAACAACCTTTATTACCTTATTACTTGCACCCCCATTTTTCCCGTGGACAACATTTTGGGCTTTGGGCTTCCGTTCATTACTTCCGTTCATAGCTACCTCTTTTAAAACCCTATTGCACACTTTCTTTTTCATTGTTTATAAAGCCTTACTTTTTAACTTGAAATACTTATGTTAGTGGTAGCGATGCTTAATTCACTTTTAGTTAGGTTACTATGTACATCAAAAAGTCGATAAGATCTACTTTTGGTTTAGTCATCACAAATATTTAGAAATAAAACTTAAATCTAAAAAGTTAGTAATAACCGCTCGAGATTAACTTTTGGTTCAATCAAAACGCAAACCAAAAAATAACATTTAGAAATAAAACTTAAATCTAAAAAAATTAGTAATAACCGCTCGAGATTGACTTCTGGTTCAATCAAAAACGCAAATCGAAAAATAACAAAAAAAATCATAAATTTAAAATTACCAATAAACATTTGTCACCAAGAATTACGTAACCTTTGAATTTCCGATTACACCAGGATATAAGTTGGAGTGAAATAAATAATTATTAAGTCTTTTAACCACTTTTATTTAGCGATAACATTTTTCGAAAGGATGTCGCAACTTCATTGACCACAAGAAATTCCCATGGATTTTTTTGGTTGCTACAGATTTGGCGGTTCCCCTAAATGATGTCTCCTCTTTACTATATATTCTAATTAGTAGTTTATTATTCACGACTCTTAGAAATGATACTTCAGATGGATGGGAGTCGTATGTGAGTAAAATTTTGACTAACTTTGAAGGTAAATCTACTCATATATATTTAACCTTTTGTGAATTAGCATTAGATTGAAAAGATTTTTCAAATTGTGATGATGTTTTTTTTAATTGCTAGGTGAGTCATATCAAATTGCTCCACCCAATGGATTCATGTATGTGAAAGGAAAAGCAGATCCATAACGATTTTAAAGAAGCTAAACAAGGGTGGAAAGCATATTACGATTGAATGGATAAATTTTGGTATTTAAGGAAATGATCAAAAACAACTACATGATCATAATAATTTGGTATCTCATGATCCATTTTACAGTACAAGATATCTTTATCCTTATAATGAAACATATTATAATTATAATCAGTTCAATCCCCCTTATCCATATAGTTGGTACAACAAAATGCTATTCCCTAGGATCATGAAAACCATTTTCTTGAATATGATCATAGTGGACAACACATTGACGGAATAAAATACATAGATATGTCATGTTTTTTTATCAATGTCCAGTTCGTTCAAGACACCTTCACTCCTTGATGATTTCGAGGGATGACAACATTTTCGTCAAGAATCCTTCACCTCTATTTGTTCAGCCGGGAAATGATGATCAAGCAAATAACCAACCTACATCTTATCAATATTCTCTTATGTCCATTAAGAAAAAAATTTAGAAGTTCTTTTCCATACTGGTTTTTTCCAAAAAGTAGTTATGTGTTGAATATTCTAACTTATATAATTATTTGTTTGCTTTTCATTTTTTTGCCCAATGGCTATGAGCTTAGACTATGGTTGATTATATAGGGAGTTTGTTTTACTATGGTCCATAAATGTAGAAATTGCTTTAAATGTAGAAATTGCTTTTGAACTCAATTTGGATTTTAAACTCATTTATGGACTATAGTAAAAATCCCTATATAATCAAATAGAAGAACTCAATTTGGACCATAGTAAAACATAACATGGTTGGAAATAGCCGTTTCTGCATTTGTGGACCATAGTAAAAATCCCTATATAATCAACTATAGTCTAAGCTCATAGCCATTTGGCAAGAAAAGAAAAAACAAACAAATAACTATATACGTTAGAATATGTAACATATAACTACTTTTTGGAACAAACCAGTATGGAAAAGAACTTCTGACAATTTTTCTTAATGGACATAGGAGAAGATTGATTAGATGTAGGTTGGTTATTTGCTTGATCATCAGTTCCCAGCTGAACAAATGGAGGTGAAGGATTCTCGACGAAAATGTTGCAATCCTCCGAAATCATCGAGGAGTGATGGTGTCTTGAACGAGTTGGACATTGAGAATCGAATGACATATCTGAGTAGTTTATTCCGTCAATGTGTTGTCCATCATATTCAAGAAAATGGTTTCCATATTCATAGGGAATATCATTTTGTTGCATGTTGTGCCAACTATATGGATAAGGAGGATTGAACTGATTATAATTATAATATGTTTCATTATAAGGATAAGAATATCTTGAACTGTAAAATGGATCATGAGATACCAAATTATTATGATCATGGAGTTGGTTTTGATAATTTCCTTGAATACTAGAATTTATCCATTCAATCGTAATATGTTTTCCACCCTTCTTTAGCTTCTTTAAAATCGTTTGTGGGTCTGCTTTTCCTTTCTCATACTGAATCCATTGGGTGGAGCCATTTGATATGACACACCTAGCAATTAAAAAAACATCATCACATCCGAAAAATCTTTTCAATCTAATGCTAATTAACAAAAGGTTAAATATATATGAGTAGATTTACCTTCAAAGTTAGTCAAAATTTTACTCAGAGATGACTCCCATTCATCAGAAGTATCAATACTAAGTTTACATTCCTTAAAAAAGGAGATAACACAATTTACATACCATATACAACTTCAACCTACCCATTTTTAATAAAAAATTAAAGATTGTCTGGTAATTCCATGATGTCAAAATGTAACGTGGTTAGAAATAGAATGAAAACTATGTCGCTCAGGTTAGTGATACTGCTTCCCATAGGCCACATATTGATGTGGTTGTCGGAGATCTGAAAGTTGAAAAAAAAAAGATGAGGCAAAATATTTCTCTAACTAAAAAGGTTACCACAAATTTAAATTCAGTGACTTTGAAAGGTCATAATTTTGGTGACTTTAGGATTCATTTTAAAGAAAATGGATAAGGGGGAAAGTATTTGCTAAGTGAAACAGAGACGGACAAAGGCACGACAATGCCCTAGGATTCTGAGAACAACCAAACAATTTTATGGAAGAAAAAAAGATCCTTTAGTAACAAAATCTCAAGTCCTTCACAATTGGTTGCATTAGCAATTTGGGCAACAAGCGAGTGCCAACTCTCAGTTTCAAACCTGAGTGTGAGCAGTGGTAGTGTGTACGTGGTGTTATTTGTCATTTCGTCTAACCTGACAAAAAAATATTCTCAAATCGTTCAATTCAAAGGGAAATAAAATTGCGTCTTTCTTTCGAAGAGAGAATTAGGGCGCATATAATAATTATGTATATGGTGTTGTTGCTCCAATCGTGAATCTATACTAGTAGTGCATTTCCCATTGCTCGTCCTCAACCTCCCCTTGTATATATCCCATAAAGATCATAGAAAGACGTGGACACCCCATGGTGCTAACCTCATCGAGGTGCTTTTTGCATGTCACCCTCAATAGGTCATGCAATAGCCTAATATCCATGTCTATGTCAATCAAAGAGCCGTGAATAATAAACTATTAATTAGAATATGTAGTAAAGAGGAGACATCATTTAGGGGGATCTCCAAGTCTGTAGCAACCAAAAATCCATGGGAATTTAGCCATGGTGTGAACCATATTAAAACTGCCATTTAGCCAGCCATGTTATGTTTGTTTTTATATATGTTATTTTCTTTAAAGCATCTCAAATGGAAGAACTCAATTTGGATTTTAAACTCCTTTTAAGAGGGTACAAATATACCACATAGGATTTAAGGTTTCCACTATCTTCCACTCTAATGATGGTAGAACCTAACTTAAGTTCCTAATTTGCTTTAAAATGGGTCTAACAAGAGTAAACCCTCTCTTAATTTTTTCCGTCCAACCAGTTATTGAGGAACGAATTTGGCATATTTGTAATGTTAATTTTTTTCGAACGTTGAAGTGGTACTTAAACAGTTAAATATTTTTCCGAATGCTAAAGTACTCCAATCACACTACTTAGCATCGCACTTCACATATTTTGTCACAAAACTATTATTGTTTTCACAACATTAAAATGAGAAAAGAACAAAAAAGGCTTATATTTAGAATTAAGAAATGAAAGAATGGCAAGTATTGTAAATATAATTGAAATGGAGGCTAAAATATAAAGCGAGTTAATCTTCGCTCGTACTTATGGTCAAATTTTGTACGGACCAACAAGTTTGTCAACTGCAGAAATCGAATGCAGTATAAATATAGATATATCTACCCTCATCAATCTCTTGGTATATTAAATGTTAAATTTCCATTTATACCCTAATTAAAAAAATGAGAATTATAATTACAAGATAGACCAATTAATTGTACAAACCACCAATTAATACCTTATAATATGGATATGATTGAGTATTTTGCAATATTGTAATATTATAATATTTTTAAAAATATTTAATACTATGTTATATAATATTAAAACAGGATTAGGTATTTATTTATATAGTAATGAAAAGTGAAAAATATTTATGCGTGACGTATTTGTTTTACCAGTAGCTTATAGCTATGGATGGATTGGATGTATTCAATCCTACTCAGCATAGCACGTGGGAGTGACGTGTAAGTGAAATCCTTGACACGTGGCAAACATCAACATAACAAGCAGCCTCTATATATAGCCCCGCGCCTATTTCGCTTCTGTAACTTGTTAGTGGACTCAAATTCCTTTTCTCTCTTTTCTTTCCTTTCATTTCCTTCCCTCTTATCAACCACTAGTTAATCTTTCTTTCTTTCTCTCTTCAATTTCTACTTTGCATTTACAACACAAGGTTTTAGAAGAAAAAAAATGAAGGAAATTGTAGGAAACCCTTTGCGCCTAAAGTCTGTGAATCACATCTCCCTGATCTGTGTATCAGTTGAAGAATCTATGAACTTTTACCAAAATGTTCTTGGATTTATTCCCATCAGAAGGCCTGGATCACTTGATTTTGATGGAGCATGGTAACTAATTATTAATTTAATTAATTAATTATAAAGAAGCATATATTTATGAATATTATTAAGAGAGAAATTAAATAACTTCATTTGATTTTTCTTTGTGCAGGCTATTTGGCTATGGGATTGGAATTCACTTGCTACAAGCAGAGGACCCTGATAACATTCCAAGGAAGAAGGAAATTAATCCAAAGGATAATCATATTTCATTCCAGGCAAGATTATTTCTCGATCGTTTCTTTGTACCCCAAAAAAATAGTATATATTAGTTATTGGAGTATATATAAATAAATAAATAAATTTTTAGTAAAAGAAGAAGGAACCTTTATATATAAAACCAACTATATGTGACACGCAAAATATATGAAAACAATTTAGCTTAGCTCAACCTTCCAACTTCTTTTGGTTCTTTGCAATTAAAGAAAATGGCAGAGATAAACACAAATGATAGAAGATACCAAATTTTTTGTTTAGAAAACTGAAAATTTTCTCTGTCCTTTTGTGAGCGTGGAGAAAGGGCAAAAGCAATCTCATCTCACAGTACAAGCATTTACTCTTACTTGTATTGTACGTATCTGTAAGCATTAATTAAATTAATTTAAGAAGCATATATATATAATTAACAATTAACAATAACATGTTGTTTGGTTGTGAATGAACATTTTTAGTGTGAGAGTATGGGAGCAGTGGAGAAGAAGCTGAAGGAGATGGGGATAGGGTACGTGCGTGCTATGGTAGAGGAAGGTGGAATTCAAGTTGATCAACTGTTTTTCCATGATCCAGATGGTTTCATGATTGAGATATGCAATTGTGATAGTCTTCCTGTGGTTCCATTAGCAGGTGAAATGGTTAGATCATGCTCTCGACTCAACCTTGAAATGATGCAGCAGCAGATACATCATGTTGTTAAGCAAGTCTGAATCAATTAAATCCTTTTTGATCTTTGAGCTATGTCAATGGATGATGAATCAAGAAATTAATTATGCTCACGAAGCTCATCTTTTTATTTTAGTTTATTATGTTTTCTAGTAGTTAATTGCCAATGTGTCGGTTATCTTGTAGTTTCCTTTGCAAAAATAATCAAATAGCTGTGTTTTTCCTACTCAAAAAAAGACCGAGAAACGGTTTTTTGACAAGGCTTATAGACATCGTATACCGACATGTTCTTTTGGTGTATAAGTGTTTTAGACTATCGATCATTTACAAGTTGACATATAATTAAAAAGAATTGAGCCAACTAATAACAACCGCAAATCTCACTATTATATCACAAATTATTATTAATTTTGAGTGTAAAAGGTTTTGCGTCGAATGAACCAATTATTTGCATATGTCACTATTATATCAAATATTAGCATGTCACTAACCATGTATTTTTTCTCACTAAAAAGAAATTATTACTATAGAAAAACTTATTAAACACATTATAAACTAAATTAATTAAGTATTTACACATCATTATTTACCTTAAGACATAAATGAAAACTACGACATAGTTGACATGCTCAATATCATGATTCGGATTCGAACTCAGTACTTTTGTGTACCGTGTATGTGTGAGTTTTTAGCGGCATTTCCTACTCTATCTATCGACAAAAAAAAGGTGTTGTGTCAAAATAATACAAAAAGAAAAGTTGTGTCAAAATAACCTTACAAAATCGGCTTGTAATTAAGGTGAGGGATGCCCTTTCATTAATATACCCTTTTGAGATGTTATCACTAGTCGATGTGGGACTTCTCTCAATACACCTCCTCATGCCAAACACTATTGGGTTTGGTGCGTGAATAATAATGATGGGTGGCCCGATAGATTTAGGATAGACTTTAATACCATCTTAGAATTTGGGTTGAACCTTAGTTAACATTACAAAATCGGCTTGTAAGGTGAGGGATGACATTTCATTATATACCCTTTTGAAACCTTATCACTAGTCGATGTGAGACTTGAGTTTCTACTGGTAAAAAGATTAAAATTGAAAATTCATTTTCCATAGTTAAGCACTTCACTGGAGTGACCCACGTGTATTTCGGTGGATACCTAATTATAGGACACTCAATAAATTAGAGATCATATTATTTGTATGTTTTCCTCAACAAAAAAAAATTGTACCGTTTCTAGTACCTTCGGCCTTGGTCAGATTTTGTCTAACATTCAATTTCAATAAACAATGTAGTACTGTAGTAGGTAGTATTTAATTGATGTAATACAGCAAAGATAATACTGCATGCCTCTGAAAATGACTTATGAGGTGGAACATGGTATAACATAAGTGGTAGATACTTGGACTCCTTAACCATTTGGTCAATGTTCGATTCCTGGCTGGTGCGTATGGAAAAATACCTGGTGGGAGAGGTCAACCCGTTAAATGGATCTCAGTACTTAGGATGTCAAAAAAAAAGGACTTATAAGCAAATTTTAACTATTTTTAAGTTATATCATCTCCAAAATACCCTTCAAATAAAAAGATAAATTTAATTCAAGTTGATCATGTGTAGTGGATGAACTAACCATATAATATATTGTGAAGTAGGTTAGGTAAAAGTGGCGAATCAACAAACTCATCTTATATCAGTTCTTAAACAAACACTACCATCATGAACTGAAGTGGTGTTTCATTCATTAATGCCCTTCCTATTCACCATCAACCAAGTCATATAGAAATACCATGCTTTTAGTAGAACCCAAATCAGATATATATCGCTATCTTTACCTCCTATTCTATCTCTTTAATTAATGAAAAAATTTACACATCATTAAAGAAATTCATTCTCCATATATAATTATATGAATTTTTAATTACTAGTAAAGCACTTTTTTCCCATTTGAGACACGTAAAAATAAGGCAGGCAATTTAATAGTTTAATTCTTTTTAGCTGTCAAAGTAAATACTTCTCCTTATGTAAGTTGAATATTGTATGTATCGTTGATATGTAGCAAGCTGAGTCAGATGACAAATTGAACACTCAAAATAATAGAGAGATAAGCTGACTCAGATTTAGAAAAGAAACAGAAAAGCTGACTCACATCTACCACTTTTGTCCGAAAATATTTATTGCAAAAAATTTTAAAATTAACATGGAAGCTACTTCTACATGATTTACATGGGGCATATGGTGAATTTATTATTTCAACCATTATTTCAACCATTATTTATTTCAACCATTATTATTTATTTGCAACTCACAAAGTTTTTTGGCTTCAACTGCATGGATATGGAAAGGTTCTGTGATTACGAAGGTTAGTGAATCAAGAGGGACAAAAAATGGCTGTCTGGATGTCCTGCCTTAATTTACACAAACAAACATTTGACGTATGAATTGGGAGAATTAAAAGCTATACAATGAATTTAATCAAAAGTATTCGGTACTGATGGGACTAATTAATGAATTGATGTTGATCTTTTATATTTTGGGTAAAGGATCTGATGTTGATCTTAACTTTTCTATTAACAATTTTTGATTCATTTTAGAGATATAGTATTAAGTGTATATATAAAAAGAGATTAGTACTTATGTTGTGTTTAGCAAGTCTCATCTGCTAGCGGATAGTGGATTCGACTAGCAGATAGTGGATTCGACTAGCGGATAGTGAATAGGCGTGTTTGGTAAGTACTAGTGTTTAGGGTTTTTTCAAACACAACTTTAAGTAGCATTTTTTGAAACGCCATTTAAAGCGTATAGCTAGCGTCTCATTTTTTTTTTTGTCATTTTTACTCTTTATTATTTTTCTTAAATTCCTTTTCTACCCTCTTTAAATTAAACTAAACAATTTTAAATCCCTATATTTTTTGATGTCATTTGACATTTGTTAGTTAGTTTAACCGCTAGTTTTATCAAACACATAATTTGTTATTAGCTAGCTTACTCACTATCTATTAATTCATTTGCTATCGGCTATCCGTTACTTTTTATCATATAGAACCTTAGACTTTTTTGGTTGGTGGAGCTAGGACTTTACGTCAAAAGGTGCAAAAAAAATATCGATTGTCAAGATTGTTCTTGAATTTTTTCCCCGAATATCTCAACTCTTAGATTCATTGCATTTAATAAATCAAATTGTTCAACTCCAAACTTATTCAAGAGAAAATCTTCATTTTAGTCTTTAAGTTTACACTTCATCTCTTCTTTAGTCCTAAAGTATACACAAATAACAAATTATCTCAAAAAGTATGTGGTATCATCAAACTATTTTCCTTAAATTTTATAAGTAGTCCCTCATATAGGGTATAAGGGACTAATGAAATGTTTTCTCAAAATTTTAGAAACTGTTCTTTACCGTACTTCTGACCTTGGAGGTCGGTCCGAGGTAGTTGGTAGATGTGGTCCTTGATGACGAACGTTTCGGCCGAGGTTGAGGTGTTGGTCCTGCAATGACACTCCGACGATCAAGTCAGTGAGGTAGTCAAACAGAGTATTTTTATGAGTTGAATCGCTTACCATTAATGAGCAATGAATGTGGTATTTATAGACTTTGAATAGTGTTTGACCTAATGATCCTGAACCGTTGGATTTGCTGGTTGCATCTGGATCGTTGAGATGCAGGTTTGTTTTTGTGGATGGGCCGTTAGAGAATGGGCCTTTGGGGGGTGCAAATAGTAGCAGACCAATTACCATAACAGTTGCCCCCCAAGTCTGGTCGTCTGATAGGCGATCTTGACTTTTATAACTCGTGGCTGTATTGCGACCTTGGTGTGACCGAATTAGAAGCGCCCGAGCTTCATCGTTGCCCGATCTTCGTTCTTTGTCGTTTGTATGCTTGCTTGATATTTAATATCGTTTAATGAATGTATTTAAATTTGCAAATCACGTACGTCGTCCTCAGGGCAGTTTACCGAGACTCGGCCCAGATTAGGGATGGCAAAAATACCCGCACCCGTGGGTACCCGCGGGCATTATCCGCGATGGGTACGTGGCGGGTAGCTTAACGGGTACCCGCGGGTTGCATAAATGGATAATTAAAGTACCCGTTAATAAATGGGGCGGGGCTGGGTATTGAGGTGCCCGTGCCCGCGGGTACCCGTACCCGAAATAAATATACTTATTTGGAAAATTTCTTATTATTATTAATTTTATTGTTGTTTATCTTCTTTCATTAACTACTATAAGCTATCAAATAGATGATAGAATCAATGTATAATGAAATGCCTAATTTTTTTTATATGAATGAAGATAAAAATGGTGTTCAAAAGGTTAGTTTTGTTTGGTATTTTGAATTTTATTTTCAAAATAATTATTTAAATTAATATTATATGAATGTATAATGAAATGCCTAATTTTTTTATATGAATGAAGATAAAAGATGGTGTTCAAAAAGTTAGTTTTGTTTGGTATTTCGAATTTTATTTTCAAAATAAATATTTCAATTAATATTATATGAATGTATAATGAAATGCCTAATCTTTTTCATATGAATGAAGACAAAAATGGTGTTCAAAAGGATAATTTTGTTTGGTATTTCAAATTTTATTTTCAAAAAATATATATTTCAATTATTATTAAGTGTATCCGTGGGTATCCGCAGGTACCCGCGAGGAGACAATACCCGTAAAATACCCGTTACGCGGGTACCCGCACGGGTATGGGGCGGTACGGGTAGCGTTTATATTAAACGGGGCGGGTAGCGGGTAACCACTACCCGTGCCCGCCCCGCCCCGTTTACATCCCTAGCAGAGATTTAACTCGCCCTTTTGGGATCTTGGCACCTGTGGCCAATGGTCGTTCTGGAAACCTTGGTTCCTGAAAACCAATTCTCGTTAAAACGGTTTACCGAGACTCGGCTCGGATCTAACTAGTTTTAAAGAGTCGCGACCTTAACATGGTCGCGGGGAGATCGTAAGATCGGTCCCTGTTCGATTTATTTTTATTGAAAAATAAAGATGTTATGAACGCGGATAGCGTCTCAATTTTTTTTTGTTGACATTTTTGTCATTTTTATTTTTCTTAAATTGCTTCTCTTTCCTCATTAAACATTTTGTCATCATTAGGTAATTTAACCATTAATTAAATATCCTTTTATGTCATTTTACATATATCGGCTATTTTAACCGCTAGTTTTACCAAACACATCATTTGTTATCTGCTAGCTCATCTGCTATCCGCTAGCTCATTTATTACCAAACAGAACCTAAGAGAAATTTTTTAAACCTAAGACCTCAAAATGAAAATCAGATTAGCAATGCTATTCAGTACAAAAAAATTCAACGAAACATAAGAAATAGTTGATTTAATAACAATTCATCATGGTATGGGTGTTATGTGTTAAAAATAAAGCTTAAAATTTTTGCCAATGTTTTTTTATAAGCTTAAAATAATATTTTTGCCAATGTGATTCTTACGGTTAGTATCGTACTTTTCAGTATTTCTCAAATAAGAAAATGGGGGTGCAATCATCAAAGTGTGGGTCGCATAAGTAAAATGGTGTACCATCTTACAAAAAGCCCAAACTAATGCTTGCACCTTTTTTAAAGCCCATTTTATTAAACAATTGCTTTAACACATTATAATCCAAAATAACTTTCTCCAAATAAAGTATACTTAACCACTAATATTTTATAAAATAAAATGATCAACTAAAAATATAATATTTCAAATATAAATATTTTAAAAATCAAATAATTAAGTAATAACAATATATTACGAATACAATATAAAAAAATACAATTAAATAAAATTTCAACATATTTAATTTAATAGTTAACACATAAGAAAGGCTTGATATATTTAATCAATAATTCACAAAAATTAATGAGGCATAAACATTTAAAATACTATACTAATTAAGAAAATACGAAGTGTTACATCTTCAGTGGAAGAAAGAAGGGAGAGGAGTGCTTACTTGAAAGATAGAGATATTGTGGATTTTAATTCTTTTGATCCAACCTTTGAATGTGAAAAAACTCACTTGGTTTGGTCTGGATGGTCTGTCCTCTAGTCGCTTGGACGAATTTTTGATTTTTGTGGGTTTAGTAGATTTGTGGCAAGTCATGGGATAGTGTGGGTCGGGAATAGAGACATTTCTGACCATTGTCCTATTTGGCTCATTAACTCTTGAAGGAATTGGGGTTCTAAGTCATTCCGGGTGAATAATTGTCGGTTAAAGAAAAGCTCAAGTTACTTAGTGACAACTTGACAAGTTGAAGAGGTTGAACAAGGAAGTGTTTGGGTGAAATCGGTTGAAGACTTGAATGCCTTGGATGGGCTGGTCTTGGAGGGTGGCGACCTGGCATTAATAGAGTAGAGGAAAAAAGGTTTCAATTTCGTTTTGGAAGCAAGTGCATATGAAGGATAGTTTGATTAAGAAAAAGTTTGGATCATGTTGGATCAAAGAGGGAGATGCTAACCCAAATTATTTCCATTATTCTTGTATCACATCAAGAATATGAAAAAAAAATCAGATTTTGATGCTTGAGAAGGAGGGGATGTGGTTAGAAGAGGTTGATAAAGTTAAAGGAGAAATGAAGTGGTTTTTCGAGAATAGCTTTTCAGAATCGAACTTCAAACAACCAATTCTTAATGGTCTAGACTTCAATCATCTTAGTAGGGAGAGGATACCAGTTTTTTGATAGCACTTATTTTAGAAGAGGAGATTAAAGAGGAAGTTTGGGGTTGTCATGGGAATAAGATTCTAGGACCGAATGACTTTAATTTGCACTTCATCAAATAGTGTTGGGAGGTGAGGAAGGATTATATTGAGGGGTTCATTCAGGAATTTCAGGAGACTTCGGTACTACCCAAAGCAGTTACCATCCTTCTTAACTTTGATACCAAAGAAGGAGAACCCTAACGGATTGAAGGAATATAGACCCATCTGCCTGATTGATTGTTTATACAAAATCCTTTCCAAAGTCTTAACAACCAGGTTGAAAAGAGTATTCCCTTACCGATCGACTTTCTTATCTGGGAGGCTCATACAAGATGGTGTTCTTCTTCTTAATGAAACGATCAACCTTGCGAAGAGGCTGAAAGATGTGCTTGTTGTTCAAAGTGGATTTCAAAAAGGCATATGATTTAATGTCTTGAAGTTATTTGGAGTATATGATGGGTCGGATGGGGTTTTCCGATAAATGGATATCATGGATGAAAGCTTGCATCTTTTCGAGTTCCATGTCGGTTATGATGAATGGTAGCCCTATTGAGTAGTTTTATGTTCATAAGTGGTTGAGACAAGGCCACCCTTTATCACCTCTTCTTTTTCTTATTGCTACTGAAGGTTTTGCCTCTTGGATTTCTAATGCATCAAAATTGGGTCTATATGAGCGATTTAAAGTGTTTAACTCTTTACAGCTCTCGCTTTTGCAATTTTCCAATTACACCATTTTGTTGGGTACTTGTTGGTAGGGGTGTGCATGGTACAAAATCCATACCACACCACACCATACCATACCTCTTTTAAATCCAGTTCTGGTTTACCATTCTTGCAAAACTGGTTTACATTTTTAAAACCGGTTCGGAACCGGTTCAAAACCGATTCGGCACTACCAAACAGTTTACCGGTTTAAAACCGGTTTTCACCTTCAAGAAACAGTTTACTGGTTTTCAAAATTGGTTTTTGCTATCAAAAAAACGGTGTACCAGTGTACCGATTACACCATCAATGCTATAAACTTGACCCATCAATCTTATCATGAAAGCAAATAACAAGAATGGAAACTATAGGCAGATACAGCATAAATCAAGTGCACAAAGTTTACTTATTATAAGCATACATCCCATAAAAATAAGCTCTTATTACTATTACTATGCATCCCTTATGAATAATTGGAAAGAAGAGTGAAGATGAAGTTGTCGTTTCAGGTTCAGTAAAGTGAAAGCTTGTTGGTAACAGTGACAAGTTCCAAGTCTCCAACCAAACCTTATTCCTATGCGAAAGTAACCCAAAACAATTGGTGATTTGCGATTCTGCTATGATTGGTGATTTGCGATTCTGCTATGATTGGAGAAGAAGGTAGCATCGTTTGGGATTTAGGTTTACGACGACGGACGACGGTGGAGGTGGAGAAGGATGACGGCCACGGTGGAGAAGGACGGCGTCGATGGTGGAGAAGGATGAAGGTGACGGTGGCTAGTGGGAGTTGGGTTTTTTCTGTCGTGTATTAGAACTAGAAGGGGAATGGGATTCTATCTATGTGGTGTACTGTATAATTACCGGTTAGGACATTTGGATTACCGGTATCCAACTTTTTTATTAAATGGGACTGGATTGGTAACTAGTATGGGCTTTTATTAACAGTCCAGTATGGTTTATGGTATGGTTCAAGTTTACCAATTTTTTTGCACACCCCTACTTGTTGGGACAATTTGTGAGTATTAAGACTAATTTTAGGTGATGGTTTCGGGGTTGAAGGTGAATTTTCACAAGAGCAAGTTAAATGGGGTTAATATCAAGGATGAGTTTTTAGAATTAGCTTTAACTTTTCTATCTTGCAATCTCGCTTCTCTCCCTTTCAGATTCTAGGGTGTTCCGGTTGCTGATAATCCTAAAAGAATGAGCATGTGCAAGCCGGTTTTGGACTCCTTGCGTTCTAGACTCTCTTCTTGGAGGGGATATCATTTTCCCATGGGAGGTAGAGTAACACTCATTAATTCCATGCTAAATAGTTTACCCCTCTATTTTTTCTCATTTTATAAAGGCCTTAAAATTGTTATTCATGAGTTGATTAAGATTCAAAGGGAGTTTCTTTGAGGAGGGACCAATGGGGGGAGATTTGTTGGGTGGCTTAGTGTCAAAATGGAGGGCTTAGTGTCGAAAATCTCCATTTATTTAACATATCTTTATTGGCAAAATGGAAGTAGAATTTCTTATCCGACCATAATCCTATTTGGAGAGATCTTTTGACTTATAGATATTGTAATTTATGTGCAAAGCTTACATATGTCGTAGTGGGGAAACATGATTCTAATTGGTGGAGAGACATTATTACTTTAGGGGGAGGTTTAAATTTGAATTTTGATTTTTTTCAAGGATGTTATTTCTTGTGTGGTTGGTGATGGATTATCTACTCCTTTTTGGAAAGTTTAATGGTTTGCAACTGCTCCTTTCAATTCAATTTTTGGAAGTCTATATGATTTATCTTTGCAGCAAGATGCAACAACTGCAGATTTATTGGTTTTCCATTGCACAAGCTAGAATTGGAATTTTAGATGGAATTGTGAACTGACAGCTGAGGAGCAAATTGATGTCACCAATTTGTTAACTATTCTGAAAGATTTCTCTTCGAATCCAAACTTTTGTGACAAATAGGTTTAGAAGTTAAATAAATTAAACCTAAGTCTTTTAGTGTAAACTCTTGTTATAAATTTCTACCCAGCTTGCACCAGGGTAATCCTATGAGGGAAGATTTATGTGTTGTATTATCTAAATTCTGTGTGCATGCAGCTCCTTCCGAGGTGTGCATTTTTGGTTGGCGCCTTCTTCTAGGTAGACTTCTTACAAGAGATGTTCTTGCAGCTAGGAGATGTTTGGAAGGAGATCATGATTTAGTCTTCCATTTTTACTTTAATCATTTTGAATCTATCTCACATTTGGTCTTAATGTTGCTACGTGGAAGGAAATATGCTCTTGGTTGGAGGTTGATTTGAACCCAGATTTAGAAGGATTGGAGCATTTCTTTTTTTGCAGATATTCTCAGCGGCAAAAGGTTTCAAAGGGTGAACAACTTCATTTGGCCAGCAGGAGTTTAGTGCTTATAGTTGGAGCGGAATAATGTCCTCTTTAAAGGAGTAGCATTTTTGGCCCTATTCAGGCTTTGGTCAATAAGATTAAATGTATTTGATGAAGTTGGTTTGTTAGTAATCCGGGAAGAAATTTTATATTTTAATTGGTAGTCTAACCCCATCTTTTGTTTATAGTCGATTTGATGTGATTCTATTTGTAAAGGTTTGGAATACCCGTAGTATTCCTTCTTAATACAATTTTTTCTTAAAAAAAAAAAGAACAACATATGATCATGTATTTAAGGCTTGTGAAGAGATTTTAGTTATTTTGCCTCTTCAATTAAATTAAGGAATTAGTAATGTTGCCTTTTTTTTTTGTCAAGTAAGGAATTAGTAATGTTGCCTTCTTTTTCTAGTACAAAGCATGGTGGATTGGGCTAGTTAAGCATTGGTATTAGTTTCTACACCCCTATTTTATTAAAACACCCTCCTTTCTTTTTGCACCCATATATTCTAGTAGGAAAGAGGATTTGACTACGATTATTTATAAGGATTAATGTCTTTTTTTTTTTTTTTACAAAAAAGGATTAATGTTGATGAGTGGGAAATGGCTGTTGGAAAAATGTCGGTTATAGTGATCTATTAAGATTAGTTGTTGAGAATATAACTTTCGAAAAATTGGCTTATTGGATTAGTTGTTAGGGAGAGAAGACAATATTAAATTAGACATGAATATGAGCAGTATTCCGTCTTTAATTAGACACGGATATAAAGTTGTCTCTAAATTATTTTGTGATGCCAAATTCATTACTACTGTAGTTTCGTCTCTAATTTGTCAAGAGATAGAAAGAGTCAAAATTCAGCGACCAAAATTGTCTATCTCTAATTATGATTTCTAGTATAAGAGTTTACCGTGACACATCTTCCTTAGTCACGTGTGAACTCTTTGCAAGCCATTCCATGACAAGCTAAAGAGGAGTAAACAATTAGGAATGTCCTTAAGAAAGACACTAGCAAGGTATTTGAATTTCGAGCTATAGGATAGAAAGTAGACGTGGAGCGTTGCGATTTCAAACTCATGCTTTCTATCATTGATTCGTTTTAGCCACCTTCTCTGGGATAAGCCAATCCTTTGCTAGATTCGCTAATAAGTTTTTTACTTTCAGTCTGAATATTTGATATAGGTCCTTAGTCCTCCTTACCATCACACACTAATTAATACTTATGTAGTGCACACGGGACTTTTAATTGAAGATTTGTCCGCTGTCTGACACGTATCATGTCGGATACCGATAGACGCTTCAATTATTTGTATTTTTCAAATTAAAACTGATGTCTGTGTTTGTGTTGTCTACGGTATTCGAGTTTGTGTTTTAGCTTCATAGATTAATACAAGTCCATTAATATTGATGAGAATCAAAACTCATAAGTGAGTATTTGAATTTCATATATAAAAGGATGAAAGGGGAAAATTATCATGACTATTCACCAATTTTATTAGAACGAGAAAACATATTTGGCTGGCTTAGAAAAAAATATTTATCTCTTAACTCTAGATATTTCCCAAATCACACAGAACACACAAAAAGCAAGTATATAAACTACATATATATTCCATTCCTTAAAAAAACTACATATATTTATAAATTTCATAGCCAATATTGACATTTCATCTGGACTGACACCATCTTGGCAGGGGGGGACCTTCATGTTATTATTATGCATCTTATTCATATGTCTTCAAAAAAAAATCTGCACTAATAGTTAGTAATAAAGAAACAACAATTGAAGCTATAGATTATGATGCATGTTATAAAAATTAATTATAATAGCTAGAGGCCCCTTGCAAGCATTTGCTCATAATTTTCAATGGATTGGAGCCTTTGAATAATGAGCTGCTTTCTGAAGTTCTTGATGAATGCATCGGCACTTGCGTTGATATCTTCAGAGGGCTTCCTCTCTAGCTTCTTATTATTTGTCTCAGAGCCACCCTCTACCTTCTTTGCCACATGATCTGAATTATTACTTGTACTTGGAGGGTTTCTCTTCTTCTCTTTTGATAAAAAGGAAGCTACTCGCTGGTTATTGTGGCTTGAAGGTTGTTCCACATAACTTCTTCTCATTGTTGCTTCTGCAATTGAATGTGTAATATTGTGTACAACTTCATGGAAAGGCTTGTGTTATGTGCTTCCTTATATATACTATAAAGAGAGAGAAAGAGATAAAGATAAAGATAAATTTATTGAAGTAATTTGTAATTTGGACTTTTCTCATGAATCTTGGTGTTGACTTTTTAGGTTGTCCACACTCAATGGTTAACCTTGAAACCAAAGTTAATCTAGTCGGTCCGATATTCCAAACGTAGTAAATGCGTATGCGGTCAATATTATCAATCCAATTTGCCTATGAATTGAAGATAAATAATTCAAAAAGTGTGACGTTAATATCATGTTCATATATATCCTTTGAAACTCTTTTATTTATTTAAGGGAAAATATCAAAGTTATAACAATATTACCTTTCTGTTTTTCTGAAGTTTTTTGTATACTAGACGGAGTGGTCACTGCCATTATAAACTCTCACACATATAAGTGTGAGGTATCGTATTCGAACCCTAGACATGATATTTAACCTAACATTTTTGGCATTTATCAATTGAGTCAAGCCTTACGGATTGTTTTTCTGAAGTTTCGAGTGTGGAAAGGTTCAAGATTCAAAAAGATGTTAGCTACTAATTAGTTGTCAAAAGTAGTCCCAAACGGAATTGGCATGTGAAGCAATTGAGCTTTCAATTTCATCTTGTGGCTTAAGATATGGTAATGTCATGTGGATTAATGCATTGCTGGGAAGAGTAGCAACAATGCTAATTATTTTAATTGATTTCTTATAAGTAACGGGGAACATTAAGTAGCAGTTTACGCATCTATGTGCCAACCTTCCTAAACAAAATAAGATAGGATAGGTACATTGCATTTACATGCACACGAGTTCTTCATCCCAAATTAAGATTAAATATATCAAGATACGCATGTGATGCCCATCTGTGACTTTTATTGAGAGGCATGGGATGGTGCCACCCCATATAGGGTTCTTAATTTTATATATATATATATATATATATGTATATATATATATATATATATATATATATATATATATATATATAGTGTGTATCGTAGAAATGGCAAAAAGGTTGAGAGGGAGTAGGGGTGTTCGCTTTGCGGTTTGGTTCGATTTTGAGACAAAAAGTGCATCGAACTGCAAGGTAAAACTTCACGCGGTTTGGTTTGGTTAGTTTCCTAAAAGAACCCAAACCAAACCAATGCAGTTTGGATTGGTTTAGTTGGTTCGGGACAAAATATAAGTTAAAACAGAGTTAAAATTAACTAAAATAAAAAACGGCTAACATAATTTTTTTAAGAAAAAACCCTCAAGTATATGTAGTTTATATATTTCTCTTTTAATTCATTTAAGATAGCTACAGTCATGTTTAAAAAAAATTGAATTAAATATTTTATTGTAATTTTTAAATATATCATAACAATATGGACAAGTGAGTTAAGGAATTAATTGGATTTGAGTTGGTAAGTGAATGAGAGTTGGTTTGGGCTAATAAGTTAGTAAGGAAGGTTCTAAGTCAATAAGTCTTAGTGTTACTTGCGGTTTGGTTTGGTTTGGTTTGGTTCTGTTCGGTTGGTGGAACAAAAACCGCGGGCCAAACCAAATCGTGCGGTTGATTTAAAAAAACTGAATAATTTTGCGGTTTGCGGTTTGGGTTGGTTCAGTTTGCGGTTTTCTATTGGGTTGGTTCGGTTTCGAACACCACTACTATTAGTGGTGTTCGAAACCGAACCAACCCAATAGAAAATCGCAAACCGAACCAACCCAAACCAAAAATTGCAAAAAATTGTTTCTTATTCGTTTTGTTCGGTTTCTTTTTTCATTGCACCGCGCTGTTCGGTTTGGTTCGCGGTTTCGATTACAGAAACTGAACCAAACCAAACCAAACCAAACCTCAAGTAACACTAAGACTAATCGACTTACAACATTTCTTACTAATTTACTAGCCCAAAAGCAACTAAAACCCAACTCTCACTCACTTACTAGCCTAAATCCAATTAATTCTTTGACACACTTACAAACAATTCATAATGTTATGCTATTTTTAAAAATTACAATAAAGTGTTTAATTCAAATTCTTTTAAACATTGTCTTAGCTATCTTAAAAAAATTAAAAGAAAGTAAATTATATACAACATATATTTGAGTAGATTTTTTCTTAAAGATTTATTATATGTTAGCCATTTTTATATTAGTTAATTTTAACTTCGTTTTAAATTATGTTTTATCTTGGAAAAAACCGAACCAACAGAACCAATCCAAACTGCACTGGTTTAGTTTGGTTTGGTTTGGTTTATTTTAGGAAGTCAACTGAACCAAACCAAATTGCATGTAGTTTTATCTTGCGGTTCGGTTCACTTTTTTCTCAAAACCGAACCAAACCGCACCGCGAACACCCCTAACTAATAGGGAGAGCTGTATGCTAATATTTATGTGTGCTAATGTTACTAAGCCTTTTCCTTAGTAACTCTTACTAAACAAATAATAGCCATTGGATTCTCAAACTTTTAATGAAATTTAATCTAATGGTTAGTATTTAATAAGTGTGTTGTTGTCATTTTAAAAATAAGGGTGTTGTTAAATATATAAATATATTTATTTATATTAAAATACCACCACTGTCGTAGGAACCACACCGACTGCAGGAGCTTTGCTGTCGGCCGCTGCGCCGGTCGCCAGAACTTCGTCAGCGGCCACCCCTGCAACCACCACATATATATTTAAATTTTAATATATATTTGTAACACCCCATTTTTTCTATATTTACTTGCCGGAATATTATAGTAACTAGTATGTATCACCCGTGCCAGCACGGGCATACATTTCCTTTTAACTTCAATTTTGAAATTGTTGTTTGGGATAAAAAAGAGGCAGTTGAATGTTTACGTATATTATGTCAAAAAAATTGACTACTTTGGACACCCTAGAAAATAAACCCACCATGACAAATTTTAATAGGACACGTTTATTAGATTAGATTGTATACTAAAAAATATTATAGTTAAACTAAAAAATCATAGTTTAATATTTTAATATAAAATTTAGTCCTCCTTTTATTTATTGATATTCAAAAAATAAAATTAAGAGTAAAAGATAGAAGTTAGCATATTTTTATTTTTTATTAATATTTTTAATTAAAAAACACATATAATGTACTCGGACAGCGGAATGGTCCTCGTCCCCATCCTCATCCCAGAGTTGACAGTGGGGGAATTATCTCTCTCGTCCTCGTCTCCACATGGAAAAATTCCCCATTCACGCTCCACTGTGGGCAGTCCCCGTCGAGATTCCCACGATACATCCATCCATAAGTATACATAACAAAGGATGAAACGATACATCCAAATTCCCCATTCATTTAGTCGAGTGTGAGACTGAGGGAAGGATGAAACGATACATCCATCCATAAGTATACATAACAAAGATCCTTTGGTCACTCTAAGATCTTCCTCATGATCTTCATCAAACTTCCACCTTGAGTAACACCAAGCTTTGCTATCTCCGAACCTTCATCGCAGAGAAAGAGAGTCAGTAAGTTGGAAAAAAGTAGATTAAAAAATACTTTATTACCAGATATTGGGATGTTTATTATTACTTATTTAAAAAACAAATTGTTATATTAAAATATTATGTTTTAATTAAAAATTTCATGTGGCACTCAAACATGTGATGCCACGTCATTTAACTTAGTACCACTTCAATCATTAGTTCGACCAATTTCGGCTGGGGGACCAAAATCGTGAATTAGCTATTATAGGGGGACCAAAAATGTAATTAAACCTAAAATATTTGATGTTATAAGTTTGAAAGCAAGATACAAAAAGAAATTAGAATATCAATATTAGTATTGCTTATTCCCCATATATTCTTTTTTAAAAGAGACTTATTCCCCATATCTTATTTGCCTATAAAGCTCCATAATTAATGATGTATAAAAAATTTCTACAATCGACAATAATTTATGATATTTTATTTTAATATTAACATTATATATTTTTTTACTAAACCTTATATATTCATTCTATTGTAACATCTATGATTGAATAATTAATAGTTTTTTTTGACAAAAATAATTAATAGTTGGAGAATGGTAAATATTTTACTTAGTAATTAATAAAAACATAATGATGCATTAGATTAGAATTTTTTATCATACGTGCGATATACAATATTAGTTGGAGAATGGTAAATATTTTACTTAATAATCAATAAAAGCATAATGATGCATTAGATTAGGTTTTTTTATCATATTGTTAGTATCCAACGACTTTGCCAGCGACTAATCTAATTTTGTAAAAAAGACTAAATATGGAACGATCTATTGCAATCTAATTAGTATTACTCACTATTAGGAATAAGATTGAGAGTGATGATAAAAAAAGATTGAGAGCAAACAAAAGGAATACAAAGCAACACCGCTTTTCACATCACGCAATAGGGTTTGAGAGAAGTCCCAAATTTAGTGGGATATAGTGACTGTGCGAAGAAAGAACCATTAGTTCAATTTTTATTTTATCTTAGGATTTCTCTCTTGGTGGAAAGCTGTGAAATTGTATCCTCGAAACCCTCTTGCATTGACGATCGAGACATTGTCTCTAACAGTGTAAGTAATGTTATGGATTATGGTTTGTTGGAAAGTCTTAGCTTAAAACTATGAACGCTATTGAAAATTAAGATTTACGCTTCACCTTAACAACATTTGATTTATCTTTGAACTTTTTAAGCAAGTCCTAATCAATCATAATCCCTCAAACATATAATGTTTTCTCAAATATATTCTCGATAAGTCCCTCACGTGAACTTTGAAGATAACCTACCAATGAGGTCAGATATGTTCCTAGGAAAACCCATAGGATTTATATTCAACATTTTTCAATAAATAAGTATTAGATATTGTTGGATATTCAGTAGTATCCCAATTTAAAACACTAAAAGCTTCTCCGAGAATTCAAGAAGCTCTGAGCAAGACTTTTCAATCAGGCTCACTGCATCGTGATTAAACAGAACAAAAGTTGCAAATTCAATATCATATATATGACACACAACTTCACAATAACCTGAGATAAATTTATATATGACACACAGCTTCACAATATCCTAATTGCACTACTATTTATGATAATTTTAATATTTGGATTGAATAATTGTATTCACTCTATCCATATCATATCCATTATTGCTTAGTAGTTACTTACACGAATCCAAAATTACTACTTAAAGTAAGTTGAATGCCATGTGAGCACAAATGAAACATAAAATTGAATTCTAGTTTTATATTTTACAACCCCAACATGTACTAAAATGAAAGTGCAATGCAAAAGACAGAATATTGGTAAACGGAATAAAAAATTTAAAGTTGAAAAGAATGGGGAAAACCAATATGCAGTTATAGGAATACTTACGGAATGAACCCAAAACAGGTTCAGCACCTATGTTTTAACAACCTGGCTACCTTGTTGCTCTTGTGCTTTTGATAGTCTCCATCTTCTCTCGATAGTGGTTCCGGCCGAAAAGATTTTCAAAGCTACAACAGTGAATCAAAACAGGAAAAAAACCACATTGTTATAAGGGTAACAATAACACTTCCGTAATCGGACAACCATAGGTGTACCTTCATCTGCATCAACAAATTTTTGTAACTATTATAGCAATATCTCACTATTTTCTACATCTGCTATTCTGGGTCTGATTATATATATTGGGGATTATACCTGTATACAATACAAATGTAAGAACAATTATATCCTTAATTTCTCACTATGGAGGTTGACTATATTGTAGGCACAGTCTTCAATCTATTTATTAAAATGAGATGATTGCAAAATTGATAATCTTAGGAAGTACTCCAAAACAATGTTATGATTTCAAAAGCTGAATCTTTTTAGCCATAAAGATATTGCACTACCAAAATTCCTCTAAAGCTTTATGATCACAGAAGCCGAAGGGCAAAAAAACCATTTGAACATGATTGAAGAAAATTTCAAAAACTTCAGAGAATAAAAATATTACCAAGCAAAAGCAAAGAAAACCCATTTAGTTTGACATGATAAAAAGACAAACTTTACAACAGAAGAAATAGAATAAAAAACAAATCACGGTAAGGTGCTGTTTGATGTGGATGATAAATTGGTCTTAACCACACCCCTAGCCCCAAACAGGACTTTCAAGACTAGTATTAGCAAATCTGAGACAGAATGTCTCAGTGCTACCACTGATCCTGAAAGTATGTTGTGGCATAAGAGGTATGGCCACCTTAACTTCAAAAGCTTGGGTAATCTAAGTACTAAAAGTCTGGTAGAGGGACTACCTAAGATTGAAATGGCTAAGGAAATATGTACTACTTGTTTAATTGGCAAACAACCTAGAAAAATGTTTAATAAGGAAATGAGACATTATTCTAAGGACTTGCTAAATGTTGTATATTCTGATCTCTGTGGACCACTTGATGTACCCTCTATGGGTGGAAACAGGTACTTTATAACTTTTGTTGATGAATATTCCAGAAAGATCTGGTTATATTTGCTGAAAACCAAAGGGGAAGCCTATGGTATTTTCAGGAAGTTTAAAGCATTAGTTGAGACTCAAAGTGGTAAGAAACTGAAAACCTTAAGGACTGATGGTGGTGGTGAGTACACCTCAAATGAGTTTGAGGAGTACTGCACAAACCAAGGTATTATACATGAAGTGACTTCACCCTATACCCCTCAGCACAATGGTATGGCTGAGAGGAGGAATAGGACCATACTTGACATGGCCAGAAGCATGATCAAGTCAAAGGGATTACCTAAAGAACTATGGGCAGAAGCTGTTCTTACAGCAGTCTATGTCTTAAACAGGTGTCCTACAAGGGGCTTGACTGATAAGGTGCCAGAACATGTGTGGTGTGGTGACAAACCCAATGTTTCTCACCTAAGGGTATTTGGCTCTCTTGTGTACAGCCACATACCTGATGGAAAGAGAAAGAAATTGGAGGACAAAAGCAGACCTCTAATTTTTGTAGGATATCATCCTACAGGAGCTTATAGGCTATTAGATCCTAATAGTAACAAAGCTGTGATATCAAGGGATGTAATTGTACTTGAGGACAAGGAGTGGGATTGGAAAAAGGCTGAACTTGTAAGCTCAGCAGACTCTACAGTCCTACAGGAAGTCCAAGAGGCAGAAACTGATCTTATTGATACTAATATGAATGACCAGGATCACATTCAACAGAATGAAGATCCTGTTCAAGCAAATGAAGGTCCTGATCAACCTAATATTGATCAAAACCTTGAGGAAGAAGATGGAAGTGGTTCTGAACAAGAACCTGAGCAAGCTGGGCAAGATCTACCTAGGGCACAAAGGTTAAGGCAACCTCCTAGGAGACTTGCAGAATATGATATGGCTACTGACTTGGAAGTGAATGAGAGTGGTGACCTCATTCACTTTGCAATGGTAGCAGATATGGAACCTATGGACTACAAGGAAGCCTTAAAGAGTAAGGAATGGAAAATTGCTATGGAAGAGGAATTGGCCTCTATCAAGAAAAATGGTACTTGGACTTTGACACCTTTGCCCAAAGGAAAGAAGGCAATTAGTGTCAAATGGGTGTTTAAGCTTAAGTTGGATCCTAATGGCAACATAGTCAAGCACAAAGCAAGACTTGTTGCTAGAGGGTTCCAACAAAAGCAAGGAATTGACTATGAGGAGGTTTTTTCACCTGTGGCTAGGCATGAAACCATTAGATTGGTAACTGCCTTAGCCTGCAGTGAAGGTTGGGATCTACATCACTTGGATGTTAAGTAAGCCTTCCTTAATGGACCTTTGGAAGAAACTGTGTTTATCTCACAACCTCCTGGTTTTGAGATAAAAGGCAAAGAGAGTCTGGTTTGTCATTTGCACAAGGCATTATATGGCTTAAAACAGGCTCCAAGAGCCTGGAACAAGAGGATTGATACTTTCTTTGTTAAAAATGGCTTCACAAAGTGCACCAATGAATTTGGTGTATATGTGAAGGGTTCCCTAGATACTAATATTTTACTAATATGCTTGTATGTTGATGATTTGTTGATTACAGGTAGCTGCACCAAAGAAATAAAGCAATTCAAGGGCTCTATGAAGACTGAATTTGAAATGACTGACCTAGGACAACTTACCTACTTTCTGGGACTTGAATTCCTAAGGATTCCTGAAGGCATTATTCTACACCAACTCAAATATTCTAAGGAACTGCTAGCAAGGTTTCAAATGGCAGAATGTAACCCTGCCAATAATCCTGCAGAGGGTTACTTATGTAAGAAAGAAGGTGAGAAGGGCTCTAAGGTTGATCCTACCTACTATAGGCAAATTGTAGGATCCTTAAGGTATCTATGCCATAGTAGGCCAGATATTCTATTTGCTACTGGCATGATAAGTAGGTTCATGAATGAACCATTGGAAATACATTTAAATGCAGCCAAAAGGGTGTTAAGATACATTCAGGGTACCCTAAACTATGGTTTATTCTTTCCCAAAGGAACTGGTCTAAAGAAATATGAGCTGTTAGGCTATTCAGACAGTGATTGGTGTGGTGACCATATTGACAGAAGGAGTACCTCTGGTTTCCTATTCAAATTTCAGGGAGTATCTGTTTCTTGGAGTTCAAAAAAGCAACAAATTGTTGCCCTGAGCTCCTGTGAAGCAGAGTATGTGGCTGCCTGTAGTGCTGCCACTCAAGCAGCCTGGTTAGAAGCACTCCTAAGAGAACTGGGTGTAAATCTAACTGTAATTCCCAAAGTACTCATTGACAATAAGTCTGCACTATGCTTGGCAAGGAACCCTATGGGGCATGGGAGGACTAAGCATATTGAAACTAGGTTTCATTATCATAGGGACCAAGTAACAAATGAGAAGCTAAGAGTTGATTACTGCAACACTAAGGAACAGCAAGCAGACATATTCACTAAAGCCCTTAAAGGTGAAGGCTTCTGCAAATTAAGGAGAGATTTAGGCCTAGTTACTTTTAATAATTAATAAAGTAACTAGTAGAAGCTATGTCCATGGGCTTGTCATGGACCATTACTTTTGAGCTATACTCAGGGGCTTGTCCTGAGAATCTTTTAGGTCTCTCCTAAGTATCTTAGTGTTTTATGTGTTTCCATTAAGGGAGGATGTTGGATTTAATGGAAAATCCTAAAACACCCTCTGAAGTGTGGCAACGGTTATATAATAAAAAATAACCGTTGTCCAGCCGTTTCTCTAAAAGTCCTAACTGAATTAGTTATGACAGTTGAAGTTGTTACAAACTGTGTAACAACCCATAACTAACTCTAATCCTGTATATATTGCTACTCTACGTTGTACATACATAGTTTTGAATAAAAATTTTCTATTCTACGTTTTACAGTGTGTACATCGAAACTGTCTTCCTTTCTTCTTCGAGTTTTCTCCTTCTTGAGTATTTTGCATGTCATTGTGAGCATTCAAGGCGTGAATCACCTCGCAACAGAAACAAACAAAGGGTTAGTTTCTGGTTACCATACAAAATAGAGAAAAGAGTGAAGAATAAAGAGAGAAGAAGGAAATACCTGCGTATCTCTAAGTGTTGTTGCTGTCATCAAGGAAATCTGAAGGATTCTCGTGTGTATCTCGAAGATCAGGCCACAAACAAGAAGAATCGCAAGCAAACCGAAGTCAGGGTTTGTGTTTGAGAATCAAAACAAAGAAAGAAAAGGAAAGTGAGTTTAAGGAGAAGTACTTACAGTCAGAAGGTTGGATTGAAAGAGTAATCGAAGGATTCAAGCATCCATTAGAAGCATTCTTCACCAACAAGAGGGTTGTGAGATTCAAACCTCAGACTGAACTGAGTCAGTGCAAAACCATAGGATTTTTTGCATCATCATTATCAACAATCATCACAGGTAAAGAATCAGGTGTTTGAGCACTTCAATCACTGAAGAAATCAGTGAGAGCATCAAACCCTAGTTCAGCAACGGAGAAAGAGAGAGAAGAGAGAAGCAAGAACTGATCGAGAAGAAGAGAGAGAAAGAAATCCAAAGAATGAAACCCTAGAAGTGGGGTAAGTGAATAAGTGAACCGGATCAAGTGGATCTGGGCATCAATTGGTTTGGGCCTAAGTTGATAATTCATTTTTGCACCCCTGTATGTTACAAATACATCCTGCGAGAGAAGAAAGAATTATTAGCTTACAAAACAACAGAAGGGGGTTTGATCCTTGATTCTTCATTTGTGAGATATATTTCGAAATTAATTTTCAATAAAAGCTGAGGTGGATGCCATGTATTTATTTGGAGATGTGTGTGGCTTTTTCTGATTGGTCCTAATTGTAAGCCTATGTAGACAAACTCATGATTTATATTACTTTTGATATTATATTTTAATTTACTCTATAAAATTTGCTTGATGGTGGGGATTATGATTATTTTAAATCAGTAATAAAGAATTCGAATATCTGTTTACTCAGTAACTGACGGTGATATTTTAGTTGTCAGTCTTTTTATCAAATTTCATGTGTGGTAATTGGAGTGTGTTTATAACGTAGAAGTGTACTTGATAACTGTTTCTGTAGAGCATTCTGGATTAATGAAATGAAGGATAAACTTGGATAAGCATATGCTGCTAAATTATGGAGATTAGTACCAAAGAGTATATATAAAAAGGATGTGTAAAAGATGAGTAACTATAACCAATGTAGCTATATGGATAGGAAAGAAAAGGAACGAATTTGAGTGTTGGAGAGATTTAAAAAAGAAAATCCAGCCAGGAATATCCATGCATCTCATTCGTACTTTCTGATTGTGTTCCATTACATTCTCGCAAGTGAAGCATGATGTCTCTGGATGACGATTTGATGTGGTTGTTATTTGCAGGTCTTATGTTGATGACTTTTGAATAGCTTGCTTGGTAAGAATGGGTAATTAAGAGGAATAATTTTGGATCCAAGAAAGTAGGGAATTTGATTCCTCATTATTACAATGAATGACGTTTCCTTTTGATTGGGAAATCAGAGTAATTAAGATTATTGGCTTGAAGGCATGATTCAGCATACTTAGTAATTAGATCTGGGCGGTCCATTTTATAAATATTATTTGTGATGCATCGTGAGCCGTTAAGATTGAGTGCTTGGCTGTCTATTATGATTAGGTGGCGTGCCACCTATTTTTTAGAAGATATGCGTGGCATTTTTATTAATGCTGAGTTGGACAGCTAGGTTGGCAAACTCTTGATTGTATTTATTTATGATGATTATGATTATGATTATGATTATGATTTTGTGACATGATTTGTGTGTGTTTGCCTTTATAATTGATATATTTTAGTAAAGTTTACTATTTTGTTATTTGAATTATTTGTTTATTTATTTACTAGTTATATAAACTATTAGTTATGATTTGTTGCCATTTTATTATCATTATTTTTTAGTAGTTCAGTGTTAATTATATTTTGATATAATTATTAATATTGATATTGTTATTTTGAGATAACTATATATTATATATTACTAGGGGGAAAGACGGGCCCTTCGGGCCCGTCTTTCATGGGTTGGTGAGTTGATGGATAAATAATAAATAATAATATAATGAAATAGTGTTAGTGGGTAGTTATAAGGGTATTTTGGTCAGAAAAATCTGACACCAAAAAAATGAATTCCCTTTATATATAGGTATAGATATATTAGCATGTAACAATAGGAATATACTATAGTTTTGTTTTCCTAAATTTTTAATGGCTGCACCCCCCATTTGCTAAGTGCGCCCTACCTGGTTTCTTTTTTATTTTATTATTTAGTTACCTTTCACGCTTCATCTTCTTCTCCATGAGTCAAATGTAACTGTTGTTACCAAACCCTTAACTTCTCCTTGTTTGCCTTCGTTCTCTCCCTCTAGACCACAGTTTAGTCTCAAATTTCGCTACCCAACTCAAAATCATCTTCTGAATTCGATTCTAACCTCTGTTTCTTCAAAGGAAGCACCGTTTATCGCCTATTTTCACTCTGGGCGGACTGTATTTCGCGCTTTTCGACCACCACAGTCTCTGGTTGGAAAAACGGACGTCGTTTTCGAATTCTACTCGTCGAAACCTTCGGGAAGCACTAGTCTCTTTTTCGTTTCGGTGAAGTTGACATCGGACCCCTTTTTCGATGAGACAGTTACCATAATTCAGTTTTTGTTCCTTTAAACTTCGTTTCAGTTTTAGCAATTTCAGAAATAATCAGTTTATAATTATTATTGTTTTTGTCCAGCCATATTTCACTTTCTATACGACCTAGGGATTTTGTTTCGTGTCGTTGAGTGCTGAATTGTCGCTGCAGGCCGACTTTGTTTGCTGTTGTTGATACCACAAGTTATTTTATCGAGGTAAGGGGGTAGTTTGACTCTATAGTAGTGAGTATGTTAGATAATGAGCAACAGGGATGTCCCATGATCCCTAAGCTTCACACGGCTTTAAGTGAATTAGTACTATCGCCATTGTGATGGGAACATTTACTTCTAAAGTTATGTAGAAATTTATATGATTGTTGGTAGTGACTAATAGTGTTGTAGTGCTTGATTCACTAGAAGTTGTTAATGTTGTTCTATTGTTTTAAGTTGTTATTGCTATTGCTGTTAAGTACCATTCCACAAAATACTAAAATTGTTAAGTTGTTATTATGGTTGTTGTGTTGTTGTAGTGGTTGCTATTGTTGATATTGTATCATTGCTTCTATCGTTATTATTGTTGTTGTGGTTATTGTTGTTTTTGATTGTTCAATAGTATTCCACTCGATACTAAAGTTCTTGAGTAGTTGTTATTGTTGATTTTGAAGTACTTGTTGTTGTTGCTGATGCCACATTGTTGTTGTTGCTAATGTTACGTTGTTGTGCTGTTGTTGTTGATGTCGCAGTCGTTGTTGCTGATATTGTTGTTGTTGTGGTTGTGTTATTGATCGATGTTGTTGTTGTTCGTGTTGCTGTTCTTGTTCTTGTTATATAGTTATACTAAAGTTGTAAAGTAGTTGTTGTTGTTGCTATTTTTAAATAGTACATATACTAAAGTTGTTAAGTTGTTGTTGCTGTTGATGTTAAGTGATTAAGTTGTGGATACTGTTGCTGCTAATGGTAAGTTGTTAAGTTGTTGTTTTTGATGTGTTTATGTTGTTGGTGTTGTTGTGATGTTGTGGTTGCTACTGTTGTTGCTATTGTTGTTCGTTGTTGTTATTGTTGTACCTAGTTGTTGTTATCGTTATTATTGCTAGGTTTAAATATGCGTTTGACACCTGCAAATACACGCACAATCCAAACAGGACTCTGTAAAAAAAAACTTTAAAATAGTCCCTGCAAAATATAAATTGTTTACGGTTAGGCCCCTCGGTCAGTTTTCCATAAAAAAACTTTAAAATAAAAATAATTGGCACTTGACAAGTGCCACGTCAGCAACCAATAGTTGGCTGCCACGTGGCGCATACATGGCTAAGTGGAAAATAGTGTGTTACTAAAAAATTAAAGATTTTGGGGGAACATGGGTGTTGAACCAATGACCCCCTTGTTGAAGAAACAACCAAATACCATTAGGCTACATCACCATTTGTGATTATTTGGCCAACTACGTCTATTAAACGCATATTATCTGCAAGCTTTTGTCTTCCATTAAATCTGGAAAATGCCTTCACTTGAAAATGCTGGAAAATGCTTTTGTCTTCCATTATTTTTCTTCTGCAAGCTTGTACAATTTTCAGGTAGCTTGTAGCTTATCGTCCATTTCTATTTTCCATTAAATCTGTTGTTGTTATCGGAATGCCATTAAATCTGTTTCGAAATAGGAAGATGAAGATCTTCAATGGGGTTTTCGAAATTGGGTTTACGAAATTGAAATAGAACGCAAAAACAGTGAAGCAATGAGCAGATCTGAAGTTATGAAAACATAAATGGAGATGGAAAACGAAAAACATTCATGAGCAAATTTGGAAAACGAAAATGAGATTGAAGATGGTTTTGAGAGAGAGATGGAAGATGGAAAAAAATCTGGAAAACGAAAATGAATTGAGATGTTCATCATATATCTGCACTTGGGTTCTTCATGATGATGATGATGAAGAGAGTGAAATGCTTTCCAGATTTTTTTTTTAAATCAATATGTGTTACAACACAAATATAATGGAATTGGTTTAATAACTCAAGTGAAGTATTTGGTTCAGTGATAATTTCTCTTTGATGGAATAGGTGGTTGTGGGTTCAAGTCTCTCTCAAGCCATTTTCAAGATTTATTTTGAGTGTAACAACACTACCACGTGGCAGCCAACTATTGGTTGCTGACGTGGCACTTGTCAGTGCCATGTGTCCATGGTGACGTGGGTTGATGACGTGGCATTCAATGACACGTGGCATAATGGTCCAATGAGATGATGACACGTGGCAATTATTTTTATTTTAATGTTTTTTTATGGAAAACTGACCAAGGGGCCTACCCGTAAACAATTTATATTTTACAGGGGCTATTTTAAAGTTTTTTTTTACAGGGGCCTGTTTGGATTGTGCGTGTATTTGCAGGAGCCAAACGCATATTTAAACCTTATTGCTACTGTTGTTGTTGTTGGTCGTCGTAGCAATAGTTGTTGTCGCTGATGCGGTTGTTAGACACCACTTCGATTAAGTCCATAAGTCTGTTGTCATTGTTAATAGGGTACTATCGGGCAAGGTATCTCGTTCGGGCATGGTTCCCCGGTCCTCACATTGTCGTTGTCGTTGTTAATAGGGCACTATCGGGCAAGGTATCCCATTCAGGCATGGTATCCTGGTCCTGCGATTGTCGTAATTGTTAGTAGAGCACTATCGGGCAAGGTATCCCGTTCAGGCATGGTATCCTGGTCCTGCGGTTGTCGTCATTGTTGTTGTTAGTAGGGCGTTATCAGGCAAGGTATCCCGTTCGGGCATGGTATCCTGGTCCTGCGGTTGTCACTCCTGTTGTTAGTAGGTCATTGTCGGGCAAGGTACCCCGTTCGAGCATGTTATCTCAATCTTATGGTTGTTGTTGTTGATGTTGTTGTTAGTAATATAGTTGATGTTGTTGTAGTAATATATCATTGCATAATAGTATGTTTAGTGGTTGGTAATATTATATGTTCTCATAGGTGTGGATGTATGTGATGCTTAATTATTCAAGTAAAAGTTGTTGTTATAAAGTGCATTGCTCATTTATCTCTCTTACCGTAAATGCTACTTGGATGTATGACAACTAACCCCTTTGTGGCTATGCATACACCATTGTGTATGTATAGATGATGTGCTTGCAGGTGTTGGTGTTGATGGACCCGATGAGTGATTATGCTCTCGGAGTTACCGTAGTTAGAATTAACTAGTTTTCGCTATTCATTAAAAGTCTATTTTTTCAATGTACTTTTGTAAGGGTCAGCTCTGAACTATTGTGACATTGGAAATTTGGGTTATTTGCTTTACTTATAAGTTGGTATTTTTTTTAATTTCCACAAGTTTGTAAATGTGATGTCTTCACCCTGTTAAATTAAAGTTTCATTTTAGACAATACTTTGTTTCTAGCTGTTTTTCCTAATTATGCTATTAAAATGCCATGACGGGATAGAGGGTGTCACAATATTTATGTGTAATATATATTAATATATATATATATATATTTATAAATACAAAAATTAATAAAATAGCTGCAGTTTTTAAAAATATTAATTGTTTTTCATAAAAATGTTTTTTTATTAATGGATGGTTAGTGGTCATTTAACCATTGTTATACAAAACGGTGGTTATTGGCATCTAACCACAATTATGCATATCTATGGTTAGTGACCACTAAATATTGCTATGTACATTTGTGGTTAGTGGCATCTAACCATTCACATCTAACCATAGTTATGCATATCTGTGGTTAGTGGCATCTAACCATTGCTATGCACATTTGTGGTTAGTGACATCTTACCATGGTGGTACAAATTTGTGGTTAATGCATATTGTGAAATCGAGTTCAATTGCGTTTATTTACATCGTTTGAGCATACCACTGCCCCTTTCCCCTTTTTTTTTCTCTTATTTTTTGAACTTTTCTCATCACCAAGGTGTGTTTGGACTTTGGATGAAGGGTTTTGGAGTAGAGGGTTTTGGTGGGGAGAGTAGGGCTTAAATTTCAATTCTAAATTTAACTATAAAATGTTTCTAAACATAGGCCCTCCAAAATGTTTCTCTTATGTTATTAATTATCCTGTTATTCTTTTAAATTTATTAAAATCTTAAATATATATATTAAAAAATAAACTAAACCCTCCAAAACCTCCTTGCAAACATACCTTAAAGTAATATGTGAGATGCTTACTTTTTATTTTTATGTTTTATGTGGCAATAATGTGTGCAGAAGCAAGACTGGATATATGATATATCCAAGTTATCATTAACATCACCTTCAATAACATTTTGCAGTGTTGATAGATATGCAGCTGTGGTAGAGCGAAACCTTGATGTTGAGGTTACAGGGTTTGATCGATATGGCGAGCCTATCAAAATAAATGCTTCTGGTTGGCAGGCCAGAATTTTACAACACGAGTGTGATCACTTGAATGGAACATTATTTTATTTTTCGTTTTCAAAGCCCTATGCAATATTAAGTATTGTTTTGTCAATAATAAATTATTTTTGAAAGAGAAATATCTAGAATGAAATAATAAATGGTTAAGGTTATTTTAGGAAATAGATGAATACTTTCATCTAAAGTACAAAAGTTTATTAGTCTTCTTTGTATTTGTCAATTATTGGGTTACAAGGGGAGCCTAAAATGTCGATGAGATCTCCACATTGGGTCAAGAGCAAATATATAAATGAATTTGACACTATGCATTTGACCCAAAACCTACCATAAGGTACTAGGTGTATAGGTCTCTTCACTTATATATTGTTCAACATCTCTATTTCCATCGATCCATTGTAAGACTTCTTACTCATACTTGATACTCCAACAATCTCCCCTCAAATGTGAGTCCATTTGTTGCTCCCCTTAAGCGAAAGCTTTTTGTCATCCACATACATTTGCACCACTGTTTTCTCATTTTCATCAACGGGACACGCCGCCCTTCATGTATTTTTCTTTATCAGTTCAACAACAATTTAGAATCACAAGCATGCACACAAATTATAAAAACAAGAACACTGGAAGTAATAAAAAGTGCCAAATACAGAACTACAATGAGAAAAATATATATCAGCTTAGGTTGACCGCGTGTTCCTTCAGAATCAAAACTAAGTGTTTATCATCCAGAGGAACATATCGGAAGGAAAACATCTTTGGGGGGAGGAAAAAATGAGTTTTGATATGTTTCCCGTACTACTATTTTTTTCTCTCGAAGTTGTTTTACTTCTGATATTCTTCCCCAACATGATAAACACCTAGTTCTGATTCTAAAGAATGACACCGTCAATCTAGATTACTTGACTTCTCCGAGTTGATCCTTATTCAGGTTTCTCCCAACACAATCCCAAGAAGTAGGATTGACGTTAAAGAACTTCTAAGACATGAATTTTACTATAAATTGACAAATAGATGGGAGATAAGGAATTGAGCGTCTATCAAGGGAGGATCTTAGTTAGGACTGGGGAGGGCCACAGCCCATTGAAGAATTTTTAAAAATTGCTATATTTACACAAAGTTTAGACTTAGAATTAGGTTATATATATCAATATAAGCAATTAAATCTCAAATGAAGGTTCTGTGGCTAAGCGTTCTGTTTTTATGCATTTGCTACACGGTTCGATTCTTGGTTAAGGGTTTTTTAAATTTTGTTACATTTGCTAGCCTTATTTTATAAAAAAATTTCGCAAAACAGGTTCAAGTGGTGTTTGAACCGCGTTACAAGTGCATGGCAAGGTGAAATTTATCATTTTAGCAACACAAACATTTTTACGGTTAGGAAAGTATATACCTCATAACTTTGGCCCCCCTAAGAATTCCGGTCAAGATCCACCACTGGTGTCCATGGAGCACAATGGAGCCGATGGCATATAGATGCAATTTTTATATTCCTTGTCATTAGGAAGATGAAGAATATAAAAGAATGAATATATGTGTCATGTTAGTGCCTTATGAGCACTCGGGTCACCTGTTCTGATTTGGTACAGCAAATTGAGCAAACAATGCTCGGTACTGATTTATGACACATAATCGCGCTGCAATCACAATAATAGTTAAAGTTAAAACATAAACCGAAATGAAAAAACATAAAACATAAATGCATAGATTAAACATAAGATATAAAAAAATATAGATCTATAAATCATAAAACATACAACATGAAGTCGTGTACTGTGAAAATTTTATACAATGAAACAGATAAATTCAACAGAACCGTATAAAGAAGATATAAAACACATATAAGTAAACAAAGAATACAAAGAAGAATGTGTATAGATAAGATGAATCAAATAAACTAACCATAAAAAAAAGAATCCAACACAATTCCACCGAAAGTGCCACTAGAGACAGCAAGCTCGAGAATGGCATAATGACAGCGAGAACGATGAAACACGGCGGCGAGGGTGATAAGCATGAGAGAGACAGAGAGAACAAGGGCAAGTGTTTGATTGTTTGTGGGAAAAGACTGAGAGGATGGACTAGCGTTATTTTTTTTGACTAAATTATAGTTTTGGTCTCCCTATTTTCAAAAATTCAGACGTTTAGTCTCCCTATTTTAAAACTCAGACATTTAGTCCCTCTATTTTAAAAAATCTCAAACATTTAGTCCAAAAGGGGGTTTTTCATTTTTTTCTCTCTAATTTTGAGGCTTGTCAACAAAAAAAAGCTGATGTGGCGCCTGACGTAGGCACCACACGTGGCTACCACGTCAATTAATGAGCCACATAAGCATGTCACGTCATTATTTATTTATTAAAACTAAAATTTAGTTACAAAATTAAATAAATAACAAAATTAAAATTAAAATTATAAAAAGAATAAAAGAACCCAAACGAACCCAGAAAATCCATGTAGCTTCAAACTCTAAAATCCCCAGATTCCTTTGAATCTAAAATCCCCAAATGCCTTTCGATGAACCTACCAGAAACAATAACTGCAACTCTTGTGTCTTTGAATGAACCTAAAGCATTGACCAGTGTTTCCGAGAAGCCTATCAAAGTTTTGAAGAATTCTGATCTATCCATTTCTTCAGAAGCTTAAGAAAAAGCACACAGTGCTGACAAGAAAAAGAAGAACTCATCTAATATAGATGGTAATGGTAAAATTATCTTTAAGGAGGAACATCTAGACAAACTAGAGCCAAAACGAAGGCAAGTCTGCATATGAAATCATATTCTTTATAGAATAAGTTTTATTAGATATATAGTTAGTTAGAAGTTAGAGAGATAGTTAGTTGGTAGTTACAAATGAGTTTGTTAGATAGTTGTTACTAATTAGTGAGTTAGTTAGTAGTTAGTTTTATGCCTATATAAAGAGGCTTCATGTAATCATTTCACACAACTCTTCTCATTTTATATCAATTCCATTTGATGAATATTTGATCTCTTAATCTTTTCTCTTTTATCTTCAATGGATGCCATATTATTCAATATGGTATCAAAGCACACATGGTATCCACCTTGAATCTGAATTCCGCTGCAGGTTCTTTTTTCGTTTTATTAGTTTTCTTTCCATTCATTTCCTTTTCCGATTTATTCTTTCTACCATTTGCATCATTTTTTGCTTTTGTTTCTTGATTTGTTCATCCATGAGAAACAGTTTCTTTACATTCTTTCCCTCTTTGTTCGTGGCGTTTGAAACCAATATTTCGCAATTCACCATTCAGTTTGCATTTTTTGTTCTATGATTCAATTTCTGATTTTTCATTTCATGATTTGCCTTTGATTCCTCATTTGCGACTTTCGTTTTTTGATATCGCAATTTTCCTTGAATCGCTCTTTTGCGTTTTGCAATTTTAGAGTTTGTGATTCTCCATTGCGTTTGTATTTTCGATTTCGCATTTTGTGCTCTTAGTTGCATTTCACTTTTCTGATCTTGTTGATCGTTCTTGATTCCGATTTCATCATTCTTAGTTATTCTTGGGTTTTCCCCAATTTGATTTCGGAAATTCGTTTTTGTTAGGGTTTTCACTTTCTTTTCCCCAACTCTTGATATTTCGTTTTCGGAAATTTGGGAATTTGTGATCTCTAACTTTCGATGTGTGTTGCGTTCTTTCTTCATCACGTTTGCGTGTTCCGCAATTCCGCACATCGCGTTTTTGGTGTTCTTTCAATTACATCATTCCTCTGTTTTTGCGTTTCCCAAAATTTTGAATTCGCAAATTCTTTGAATCGATTTTGATTCAATCATTCGCTTTTCAATCAGAATCGCGTTTTTCTCCTTCCTCTCGCTTCTATGAGAGTGTCAGTTTCTGCAACTTGCTTTCGTTTGTTCCGTTTCTGATTCGTTTGACACAAATTGTTTGTCAGTATCAGTAATCGTCGTCTCCGTTTGCAATTCTTGCATATCCGTTTTGCATTTCGCTTCACTGTCCTCCTTTCATTCTGATTCCTGATGATTGTGATCTGAAGCGGAGTTCCGATTTCATTTTGGATCGTGATATTCCTTTTCTCTTTGCCATTATGGCATCTTCTTTTCTTGTGCTATTATTCTTCTTCATATCATCTTGGTTTATGTGGGTGCTGATTACCCTTTTCTGCATTATTGGTGTTGTTGTGATTTCTGGTGGCATGTTACTAGTGTACCGCTTTCAAGAATCCAAGAAAAATGTTCTTGCTATTCCTATTTGCACCTAATGTTTTTTGCTCATCAGAATTATCAAGATGAATCTAAAGGTACAATTAGTGAGCAGATCAATGTGGAGTGTAGTTTCATGTGTATCACTCCTTCCTTGCATACTTCACCAGAGACAACATATCTGGAGTTTAAAAGTTCAAGGCTCACAGTAGTTGATTAACTATGAATCATTGTAATTTTCCTTTGTTTTGATGTATCTCTCTATTGTTCATGTCAAGCTAGAAGTGTTGTGAACAACTTCTAGCTTGCGGGGGACTATTAGATATATAGTTAGTTAGAAGTTAGAGAGATAGTTAGTTGGTAGTTACAAATGAGTTTGTTAGATAGTTGTTACTAATTAGTGAGTTAGTTAGTAGTTAGTTTTATGCCTATATAAAGAGGCTTCATGTAATCATTTCACTCAACTCTTCTCATTTTATATCAATTCCATTTGATGAATATTTGATCTCTTAATCTTTTCTCTTTTATCTTCAATGGATTAGATAACTATTAGCCCATTTCTTCTAATTGGGAAGAAGAAGAAGTTTGAGAAGATGGAATTTGGGAAGAAGAAGAAGAAATTTGGGACAGAAAATTCCAACCCCATTGATTTCAGTTCTGGCTTTTTCAGTTTTATTTTAAGTTATGTTCCTAGTCCCTATTTCAGATCTGGGTTTCTTTGAAGATTTTGAGTTTGTTTTTGTGGGTTTTCTGGATTTGATGATTGTATATGTGTTTCTGTGTTTTTTGATTTGTGTTTTTAAGTTTCGTAATCGTAGAATGGTTTACTAGTTTTCTTGAAATTGTCGAGATTGGCGTTCAAACATTGCGACTGTGAAGAACAGCGTGAGAAGAGAAGAGAGATGGAGTGGTGGGTGTCAATTTTAGGTTTTCTAATTTTAGTTTTGTAATTAAATTTTAGTTTAAATATTTTATAAAATAATAAATGATGTGGCAAGCTGATGTGGTTCATTAAATGACGTGGCAGCCACATGTGGTGCCTACGTTAGGTGCCACGTCATTTAATGGAAGCCACATCAGCTTTTTTTTGTTGACAGGCCTCAAAGCTAGAAAACAAAATGAAAAACTCCCCTTTGGACTAAATGTTTGAGATTTTTTAAAATAGGGGGACTAAATGTCTGAGTTTTAAAATTGGGGGACTAAATATCTGAATTTTTGAAAATAGAGGGACCAAAACTATAATTTAGCCTTTTTTTTTGTACTCATTTTTTTTCTCTACTTCAAAAAAGGTCATCATATATAAAATAAATTCTAACTAGGTGTATATGGGTACATAAAAAATAGATTGTATTCGTATTATACGGGTACTTGTCGGTACTTACGAGTCTGCATATGTAGTTTGATAATTTGATAAGTAAATATGTATTTTAATCGGTGTGCTGCAAATGACTGTTAATGATGACTCTGGTGTCAACTTAGTTGGGACGAGAGTCATTATCATGATATTTTTGCATACCTCTAAAAGATTGTTTTTATTTTGTTTTAGTTCTAAGTTTGTTTATACTCATACGTAACCTAGTCTCCCCCTCTCCCCTGTCGTTTTCTGTTTGTATTGCATCAGAAAGTTTTAACAAGAAATTAGATTTTTCTTTCTTTCTTTTAATGATATTAAAATTTTTCCTATTATATTGGATACTATTTCTCTATTCTTTGGTATATAAATAATTTTGTATCTATAGTTTACTTATTTGCGTTTTTTATCTTTTTGTCAAATTTATATGAAATTTATGCTGCATACACTTAACTTGATTTTTTTAAAAAACCATGTATTTCATACGTCGACCTGCACTTGGTTCTGGTACCGTACCCATGCAAGATATATAGTAGGAAACCAGTGTCATCTCTTTTTTGCTCCTCTCCAACCAAGGGGTGGGTCCCATCTAAGTTTTTGTCTAGCTCTTCACTCCTTCCTTATACAGTATTGTCTAATATGGATCTGGTCCAAGATTGAATTCTGATATTTTTAATAAGTTTTAATAAAATATTTGTACGGAAATAAAATTACTATATTTTCCAATTTTTATTATTATAATATTCATTTTTTTACTAAAAATGATAAAATTTGAACCATTTTTAAGATGTCAATATTAGATGCACCGGAAATGGATTCTCTGCATTGAAGATTTCGCTTGAGAGTGTCTAGTATTAAATCTCAATCACTCATTTTCCATATATTCTCCCTTTTTTTAATGTGTTAAAAATTTTCTCTCTCTCACTTACTTTTCTTTAATTAATGGTTGACAGCCTTTGGATCAGATTTAATTAAAAAAATACAGATCTAATGGTTGATACTAATTTAGTATAAAAAACTAAGGAAATCCTTAGTATCCTAAGCCAATTCCCCTTTTTACTTCTATATATAATAACAAACACACTAACCAATTTCCTTTATCATCACAAACTCACATAGCAAAATCAGTTTTTTGGTGAGAAAGAAATAACAAATAAGAAATTTTCGTCATGGAAGCAGTGCGCAGGTTGACATCGCGTTTTAGTACGGCGGTTCCGGTACGGTTGTTGGCAACCGGTGGTGTCGAAACACAAAGACCTTCTGATTGTGGCAGCAGCGATATCCCAGTAATAAAAAAGATTTATCTGCGGTTTAGCTCAGTGGCGGCGGCAGAGTCACGTTCTTCTCAAGAACCTCCGCAAGGAATGTTCTCGATGCGCAGACCGGACATTGTGCAAGCCGGAGATCCAGTTTTGCACGAGCTTGCTTGTGAGGTTGATCTCAGTGACATAAAATCTCAGAGTGCAAAAAATCATCGATGACTTGATTCAGAAGATGAGAGGCTCCTCTGCTGTTAGTCTCTCCGCACCACAAATTGGAATCCCCTCAAGAGTACGTTTATTAAATATTGTCAAAGTCATGATTAGATAGTTACTACTACTATTAGAGAATATGAAGCTGCATGCGTAAAAACATGTATTTTTGTGTGTTTTTGTTTATGCATGCAGATAGGGATGTCAACGTGGCGGGGCGGGCACGGGTAGTTACTATCCGCTACCCGCCCCATTTAGTATAAATGGGACCCATACCCGCCCCAGACCCGTGCAGGTACCCGCGTAGCGGGTCTTAAATGAGTATTGTTTCTTAACGGGTACCCACGTATATTTGTAAATAAATAAAAATATTTTTTTAAAAAAAATAAATTTGAAATACCATGTAAAATTAATCTTTTGAACACTATTTTTTTGGTTCATTTATATAAGAAAATTATGCATTTCGATACCCATTTATCTTATCAACTTTTTATTAATATATAATCGTTAATGAATGGAGATAAAGAACACTAAAATTATAATAATTTCCAACTTTGAAAATAACAAGTCACTAAACATCATCCAAAATAGTAGAATAAAACATACGACCACAAATTATTGAAAATGACAACAAGGTACGAGTGTGAGGGAAAATTTAGGATTTCTTAATTAGGTATATATATGAGGGGTGTTTAATTATATTTTGTAACGGGTAAGGGTACCCGCAGGCACGGATACCTCGCTACCTGGCCCCGCCCCGTTTATTAACGGGTAGTTTGACTATCCGTTTATTCAACCCACGGGTACCCATTTGACTACCCGCCCCGTATCAGTCACGGGTTTTACCCGCGGATACTCGTGCGTCCGGGTTTTTTTGCCATCCCTACATGCAGATAATTGCTTTGGAATATAAAGAAGAATTTATTTCTAGCGACTTCGAGGAGATTTACAATATAATGGATGTACGACCTTTTTTTGATCTTTTGGTATGTATATCCATATGTGAACAAAAGGATATATTATTATTATTATTATTATTATTATTATTATTATTATTATTATTATTATTATTGAAATGGAAATTTTGTCCTTAAGGGCATTCATTTGGCTCTATTATTTCAGGTCATTGTGAATCCCAAGCTAAAGAAGGAGAGCAATGAAACTGCCCTGTGTTTTGAAACTTGTGTAAGGTGTGGTGTAGCAATAATTTATTACCAATTTTTTTGTTCATTCTTTTGTGGATTTTTTAGTGTTATTGAAGAAATAAAAAAGAAATTACAAACATATATAATAGTAAATCATGGATCCACTAATTTAGTAAAAAGATTACAGCAGCAGTGGTAAGTAAATAATGGAGGGAGAGGATTGTCTCCAGTGGAAAAAAACTGGACAAGATAAAGTGACTAAATCTCATCCATTTATTCCATTGAAGCATCAAATTTATATGATCCACTCACCAATAATGGATGCCCATTTCTATTCCATTGAAGCATCAAAATTATAAGATCCACTCACCACTTTGGTTGACACCACTCTCTCACTGTCAACAATTATAATAGAAATGGGAAGAAGAATAATTATAACAGATTAAGAATTAATGGAGAGTAACTTAAAAAAATACTAGAAACAACCTTATGTTTTCGAAAGAAAGGAAATGGTAGAGTTCAATCATAGTATGCATTCAAACAATAAGCTGTAAGCCATGCGAAATGAACTTCTCAAAAGTAAATATTGTTAATTAAACAATTTTTTGGTCTCATTATTAATGTCCAACATATAGGAGATTGGGAAATCGTGTGTGTCCAAAATATACAATGATAACTAAATCAATAAACTCAAACACATGATCAATAAGACAAAAAATCTAAATTGAGAAATAGCATTTATCTGTTCACATTTTAAAAACAAAGTTGATAAGCTTTATAATTTCTTTTTGAAGATAGAAGATTTTATATCCTAGAATAAGTATAATAACTTTCAATTTTCAAGAAGTTGAATTTTTTTTTTAAAATTATGATAAGAGTGTCTTAAAGGTGTCCAAAGTCCAAAACGGTGTCTAAAAAGTGTCCAAGTCAAAAAAGATACATTTTAAGAGATGCACTATAAAGAAATGTCTGACGCGTATCATGTCGGAATCTAACGAGTGTCGATGTTCGACACGGACACAGGACACGACATTCAAAAAAAGTTTCCATAGAGGTTGTTATACATCTTATTTATATAAACCAGTTTCACTCAATTTCTTGGTTACAAGCAAATAAAAAAGTAATATGAATACTACTGCCCCTTTCCCCTTTTCTTCTCTTATTTTTTGAACTTTTCTCATCACCAAGGTGTGTTTGGACTTTGGATGAAGGGTTTTGGAGTAGAGGGTTTTGGTGGGGAGAATAGGGCTTAAATTTCAATTCTAAATTTAGTAAACTATAAAATGTTTCTAAACATCCAAAATGTTTCTCTTATGTTATTAATTATCGTGTTATTCTTTTAAATTTATTAAAATCTTAAATATATATTAAAAAATAAACTAAATCCTCCAAAACCTCCTTCCAAACATACCCTAAAGTAATATGTGAGATGCTTACTTTTTATTTTTATGTGGCAATAATGTGTGCAGAAGCAAGACTGGATATATGATATATCCAAGTTATCATTAACATCACCTTCAATAACATTTTGCAGTGTTGATTGTGGTAGAGCGAAACCTTGATGTTGAGGTTACAGGTTTTGATCGATATGGCGAGCCTATCAAAATAAATGCTTCTGGTTGGCAGGACAGAATTTTACAACACGAGTGTGATCACTTGGATGGAACATTGTTTGTTGATATGATGGTACCTAAAACTTTTAGAGCGGAAAGAAACTTCGCTATGCCCCTTGCTGATGAGTATCCCAGACTTGGCCCCCGAGCTTGAAACTCGTGATGCCATCAAAACAAATTATACATGCCTACTAGCAAAGTTATTTGTAGCGTGTAGTCGAGACTGTACGTCTGCTTGAAAATAAGTAAATTATTAGACTTCGATACTTTTTTGGGTACAATTTTCAGTACTATCATGTTGCAGTAATTATTATTGTAGTCTACTAATTTTTTTTTGATTAATTCATTCAATAAAAGATTCAATACTCAATATTGATTCGACCTAACTTTTCTCTAAATGTTAATATACCTTTGTTTCATGATACATGTTAATATACTTTTTTTTAGAATAATCTTAGCATAAGCATATGTAGTTGAGATTGTGAGCTTGAAAATAAGTAAATTTTCAGACTTCTGTATTTTTTATTTTTATTTTTACAATTTTTTTAGAATATTGATTCTGCCTAACTTTTCCAAAATGTTACATATGTCCCATGAATTTAGAGAATATCCGACTAACATGTCATGATTTTCAATATATTGTTTGATTTTCAAAATTATCTATTTGACCTTATAAACTTAAATTGTTATGGTAACAGTCTGGAATGAAATGGGCCCAAGTTGAATTTTTTTTAGGATGTTCTCAGTAAAACCCATGCTAAAGATGAATGGATATGATTCTTTACTTAAATTTGTTAAATAAACCACTCATAAGAATATGATACATTATCATTATTATTTTTATTTTGAAAAGATAGACACATTTCGTAAGCCACTTTCACCATCCACGTCTATTTCATAAAAAAAACTGACTATTTTGCTTTTGAATTCTAAGAAAATAGTTTTGAATCGCTTCGACGTCTCCTACGCTAAGTCATAGCCTCCTTACTTTATCTATATTGTTTCTACATTCTTTTTCACCAAATGTAAGATTCTCATACCCATTTGCTTCAATGACCAAAGATCGAAAATTTCGAGTTGCGTTAATTCCACCTTGATCATTGAGTTCTAACCTCCTTTTTATATATTGAGGTTCCAATTTCTTATTGCATCTAAAATAACGTGCTTTGTTGGTACTTAAGTCGTCATGATTATGCTCAAGGACAACTCTTGAAATTGTAATTGTTCCATCCAAACAAACACATATATTCAATCTAGCCTTACGTTGAGCTTTTGTTATAGTATTTGGCTTCAAAAGATTCTTTTAATTGCTCATATACTTTTGTTGCACGAGTCGACTACATGCCAGAGTAAAATATCTATTTCTATCATCTCCATATTTTGAACAAAGTTTAGAAACTCCTAAATCCATACATTGAGCATAGCTCTTATAGTACTCAGTAACCTCATCTTTAGACTTAAATTTCATTCCAACATGAGGCTTTTCATCTTCCGGAGCATTAATAGTTGCTTCTAAACTATCGTCATGTATGTCATTTCCCTCATTGGTTTCCTCTTCATCAATTCTGTCTTCCACTTATTCAACAAATTTAAAAATAAAATTTAATGTGTCAAAAAAAATTAAAATTAATCTACTAGATAAATAAGCAACTAATGTACCCAAAAAAAGCAACCAAAATGAACAAGGATAGAATTATACACATAAAGCAGGCATTAAGAACGAATTAGGGTACGCGGCAAAATAATTAGTTTTTTTTTTGACAAAGAATAATTAGTTTTTTATTATTTCTAAATAATTAAAATATAAATCCATATCATTCGCATATTTGACTAGAGGAATCGATGACATAATTCAGATCATGAGAAAAATCACGTGGGCATATAGTCTCGAAGCAAACACAAACAAATATTTTCAAAGTTATACTCTCACGCCAAGCGCCCCTGCATATAGTCTCTCAGCACCGCAAATTGGAATCCCCTCAAAAGTAAGTTTATTAATTCTTATCAAACACTCCAACAGAAAAAGGCATCGGGCCCCTACAGGAGCGTGCAAGAAGCGCCCCTAAATGTTAGGCAAAAGGAGCGCTTGTTGGAAGCGCCCCTGATGGTCATAGCGCGCAACTGACAATCAGGGGCGCTTTCAATTACAAGCACCCCTGTTGGTCTTAGTGCACCTGACAATCAGGGGCGCTCGCAGTTAGAAGCGCCCTTGTTGGTCTTGACCAACAGGAGCGATTTTTGCTGAAAGCGCCCCTGATTGTCAAGTGCTCTAAGAACAACAGGGGCGCTTTTTCTGCAAGCACCCCTGATTCTATGTTTTTTTTTTAAAAATATTTTTTTCTGTTTTTGGTATATCCAATATTTGACAGCACTTCCCTACTCTCATTTTCATCAACCAACAACAACCTATATTTACCAAATTTTAAATCAACTAACCAATTGCAAATCAAATTTCAAACTAGCCAATTGAAAATCAAATTCCAACTAACAAACTTATAAATCCATCTAATATACATACATATATATATATATATATACACACACACACACACACATATACCAACAAAAATTACATAAATCATTAACCAAATTCTGAATGTCAACATAGACAACAAAAATGATATGACATCCAATGTAAGGAAAAAACAAGCTAACCAAAATTACATGAATTTCGATTTTCATTAATCAAACAAGCAACACGATGACACCACTCTTCTTTGATCTCAGTAAGTTGGTCATTAGAAAATGGAGCTCCAACCGCGTGTCCTGGAAAATACTGCAAAAATAAAATAAAATAAACTTAGAACTAAGTGGTTAAATGCTAGATATGGAATTACTTATCAAAAAACAAACTATATAATTTACATACATTTTGGGGAATTTCCATTTAATTGTAATGTAAAGAACATGTAAAACATGGCAGACACCAAAAAGTAATCTTCAATGGGAATAGCACAAGATGAACAGGTAAAGAAACATAAAATTTCCACTCTTATTGGCTAATGTTACAAATATTACAATGGAATATTTTGTATGCTGAGTAGAAGGATACAAACTACACTTTATGTCAAAGCCAATATAGGTTATTCAACTTTTTTTGTTGCTAAAAACAGTTATTTCTTATCCCAAATATCTCTGAACAAGGAAATGTGCAGACACACACAAAGATGACATAACCCAATCAAAAAAACATTATCTTGGCTTAACAAAAGCCTAAAGTAATCTTGCTCATTTCAGATTCAAATTACAAGCTAGATATTACGGTTTTAAGTAGAAAATAGAAGCTCATAACAGACAAGATAGCCTTGTACTTTCAGATTACCATAAGGTCACCATAATTTCTCATTAGTAATCATCCTTGCTTCCTTGGGCTTCTATTGGATACCAGCACTCCCAAAAAAAAAATGAAGTGTCGATGCCGCAAATTGCACAAACAAGATAATCAGAGGGAAACAAAAAGACTAGCACCTAGGATACAAATTCTAGGTTAAGAGAATAAAATAAAAGAAAGGTTTGTAAGACAAATAAGAAGATCCAACAAAACAAAACAACAATTCGAGAGAGATTAATTCAGAGACAATATTTTGTTGGTCAGTGGCTGTACTTTTTAAGTGTCTCCCTCAATCCATAGTTATAATCTTACTCAGACTAAAAACAGTGTAAGAGAACATATATATTAGGGTTAAATATGTTTTTGGTCCCTATAAATATAGCGAATTTTGTTTTTAGTCCCTATAAAATTTTTTGGGCACTTTTGGTCCCTACATTATTTTCCGTTAGCACTTTTAGTCATTGCCGTTAGTTTTCACTAACGGTGCTGACGTGGCATGGGTTATGTGGCATTTTTTAATATGCTGGCATGCTAAGTTGGATTCCACGTCATTTGTTGTCTGCCACGTAATTGGACATGCTGGAAAATAAATAAAAAACAAACTTAAACTAAAATTAAAAAATCAAAACCCAGATCTGTTTATGGTCTTCTTTCTTCTTCGATCTCTTAGTTACTCCAAAACGTTAAGGACACTAGGAAGGGGATGTTCATGGACTATTCATTTTTTTTAAAAACCTTACTGTGTAATGATAAATGTCATAGCAGAAGCACCAAAATGACATTAGGAAGGGGATGTTCATGGACTATTCATTTTTTCTTCATCCCTCTTTGCCTCCATTTTGGAAACCTGTGTAATGACATAGCAGAAGCACCAAAATTTTGATAAATAACAAATGAAAATCGAAAATGTTTTGAACAAAGGGGGATTTTTAATTTCTGTTGCCTAGATTTCTTCTCTTGTGAATACTGGTTTTATAATAGGAATGTGGTTTCATTTCCTCTTTTTAGCTTTTATTAGGTTGATGTAAGAAAAAGGGTAAACATGAGAAAAGAAGGAATCAGAGTTGCGATGTGTACAGTACCCGGAAGATTTGAAGAGTTGAGTTCAAAGAAACTGGGAAGATGAAAAGAATAATGGGCGAGGATTGAAGAAGAATAATGAAGCGGAATGAAGATTGAAGAAGAAGAAGAAGAACAGATCTGGTTTTGATTTTTTAATTTTAGTTTAGGTTTGATTGTTTTTTTTTTAAATTTTCCAGCATGTAAATTACATGGCAGGTAACAAATGATGGTGGAATCCAACTTAGCATGCCACACTAAAAAATGCCACATAACCTATGCCACGTCAGCACCGTTAGTGAAAACTAACAGCAGGGACTAAAAGTGCTAACGGAAAAAAATGCAGGGACCAAAAGTGCCCAAAAAATTTTATAGGGACTAAAAACAAAATTCGCTATATTTATAGGGACCAAAAACATATTTAACCCTATATATTATTATGATAGATTCAATGTAAAAAAGGCAATACATTTCATCACATCGTATCACTTCCAACTGGTTTGCACATTGCATCTCTACTCTTAGTCCTAGTCTACTTGATGTTTTGATCATTTTAAAAGGCAGGAATTAGAATTAATGGGTTGAGTTGTGACATGTGTGTGTTAGAAAATAAGTCCACGGTTGGTGTCACATTTGAAAAGTCTCAAATCATGGTTTGAACAAAATATTGTCTCTGAAAAACAACAATTTCAGCTCCAATATTGGCAAACCCTTCTTCATGGAAGGAAGAAAGAATCTTAAATGGGTAAAGAGCAAGTGAAAATTAAGGTTCACGCTCAAATGAGGGTTCTGAGTGAAAGTTAGGGTTCTGAGTTAGAGAGATTAAAACTCAAAACCCTAAAGAAAGAGAGAATTCGAGAGTGAATTAGAGAGAGAGAGAGAGAGAGGAAGAAGACGAACTTGATTGAAAATTCCAGAGAAAGAGAGAAAGCTAATGCTGAGAAGAGTGAGAGAACGTTGAGGGAGAGTGAGAACGCTGAGAAGAGAACGTTGAGGGAGTGAGAGACTGAATTGATGATATTAGAATATTAGGCATCAGGGGTGTTTTTTAAAAAGCGCCTCCAAAGGCCCTCTGTGTTTTGGGCATCAGGGGCGCTTTTTAAAAAGCGCCTTCAAAGGCCCTTCGTGTTTTGGGCATCAGGGGCGCTTTTTAAAAAGCACCCCTAAAGACCCTCCGTATTTGTGGCTTTAGGGGCGCTTCTTACAAAGCGTCCCTAATGGGTGCGCCCTTTTTTAACAATTCTGTTGTAGTGAAAGTAAATTAAGATCTCTTAATCAATTAAATTCGTTGATAATTAATGGACGGTTGTTTCTTTCTTTTCTTTAATTAGATTGTGACTTTGTTGATATTACTACTACTACTAGACAATATGAAGATGCATGCCTAAAAACATGTATTTTTTGTTTATGTATGCAGATAATTGTTTTGGAATATAAAAAAGAATGGCTAAAATACCACTCAGAGGAGGAGATCAAAGCACAGGATAGAAGACCTTTTGATCTTTTGGTATGTATGGCCATATGTGAACAAAAGGATGTATTATTGAAATGGAATTTATTCATAGTTTTGTTGATGAATAATACAAATTCATCTGGTTATATTGATTTAGGTGATTGTGAATCCCATGCTATTGAATCTTCTGCAAGGTGTGCCAATAATTTATTAGCAATTTAATTACTTGCATATTGTCTTCGAGATTGTGCTGATCTCAAAAAGTTTTGGACAAATATCATTCATCCAGATGCTTGGAGTAATTAGTTCTTTAGTGTTGGTTGATATAATTAGTCAGAAAGTCAAATATTGGAGCCAAGCTAGATAGATAGATAGATAGATAGATAATTGGCTACTATGTTTTGTAGTAGCATTTTTTAAGCTCTGGAAGCAATGTTATTAGAACCGTACCGGTCATCGAGCCGGTCAAGGCACTGAGTCACTAGGTCTTTGGTCGGACCGACAGGTCTTTAGTCGGACCGCATGGGCCGGACACACTAAAAATAGACCTGATATGAATAAATTTGTACATAACAAAGCCATCAAAAAATTGTAATATATATATATATATATCTTAGTAATCTATAAAACAAATTCTCAAAACAAATTAAATTAACATAATTCTTCAAATTTACTATACAAGTTCAAATCCTTAAGGCCCATAAGTCCATAACGACATCGTAAGCACCTAATTAAATAAACAACCATGAAATAATAATGGTCTCAAAATATCCAAAATCATAATTAGTACCTAATTACATATATTTTACGTAAGATATATAATATATATCACGTTTTTAAGTTTATTAACAACATATGAAGCTGCTGCAGTGGTCGAAGGTTTTGATCGATATGGCGAACCTATCAAAATAAATGCTTCTGGTTGGCAGGCTCGGATTTTACAGCATGAGTGTGATCACTTGGATGGAATACTGTATGTTGATAAGATGGTATCTAAAACTTTTAGAACGGGAAGAAACATCAATCTGCCTCTTGTCCATGGGTGTCCCAAACTTGGCCCCCGAGATTGAAACTGGTGCTGCTTCTCATAAATTAGTTCATAGAAACAAGTTTCATTTGCATGCTAGTGAAAAGATTCCATTTGTAGAACTTAGCAATAGCATCTAATCCAGATGCACTAAGTTAGACGTATTGTGTACACTTTGAGAATAAGTAGATTTTTTTTCCTGTTGCAATTATTGCTACTGCAATCTGCCATTATTTTTTGATTGATTCATTTAATCAAATTTGTAGTATGTCCTACCAACTTGCTGTGTGTTTTTCTTTTTCTATCTAATAGGTTCCAGCATAGGCTAAGAATTATAGTACTATTTAAAGCCTTAATGAACTGAAAGTGAATATTCTTAATTCTGGTTTCCTTGTCTTGTCCACTGTGTTGAAGCTGTAACTATAGCCAAGTTTGTACAGATGAATGCACTGTAAGATTAATCTTTCTTTGAATTTCTGATTTGTATATTTTCTCAAAATGTTCATTGTTTTGGTGCTCTATATTTTCTCAAGTTCTAATAATATAGAGCAATATTCAGTTACAAAGTTACACACACCACAGATTCCATCTACAACTACTTTGCAATCAAGCTCGATGGTGACTCGTTGAATGTCTAACACTCAACCAATTAACGGCTTCCAATAAGCGCAGAGCTTCCGCTTCTTGAGGGTGAGGCTTGCCAATAAACCAAACTGACTTTTCCTTCACGAGCTCACCCTTCTCATTCCTAATACAGAGACCAACACCATACCGACCATCATCAAAAAGAGATTCGTCAACGTTGCATTTGAGACTACCAGCTTCAGGACAAACCCACGATATATCGACTCTCCTGCTATTTGACGTGGACATCGGATCAAGAAGCAATTTGGAGCGCTTTGCTTGTTGCCAACAATGTAACAAGTCCAAAGCACACTGCACGGAAACACGGACCGGCTTCTCCACATTCTCCCAAACTTTCTCATTCCTCCGCTCCCAAAGACCCCAAATCAACGTTGCAAAACACTTCCTGGCAGCATCTGGTAATGAAGAGAGAATATTAAAGAAACTAACCTTATAACCCTCAACATCATGAGTTGCTGATTGTATTGAATTTCAAAGGCCAGTTGAACGCCAAACCTCTTCCGCTTTGTTGCAACCGAAGAAGGTATCCATTCGTTTTCATCATGCAAATCACACATTGGGCATACTCCTGGACAGTCAACATCGCGCCTACAGAGATTGAGACGGTACAACAAAACACCACGAGCAGCATGCCAAAGATGAATGCGAACTTTATGGGGTACCTGCAAATTCCAGAGTTGTTTCCAGTCACCTGCAACACACATCTTAGAGTTGTCTATTAATTCATTCATCATTGTAGAATATGCAGATCTTACAGAATAAAGACCATCACGACTTTTGTTCCATGTCAGCTCATCCCCCTCGCCCCTACACCAAAGTAAGATTCCCAAAATCCTATCTCTGTCCACCGGATTGAAAATTTGCCCAAGAAGCTATGTATTCCAAGAACCATCCTCCGTAGCAAAGAGGACACTAACAGTTAGTTAAAGACTCATGTCCCGGAATCATAGGAGAAGTTATAAAGCGAATCCCCTCTTTTGACCCAAGGATCCCTCCAAACATTAATAGTAGTATCATTTCCAATTTTCCATCTTGCTCCAAATTTAACAAGTACATGTGAAGTGTGGATGCTACGCCAAACATAGCTAGGATTATGGCCCAAACGAGCCCCCAAAAAGTTCCCATTAGGAAAATATTTAGCTTTGAAAACACGAGTAACAGTAGCATGTGTTGGTGCTTAAATGCCAATCTTGCTTCCCTAGCATTGCCAAATTAAAGCTGTGAAAATGACGAAAACCCATAATACCAAATTCCTTCCTCCTGGTCAATTTGTCCCAATTCAGCCAGTTGATGCCCCTCCTAGAGCCGCGATTTAAACCCCACCAAAAGGAATTAATCATTCTTTCCATCTCTTCCCCCAAGTGATGTGGGAATAAGGAAAGCACTCATACAGTAAGTTGGAATGGCTTGTGCTACTGATTTCACTAAAACTTCCCGCCCAACCTTTGAGAGATGGCTTCCTGACCCAATTGTTAATCTTGTGCCAAACTCTTTCTCTAAGATATCCAAAGAGTTGCTTCTTACTTCGGCCACCATTGGAAGGTAAGCCTAAGTATTTATCAGTACCTAGACATTCGATAATGCCAAAGTTAGCCACCACGCGATCCCGTAGAGTCGGGCAAGTATTTATGCTGAAAAGTATTTCTGGCTTCCGGAGATTAATAGATTGCTCCGATGCCTTCTCACAGGTCTCCAGAACTTTTAATTTTTCTGCTCTGAGTATCATCAACTCTACAAAATAGAAAACAGTCCTCTGCAAAAAATAAGTGTGTCAGAATATGTGCTCAACGACACACACTCTGGCATATCATTCTCTTTTTTTGACAAGGGCATATCATTCTCTTAAAAAGAATTATAACAAACTTAATGAATATAGTATAGTTTTTATAAATAAATAAAAACATGCATTTCGTACCGATACGCGCACATGCAAGATTAGGTGGAAAGATCAGGAGCATCACCTCTTTTTCGCTACTCTCCAACCATATTGGGCGGATCCCACCTAAATTTTTGGCTAACTTCACCCCGCTTCTTTTCTTCTATGGTGCAGTTTCTGTTACTTACTCTTCAAGTTTGTTTTCTCTAACTTTCCCCTTTTTTCTGTTATAATAAACTGACTTGGCAATTTCTGTTATCACAAACGCACTTCGCAATATCAGTGTCTTCCGGGAGAAATAACAAACAAGGCATTTTCGTCATGGAAGTGGTACGGCCGTTGACGTCGCGTTTTCGTGGGGGCGGTTCCGGTACTGTTGTTGGCAACCGGTGTCGGTGTCAGAACGCAAACACTTCCAGCTTTTTCTGATAGCAGCGCAATCCTAGTAAGAACGAAGGATTATTCGAGGTTCAGCTCAGTGGCATACACAGAGGAGTCACATTCTTCTCAAGAACCTCAGAAAAGGCCGTTCTGGTCCAGTTTCTTGACGCGCTTACCTGAGATTGTGAAAGCAGGAGATCCAATTTTGCACCAGCGTGCTTGTGAGGTTGATCGCAGTGACATTAAATCAAAGAAAGTGCAACAGATCATCGATGACATGATTCAGGTCATGAGGGATGCCTCTGCTATTAGTCTCTCGGCACCACAAATTGGAATTCCCTCAAGAGTACGTCTATTAATTATTATTATTATTATTATTATTATTATTATTATTATTATTATCATAGTTATATGATCTCTCTGTCACCGAAATCAAATTCGTTGATAAATTAATGGATGGTTGATTCTTTTCTTTAATTTTATTTATGCAGATAATTGTTTTGGAATATAAAAAAGAATATCTTTCTTCCGTCACACCGGAGAATATCAATATAATGGATTTTCGACCTTTTTGATCTTTTGGTATGTGTATGTCCGTCCATATGTGAACAAAAGGATATATATATAGATATATATATATATATATATATATATATATATATATATATATTGTTGAAATGAAATTTATTCATAGTTTTGTCCTTAAGGCATGTCACTTGAATAATACCCATTTATCGGTTCTATTGATTCAGGTCATTGTGAATCCCGAGCTAAAGAAGGATAGCAATGAAACTGCCCTGGCTTTTGAATGTTGTGTAAGGTGTGGCGATAATTTATTAGCAATTTTTTTTTTCATTTTCAGTTTTAGCACTAATTTAGTTAAAAGATTACAGCACCTATGGTAAGTGAATAATGGATGCCCATTTCCATTCCATTGAAGCATCAAAGTTATAAGACCCATTTATCACTTTGGTTGACACCACACTCTCATTGTCAACAATAGAAAGGGGAACAAAAATGTTAGTTATAACAGATTAAGAATGGATAGTAACTAAAAAAAGATACCGGAAAAAAAATAAGAAAGCCCTTAAACCAATGGCGAATCTAGGACCCCGGGGTCAGTGGTGTCAAATTTCTTAAATACACAATTTGCTAAAAATATAATTAAAAACAACTATAATATTTTTAAATAAAAAAATTATATATTTCATAATTGTCCTTTACGTGATTTCATATTCTTAAATCGTTGAATAATAAGCTTAGTTAATTTTATTGAATACACCACTCTCAATGTATGTCACCAAACATTCGTCCATCCATGTATCCCACATCCGGTTGCATAACCTATTCTTCACAATATTCATAGCAAAAAAAGTTTTTTCTACCGTTGTTATTTCATACCCGGCTTTGCCCGTCTGTGTGGTACTCCCCTCCCAACTGAGTTTTTGTCACACCCAAAAATTCGAACTTGAGACATTGTGGTGAGTTCCAAGTTACCACTCAGATCAACTGTTGTTGGTAAAAAATCCAAATTAAATAGACAAAAATAATCAAAATAAATTAAATAGCACTAACACAAAATACAAATTAATTAAATAGCACTAACACAAATTACTAATTAAATAGTACTCACAAATTCAAAATTAGGATAATAAGAACAAGAACAGATCCAAGGATATATATATATATATATATATATATATATATATATATATATAGAGAGAGAGAGAGAGAGAGAGAGAGAGAGAGAGAGAGAGAAACTCTTTTAAAATAAAATATAAGAGAGTGAGTGATTGTGTGAGTGTGGTGCATTAAAGTGGTGCAAAATTAGGAACTTTGGTGCAAAACTAAGAACTTGGGTGCAAAATACATTTTTCAGGAGATGCAAAAACATTTTTCTCTAGGTATCAGTACTACTTTTACTTTTTTCAAGGGGTTCACTTGAACCCCTCAAATATTTGTAGGTCCGCCAATGACTTAAACAACCCTATATGTTTTTGAAAGAAAGGAAATGTGGTAGATTTCAATCACAGTAACATGCATTCAAAACAATAAGCCATGCAAAATGAATTTCTTAAAATTACTTGTTAAACAAATTTTTGTTCAGTTGTTATCCATCTTATTTATAAACCAGTTTTATTCAATTTCTTGGTTACAGGCAAGAAAAAAGTGTAAACAAAATATGAATACCACAACCCCTTTCCCATCTTTTCTCTTATTTTTTGAACTTTTCTCATCTCTAAAGTAATATGAGACGCATTTATTTTTTAATCTCTGGTGATAGAGAGATGGCATGGAGCTAATTAATACGCTTACTTTTAGTGTGTGCAGAAGAAAACTACATATATCCAGGTTATCATTAACATCGTCTTCAATAACATTTTGCAGTGTTGATGGACATATAGCTGTGGTAGAGCGGAACCTTGATGTTGAAGTTACAGGTTTTGATCGATATGGCAAACCTATCAAAATAAATGCTTCAGGTTGGCAGGCCAGAATTTTACAACATGAGTGTGATCACTTGGATGGAACACTATATGTTGATAAGATGGTACCTAAAACTTTTAGAGCGATAAAAAAACTACAGTATGCCTCTTGTCGATGGATGTCCCAAACTTGGCCCCCAAGGTTGAAACTCGTGCTGCCATCAAAACAATTTCTGTATGCATGTTAGTGCAAAGTTAGACATGCGTAGATCGTAGTATGTAATCGGGATTGTCAACCTGAGTTAATTTTCAGACTTTGTTTTTTTGGGTACATTTTTCAATAGGCTAAATTGCACTTTTGGCCCTTTATGTTGGGGTTTGTGTCAATTTGGTCCTTTATGTTTTTTTTTCTCGTTTTAGACTCTCATGTTTTTTTTGTGTCTTTGGCCCCTGTCGTTAGTTTTTTCTAACGGACGACATGCTGGCAGTTAACTGCTGACGTGGCGTCCAGGTGACGTGTACTCATTAATTGACGTGGCAAAGAAAACTAATATTTAAATCAAATTAAAATAACACATCATGAATTCTGTTTTAGATTTTAAAATACAAAACACAATATTATAAAACTTAAAGGAACAAAGAAATTAATCTGCAAAGAAAAGGAAACAGAAGAAATTAATCTGCAGAGACATTAATCTTTGGTCAAAAACCAAAAAATTTAAAGAAACAAAAGAAGAAAGAAGAGCCCAGAAATGAAGTTTGCAAACGAAAAACCCATAAACGAAGCTGCCAAAAACGAAGCCGTAACCATAAACGATTTGAAACCCATAAACGAAGAAGCCGTAAACGAAGCAAAACCCAGAAACGAAGATGTCGTGAACGAATCGAAACCCATAAACGAAGATGCCGTAAACGAATCGAAACCCAGAAACAAATCAAAACCCAGAAACAAATCAAAACCCAGAAGCGTTTTTGCGATTCCATTTTCGTTTCAAAATCAAATTTGTATTTTATTCCATTTTCGTTTTCTATTTTTGAAATCCATAAACGAAATCAAAACCCAAAAACGAAGAAGATGAAGATGTATTTTATTCTATTTTCCAGATTTGATTTGAAGATTTGGTCTCTGTTTGCGTCTTCAGGTTTTTAATGTGACAATCTTTTAAGTTTCTTAAATTGTATTTTGTTTTTTTAGATAAGCAATATTTTCATTGAAGGGAGCACAGCCCTTACAATGGGAATAAAGGAAAGGGGGAGGGCCTCCTCAAAACCTCCCTAAACCAAAACCCAATGGGAAAAAGACTCGGGGAGGAAAAAGAGTAGCTCGTACCACCTGCACTACAGTGAGGATAAGCAACCTAACTCACTGTTTCTCCCCCCTAAAGACTACAAATTGTTTAAGCATTGTAGTGGATTAGACCACCACATTGAAATGGAAAAGGAGGAATTACAATTCAATCTATAAATACACCAACACCAAGAAAGACTTTTAATACGATTCACCACCATCTCGATATTAGGCTCCTCATTATTGAAAATAGCTCCATTCCTCGCCAGCCATATGCTCCAACAAGTAGTTAACCAAACCACGTGCTTCGTGCGTTTTGCTTTCTTCCCCTTACACAAGCAGCAACACTGGTGGACAAGACCAACAACATCCAGTGACAAATCAAGAGCAACACCAATCCAAGATGTAACACACTTCCAAACCGAATTCGCGAACCCGCAATGGAGGAACAAATGATTCACGGACTCACGCTGAACGTGACAGAATGAGCAACGAGCATAGTCTTCCAAGTGGAGAACATTACTGCGCAATAGTTGCTCGCGCACCGACAACGCATCCAACAGCAACCGCCAGCCAAAAACCAACACTTTCGAAGGCACTATTGATTTCCATAAACCTGCAAAAAAATTCTGCTGCACCGAGACATTAGAGGATAAATCACCACGGACCAGCTGAATATAAAAGGTTTTAACCGAATAATTCTTCGATTTATCGAGCGGCCAAATCCAAGAATCCATTTTCATTCTCGTTGGAGCCACGGGCTGGAGAATATCTCGCAGAATATCTGCCTCAACTGTTCGGACAGCATCATTACCGAGATGCCAAGGTTCCAACCAATGCCAAGAATCATTATGCCAGACACCGGATTCAGCCACCGTTAAATTCTGCTGTCCAACACCATTATACAGGAGAGGAAAGACCTTAAACAAAGGGTCAATCCCAAGCCATTGGTCTTTCCAGAAATTAATTGAAGCACCATCACCCAAACCTCTTCTAACACACCAAGCAAACCTTCTTTGTTCCTCTACATTAACATCCAAGTTCACCAAGTCCCTCCACCAAATGGATCCCGAGTCCCTACGACGATTACCATCCACCAAATCCTGAACTAATGAAGAGGCCAAATCTCCGTACCTACAAGATAACATACGACTCCAACTCACCCAGGGATCCAATAAAGCTCTCCATTTCCACTTAGACAACAAAGCTATATTAAATAATTCCAGGTTTTTGATCCCGAGACCTCCCTCTTCCTTTGGTTTACAAATACTATCCCAAGCCACCCAACACATTCCCCTCTCCCCCTCTTTGATACCCCAAAGAAAATCCCTTTGGATTTTAACCATCTTCTTGATTACTACCTTCGGAGCTTTATAGAAAGAAAACATATATAGCGGCATGCTATTAAGAACGGAGTTTATAAGAGTTACCCGGCCTCCAATGGATAGAAACCGACCCTTCCACAAAGACAACCGCTTTCTAACTGCTCCTAAAACATAGCTCCAAGTTGCTTCCCTCCTCGGATTAGCGCCAATTGGGATTCCCAGAAACTTGAAGGGGATAGATTCCGTTCTACAAAATAGGAAAGTGCTAGCTCTCTCCAAAAACCCATCCGGAGTGTGGATACCTATAAGCTTGCTCTTGTGAAAATTTACCTTCAAACCGGAAACAAGCTCAAAGGATCTCAAAATAGACTTGATACTCCAAAGATTTGCCCAAGAAGCTTTGCCCACAAACATTGTGTCATTCGCAAATTGAAGAATAGAAAAGTTCAAATCCTCATTGAAAGAAAAACCTTGATAATTACCAATATCCACCGCCTTCATCATCATCACCGACAAGGCCTCTGCCACTATAAGAAAGAGGAAAGGCGACAAAGGGTCCCCTTGTCGCAGACCACGCTGAACTTTGAAATCTTGAGTTGGGCTACCATTCACTAGAACCGACATGGAGCTAGTACACACACAAGACTTAATCCAAGCAATCCAACGTTGGGGGAAACCCATTCTAGTCAACATGTAAAACAAGAAATTCCAAGAGATGGAATCATAAGCTTTTTCAAAGTCCACCTTGAACAACATACATTCTTCCTCGCTTCTTTTGGCATAATCAACCAACTCGTTCGCCACCACAACACCGTCAAGAATTTGTCGCCCCCCTATAAATGCTGATTGATGATGAGAAATAATACTTGGCATAACTTTCTTGAGCCGAGAAGCTAAGACCTTGGCCAATATTTTGTATATGCACCCTATCAAGCATATAGGCCTAAACTCCCCCAAACCTTGCGGATTATCGTTCTTAGGAACCAAGGCGATGAATGAAGCCGAGATAGCTTTGGGGAGGAAAGCATTCGCGAAAAACTCATTGAAAAAACCTACCACATCCTCTTTCATGAAACTCCAACTAGACTTAATGAAGTTGAGATTGAACCCATCCGGACCCGGACTTTTATCCCCATCACACTCCCAGACACCCATTGTAACACCCCCCTTTTACTATTACAATTAAATAGACAATTATCAGAGTCACCTCGAAGGGCGCTACATTTTTTCACCATTTTTAAAAAAGGAAAATCTCCAAAATAATTTATATAAAAGAAATCACCAAGCAGCGGAAATATTAACCAGTTTAAACATCTCCAGAATTAACAATTAAAGACATCTCCAAAATAAATTAAAACAATTTCCAATAACTAAAATAGTAGTTCAAAACGATAACTAACGACTCCCCGGTGCTACATATCAGAGCTGACACAGACCCAAACGAGAGAGGAAGCAAAACCTAGCAATTCTTCCACGAGCACTAGCGATCACCTGCAGCGTTGCCGCATGAGAGCAACATTCCAAGCAGAAGGGGTGAGTCTAACAGAGGTAATAAGCAGATGATAAAAATATGCTAGCATCAGGTAACTACAGCAACACAATACAATTACACCATATCACAGCACCAGATACCAAAGGAAAAGTCCATTTGACAGTGAACCACCAAAGTTATAACATTCATAGACAATGGGATGATATGCAACCCCTCCAGTGGGCATATGCATGCGGTACCGATCACCAAAATGAGCCACGACGGGCATATCACCAATAAACACCAGAGGCAGAGCCTATATCACCAAAACATGCATATGACAATGCGACACCATGATTATGCACCAACTCACCATAACCAGTATTTAAAATAAATACTATATCACCAGAATCAAAACAAATGATTTCACCAAAAATAGCACCAAGTTGTAGCATCACAGCTACCACTAAACTCTCCTGAGCATACCAGCACCGCACCTGAAATATTAACACCAGACGGCTCCACAACGCGGACATAACGCACGCACACCACCCACAAGACTGGCGCACAGCGCCTAGGCACATCGCACCTACTTCAGCGAATTAATTAAAATAGCAAACGACATCGGATTTCAACAAATAAATACTTCTTGGAAAGCCCTATGGGTCTGGTTATCATCCCTAAGTTCAGTTTTTGAAGGAGAGTGTCCAATAGGTACAGTTTTTGAAAAGCACACAGGCTAGTTGCAAAAGAGGACAGTTTCTGTCCTTCAAATTCAAGCAATTCCAAAGTGACCAAAACTCAATCAAATTGCATGAAACTTGTGCATAAACTGGGGAAAATTTTGTCTAGTTTTCAAAGAAATTGGATTCGTTCGAAAAGGAGTTCTTTTGAAAACGTGGTAACCAAAACACTGACCCTGTGTCCAGATTGTTTCCAGAATCTTACTCTAACTTGTGGAATTCATATCTCGAGCTACACAACTCTAAACGCAACCAAACCAGTGCCAAATTAACAAGCATTAAGTCTATTTTCCAGAAGAATAAACCACATAATTTTTCGGTCAATACAACGTTCCCAGTCACCAAAATACCGAATCTATACCCAAATCGTTTCCAGAATTTTAACCTAACTTGTATCGCCTATAACTCGAGCTATACAACTCCGAATTTAACGAAACCAGTGCCAAAACGACCGGCGTTAAGTCTATTTTCAAAAACAATCAACCTCATAATTTTTGGATCAACCAAACAGCGCCAGTTTTAGAAAAACCGAACCTGTGTCCAGAATCGCTAAATTGCCAAACACCAAACCCTAACGGCAACGATACCGCAACCACCACAACAAAAACGACAATTCGACAACGCGACAACAACAATCAACCACGCACGGCAACAACAAAAACACGAACAATAACAACACCATCATCGTGATACAACAATCACGCAACAACAAATAACGAAACAAATCACAATAACGTGCAATAATCATCAAAGCACCAATCTCAACGAAAACACGATATGCAACAACACGAACAATTCAACAAAACCCTAGACTACCCACACATAATTATCATCAACCCATTATCAAGGTTAAGCCCACCCTTACCTCAACTATGGTGGCGCAAACTCCCTCCTAGCCTCGTTCCTCGATCTCCGAATACGGCGACTCCCCCAAACTGCAGCTTCAGTGCGAAGCCAATATCTCTCTCCTCAGAACTCGTTTCGAAGATCCGAACGGTGAAAGTGTAGAACTATATCTTACGAACCTGCTGCCCAAAAACGAAGACGATCCAACGGTTAAAGAAACCGGAATCGCAATTTTACGGTGACAGGTTTGAGAAAAACGGGAATTGTTTTCTCTCTTCTTTTCTCTCTCTTTGGTGGCTGCTCTAATCCGAAATTCCTCTCTCTCTCAACCCTAAATTAATCCTCTCCACTTATAATAAGTGAGAAACATAATGGGCTAAATTATTTGGGACTTTATCCACATAGGAAGGGAGCCCAATGCTATTTTTAACTAGCCCACAACACGTGATTATCATCTAACTCGTTTTCAACATAGCTACTACGCCCATAATTTCAATTCTTACAATCATCCTACGGCAATCCAACTTCGAAATAATTTGATTAAATTTTAGGGCGTTACACCCATCCTTATTTCTTCCTCAGTAAAAGGTTGAATCAAAGAATCCGCTTGAGATGAAGTCAAACGCTTGAATTGAAGACCGCCCAAAAGTGGCCTATTATGATTTGCCTCAGAAAAGCACTTCTCAAAATGTTGTTTTACAAAAGATTTCACCGCATCCACCTCCTCCACTTGCTCCCCGTTATCTCTAAGAATAACCACACTACACCGTCTTCTTCTATACCTCATTAGAGAGTGGAAGTATTTTGAATTCATATCCCCCTCCTTTATCCACCTTGCTCTAGACTTTTGAGCCAAGAAAGATTCCTTCGCACGAATTTCCTTCCAAAGCGAGGCAGAAACTTCTCTTCTGTTTGCCACGAAGTCACTATCCCACCCTTCACACAACATATCGTCCAACGAATTTAGATCCTAAACTAGAGTATCAATGTTCAAGTCGACTTTACCAAAAACCTCTTTATTCCAACTCCGAATGCTTCCTTTGAGAGACTTCAACTTTTCTTTTAAAACAAAAGCCTTATGACCTGTATTGCTAAAACCATTCCAACAAGATTGAACAAAAGGTAAAAAGTCATCATGACTCAGCCATGCGTTGAAGAAACGAAACGGCTTCGGGCCCCAATCATTCAATGACTGAAGAAGCCAAATAGGTGAATGATCGAAAGATGTCCCGATTGCCAATCCACTGACCTGTGATCCCCCAATCAACCATAAGACCCTCTGAAATCAAAAACCTGTCCAACCTGCTCATAGAGATTCCATCTGAGCAAAACCAAGAGAATTTCTTCCCCGACACCGGAACATCAACAAGATCCATGTCTACAATGAAGCTGTTAAAATCATCTAACTCAACTTGAGAGGTACTCCCACTTCTGCCCCTTCTTTCAGAACTGCTAGAAATAGCATTAAAATCCCCTATAATACACCACTCTCCAGCCCCTAGACTTTGTTTAACCGCTACCAACTCAGCTCACACCCTTCGTCTCGCACCCGCAGAGCACAGTGCATAGATGTTTACCATGTGAACAACTTTATTACAAACAACCGCACTAATGCCAAGAAAACCAAGACCAGAAAAATGAGACGTCACCAAACAGGCCCCTTCAAGCCAAGAACATAGAATCCCTCCCGAAGAACCACTTGAGGGTTCATGAAACCATTGGAAGGATCGGTTCCCCCATAACATTCCAACCTCTCCCTCTACCATCACCTCCCTTTTCGTCTCCTGAATGCAAACAAAATCGAAAGAACCTGAATTTATAACAGAAACCAATTGGCGACGCTTCCCGCGGTCACCCCACCCTCTAATATTTAACGATAAGATATTCATGGATTCAGGTTGTTATGCACCCTCCTACTACTCTCTGCTTCGTCTCTTCTTTCCCCGTTTTCAATCAGCTCAATATAATGATCATCCGGTAAGTTACCTTCAACCCTTAAGCGCTTGGCATTTTCCCAGACTTTTCTTGCTACCCCCTTACTTTGGAGGGCCCAGAACTTATTGTTGCACAAACCAATGTCTCCACTCGAAATTGAACCCGCACATAAAACTGTGCCAGCTGAAAACAAAGATGAATCATGCTTACTTACTTGATGGGACGGTTGCGGTTCGACAGCTGCCTGGTTAGACTCACCCGAGACTTCGGCAAGCTCTCGGGTAGCTTTCTTCAGTTTACCGGACGACGGTTTCCTTTTGACTCCTACTCGTAACAATTTTCTCTGCTTTCTTTTCGGTAAGGCATGACCTGGATTTGGAGAAATAAGCACATTTGGAATTGAAGGGAGATCTAGAGATTGACAACCTGTGAGATGTTTCGATGCTCTAATTGTATTTTGTATTTTTAAGTTTCAAGACTTTGTTTCTTTAAGTTTTTAATATTGTGTTTTGTATTTTTAAAATGATTATAAATGCCACGTCAATTAATGAATACACGTCACCTGGGCGCCACGTCACCAGTTAACTGCCAGCGTGGCGTCTGTTAGAAAAAACTAACGGCAGAGGCCAAAATGACACACACAAAAACATGATGAGCTAAAATGAGGAAAAAAAAACATAAAGGGCCAAATTGACACAAACCCCAAACATAAAGGGCCAAAAGTGCAATTTAGCCTTTTCAATATTATCATGTTGCAGTATCTACCAAGTTTTTTTGATTAATTCATTAAATAAAAGTTTCAAAACTCAACTCAACATATTGATTCAGCCTAACTTTTCTCAAAATTTAATATTTGTACAAAGAATTTAGAGTCATGCTCAAGATTTTAAATATTTTGTTAATAAGCTAGAATTTTTTGAATATGCCTCTTGCCCATGGGTGTCTATCCCAGACATACCCCGCGGTTGAAACTCGTGCTGCCATCAAAACAATTTGTATATGCATGTTAGTGCAGTGTTATACATTTGTAGATCTTGGCATGTAGTCAAGATTTTTTGCTTGAGAATAAGTAAATTTTTAGACTTTAGTATTGTTTTTGGACATGTTCAGGTCTAGTAAACAATGTAATCAAAGAAAGATCAAATGATCAAACAAAGTATAAAATGCCAAGGAGTGTGTGTATTTCGAATAATATGATCTTATTAAGGGAGATAATTTATTGAGTACAATAGTCTCTAGTCGTAATTTTGTCAAAAAAAAAAGTCTCTAATCGTAATAATTGTGTAGTTATTACTACGGCCGTTGGGCGAATAATTTAGAGGGAATTTAGAGATAAGGCACTAAATAAGGGATTACAGTTACAAGAATAGGGAATCGGTCAACCACTTGGGTTTGTGTGACATTTTTTTTTGATAAGTCAAAAGAATTTATTAAGGGGTATAAGGCCTCAACCCATTTACACATTATGATAGAGTAAGTGTGGCATAAGTGCAACGTCTTGCTACTGAAAGATTAGTCGTTCGATTAAGTCTTCCTGAGCATGGCTCTTTGTCGGTAAACTCGGTATGGTACAAAATTAATTTTCTTTTGACAGATAGAAACTTAGATCATTTCATTAATAAGAATCTCAATACAGGTTGGACTAAAATCCTGAACCTTGAAGCTAGCATAGGATCATGACGCCCTTGCGAAAGTGTGAGCGTCATAATTAACTTGCCTCCTAGTGAAGCTAACCTTAAAGCTTGCCTCCTAATGGTACTAAAATCTCAAAATGCATAACAAACAAATTTTTCGGGATTTTTCAAAAACATTGGAAAACACCGATAAATTGGATGTTCACAATAGATCTTTAATTTGTAGTCATTAGATACTTATGGGTCAGCTGCATCGAAGTCTGATATATAAATATACATTTTAAGTGTAGAAAAAAATATACATATGATTTTAAAGAGGACTCAACAGTCAACTTGGTGGAAGGACATGAGAAATCTGGACGAGTGTTTGGCTTATGGCAACAACTGGTTCAGCGACTCTGTCAAATTAAAATTGGGTGATGGTTCAAGGATGAAATTCAGGTCAGATAGGTGGTGCTGTCCGTGGCGAATTCAGGACTTGTTCCCTCAATTATTCCAGCTCTCGGCAATGTGAAGTGGTATGGTTGCAGATTTTGGACAGTAGACTGATTACAGTTGGAGTTGGTCTCTATGCTGGACAGAATTATTGTCTGGTGAGGATGAAAGTGCAGCTGCTCTTTTGCAGGATTTGTTGTTACAGTTTCAGCTAGAGAAGGACAAGGAGGATTCATGGTGTTGGCAGCTTACTGACTCAAAGAATTATACAGTAAAATCTGCATACAGTTTTTTAAATAATAACACTGAGGCTCCGTTGCTAGATGAAGACAAGAGGAATATTATAAAGAAGATTTGGAGGACACAAATCCCATCAAAATTTCTGACTTATAAATATATTCCTTTAACATGTATTAATCTTTTGAGCTAATTTGTAAAAGGGTTGTGCTACCCCTTATACCCTTATAAATATATTCCTTGACTTATCAAAAAAAAAAGTATAGAAAAAAATTATATGCTTTATTCTTTTTCTAATGATGTTATTACATTGGATAACATTTCTCTATTTTATTAAATAATGTTTTCCTATATATATTTCATTATATAATTTTCAATTATATGGTTTACTTATTGGGTTTAATTGGTGCCCAACATTGATGTAAAAAAAATTAAATCATTAACCAATAAAAAAACATTGTATAGGTGATTTTTAAGTTAGTTAAAATAAAGTCAAACTTATTTTATGATGTGCCATATAGCAATAGCCTATATAAATTAAATCATTACTTATTTGTATTTGTTATTACAAGTGTGTTTTCTATTTTTTAGGTAGATTTACATTAAATTTAGGGCCCTTACATATTAAAAAAATAAGTGATTTTGATGTTAAATAATTTAGAGATTAATTTTTAGAGTTTTTTTGAAAAAAGTAGAAGTTGTTTTGTGTTTGCATAGATTAATGAAAATCACTTTTATGAAAAAAATTATTCATTTAAAAATGAATTTTACACTACTAGAATTTTCGTCATTTCCTGCAGAATTTCCTGCGGATTTTCACTAAAAATTCGCAGGAAACATGTTTCCTGCGAAATTTTCAGCGGATTAAGGTTCCTAGTTATTTCGTTCGTGGATAATCCTTTCCTGCGGAATTTTAAATCGGCAGGAAATTTCGGTAGAAAATTCCGCAGGAAGTCCGCAGAAAATTCCGCAGGAAATATTCGCAAGAATCCCGCAGGAAATTCAAACATTACGCATGAAATTCCGCAGGAAAGGGAATATCTGCAAGAAATTCCGCAAGAAACTACAATTTTTTTTTTCAAATTGGCAACAAATTTAGTGACTAGTATTATTATTATATGGAATATGACAATACGTATTAACTTTCTAAAATGCTCATTATAATATACCCAAATTGCATAGTAGACACAGCCAATTCCTTATAATTATACAACCATTCATTACATTTTTGTCCAATGTCAGCAACATTGATTTTAAAATCTAATACAACTTTACATTCATGCAAATATAAGATAAAAAAGAAAAAGAAATCATTGTGTCTTTAGTATTATACACAACAGATTGATACATTCATGCAAGTTGTGTCATCTTGATCCATAGAAGGCCTTCTTAAGGTATCCTTTCTCTGGTCCAAGATTTTCATGTAACAAGTCCAACAACTCCTTTCTCTAGCCTTCACTACTAGAATTTTCGCCATTTCCTGCGAATCAAGAGAGCGGATATATTACAAAAGACAAATTATTGAAAGATAAGAAGATTAGAAAATCTACACTTGAGAACAGAAAATAATTTGAGCACAGATAGGGACCAGATCAGAATCACTAAAAAAACACTAACTTGATGATTGGAAACAGCCTAAGACAATAAAATAAATGTCCATCCATTATTGTTTCAAAGATAACAAATTAAATGATTTTCCACAAAACAGACGCTAAGCAACAAAAATACTGCATTGATTTACTCGTCAAGACACGGTCATAAGGAGTAAATAAGGAATGAAGTGAGTACCATCATCGGTGATCAATGGATAATCAAAAGCACTAAGATTGATGAACCAATCCAAATGACCAGCTTCCTTAAACAAAAGAGCAGTAGCATAAAGGGTATTAGTGACCATAGTGGGTCCCCTATAAGTAACCAAATGATCCAAGTATAATGGATAGAAAAAAAAATGGGATTATTACAAGTTTCCTTTCAGCTAAACCTGAACAGCACCAACTCCAAATGTAGCTACATCACTTCCTTTCAGCTAAACCTGAACAGCACCAACTCCAAATGTAGCTACATCACTTGAACTAATTCCATTCCTGTTTAATATATATTTTCAAATGATTAGAATAAAGCTGATTTTTATATGTAATATGTAATAGAATGAAAACACAAACTTAAGCCAATCTAAAAATATATGCCTTTTTCTATGTGTAAGACCAGTATCAGTAGTAACTAACATAAGAATATTATGTGAATGTGAAATAATAAAGAGCAATAAACAAGGTGAGATATGTGGTATTGTGGTTAATACCTTCATTTCATGCAATGCAACAAAAAAAAGGGTGAAATGTGAATGTTTAACACCTTAATTTCATTCACTTCTACATAAATGTCAGTTTCGAAACCTTTACTCAATACACGATAGGGCTGACACACTACTCTGACTCTCATTCGCATGTAGAGTAGAGGATGCCCCGCCCATGCCTTTTTTGTACATGACATATGTGAGTAGGTAAATTTCAAAATGAGTTCCATATTTCAAGGAGTTAAATGATATCAGATTGATATTGATAATACTAAGTTAAACTAAAAAACAAAATTGAAATTTCTTATCATATCAATTAGTATTGGTCCAGCAATCTGTCATATCAATCTGTCACCTGATAGTAAAAGCAACAACCACAGGAAAACCTGAGAGAGATGCGAAATCCGGATACTAAACATGAAGCATACTAATACATTCGAAATGCGAAGTATGGAAGGGTACAAACCTGAGATATATGTGATGAGAGATGCGATGCGAAATCAATCATGAACTAAGTTGTTTCTTCAATCAACTAGCAATCAATCAACTAGTAACAATCAACTAATAACAAAAAAGGAAAAGTAATTTATGATCTTCAAAAGTGAATGTATACAGAATCACTAACAACAAAACAGTTAGGTACTTCCAAGAGGCCTTAAAACAACCAGAATCATGAACTAAGTTGTTTCTTTATTAAATTTTTCTTCCATTTCTATATCTCTAGCAATACAGAAACAAGACACTGGCATTATGATTCAATTCAATACTGAACTTGGCACATCCATCATAGCAATAGGAAATGATGTTTCATTTATTGAATCCAATAGCACCTCCATCATCAACAGAATGAATGATATCATAATCATTATTAGGTACCTTGGCTAGCTTGTTGATTTTTCTTTTCTGGATTATATTTGGGAAGTTCAGGAGCATCATACATTCCTTTCTCTGCATCTGTATCCTTATCCCCACTAGCTTTCTTATGATGTCTGTAACATCCATACATAGAGAGGTATGACCCGAGCTGCAATATCAAGCACACAAAGATATTGCAATTTCAGTATTACATCCATTATCAAATTACTCATTTTTGGGATCCAACAATAAAATCATACCCTTCTCAACTTGTGTTCCTTGTGAACAATAAAATCATGGCAGATTAATTAACCATTTTGTTTGCAAAATCTCACACCATGGAATTCCTAACTACAGAAATTAGCGATCAAAACCAGTAAATAGGTTTTGCTCTACCAACATCATGACTTGCAAATTAATAGTTAGAGAAACTGTTTTCTCAAGGAACTCCTGGAAAAGGCAATCTGATACAACATGGAGAACATAATTAAGAGCAGTCATATGACAAAAAATATGTCGAACTATGCATCACAGCCTGGAGAATCTGCTTCAGCTATACAAGACTACACAATTCGTCGAGCACCTTGTGTGCATACTAACAAACGAAACAACAAATTGAATAATAATTAAAGAGAAGAAATAAAAAAAGAAGGTAAATAAACAAACGGATGAATTAAGTTGAGAAGAAGCTGAAACTTTTACGGTATGAACTAGGAAATAAAATATCTCAAACTAAAAAGATAAAAAATGTAGAGCTTTGTATCAAAAAATGTCCAACTCCACTGTGAAGGAATAGCACATTTCAATCAATTCATAAGAGAACGGTTGTCAAGCAAAACGTACCTAGCAGTCTAGCACAACGATGTGGATGAAATCTTCACCAATCCCAGCGTCAGCATTTGCAGCTCGCAAGTAAGCAAATCAAGATCGAAATCTGACCTCGCGATGGTTAAAGGAAAAGAGATTGTTGAAGATGTTAGGGTTCGAGGGTGAAAGGATTAGGGTTCGATCGTAACGATTTCTTCAAAGCTGTGAAAGAGGATTTCTCTATTTTAGGGTTAGGGTGAGAGACGATTTGATGGTTTCATGGTGTGAAAGATGATTTAATGGTGAGCATTTGGCTCTCAGACATGGTTTTAGGGGTGTGTGAGAGAGGAAGAATGTGTTTTGCGAAGATGGTGTGTGAGAAGAGAGGAAGAGCGTGATGCAGCGAAGTAACTTTCTCTTTTTTAAAAAAAAAAAAAACTTTTCAAATTTTCATATATGGTAGAATGGTAACAATAAATTTTTCAGAATTATTAAATGTTTTCACGTTATTGGACCACTCAATATCAGAAAGGAAACACTGGTCCAGTGGTTAAGAGTCTTCTTATCCTCTAGAGGACACAAGTTCGATTCCCACGCACCTTTTTTAATTCGTATTTCTTGTAAAAAAAAAAGTTCCTGCGAACCGTGGTTCTTAGCAAAATCCGCAGGAAAACAAAAAATTACCTACTAACTTGCCTGCCAACACCATTCCGCTGCAAAGCTTTAGCATATTTAGAAAATTGGCAGGAAAGTTCTCAGGTATTTCCTGCGGAAAATTTCGGCAGGAAATTTTCGGCAGGAAATTCCGCAGGTAAGACCGAGATTTCTAGTAGTGTTATGAGAAGTTACTCAAAACCACGGTAATCAAAACCGGACCGGACATTGAACCGGAAGAGGTAGCGGTTCAGGGGTTCTTGGGTTCAACCGGTTGAATCGGGGGTTGAACCGGAATTAATTAAATAGATTATTTAATATATTTTTTACAATATATAAAGGATAAAAAACAAAAAAGAATCATAATATGACATAATAAAACTATAATATTCAACAATCATAGATAATTAGATACTATAATGTAAATACTCTCATAGTAATATTAGTGTACACATTTGTTTTTTAATTATTTATTTATTTATTACATCAATTTAATTATAAAAAATGATAAAAAATATCTCATATACCAAAAATCAACATCATTTATCATTTTTTTCCAAAAATCAACTTGGTATACCATTTTTTAAGGAAAATAAAACAAATCCGGTTTTCTGCACGGTTTCCTGTCCGGTTCCCGGTTTTCAGCCGGTTATCCGGTTCAACTCCCGGTTTTCACCCCAGGCGTTTCTGGGGTTCATTTGGACCGGATAGGGGTCCGGTTCAACCGGTTGAACCGGCCGGTCCGGTCCGGTTTTGACAACCTTGCTCAAAACATATTTTCATTTGAAGCAGTTTTTAGAACATTTTCAAATTCTCATATTTTAAAAAATTTGTAATAAATGGATAGAAAACTTTTAAAAGTGATTTCTTTTGTTAAAAAAGTGATTATTTTTAATGAAAAAAACCATAACAAACAAGGTTTTGTATTTACGTATCATAATGAATATAGTATAATTCTCTTTTTTTTAAAAAGAAAAAACAAAACCACGCATCACCTCTTTTTCGCTACTCTCCAATCATGGGGTGCAATTTCCTGCTCTCAGTATCATCGGCCCTACAAAACAAAAAAACAGTCATCAGCAAAAAATTAAATGTGTCAGGATAACGGCTTAACGATGCACTTTGACATATCATTCTCTTAAATATTCTCAAGATTTTGAATATGTCTCTTAAATATTCAAAACTTACGATTTTAAATATTCAAAACTCAAGATTTTAAATATTTTGTTAATAAGATGGTACCTAAATTTTTTTGAATATGTCTCTTGTCCATGGGTTTCCATTCCAGACTCACCCCCTGAGGTTGAAACTCGTGCTGCCATCAAAATAATTTGTGTATGCATGTTAGTGCAATGTCAGACATTTGTTGATCTTAGCATGTAGTCAAGATTGTCAGCTTGGGAATAAGTAAATTTTTAGACTTCAATATTGTTTTTGGATATGTTGACGTCTAGTAAACAATGTAATCACTAAGAATGATCAGATGATCAAATAAAGTATAAAATGCCAAGGAATGTGTGTATTCCGAATAATCTGATCTCATTAAGGGAGATAATTTATAGAGTACAATAGTCTCTGGTCATAATAATGGCGTAGTTTTTATTACGACCGGTGAATAATCTAGAGGGAATTTAGGGATAGGGCGCTAAATAAGGGGTTACGATTACAAGAATAGGGAATTGGTCAACCACTAGGATTTGTAAGGCCAGCGCTTATGTACCAACAAAGATGTTATTGTTACTCGGGTTTTCAAATCTAAATATTTTCCTAATGGGAACTTTTTGGGGGCTCGCTTGGGCCATAATCCCAGCTATGTTTGGCGTAGCATCCATGCTTCACAGGTATTGGTTAATTATGGAGCTCGGTGGAAAATTGGGGAAGGTACCAATATTAATATTTGGCATGATCTATGGTTAAGGGGAGGCTCAAATTCTTTTGTTTCTTCGGCGGTGATTCCTGGATATGAAGACTTGAAAGTAAGTGATCTTTTTAATCCCATTGATGATAGTTGGCACACTCACTTACTTGAGTTTCTTTTTAACGATGAGGATCGGAATCACATTCTTGGAATGGGACTTTGGTGTAGGGAGGAGGAGGATAGACTGATTTGGAAGTGTAGTCGTAATGGTCATTATTCCGTGAAATCGGCCTATTATTTCGCAATGAATGAAATTATTGATACTACAAGCTTCCGAGTGGATGGTAATTGGATGCAAATCTGGAAATTGAAGGTTCCTCCTAAAGTCAAACTTCATCTTTGGCGTGTTGCTAGAGGAGTTTTGCCTTGCAGGTACATTCTTTGTCGGCGGCGCGTTCCTTGTCCGTCGACGTGTCTGATGTGTGAAGTGGAGGAGGAAGATGAGCTGCACTTATTCTTTCGGTGCATGCATGCAGATGAGATTTGGAGAGCATCCGGATTGTGGCATGATATCAGGTCGGTAATTAATAATGCTACTAGTTATAAATCCTCCTTTTTTGAGATTCTTTCATTGCTCTCGGAAAATTCTAGGAATTATTTTGTTATGATGATTTGGGGTTTATGGAAGAGAAGGAATGATAAAGTCTGGGATAATGTGATTAAACCAATCCAATTGTCAATTCAAGTTGCATCAGATTTACTTTTTTGTTAGCAAGAGGTGCGCAAGTCGAAGTTGCCGTCGACGAGTGCTACGCCTTCATCTCGTAGTAACGCCGTTGTTGCATGGTCACGGCCAACAGTGGGTGAGTGGAAGTGTAATGTTGATGCTGCGTTGTTTGACGATGGTAGATTTGGGATTGGTCTTTGTATTAGAGATGTGGATGGAGCTTTTGTGAAAGCGAAGATGGTTTGGTACTATGGTGCTCCCCAACCTCAAGAGGCTGAAGCTATGGATTTGTTAGAGGCTATTACTTGGCTACAAAATTTCAACATCCAAAGAATTACCATCGAGCTTGATTGCAAAGCGGTAATAGATGGCGTTAGCGGAGTTGTTTCTTGTATTACCGAGTATGGTTCCATCTTAAGAGCATGTCAGCAACATCTTTCTAATTTACAGAACTATGTGGTTAGTTTTACCCGGAGACAAGCGAACCTTGTGGCTCATACTTTAGCGAGAGCCTCAAGACTTCATGCTAGCTCCCATGTCTTTGATTGTATTCCACCTTGTTACTTTTGAATGAAATTATATAAGTTTCCTTTGGTAAAAAAAAAAAAAAGTGTGATTTAACTCTTGAGGGAGAGTAAATTTGACATAAGTGCAACATCTTGCTCCTCAGTTAGATACATTGGCTGTTCGATTAAGTCTTTCCGAGCGTGGCTCTCGGCTCGCCAACCTCAATATGGTACCAAATTTGTTTTCATTATTTTCATGTTGCAATAGTTATTATTTTGTAGTCTACCAACATTTTTTAATTAATTCATTCAATAAACGTTTAAATACTCAAAGTATTAATTCTGTCAAACTTTTCTCAAAATGTTAAATATGTACAATGAATTTAGAGTATGTCTGACTAACATGCTCAACATTTTAAATATTTTCTTTGATTTTTGAAGCACATCTATTATCTATCTATTTGACCTTATTAAATTAAATTGTTACTGTAACCGTTTGAAATGAAATGGACCCAAGTTAATTGTTACTAGTAAAATCCTAATCATCCATTTTCTAGAGAGAGAAAAAATGGATTTACAATAAAAAAAGCGGAAAGTTTTAAGGGTGAGATTGGTCTCATATTATATCCTCAAACCCTCACGGGGTCTTCGTCAAGGGGATCCCCTGTCTCCTTATCTATTTGTTATGTGTATGGAGAAGCTTGCTTTGTCTATTCAGACTAAGGTTGATTTGGGGGCTTGGAAACCCGTCCATGTTTCCAAAAATGGTCCGGGTTTGACTCATCTTTTGTTTGCCGACGACGTGTTGCTCTTCTGTGAGGCTACTGCTCAACAAATTCAGGTGGTCATGGAAAACCTTGATGATTTTTGCTTGGCTTCAGGGTTGAAAGTGAACTTGATAAAGTCCAAGGCTATGTGCTCAAAGAGAGTGCCAGATAGAGTCAAAAGACAACTGACAAACATATCCTCCATCCGGTTTGTTGCTAACTTAGGCCATTACTTGGGATTTCCTCTGATTCAAGGTAGGGTTGCTAAAGATACTTATACTCATATCCTGGAGAAGATGCACAGACGTCTAGCAGGTTGGAAAGGCAACCTCTTAAACAAAGCTGGGAGAGCTTGCTTAGCCAAATATGTTACTTCTGCCATGCCTATCTACACCATGCAACTTCATCATCTTCCAAAGCAGGTTTGTGACACTGTCGATAAGATTACTAAAAGCTTTATTTGGGGTGGAAATGGTATTCAAAGGAAATGGAATATGGTGAAGTGGAAAACAGTTACATCCCCTAAAAGACATGGGGGCCTAGCTATTAGAGAAACCAGAACTTCCAATTTGGCTTTGCTAGGAAAACTTGTGTGGAGTTTTATTCATAACACTGATAAACTGTGGGTTAGAGTCTTGAGTCACAAATACCTTCAGAATGCTTCTATATGGCATGTTGAAAAGAGTAGTAATTCATCCCTAATCTGGAAAGGTATTCTCAAAGCAGTTGAGACTTTAAAAGAAGGTTTTAGATACCGTTTCGGTGATGGAGAGTCTTTATTCTGGTACTCTAATTGGACTGGTAAGGGCTCCCTTTCTCACTTGGTTGATTTTGTCAACATCTCAGATACTCAATTACGAATAAAGGATGTGTGTACAGCTGGATCTTGGTCTTGGGAGAAATTCATGACTATGATTCCTGCTTCTGTTCAATTGTTGGTGGACTCTCACTCTCCCCCTAGTACCTTTAATCCTCATGTCCATGACCAGTGGATCTGGTCAGCTACAGGTAACGGCATGTATACACCCTCTTCAGCTTATAAATGGCTCACCTCCCGTAACAGGTCGTGGGGGAATGATGACTGGCGTTGGATTTGGAAGCTGAAAGCTCCTGCTAAGCTTCAACATTTTGTTTGGCTCTGTATGCACCAAGCTCTTCCCACTAACCAGTTGAGGCACCGTTGCAACATGGCTGACTCACCTATTTGTACTCGGTGTTCAACTGGGGCGAGTGAAGACTTGATGCACTGTTTCCGTGATTGTTTGTTGTCTGTGCAGGTTTGGCGGCATTTTCATTTCATGGATGTGCAGGGATTTCAGGCAAACACTTTCACTACGTGGATTCTGCATATGCTTCAGGGTGATATGTCTCTTCCTTTTCTCGTGATTCTTTGGTGGCTGTGGAGATGGAGGAATAACTTTTTGCTCGGTGATCGCTCATGGAAGATTCAGCATGTCATTCACTATGTTAACCTCATGCATGTGGATATCATCAACCAGTACCACTCCCCTACTCCTTCTCCCCCTCGTGTTGGGATTAGGTGGTGTCATCCCAACCCCGGTTCCTTCAAGCTCAATGTTGATGGGAGTTGCTCGCTAAGTGGTGACATGGGCTCAGGTGGTCTTGTCAGGAATGAATATGGGCATTGGATTGGAGGATTTTCTTCTAAGGACGGGATAGGCGACACTCTTATGTCAGAATTGTTTGCTATCTTTCATGGTTTGACCCTTCTGCTCCAGTTGGGAATCTCTACTGCTACTTGTGAGTCAGACTGTAGTGACGCTATTGAGCTCATCCTCGATCGGGATCTTCATATGGTGCACGCTTATGCCTCCATTTTGTTGAAGATTACGTCCCTTATGGATACGCTTCCAGGTTTGGAGATTCATCATGTTCCCCGTGAAGCCAACTCTTGTGCGGACTTCCTAGCGAAATATGCAAATAGGCATTTGAGGGGTATTAGTTTTTGGAGCTCTCCTCCCTCCGAGGTCGAGAGCCTGCTCGCGGTTGATGCTAGGGTGTCCTAGCCTTCTCCTTTTTTCTTTTTTTTCTGTGCTTTGTACCCAAAAAAAAATATCCTCAAGTTTTTAACACTTGAGAGGATTCTTTCCCCCAAATTTTAGTGATGACTGAGGATTAAAGAAGAAACCAAACAGGTTAATAGACAATATGCAGCTGTGTAAAGAAGACGAGCAAAAGAACTGCCCTATTTTTTGAAGGGTGCTTGAGGTGTGTCAATAATTTAGTGTTTTTTTTCTTTCCATTTTCTGGTGTCATACTTGCCTATATATGAGTTTTAACATCTGATATGAACTTGTAGTCTTTTCTTATCTTTGTTTTCTTAAAATATATTGTGGAGATCCAATATCCACTAAATTTCCTTTTGCCAATTGGCAATGTGAAGTATCATGATTCATGAGTATAATGTAAAACATGGATGCAGTTCATCAAAGAGGCCATGTGCAAAAGAACAGTGTGATCTCCTAAATTATCTAGTCAATGTATTCAATCATGATGTTTAGAGATTACATGAGACGTAAAAACAAATAATTGGAATCTGATCATAAAGAAAAGAGCAGTGGATACAATGTTCAAAAAATCTGTCTTCCCCTTAAATACACTGCAAAATAATTATCAATGGGCTGATGTACTCGTTTTGTTATGTACAGAATACCTTCTGTTCTGTTCAGATGGAATGAATAGCAGGGTTTGATTCTAACAAGACATTCTGTCTCAGTAAATCATTGCTTATTGGAAAACATGGAGGAGGATACACAAAACCCTGTACAGAACCATGAGCTTGCCAGCAGTAAGATCTTGTATTTCCTCCAAAGTATGATGGAAGATTAATGTTTTCCAGATATAATCCTTCACATGGAGAGGTATCACTGCAAGCAAATTTAATTGCTTCTTCAGTGGCTGAACTTCCTTGAATATCAATGAAGGATATATTCCCCACTTGAACAGCAGAACTCTGCATTCCAATGCAGGAGGATAATTACATTTTTACACCATATTTAGCTTCAGTATATATTAATAATGTCGATCCTCGTTGGACATTGATGAGAATGTGTATGATTGGTATGATATATTATCAATGAAAATTATACAATCAGTGATTATATTCTACAAATCACAAAGTGCATTGACATACCTGATTCATGCATGGAGTTCGCGAATCACAGTAGTATTGATCTATTATAATAGGATGGGATACATTTTCCATCAAGACGTTCTGGAATGTGATCTTGGAGGCAAGGCCATTCCCTCCCTAACAAAATTTCACTCAACTCAATTGATTTGTGGATTACCGAGTCACGTATAAAGAGAAAGAAAAAGCTACAGATACCAAGAAACTTACCTGCCATGTTTTGACTCTCACCCCATTATCAGTGTTGTAAAGATAAGCTCCATTAACATTTACATTATGAATCTTCTCCCATGCCTTTGTTTTTCCCAAGCTGCCAATGCTGAACAATAGGTTCCAGTATGGGTTAAGAATTATAGTACTATTTAATTTAATGTCTTAATGAACTGAAAGTAAATATCAAGTTCACCTTATTCCATGGCCTGGACCACAGGAAATATTTCTAATCCAAACCCGTGAAGTATTTCGAACTATGGAGATGCAGTCATCACCTGAAATGGAACATAATGCAGTGAAACATTTTGCTTCTGACACATTTTGCTTCTGTCAAAAATATGACTAGCTATTAAATAGTAACACTACAATTATTATTTAAAGTAAACAAGATGTTAAATTATAGCTGAGACCATCATATCATTGAAGATGAGAGTAAAGCTAATATGCATTAGGTTGACATGAACTCACCTGTTCTAATTAAACTATCACTGACCTCAATACCCTTTGTTGCACTAATGTGAATTCCATCAGTATTAGGGCTGAAAGAAGGTGCTAATACTTTGAGATGGGATGCAACAACCCGCATACAGCTAGTGAATGCCATGTGCATTTTTTGGCTATTTAGCAACATAAGGTTTCTAACTATCAGATTCTTGCATTTATGAAAAGTCAGTGCCTGCAGTGTAAATGTAGTTTCTTATTCAGCTAGTAGAATGCATAAGTAGTAGTGTATCACCAGATCAGTGTTTTGCTCTACATTTCGAAGCGCGACTAACCGTTGGAGCTGGACGACATGGCTGCAAAAGGACATTTTTTCAAGTTATCTTTTAGTTAAACTGATGAAGAAATTAACTTTAACTAAATAATAAATTAAGCTTGTTAGGTACAAAGTAGTAAAAATACATTTGTGGAGTTGATCTTGCAAGATTTTGACCACCATTCTTGTCCCATTCCATCAATCCTCCCTCCACCATCTACAGAAAGGTGATTCACCCCATGGAAGTAAAGCCATTTGCGCTGATTTAAGCCACGCCATGCTTCGGGATCTCGCGGCGCAACTATTGTACCTGAGATCTATAATAAGTTTAAAATTAATCAAGTAAACAAACATTTTGCATAAACACACTTCATTCAATCATGAATCAAAAAACGCATATGATAGGATGTTGTTCAAAATATGGTAGGTTTGACACACTCTTCGGAATCTGCTTACCATCAATGTGATCTTAGATCGACATGGTCCACCAATGTCAATTGGATGCAAAAGAAAAGTTTTGCCATATGGAAAAACAATATTTATAAATCCAGAGACAGAACAAGCCTTACTCCAAGCTTCCAGGAAGGCCTGAAAAAGATAGATAAATAAATACAAGTTGATAAGTGCATGGTTTTAACAATATCAGGTGATCAATTATTGAGTTTGCAGTTTCTGATGGAGATTCCTAAATCCTAGTCCTTCTATCAGACAAATTATCAAATAAGTGGAGTTCCCTAATAATCAAACATTTAGATGTAGTTTCCTAAACATTTTGCAAGCTAGCCTTGAATGGTGAATCTCAAAATTATGCTCTAGCTAGCTAGTTATAAAAAGAAACAACCTCAATTATTTAAGGAAATTAGTTCACTAAATTTTACTGATTTTCTAGTTGCAGTAAAATTACTTGCTCATTTACATTTTACAGCACTATGATAAATGTTTGTCATTGTCAATCAACAAGAGTTAATTTTTCTAGATCATAAAAAATTAAACGGGAAAAACCAAATAAGCTCAAAAGTTGAGGGCTTCTTCAAAGAACAAATTCGTTCGTCATGCGAACAAAAAACATGGAAATAAGAAAAACAAAAACAAAACGAGATGAAAATAAAATTGAACCCTCGTATGGAATCGCATTACCTGTGTGTCATTTTTAGAGCTGTCTCCTTTTGCACCAAAATCAGTGATGAAAAGAACCCGTTTGGATCTGGTTCGGGTTCTGGTAGACCCGGATTTTGGGAGTTTGATAACAGAGTCAAACCCTTGTGCTTGTGCTTGTGCTTGTGCTTGTGCATGAATGAATAAGATAATTATAAATGTTGAAGATGAACAATATCCCATTATTGTTTTTTCTATCACCCTCAGACCATTGCTGCTGCTGCTTTTGAATCCAATCACACATTACATTGCCGACAGTATCTATTGTCACTTGTCAGATAACCTTAGCTGATTGGTCGCTGTTTATTTACTAACGAAAGTTAGTTAGAATAAACTAACATGAAAAACATGTAACAATAACAAAGCAACAAACCTTGTGATATAAATAACCAATTTAGATAACCACATTGCATATATGCTATATTAATGTCTCTTGCCAGTTGCATTTGGCAATTTCAGCGATATATAGACGTCGGCCATTAGGTTTGTTTGAATCTGAGTATGACCATGTAATAGTGTGCCGTGGTGGATCCAGAATTCGGGGCGAGGGATTCAAAATTGTGTCTTGAGTGCAAACTTAGTATAAATTTAAAACTTCAGGAGTAAAAAGAATTTATATAGGGTTAAACATAGTAACTTTTTCTAGGGTGTTCAAGTGAACATCTTCACCCCATCATATGTCTGCAACTGATAGTGTGTGTGTGGTGTTTATTTGTCATTCCACCTTCGGACCATTGTTGTTGCTGCTGCTTTGAATCCAATCACACAATACATTGGAGACAGTATTTGTTGTCAGAATCTTAGTTGATTGGTCGTTGTTTACCAACGAAAGTTAGTTAGAATAAACTAACAAAGCAACAACCTTATGATATGAATAAGCAAATTAGATAATCACATTAGACATTACATACATGCTATATTAATGTCCCTTTTACAGGTTGCATTGACAATTTCAACGATAATTAGATTTCAGTTGTCGTATAATAGTGTGTCCGCGTAGTGTTTATCTGACATTCTGTTTAAACTAACAAAAAAATACATGCTATATTAATCTCCCGGGGGTCGAGTGATATATGTCTTATATTTATATTTATATGTTATATAGACTTACCACTTTAGTTTTTACATGTAAACTGAATTTTGCTGGTACCCATATATGTTGTAAAACATAATTAAGTCTAGATTGGGACCGTGCTTATGTCATAACAAATATAGTTTTAAGCAAAATTGAACTAATTACCTCATCAATTATTCAAATCTCTCACTCAATTTTAGTGATTTATGCTTGGTCTAAATTTTGCACACTACAATCTTTTCCATGACAATCATTATTATTAGATATATATCTTTAGTTAGTTAGTACTTAGTTGGTAGTTAGTTATAATTGGTTACTTTCTTATCCTCTATTTAAGTCATGTAAATGGCTTGCTTGATGTAATAGCTTTTTTTTAATTCTATCGATGACAATTTTACTTTTCTTCAAACTTTCTCTACTAAGCCTTGTTTACTAGCAATTAAGCATTTGCATTGTGTGTGATTGTGATTGTGATTGATAATAGTTGGTTAAGAACTCTTGTATCATGAGCAGACATGGACGACCTATTGATAGATGAATATTGGGCAATGGCTATTCTGCATTTTGATTTTGACCACATCTGATAAGCAGCAATGAGACACTTGAATTGAATGAATCTGAAAACATGTCATATGGTGTCTGAAGTTGGTTGGAATGTAGTTATGTAGGTTATTCTGCAGCTTGCATTAGTATGTGTTTACACCAAAAATAATTAAATGTTAGTCGAATACAGTAAACAGTCTTTTTTATATAAATCTGGTATTTTCTGCGCACATCTAATCCCTCAAGCCGGGTAGGACCACAATGGGCGGCAAAGTTCTCTCTCAAGAAAATTAACACTACTGCATGTCCAAGACTGGATTTGAACTCATACCTTAATAAACAGTCTAATAACCTGCAACTAAGAAATAGAATCTCTTAATTTGTGGGTTTTGGGCTGAGCTCGGCTTGTTCCCCGAACCCATATTTATCGGTATTAGTAAATTCTTTTGGCATTTCAAAAAGTAATTCTTCGACCAAAAAAATAAAATAATTCTTCACAAGGAGAGGCATAGCAACGACAAGCAAATTTCATTCTTCCTCTATGGCTGGCTCGGGTTACTTATTTTGTGGCTATGTGCCCCAATGATGATGTAACACACATACAACTTGTCTGCTTGTACTTGAAACTAACTACACCGCTACATTAGGGAAACAACAAATTTGGAGCTAAATAATATTTTCAATAAAATGAGAGTTTAATTTTATTCTTAACTTGTTATTAACCATGAAGATTATGGCGTGGATAACTTACGTGGGGTGCTATCCAACAAGATTAATTGTTCTCCCTCTGTTAGCCTGCATTTTCGACAGGTCAATTAAATGCAGTCAACGAAGTTGTACCAAGCAGATTTCGATCTTAGATTTGGCAAAGTTGAAGAAGCTGAAAGCATAGATTTCGACAAGAAGAAGTTGAAGGCTGATAGCGAAGTAGAATCAAGTAACCGTTGTCGAAAGCACGTAGCAGTTACATTTTTTAAAACTTTGTACAGTTATTTTTTATTTGTATAAATAGTAGTTTTTCATAGGAAAAAGGGGTCACAAACTCATTACAGATTCTCACGCTCTAACTTCCAACATCACAGAGAAAACGAGTCAGAGAAGAATGTATGATCATGTGTACCAACTCTCTTTTCAATTAATGTATTTTACTTTGTTTCTTTAAGCAATTTTCTGCATTTTTATTTGTTCTCTTCATCTCTGTCTGAAGTAACTTCGACGGTTTCGCGTGAAACTGACAGTTATCTTCCTTCTTTTCTTTAAAACCGTAAAAACATTCATAATTTCTGGAAAAACTTTAACACGAATGGTCTTAGGATTTACTAGTTGATCCTGCAAGCAGAAGAAATTTCAAACTAGCGGTGTTTATCAAAAACCACGGTAAACAAATTGGCACGCCCAGTGGGACCTTTGTGCTAATTTTTAAAGTTTTTCGTTGAAATCTTAAAAAATTGTGCGTATCTATGCATGCGTTTAAGAAGTGGAAAACATCTTTCAGAGATGGTGCGCTCTAGTACAAATAATGCTTCTGCATCAAATGCACAAAGTACACAAGAACAAGCGTCAGTTAGTGACGCTAACGCTGCAAATGTTGCAGGCATAACCGTTGCTATGCCTTCTTCGACAACAATGGGAGTAACTGCCATAACTTCTCCCATAAGTACTCTTGTGTCAATGATGACTACTGCAGCATTGACAAATGTTAATACTATGGCTTCTATGCCACCAATATTAGGGCCAACAAGTCCTTTAATGGCAAATCCATTGGTTGGAAACATGTCATTTAATATGAGTGGTAGAGCTTTCCCATATGGCATGCCAACGGCATTGATGGCAGGCCTTCAGACAAATTCGTCTACATTTGCAGATAATGCAATCACAGGGTATTCTCCTACTCATAGTTCATCAGAGGGCATTTATAGTCGAAATGCCCAACCTATTTTGACTACAACATCTTTGTTGGCATTAAGGCAACAAATGGATGATAGTAACCATGATATGGTTAATATGTTGACACAACAAATTGGTACTGTGTTTAATCCTTTAATACAAAACACTAATAATAGTTACCAGATGTTGGCGACACAAATGGGAAGAATTGCTGATTTCTTTGGCACTCCACCAGTGCATAACCAGCAAATTCCCCAAATTCAAAATGTTAGGCCTGTCGGAATCCCTTTAGAAAGGCCTAACAATGCAATTCACATAAATCAGGATAATCAGGGACAACAACATGTTGTCGAAGAGCCTGTAAGGATAGAGGCAATCCCTGATGTTGTGTTAGTAAATAGAAACCAAAATGCAGACGAAGTAGTCAGACAAGTGCAACAAAACAATTTTGGGGCGCAAAATAATTTGGCTAATTTGGCCGAAAACATTCTAGCCCAGAATGGCCTTAATTTAGGCTTGCACAGGCCTAATTTTGTATCACCTTTATCGGAATATACCTTGAAAACAGAGCTACCTAGGGGATGGAAAATCCCTGCGTTCACAAAATTTGCTGGAGAAACTAGCGAATCCACTGTCGAACACGTGGCTCGTTATCTTACTGAGGCTGGTGATATAACGCATAATGAGAATTTAAGAATGAAGTATTTTCCAAATTCTCTAACTAAGAATACGTTTACATGGTTCACCACTTTGCCTCCAAATTATATTTTTAGTTGGAGTCAATTAGAAAAGGTCTTCCACGAACAATTCTATATGGGCCAGTGCAAGATTAGTCTTAAGGAACTAGCTAGTGTTCGATGCAAGGGGGCAGAATCTATTGATGATTATCTCAATAGATTTAGACTTCTCAAAGCAAGGTGTTTTACTCAAATGCCTGAACATGAGTTAGTCGAAATGGCTGCTGGTGGTCTAGATTATTCTATAAGAAAGAAGCTAGATACATTGCACTTAAGAGATATGGCACAATTAGCTGATAGAGTTCGACAAGTAGAAAGACTTAAAGCTGAAAAAGCGAAAACAGGCAGGTTCCAAAATAAATAAATAAAAGGTTGCATATGTCGAAACTAATGACAGTGACCAAGAATTCGACATATCTTATGAAGATGTCAAAGAGGAGGTTAATATAGCAGAATTAAAATTAGGACCTCCTTATACTTGTAAATTGTTAAAACCTTCAAATGGAAAAAACCTTGTTGAGCCTAAAAATGATAAGTTTGTTGCAAAAACTTATACTTATGATGTTTCTAAGTGTGATGAAATTTTTGATCTGTTAGTTGCTGATGGTCAAATTTTGGTGCCTAAAGGCCTGAAAGTACCACCATTGGAACAACGACAGAAAAGAGGTTTTTGTAAATTTCACAATTTCTTAGGCCATAATACTTCTCGTTGTGTTATTTTCAGGGATTTGGTTCAAAAAGCCCTCAATGAGGGAAGACTGAAATTTGGTGACAAATCGAAGCCACCAATGAAAATTGATGCTGATCCTCTACCAACAACTGATGCATTGCTTGTCGAAGTTGACATCAATGTGGTTGAAATCACAGGAGTTGTTGCTGAAGATGCTAAAGTGAAGAAAGTTGTTGACAAAGTGGATGTCGAAATGGTCACTGAAGACCAATATGCTGAAAAAATGAAGATAGTTTACCCAATGGCAGAGGAAGAATTGATTGATTTCCTTAATCGCTGCAAAATTAACAATACTGAAGTGATGCTTTGTCCAAGATGTAGTTCTGTCTTCGACAAAGAGGCTGCTAAAAATCTTGAGGGTTTTAAGCCTCAATTGAAGCGCAAAGGAAAATGGGTCGACAAGAGGCCAAAGTTCAGGTACAGCAACAGAGGTATTCAGTACAAGGTCACTTCGACAAATAATCCTCAAAAAGAACAGATCAAAACCTATGTACCTTCAGCAAAGTCCCCTGTCGAGAAATGGGTACATTCTGGCGGAAAGAGTACTGGCTATTACCCAATATATTATGCTGGAAAGAATGCTGGAAATCAGCAGAAATCAGCAAAAATGGTCAAAGGTAGTACTAGTGCTACTGGCCAGAACAAGGCATTTGAATCTAACAAATATGCCTATAATAATAACTACAAAGGGAAAAATCCCATGACAAGAACACAATGGCGCAGGTATCAACGCCAGAAGAAAGCTGCTGCATCTGCAGGCAAAGAAGAGAATTCTAGCAAAGATAAAGGTAAGCAAGTACCTTTAAAGCCTCTTGAAATGGCTGGAAAGCCAGCTACTGAAAGGATATTTCCTCCACTCTCAGTAATCAAAGAAGGTCTTAACTTAGATGAAGAAATGGACTCAGATTTTGTTGATTCTGGGTCAAAATACGATGTCTTATGTGGCGTAGTCTCAATTCTACCAATTGAGTATGATGTAGTTTCTGGAGTGAATGACGTCGAAGAAGATTTCGACGAAGAGACTACTTATAAGCCAATCTGTTACTATGTACTGAAGAATGGTTGCGTGGAGGAACAACATGCTGTGTTTGAGAGACCAGATTGTGGAATGATGAATCATCTCAAACCCTTGTACATTCAAGCAAAAGTGAATAACATTGGTGTCAACAAGATCCTTGTCGATGGTGGTGCTGCTGTAAACTTGATGCCACAACATATGTTGAAGAAAATTGGAAAGTGTGAAACTGATTTGAAAACACACAATGTAATACTTACGAATTATGGAGTTGTTTACCTTGGATTTTGGTAAACACCGCTAGTTTGAAATTGCTTCAGTTTGCAGGATCAACTAGTAAATCCTAAGACCATTTGTGTTAAAGTTTTTCCCAGAATTATATGTGTTCTTGCAGTTTAAAAGTAAAAAGAAGAAGATAACCGTCGATCTCGCGCGAAACCGTCGGATTTCCTCAATGAGGGAAAATAAAGCAAAGGAAAAAATTACAGAAAAGCAAAGAAGAAAACAGATTAAAATTGCATTAATTGTAAAGAAAGTTGGTGCACAGATCATACATTCTTCTCTTGGCTCGTTTTCTCTGTAATGTGTTGGAAGTTAGAGCGTGAGAATTCTGTAATGAGATTGTGAGCCTTTTTTCCTATGAGAAACTCCTATTTATATGAGGAGTGAAAACGCTAAAACTAACTAACTGTACAGAGAATTTAAAAAAAAGGAAACTGCTATAGCCTTCGACTAGGATAACTACCAAAGCTTCGACAGCGAGCACTTGCTTTTGACTTGCTATTGAATTCAATTTTCTTCTCGTCGAAATATCACCCTTCAAATCTAGTTAAGTCTGAAGCTTTGTCGAATTTGCCTTCTGACACAACTCTTCTGTGTTAAAACCAACACCTTCTTCTAAGAAAACCAAAGTCAAACCGCATTGACTGCATTTAATTTAGCCTGTCGAAATTACAGGCTAACAGGAGTATTAAGAGACCAACATTGTTTCAGGTAGTTCCATCAAAGGTAAATTACAACTTGCTGCTAGAAAGGGAATGGATACATGGTGTGGGGGCAATACCTTCGACTGTCCACCAAAGGCTTATCATTTGGCGAGAAGATGGTTTGGTCGAAAATATTGAAGGTGATCAGAGTTATTTCAAAGCTGAGGTAAATGCTATAACCAAGAAAACCTTCGACAAACAACTGGCAAATATTGCGCCATGTGCATCTTCTGAAATTGGATATGAACATCAAAACAATATTAGATCTTCCGTTACACTCCACCCCAATTATGGATTTATTTGAGAAAGAGAGGTTATAGATGAAGACAACCACCCACAAGGCTTTGTCAAGCCTACAGGGTGGGATGGACCATAAATAATTATTTATGGATAAGCCTAGTGCATGGGATAGAATTACAGCCTATGTGACCGAAAACAAACAAAAAGCGGCGTTAGAAGCCGAGTTACAACAACAAATGGTTGCTGAAGCCATTGAAAATGAAAATAAAGACAACTTTGTCGAAAACCAGAGGTTTGATTGCATCTACGATGATGAGCCTCTAGGTTTTGAAAAGGATCCATTGGGTTCGACCAAAAGGATTCAGGCACAAGATCCTTTAGAAGAAATTGATTTGGGAGATGGCTCCATAAAAAGGCCAACTTATATTAGTCCAAAGATTGATCAAGCATTGAAGGTGCAGATTGTCGAATTGCTGAAGGAGTACAAGGATTGCTTTGCTTGGGACTACAGTGAAATGCCAGGATTAAGTCGAGAAGTGGTTGAGATAAAATTACCAATTCGACCAGGAAAGAAGCCAGTGAAGCAGACTCCAAGAAGATTTGCACCAGAGATCCTGTTGAAGATCAAAGCAGAAATAGAAAGATTACTAAAGAGCAAGTTCATCAGAACTGCCAGGTATGTCGAATGGCTTGCTAATATAGTTCCTGTAATTAAGAAAAATGGTACACTTAGAGTTTGCATAGATTTTAGAGATTTGAATAATGCTACACCTAAGGATGAATATGCTATGCCAGTGGCAGAAATGCTAGTTGATTCAGCAGCAGGTTATGAATATTTAAGCATGCTTGATGGTTATTCTGGTTATAACCAAATATATATTGCTGAAGAAGATACATCAAAAATAGCATTTCGTTGCCCTGGGGCTTTAGGCATTTATGAATGGGTAGTAATGCCATTTGGCTTAAAAAATGCTGGAGCTACATACCAAAGAGCAATGAATTCTATGTTTCATGATTTTATTGAAAAATTTATGCAAGTGTACATAGATGATATTGTTATTAAGTCTTTGTCAAAAAATGGTCATTTAGACCATCTTCGACAATCATTCGAAAGAATGAGAAAATATGGATTGAAAATGAATCCAGTCAAATGTGCCTTTTGTGTGCGTGCAGGTGATTTTTTGGGTTTCGTTGTACACAAAAAAGGCTATTAAAGGCCAAATAGTGGCTGATTTTATTGTCGACCATTCATTGGTCGAAACCACAGTAAACTTAGTGGATACTCAACCTTGGAAGTTATATTTCGACGGTTCAAGCCACAAAAACGGTGTTGGAATTGGAATTTTAATTATCTCACCAACAAAAATTCCAACAAAGTATAAGTTTAAAATCGAAGGATCTTGCTCCAATAATGAGGCTGAATATGAAGCCTTGATAGCAGGACTTGAGATCTTGTTAGACTTGGGGGCAAAACATGTCGAAATTAAAGGCGATTCAGAACTAGTTGCGAAGCAATTAACAAAAGAGTATAAGTGCATTAAAGAAAACTTAATAATGTACTTTGTTACTGCCAACACTTTGTTAAAATGATTCGATAGTGTTCAAATTAAACATGTGCCTCGACTTGACACAAATTGCTTCGACTTGACAATCAAGAGGCAAATGATTTGGCACAAATTGCTTCAGGATACAGAGTTTCAAAAGAAAAACTAGAAGAATTAATAGAAATAAAAAATAAACTAATTTCAACAGATTATCCTTTAAATGAATTGTCAAGCCAAAAACTTGGGGGGGGGGGGGGGGGGGGGGGGGGGAGGGGGCGAGGAAGTATCGTTAACTCCAAATATTGAAAATTTTCAAAGTTTTGAAGTTTTTGCCATTGACAATATGTCGAATGATGATTGGCGAAAACCAATTGTCGAATACTTGGAACATCCAACAGGAAAAACCAAGTATAGAGCCTTGAGTTATGTGATTATTGGAAATGAGTTGTTCAAAAAGACTCCTGAAGGAGTTTTACTTAAATGCCTTAGTGAGAGTGAGGCATATTTAGCAATTTCCAATACTCAGTGGAACTTGTGGGTCTCATCAAGCAGGCCACAAAATAAAATGGCTTTTGTTTCGACAATGAGTGTATTGGCTAACTATGTTAAAAGATTGCATAGAGTTTGCTAAAGGTTGCCAAGAATGTCAAAGGCATGCAGGAGTTCAACACGTGCCTGCAAGTGAACTTCATTCAATAGTGAAACCTTGGCCATTTAGAGGTTGGGCTTTAGATTTAATTGGTGAGATTAAACCAACTACGTCGAAAGGCCATCGTTACATATTAGTTAGCATAGATTATTTTACTAAGTGGGTAGAAGCTATTCCTTTAATTAATGTTAATCAAGAGGCAGTAATCAATTTTATTCAAAACCATATTTTGTATAGGTTTGGAATTCCGGAAACCATTACTACTGAGCAAGGTACAGTTTTTATTGGTCGAAAAATGGTGGATTTTGCCTCTGAAACTGGTTTCAAATTACTGACTTCGACACCATACTATGCTCAAGCCAACGGTCAAGTTGAAGCAGCTAATAAAATCATTATTAATTTGATTAAAAAGCATATTGGGCAAAAGTCCAGAAATTGGCATAAAACTCTTGACCAAGTTTTGTGGGCTTATCGAAACTCTCCTAGAGAGTCAATTAATACTACTCCTTTTAGACTAACATTTGGACATGATGCAATCTTACCAGTCGAAATTTGTTTACAGTCAGCCAGAATTCAAAGGCAATTTGAAACTCCTTCAGATTATTATTGGAATATGATGTTGGATGAGTTGGTTGATTTAGACGAAGAGAGATTAAATGCGTTAAATGTTCTTATAAGGCAAAAAGAGAGAGTGGTCAAGGCCTACAATAAAAAGGTTAAGTCTAAAACTTTTGTCTTAGGAGACTTAGTTTGGAAAGTAATTTTGCCTATGGATAAAAAAGATAGAGTCCTAGGTAAATGGTCGCCAAATTGGGAGGGACCATTTAAAATTTTACAAGTATTCTCAAACGGTGCCTACGAGATCGAAGAATTAGGTGCTGATAGTCGAATTTTGCGTGTAAATGGCAAATACTTAAAGAGGTATAAGCCAATATTACAAGAGATTAAAATAACGCAAGATTGAAAATAAGAAAATTTAAACATGGCATTCAGAAGTTGGTACTTGCCAGAACATTGTCGAAGTTACAAATTGGAAATAAAGAAAATTATAATTTAAAGTTGAAGGTTGGCTTTGAGCCTTTCTAAAACAGATTTTGAATGCTCTAGTCTTGTAGCAGTAAGGGCTTCGTCTTCGACCAAACTTTGAACCTTTGCTTCATGTTGGCTGTGTCTTTCCAAATGCTCAATTGCCAAAGTTGCTTCTGCATTAATCACCGATTCTAAAGATTCAGGAGTTGTCTTACGAAGTGAAGCTTTCTTCTTTTCTTCTGCGTTGAGCTTCAATTGTAAGTTCTTGATCTGTTCTTCATATCTAGCAATAGCTCTATCACAATCAGCCATTTCTTGAGCATTATTTGCTGCTAGGGTCTCCAATGAAGAAATTTTGGCTTTTGAAGCTTCGACAGCAGCCCACTCTTCTTGTTGCAGTTTAGCTTCGCGCTCTTTGTTTGCAGCGTTATCCTTTTTCTTTTGAAGGTCCCTGGTGATTTGTTCTAAAAGAGGCTCGAATTTGACAATGAAGCCGATGAGGGATTTGTTTGATGTCGAATTGTTGAGTTTACGCAGCAGCGTTTTGATCTCAAAAGCTGTTATATGGTTTTGCTCGATGGCCTGAAATAAGTCAGCTTCAAGAACTCTAGCTCGGAATTCCTTAAGGATGTCTTCCTTCGAACTATCAGACATTTCGCCAATGGAAGTGGTCGAAGAGCTTTGCTTAGTCGAAGATGCCCTACTACTTAACATGAGCTTCAAAGCCTCAAGAGGATTTTTACTTTTCAGTTCTGTCAAAGCTTCTTGGCTCAGAGTGTTGCTTGATGAAGGTGCTGCTTTAGAGGTGTTTTGGTCCTTTGGTGATTCGTCGACCTGCTCTGAGTTATCTTCAGATTCTTCCTCTTCAGAGTCAACAACATCATCATCAATGAGTACATGAGATTTCCAAATCTGAGCGCGTGTATTCTCAAGATCAGGTTCAGCAACGAAATGTTGTTTTCCAGAAACATGAGAACTTGAAGCAGAAGCCATTTTCAGCGATTGAAATGGAGTTTGAACAGTTTTAGAAGTTCTCGTAAAAAACCTGAATAGAGGTTTGGAGCTTTAATGGAGTTTGACAGAGTTTCTATGGTGGTTTTGGGTTTTATCTTAGTGAAGAAGATGGAAAAGATTTGTGAAGGTCAGTTGCATTTGCAATATCAGAAGATGAAAAGAGTAAAAAAGTAGAATGAAGGAGAAGCAATGCCTTTTATAGTTGCTAAAGTAAAATAATAATAATAATAATAATAATAATAATAATAAAATAATAATAAAGGCTATAAACGTTTGGGTTTTTGGCAACTTAGAGAGTGGCCCACTAGTAATCATGGCCTGACAGTTATGGAGAAGTGGATATTGTGGGGAGTTCCAAAGCAAACGTGGCCCACTATCTCTGAATAGTTGGCGCAAAAAACTGTTCATTTCAAAAAGTGTCTTTTCAATTTTGAAAGCTGATGGTGGTGACGTTAGCAGACTTGACATTAAGTTGTTGAGTGAATTCTCAAAAACGTCATTTTCTTCCTTCATTTAAATTTTAGTCGAAAAAGACATTTTTGGGGGGCAATTTGTTAGCCTCCATTTTCGACAGGGTCAATTAAATGCAGTCAACGAAGTTGTACCAAGCAGATTTCGACCTTAGATTTGGCAAAGTCGAAGAGGCTGAAAGCAGAGATTTCGACAAGAAGTTGAAGGCTGATAGCGAAGTAGAATCAAGTAACCGTTGTCGAAAGCACGTAGTAGTTACATTTTTTAAAACTTTGTACAGTTATTTTCTATTTGTATAAATAGTAGTTTTTCATAGGAAAAAGGAGTTACAAACTCATTACAGATTCTCACGCTCTAACTTCCAACATGACAGAGAAAACGAGTCAGAGAAGAATGTATGATCATGTGTACCAACTCTCTTTTCAATTAATGCATTTTACTTTGTTTCTTTAAGCAGTTTTCTGCATTTTTATTTGTTCTCTTCATCTCTGTCTGAAGTAACTTCGACGGTTTCGCGTGAAACTGACAGTTATCTTCATTCTTTTCTTTAAAACCGTAAAAATATTCATAATTTCTGGAAAAACTTTAACACAAATGGTCTTAGGATTTATTAGTTGATCCTGCAAGCAGAAAAAATTTTAAACTAGCGATGTTTACCAAAAACCACGATAAACAACTATTTCTCTCAATGTGACCGAGAAGCAGAAAACGTGTTCCATATCTTCTCGAATGCATCCAAGCCGAGTCTTATTGGTATGAGGCGCAACTTTGGTCTATCATCTAAAGTACTATTAGACAAAACACCGATTTTAATTCCTTTGTTTTCAATATGTCATATAGCAGTTGTCCGTTGAACATTGCAAAACTCTCATTACAATCTTATGATGTAGACGCAATGACAAGCTATGGAGAAATCTTCTTGTTTTTCCTCATGTTGTTATTCGCTTAGGCCACGAATGTTCAACATACTAATGATGTGTTAATAGGAGAGCGAATTGATACTAGTAATACAAATCTATTTATAAAGATAATAGGTTAATGTATTATCTTAATTGAGTTTGTTTAATCTTTTGATGTAAAAAATACGTAGTCTATAAAAGTGTAAATAATTTAACTATTTACACTACAAAAAAAACGCTTATTTGCGAGGGACATTAGCGAGGGAATAACATTCCCTCGCTAAAACTGACTTTAGCGAGGGAATTAGCGAGGGAATGTGATTCCCTCGCTAAAACTGACATTAGCGAGGGAATTAGCGAGGGAATTTGAAAATTTGACCGTTAGCGAGGGATTTAGCGAGGGAATTTGAAAAATTTCCGTCGCTAATTGTTTGGAGGGAAAATTCAGTCAAATTCACTCGAATCAAGGAAATTAGCGACGGAATTAGCGAGGGAATTAAAATCCCTCGCTAATTAAAGTGGTTTTAGCGACGGAATTTGAGTTCCCTCGCTAATTAAAGTGGTTTTTAGCGACGGAATTTGAGTTCCCTCGCTAATTTTTTTAATTTTTTTTACTTAAATCTGTCACTCACTCACTCACTCACTCTTCTTCTCTCCTCTTCACCCTTCCTCTTCCCTTCCTCTACTCTCCACCACCACCACCATCACCACCACACAACCAACCAACCACCCTCACTCTTCTTCTCTCCTCTTCACCCTTCCCTTCCTCTTCCTCTACTCTATCTCTCTCACCTATAAACCCTAACCCACCACCACACAACAACAACCACCACCACACAACCACCACCACACAACAACCACCACCACACAACAACCACCACCACCACCACCTTCTTTCCTCTTCCTCTCTTCTCTCTCTCTCTCTCTCTCTCTCACACAATTTCCACTTTCACTCTTCTTCTCTCCACCTTCTTCCACCACCACCACACCACCACCACCCACGAGACCACCACCCACGAGACCACCACCCACGAGACCACCACCACCTTCTTTCACTCAATTTTTCATAAAATATATGTATTTTAATCTTGTTGATATATGTATTCAGTTATGTCAAAAAAAATGTATTCAGTTATTCAAAAAGAAATATGTATTTTAATCTTGTTGGATAGCATATTTTTCATATATTTTGTAAATGAGTGAATAACTGAATGCATATTTTTCATATATAATCATGGTTGATATATGTATGTAGTCAGTTATGTCAAAAAAAATATGTATTCAGTTATTCACTCAGTTACAAAAAGATTATCATTTTATCTATTTTAATTATTACCGAAAGTTTCACTAGGCCATAAGATACATCACTATGAATTTCTTCACTTTCAAAAGATACTCAATTCAATAATAGTTCACATTATGCCACCAACCAAAATAATCAAAATCTCAGAACTTTTAATTATTAATTGAATTCGATTAAACTCAACACTAATTATGACATTCTTTTTATTATTACTTGCTGGATTTTGTGGAAGGCTAGGAATGAGGAAATTTTCTCTAACAATAGATGGGATAATTGGAGAGTTGTTAGCCAAATTTGCCCACTTTTGGATTCTACAGCCAAAGCATTTCCCACAATTAGTTCAAACAAGGGAGCACGCCTGGTCAGATGGGTGCCACCTACGGAAAATGTAATAAAGCTGAATGTTGATGGTAACTCTTTTGGTAACCCAGGTCGTTCTGGTTATGGAGGCATTTCTTGAGATCATTATGAAAATTGGATTACAGGTTTCTCAGGTGAGTGTGGTTACACAACTAACATGAATGTTGAACTGCAAGCCATTGCTCAACAAAATGGTCATCAGAATCTTGTGTGTGAAACTGATTCCTTGATAGCTCTGAATTTGATTAATGAGGGTGTTTCTACTTCTCATCCTCATGCTCCTATCATTGACTACATCTATTCTTTCTTGGATCGTAGTTGGCAGCTCATTTTTCAACACTTCCTTCGTGAGAGAAACTCATGTGCAGACTAGCAGGCTAAACAAGGCTCAACTACTGAGCATGGAGTCCACTCGAGGCATAATTGTACATCGGCCACTTCCTCTTCTCTACTAGTAGATGCTATAGGAATTGCTAGTTAAGACATTAGTTGGGTTGTTTTGTTGCTTTACTCCTTTCTTACTACTCCCCGCGGTTTAAAATAAGTGTCGCTTATAGTATTTCACGCATATTAAGAAAAAGGTGTGAAATGAAGAGAGAGGAGTAATTTTACAAAATTAATCTTATTGGTAATTGGTGTATTCACCACTATCATAAATGCAAAGTAGATGATAATGTCTTGGGAGTGATATGCATAGTATTAATTAATGGGTAATATTGGTAAAAGATTAATTAAAAATAGAAAATGACACTTATTTTGAAACTATATTTTTAGTAAGTGTGACAGTTAACTTGAAACAGAGTGAGTGATAAAAATGGCTTAATTACTCTTTTGATCCCCCTATAATCACTCATCTACGATTTAAGTCCCTAAACTATTTTTCCACAATTTTGGTTTCCCTTCGCGACCCTCTCAAATTTGGGCAACCATCTTCCTGACATGGTACTCACTTATCTTAGGTGGCATGCCACGTGGGATTTTAAATTACAAATATTTTATTTTCATTATAACAATTTGCTTTTAAAATATTTAATATTATGTAAAAAAAAACATTGGTGAACCCTTTACCCTGGAACCGGAAACCCAAAATCCTCAAACACTTATCCCCTTATATTTCTTCCATAGAAGTGTTGAGAGGAGAGAGAGAGAGAGGGGTCGATTTTCTGGGGAGAGAGTGATAAGGGATCAATCTTCTAGATTTCTCTACATTTTTTTAGTGGTTACCATTTTTGATTTAGGAAAAGTGAGAATTGTGGTTAAGTGGTGTTTCAATCCACGAAACTTCACAAAACACATCAGAACTGTGTTTTTTAACTTTAGTTCTTTAAAAAATAAAATGTTTTAATAAAAGTGATATTTTAAAATTTAAAAAGGTCATGTGGCACTCTATGTTAGTCAAGTAGGATCACATCAGCCTCAAGTTTGATCAAATTTGAGAAAACATAGGAGACCAAAATCGTGAAATAAAATATTTGGGGGCTAAAATCATGGATGGGTGATTATAGGGGGCCATAAGTGTAATTCAGCCTAAAAAATTACTAATACATAATGCAACTAAAATTATATACATGTCCATAGAAAATTTCATTTACAAATTAATTCATTAAAAAATAATGAATACGAGTACATCACACTGGTCATACACACTGTATTATAATTATGATATGATTATATAATTATTATACATCAAAGTCAATTTTGTGTAGAAATTAATTTCTTAGCTTTAGTGGGAAAAGTTAAACTGCGTATGCTAAGACAAAAGATTTTATCTATTCTTCGTAAGGTCTAGCACAAATGATAAAGTCAACACAATAGATATAGTCAACAATGTTAGGTTAAATATTTTTCATGATTACTCTCGTTCAAACCTAAAATCTTCATTTTGCATGAATTACGGATGATATTTGACACTAAGATTAGTTTTTATTATCTTTTTTAGGTTAGTTATTACAATTACAATTTTAAATTATAGACACATTATTTTCATATACAATAATTGGCGACACAAGTTTGACTTTTAAGCACCAAAACCATCACAGAGCCGTCCATTTATTAACAAACCGATAGCAAGAAAAGATAGGCTTAAATACAGTTTTGGTCCCCAAGTTTTACCACCTCACGATTTTGATCCCCAAATTTTAGTTTCATGAATTTGATCCCCAAGTTTCTCAATTTGTAAAATCAGGGTCCCCCACTAATCTGGTCAAAATTGATATTGACATGTCCACCACTTAAACTACGTGGCAGCCACGCTGGCATGCCAAAGTGACTTTTTTATATTATATTTTAATATTTTATATCCATTTTGATTCACTTTTTTTAAATTTCTAATTTCTTAAATATAATATAAATATATATAAACAAAATGTTAAAATAAAAATAACAATTTTTAATATAAAAAAAACACTTTTGCATGCCAGCGTGGCTGCCACGTAGTTTAAGTGGGGGACAGGTCAGCATTAATTTTGACCGGATTAGTAGGGGACCCTGATTTTACAAATTGGGAAACTTGGGGGATCAAATTCGTGAAACTAAAACTTGAAAGATCAAAATCGTGAGTTGGTGAAACTTGGAGACCAAAACTGTATTTAATTCAAAAAGATAATCCCAATGATGATGAAGGAGCTAGCTCAAAACTTTACATGTAAGTTTCCACTCATGTCTCATGTCATGTGAAAGCATAATCAAGTGAAAGATCCCATTTGAGATATGCTATGGATTTGAAAACCCAGCCAACACAGCACAACAAATATACCAATTGTTACTTGGAGTACTTCTACTACTCAAACTCATTTACCAACTCAACCAAAGTAAAACATACTATATTATCTCTACCATATGATGATTCTATCTATTTATCTAACACAACGGTTTAATTGTAAACAGAGAATTAAATATTGTAAAGGCAAAAAAGAAAGAAACAGAGGACTCATCATTCTGTTCTTATAATACTAATTCAACGAACCTAAAAAGTAATAAACATTACACAAAAGAGCATATCTTCACCGTCGCCGGAATATCCCATCTCCGGCAAACTTCAGTCCACCGGAAAATTCAAAATAAATATAAACTCGATCTACCTGGATCGATACTTAGGAGGTTTAGTCTTGTTCTTATCCCCAGCTTTTCCAAAAGCGCCGCAAAATCCACAAGCAGAAAGCCTAGGAGACGGCGGTTCAATCGCCGGTGACACTTTTCCGGTACGGTAGCCACGGCCTCCTCCGTTAGAACGGCTCCTCTGAACGGTGTTGATTGGCGGCGGTGCAACTGCATCAATATTAATCTCGTCTTTGTCTTGCTCTTGATTGTTCTTCTGGTTCATTTTGTTTATTTCTTCTTGTAAGAATCTATCATCCCAAACAAACCCAGAAGAACCTTGTCTTCTGAAGGAAACTGCAGATCTTTGTAAACCTTCCATATTCACTACTCTTTCTTTCTGGATCTTTCTTTCTTTCTTTCTTTCTAGCTTCTTGAATATTCACCACCCAATTTTGTATGACTTTTCTCTTTGTTTTCTTCTCTTGTGTGCTTTTTTCTTCGTTATGTCATAAATAAAAGGATATATAGGACGGCTGGGGAAGAAATTTGAGACAAGTGGTTAACAGAATTATAGAAGAGGTCATAACAAGACATCTTAAGTCCATATCTCTTTGATTATTTTATACTATTTTCTTTCGGTTCTACATTTATTTCTATATTGTATTATTATTATTATCTTTATAACAAATAACAATAACAATTGCATACAGATGTCAAGATGATATATTGTTTTTATTTATTTATGTCCTATTCTGAAGAATAATTCAAATCCTGTTGAATGTATAGAGTATATGCATCTGGTGAAAATTACTGTCATAATATATATATATATATATATATATATATAAATTAAAATAATGTTTATTTACTACAAATTTAAAATATTGGTTGACCTTGTCTTCCATTTTCTCAATACATTAGCGTTTTTATCATTATACTTGTGTTCGGTCCTTTTCCATCTCAGGAAACCGATCGTAACAGTTATATAGACACAAACCGAACAATTTTATTGGGTAAATAAAACCTATATCACTGAAAATGATAAAAACTTAATGACTATGTACTAACACAATAAAAAAATTTACCCAAATGCCTATCATATTTTACATTATAATGCAGCATGGTTAATTTTAAAAATAATATTATGATATGAAGAATTATGAAATATAAATGATTTTGTGCATGAAATTCATTTGCACCGCTTTTTTTTAATAAAAGAGATATTCGTTGATTCAAATCGGTATCAATAACAAGTAACAACACCACTTCAAAATTGCTAAAAATGAAAAAATACCTCTGTAGACAAACTCACAATATCTAAGTTGATAGCGTAAAATGGTAAAATCCCTACAATATACTCATGTCTCCAAATCTGTAACTTGACGCTCGAATTATTGATGGATTTGTAGTTGAGATTTGTCAATCGGAATCAAACAAACATTGCAACATGACAGAAAACCAAATAGTGTTGTACTAAGAGATGAACAAAACAACACCGCACTCAAACGACGAAATCAAGAAAAAAACACTAGAAAAATTAGATTTATGCGAAAACCGCTTATTTAGATAAAAAGAAAGGAAAAAAGTGGTGTAAATGGTCATTCTCAACCGAAAAAATAACCAAGGTCTTTGGATCGAATCCAGCCTTGGACGTGCAGCAATGTTAAATTTCTTGAGGAAGGGCTTTGCCACCCATTATGGTCCTACCTGACTCAAGAGTAATACAGTTGCGCGCAGAGGATACTCGATTTATATAAAAAAATAACCAAAAACTATCCATCTTCCATAGATGAATCAGAAATAAGGCAGACTAGAGAAAATTTTTGGAGAGACGAAACTGTTGTGCAGAGTTCTTTTTTTGACAAAACTGTTATGTATAATGTTTTTTCTTTGAAATGTATAATTTTAAATCCTTGGTTAATTTTCAGTCAAAAAAAATTCTTAGCTAATTTGAAAATTGATTGTGACAAAATAAAGTTATGGGCGTGATGACTTTCTGAGCAATTTAGCAAGAGTCATGGGACACGGGGTCCGCTGAGTGAGTGTGCACACACACTACCTCCACTAGCTTTGTGATATCATAATCACTATCAATTCATGATTCATGATGAAAGAAAGAAAGAAATTCATTCACGTCCTTATCGCCAAATCAACTGCGGTCCAGAGATGGCACTCGATAACGGATTTTAGTACTGGGAAATGGTACCAGTAGAATTACTTATTTTATCTTAAGAGATTTAACACCGCTATATGTTTAAAGTTGGATTCGAACACAGATCTTAATTAAAGTGGAAAATATTTCAACCATCTCATTCAAGTATTTGAGTATCACCACTGACGGATTCAGAAATTTTCATTGGTGGGGGCAAAAATATAGTCTATAATAATTTCTCAAAAAATTTTTAGTAGTTTTTACAGTTTACACAATTTTGCGACAAGAAAAACAACCTAAAATACCTAAGTTTCTACAAATTGCAATGCTAAAAAGAAAAAACTAATAGCAACTTATTTTCTATTTTATGGTATTTTATGAATTTCTACGACTCTCTTTAAAAAATTTATCATATGGGGGTATTACCTATTTTTTTGTGGGGTCAAAATAAAATTATTGGATACATTACTAACTAAAATAATTTTTCAAATGGGGGCAAGTGCCCCCAATTACCACCACCTAGATCCTTCCCTGAGTATCACTCTTTAATATTAGGGTACTCGTGGAATTTTGATTCACTTTTAAAGAAAATAACTTAATTATTTATTGCTTTTATTTAATGATAAATGATGAAAAGACAATAAAATTAGGGTTAAGCAAAAATGTGATTTTTTTTGGTGAAGTTGTTTGTTAGGGATAATTGTATCAGTGGAGTTTTTCAATATTTTGAATAAGATTTGTGGTTTGTTTTGGTTGTAACTTGTAAGTAGTAAAACTGCAAATTGACCAAGCTGATAGGAGTTATATAGAAATTGGCCGAAATAGATCTAAGAAATTTTTTTGTATTTTTTTTGTATTTTTTGGTTTGATTTAGATCTAAGAAAAAAACTTTTTCAAACTTTCTCTGGTATACAAATTATGTCATGATTTATTTAAAGTTAAATGAGTCTTATGTTTGCTATATAAAGAATATAAAGCCCTCCCTTTTTTTTGTTACATAAAGCATGTCAAAATATATATTTTTTAATTTTTTCGTTCGCCTTGGATTAGGGCGCCATTCCCCAACCCAAAATTTATGTAACAAAAAAACATAGGGCTTACATTGTAAAAGTTTGAAATGTAAATTTATAAAAAAAAAAGGTTTAAATGCACTTTTAGTCTTCCTATTTTGATCATTGTGTAATTTTGATCCCTTACTTTATTTTAGGTAATTTTGGTCCCCCTATTTTACCAAATTTTGTAATGTTGAGTAAATTGTAATTTCAAACTTTAAGATGTTGCTGATGTGTCAATATTTTAATTGGCACGATAATTGACTAAGTCTTGTAGGCAAGCCACTTCATTTCTTTTATTAAAAAAGATTTAATTTAATTTTATAAAATATTTATTTAAAATAATGAACCTTGCATTTATTATGAGATTATTCCAATTTAAATATATCATAGATTTCTTGGAATAAAGAAAGAAATGTCGTGGATTTGTAAAAATAAATTTAATTATTTAAGCTATAGAAAAATTATTTATTTATTTTAAATATACATTTTATTAAATATTAAAATTAAAGTAAATACTTTTTTTATTAAAGAAATGAAGTGACATGCCAATAAAGCTTAATAAATTGTCATGTCAATTAAAATATTGACACATCAATATCTTAGAGTTTGAAATTCCAATTTGATCAACATTGCATAATTTTGTAAAATAGGGGGACCAAAATTGCTCAAAATAAAATATAGAGACTAAAATTGCACAATGAGCAAAATAGGAGGACCAAAACGTATTTAACCCAAAGAAAAAACGGAAAAAGTGTGAAAGAAAAGAATAACAAAAGAACTAGAAACAATTGATATTTCACCAAAAAAAAACAAGTGATAAGAATAAGAATCACTAAAGACAAAAACAAAAGAAAAAAAATAAATAAATAAAAAAATAACAATAATTAAAAGTAAAACCCTACGCAGCTGAAACTAGTAGTCTGTTAGAAACCCTAAAACAGCGCATTTTGAAGTCGCAGGCGCGGAGGAAGGAAGTCACCGGAAAACTCAGGTTTTCTTTTCTTTCTTTTTCCCCTAATCCTCATTCCCCTCACCCGATGCGGCTCTGTAGCGCGCAAACACCGCAATTACTAGCTACACTCTTAAACAGTGACGCTCTAAAGAGTAGCGGCTAGCTACAGATCCGCACCGCTACTACGCGATTGTGCCGGTAAAGGCCGCTGTTGAGTTTTGACAACTATAGGTTGCAGTATCCTTCTTTTGTAGCATAGTTGTTACCTCTGAATAGGAGATTTAGCTACGTTGCTGATATATCTGCAATTACGTGGTTTTGGGTTATGGGGTCATGAATTGATTTGTAAGAGTTTAGAGCTTGGTCAAACTTGTAGTCTGTGAGATTTCCAAGCTCATGATTTTCTGTTTTCGCTTGTTCTCCTTTTCCTTTAAGGTCATAAATTCTGACTGTGGTTGGGTTACCGTTATTGCTAGCACCGTTCTTGTGAATTGTCCATGTGGAAAATACATGAAGACCTAAAATGAAAATCGCACTCTCTGTCCCTTTTAAGGATATGAGCAGTTTTTTTGTTTAATCTATTTGTCACAATATTCAGCTTGATGGTATGGTAGTATTTTTTTTTTGATAAGCAAAGTGATTAGAAATTAGTGTGTTAGTAGTTAGAGGGGAGGGGGAGCGGGGTTCGAACCCCGTACGCCTACATTTTTGATGGTATGGTAGTATAGTTTCTTGTTTGCTTGCAGCTTTAGGGCAGGTTTTTGATCGGCTTAGTTGGAATAATCTACTGGCATAAGAATTGCGACACTGTTTGGGAGAGCTTATGGAAACAATTTAGGACATTTTCATAAGCTGTTTTCAACTAATTTCCATAAGCTCTTCAGGTTAGCTTATGACTAATAGAAAAATGGTTTTAACATTATTTTAAGCACTTATATGATAAGCGCTTATGCCATAAGTGTTTAATTAAGCTGTTTATCGAAACAGACCCTTACTATGTAGCTCTTTACTTGTTTAAGTTATGTATCGTGAAGTCTGTTGCCTTGAAACCACTTAATTAGCCTCCAAGGTTGATAATAATAAATGAATTTGGGTCTTCTTGAGTTGTCCATGTGGAAATTACTTGGAGATCTGAACCAGAGAGCCTTGCAATTTTGTTCTTTCCTCTCCTCTTGTGATCTGGCTTTCTTTTTTCCTTCTTTATTTCTTGAAATTGAATGAAAGTTTATATTCAATCTACCATTTGATTGATGTTCTTGCTTGTGTCAGCTTAAACTTTGTTGGAGGAATTTCACTACTGTCTTGCAGTTACCTCCAAAATGAGGTACGTTTTCTCTACTGTCCACTTGGTGAATTGAATTGATATTGTTATAAAATTTGCCGCTTTCTAACTTTTTTGTTTTCTTTTTCTTTTTCTTCTCAAGCCGGCCGATGGAAGAGGATGTAAGTTCTTTTATTCTTTAATGTGATTTATTTTGATTTGTTTGGCATTATGATCTGTCTTCTATCTGCAAAACCTAGTATGCTGATATTTTTACTTAGGCTGATTCTTGAATATTGTGATAATATCTTATTTTTTTGACCAATTTATGCTTTACTATCACTTAGTCAAGGAAAGATATTTTGGCTCATGATGATGACAGAATCTCTCTACCTAGATTTGAGTGCAAAAAAATATTAAATTTCTGTACATGAAATTTAGTAGCTATATATGATTTGCTGATTTGTTATCTTTGAAAGGAAGACGTCCTTTCTTGTTGGAATTTGATGTTTGTGCATCTTTTCTGCCTCAAATTATTTTCCTACTGCGCTGTTTTTGAATTTTAATGTTGGATGGGTGTTTATTATGCTTTAGTATTTGATCAAGTTGTCATACTCAATTGTTGCAGGCAGGGAAGAATGAGGAAGAGGAATTCAACACTGGACCTTTATCTGTACTCATGATGAGCGTTAAAAATAATACCCAGGTATGTTTGTTTTAATATCACGTAGTACTTTGCATTCTGATGAAGGTCCACAGTATTTGATGTGTAGCTTTATTCAAACACCTTTGCAGGTACTGATAAATTGTCGGAACAACAAAAAGCTTCTGGGTCGTGTCCGGGCTTTTGATAGGCACTGCAATATGGTTCTTGAAAATGTCAGGGAAATGTGGACTGAGGTATGCTCTGTTTATTTAGATTTGCTCCTCTTCTTGTGATATTTGCCACCAATAGCAAGAAAAATTGTTATATAAAAAGGAAACAGAATTATAAGAAAGGTTGTAAATGACTTAGAAACAATTACTGTATATTGCACACAACTCCCTACTGAATACTGAATATAGATTACAATTCCAGGCAAGCTAGAGAGTCCCTGGCCTCTTCCTCCAACGCAAATCTGAAACCGTCCTTACATTTTTTTCTCTGTTTTCCAAACAGCTATTAGTCTATGTTAACACACTAACATACAGTGACATGAATTAACATAACTATTTATAACTGTCAATAATTCAGTGACATACATTAATGGAAGTACCGATAACTGCAATATTTTCTAATTCCCTTCTTATTTCTCCCAACATATATTCTATAATTGGTCTGCTATCAACTTGTTACATCAGCTAAATGTTCTGCGTGTACAAACCAGGTGCCGAAGACTGGCAAAGGAAAGAAAAAGGCTCAGCCAGTAAACAAGGATAGATTCATCAGTAAAATGTTTCTTCGTGGAGATTCAGTCATCATTGTTCTCAGGAACCCCAAATAATATAGTATCTCGATCAACCTGTGGAAGTAATTGGCTCTTCGTATTTACCTTATTGTTATCTTGAATTCTTGATACCTAAATATGGTTAGACTTTCCAACCATTACAGTTTATTGAGATGCTAAGATATTGGAAGAGGATGTAGATGGTACTTTGATGTGGATGCTTCAACGATTTAACGAATATGCGGATCCCTTTTTCAATTATGTACCTATTAACGTGTACACCTAATGAATGTGTTTTTAACCTGTGAAAATCTGTCTTGTTTTTATCCCAATTATTTCGACTTTTTCATAGTTGTGCTTGATCCTTTGTTAGAATATTGAAGTTCTTCGGTTGTTTTTTCAAGCAGCACAAATGTTCCATACGCAGTTGTCATATCATTATTGCATGCAAAATTGGAGTTAAGTATATGTTTAGTTCCTATAAAATTTTCCTCTTGTTAAAAATTTTGATAAAAAAAAAATTCCTATAAAATTTTCTCTTGTCAAGTTTAGTCAGTACAGAATTGTTTAGTTTTCAATTTGCTGTTTTTGTCTTCATCTGTGTTTTTTTCATACAAAGTCTTCATCTGTGTTTAGCCCTTAAAATTACCTAATTGAGACCTGAATATTGATAAAAAATGTGTAGGGACTAAACTTAATTTAGAGTATTTTAGTGATTAAAAGCAATTAATTCAAAACTTTTAGGTAAGTAATTGTTCATCACGCGTTTCAAATTCAAAGTTACATGTCCCACGCAGTTTCCTTTGTCTTCATTTTTTTATATGAAAAAGTCAAAAATGATTCTATTGAGGTCTGTGTACACTTTAATTTTAACTTCAAATTCATTAGTTGTTTTCCGGTTATGAATTTTCAGCGTTTAGAAACATAATTTATTAGTCATGTTTTGTTGTAATTTTATTTTATGTAAATTGGGTATTCTCTACTCTCTCCCAAAAGTTTTGAAGGTGTTGTATTCTCGAGCATGTATTTGAACTTAATATTTTAATTAAACTAAAAGAGACTCAAATTATTTCATCCAATGTCTTAGTTAATCGTAACTTTTAAATAACATTGATTTCTAGTTCTAGTTTAAATCTAGCTTGAATCTATCAAAGGCCATTGATATATGGTGGAAGTAATTTGTCCCCTTAAAGAGAACTCTGAGTTTAAATTCTTCTGAAGTTGCCTTAATCAGGAAACTGAGAATTGAAAGATAAGCTTATGTTTGATTTGTTGAACTGGGGATTTGTATCATAACTGTCCCAAATGACCCAGGCCTTGGTTATCCTAGAAACAAAATGTTGATTGGGTTGGGCGAGTTCCAAACAAAAAGAATCTAGTCTAATTGAAGGCCAATACTTCTTATAACCCCTCGCCCCTCTACTCGATGGAGCATTTACATGCTTGGGAAATTGCAAAGTTGAGACCGAACCATGGTATGGAGGAGACAAGAGGCCAAAGCACTGAACAGTTGGCATGGAGAAAACCAGAAGCGGGTGTGCTAAAATGTAATGTCGATGCCGCGTTGTTTGAGTTAGTAAACAAGTACGAAATTGGTAAATGTATAAGAGATGAAAATGACAGCTTTATGGAAGTAAAGACTATGTGGTTTGTAGGAGTCCCAGAACCTCACGAAGCGGAAGCAATGGGTCTTTGGCAAGCGTTGCACTGGTTGAATGATTTAGGTTTGGAGTAAGTGGCCATTGAGATGGACTGTAACAAGCAATGGGTCTCAGTGGTTAATACGACAACCAAAGCAACATCCATGTTATCATTTCCAATTGTATTAATTTTATTTCTCACAATTCAATTTATATGATTAGCTATATTTGGAGACAAGTGAATCTTGTTGCTCATACACTTGTAACGGCATCAAAACTCTATGCTAACGCCCAATTTCATTGCATTGGTCCTTTATGTGTAATAAGCATTATTACTAGTGAAATGACATAAGTTTTTTGTTTTGTAAAAAAAAAGCTAAGAAAGAAATTACAGCTCAAATTTTGTCAAAAAATAATAATAATTACAACTAAAATTAATTTGGCGATTTCATTCCGGTTCGAAACAACGAGTTGGGTAGCGCACCGGTTCATCTCCATTCTCCCGAACCAGAAATGAACCTCGCTTTTCAAATTTAGGGCTTAAGAAAGAAAAGAACCTCCCCTCCCTTCTCTAAAACCCTTCTCTTTGCATTCTCGAGCTCTAGAGTCATGGCGAACGAAGACTTGGCCGGTTGGACCGATCTGCTACATTCTTCTACGAAGCTTCTGGAACAAGCTGCTCCTTCTGCTCAGTTCCCCCCACTTCAGGTTCTCTTTTCCTCACAAGCAATAACGCCACGCGCCGCATTCTGTTCTAAACAATTTCCTCACTGTTTTATTTTTCTTGCATAACTATGATATATATTGAATTAAATTGCTTACACTTTAGCGAGATTTACTTTCACAACGAAATGATTTGACTCGATGCATTTGGAGATTAAGTATAAATATTTTTTGATTGTGAACCATGCAAAGCTTCAATTTAACCTAGTAAATGAATAAGCATTATTTTCTATCAGTTAGAATTGTCAGTGGTTGAATAAAAATGAAATAACTGTTGATTAACTATGATTTTTGGGATCTCTGGTTTTGAATTCACTTTCAAACATTGTTTAGAGGAACTTGGATCAACTTGAAGCATTATCTAAGAAGCTGAGATCCAAGACTGTAAGGTCTGAGGCGCCTTCCCAATCCATTGCTGCAACAAGGTACTGTTTTGTTGTTGTTGTTGTTAATGCGTAATGCCAATTGTTTGTTATGCCTAAATTGTTCAATCACTTAGAATTCAGAAGATATGCAAAAATTTAAATTATCTTTTTGCTAGTTCCTAGTTGGAGTGCTTTGAGCTGTTTGAGAGATTCTTTCTAGAATGATATATGATTGTTCATTTTCGCTTCTCTCAAAGTAGAAGCACAAAAACAATAGTCAAGCCTCATTTTGGCTGAATGAGATTGCTAACTGGAATCTAGCATGTCAATTCTTGATCATGGAGCATGTATCTTCATGAAGCCTCCATGCAAATCAAATCCTTCGAAGTCCAAAATAGTATCCCACATGGGCCTGTTTGGATCGGCTTGTTTAGGCTTATCTACTGACATAAGCACTTATGAAACTATTTGGGAGAGCTTATGGAAACAGTTTATGACATGTTCATAAGCTGTTTTCAGCTAATCTCATAAGCACCCTAGGATAGCTTATGACTTCTAAAAAATAGTTTGACATTATTTTATCCTTTGTTATAGAAGCATAAGCTCTTATATGAGAAGCACTTAATTAAGCTATTTATCCAAACAAGCCCCATGTCTCTTTTGGCTTCCCGTTATCCTTTTTCAGCAGGGATGTCACTTTTATTTTCGCGTCTTGTTAATAGGGTTCGTGGAGATCATCGTCTTACGCCCAAATACATAGGTTTCCATCATTTTTTTAGAACAGAAAATGCTTAAATGCATGATAGTATACGGTCAACTAGTATGATCATTTGGTGTTATTTCTTTTGCACGGACAGGCTCCTTGCTCGTGAGGGTATAAATGCAGAGCAGCTTGCAAGGGATCTGAAGTCATTTGAATTGAAGGTATCACTTTATATAAACTTTAAAGTCTTTTTTTATTTTTTTTATTTTTTACATTGAACTTCTTTGCTTTTCTTGGCTTTAGGTATTCTATTTATTTGCCTGTTACATTATATTTTATGCATTCCATAACAGGTTTCATTATAAGCAGCCATAGGCTAAGTTGCATAGAATAGACTGACTTGTTTCCCCTAGATGACCTTGTTTGGACGCAAAAGAAACTTTTCTTGAAAGTTCATATCAAATTTCCTTTCTAGTTGTTTGTGTTGTGGTTATTGAAATTTCTTTGCTCACTTTACTAGTAATTGTGCTGATACTATGTCCTTTATCTGTTTTTTTGGGTATGTAGACAACTTTTGAGGATGTTTTTCCTGTTGAGGCAACAAGCGTTGAGGAGTACCTACAGCAGGTAATTTTCACTTTCAAATTGCTTATTGGATTTATTATCATTTTAAATCAATTCGACATTAAATTGATTCAATATGCATCATTTTTATCAGTGTTGGATATCATATACTCTAATATTTTGAGTTCGGTTAGTGTTCACAATAATCAGTGAGAAATGTTTGTATCTATGGGGTCAAATAGTGTTGGAATTCTGATGTTTGAATTTGTTACATGTTGCCAAAGTTAAAGAACTGTGCTTTGATGATGGCAATTGTTGGTGGTTTTCATTTTGATATAATCTACTGTTCACGGATGAGCATGGTATTGTAGCGTGCTTGTTATATTGCCTTTGGTCTGCTTTCCCCTTTTTCTATAAGCAAAGCTAAAGTATTCATTGTTTGTATTTGTATGTGAAGTTCTGTACCTAGTGTTGGAAAACTGACAAAATCTTATGACTCTTTGCATCTAGTTCTATTGAATGTCTTTCAGAAAAAGTTCTTATTGAATGGAATTGTGAAAATATTGTATACTCTGTTTGTTCTCAGGTTCATGAAATGGCAATGGTCTCTGCTGTCCAGGAAGCTCAGAAGGATAATCTCAGGAGTTTCAATGACTATATGATGAAAGTGTTAGAGGTTAGTGTTATCTTGCCTGATATATATATATATATATATATATAAAACTATTAACCTAGGAATCGTTTGCGCAAGTATTGGTGAACCAATTTTTTCCACTGTCAATGTGTTCTTATGTTTCTTTGCGTTTCTGAAAATAAGAAATATGGCTGTGTCCTTTACAGATACTTTTGTTTTCTTTTATCTGCTTGATTGTAGTCAAAGACTCAAAAGCTTTAAATTTTCAAGAGGAAATACCACTCCTTATATTTTTTGTGGATTTCGGGACAATGTTATGACAAAGCGACTGGAGAAATTTATTGTACTATAGGGAGATTGTTTATTTTTGCCCTGTTTTACTTTGTATCTTTGTTGATGATGATATGTCCTTTTTTGTAAATTGTAATCACTGATTTCCTCTTTCTATGAAAATTTCTCATGTTATATGTTTTAGAAAAACGAAAGATGGGTGAAAAAAAGAAAAGGTGACTGCATGATTCTGGTGAACTCATACAACTTGATAGTTTTTCAGTTGTAACGTTGTCAATTACGTTTCTGTTCACCAACCAAAGCATCCCTTTTGCCTGATTGTTTTTCTATAAAACACGCTTAGGCTGTTCTGTGCAACTTCACATATGAAATTAAGTAGCCTAGTGAAGTAAGTAAATCGTTATGTGTCATATTTGCAATTTATAAATGTAATGAATATTTATATTTATTGTATTGTTATGTTGGTGATTAAAATGAGTTTATTTGTACTTGACATTATATTGGTTCAGCCTTCTTACTGCTCAGTAGAGTTTAATGTTTGACAGGAGGATTGGCAAAAAGAAAAGCGTGATTTTCTTCAGAGTTTAAACAGGATTTCAACATTACCCAGGACAAACATGATTGCTAACAGCAATTTGGGTACTCGCTCAGGCCAGATTGTGTCTATGGCATCTAATCAGCAAGTCTCGTCCGGTATCCCCAGCATGGACATTGTTCCTCTGACTAGCAGACCCATTGCAGAGAAAAAGGCATCTGTCTATGCTGAAGTAGTGAAAAATCTGAATAAAGCAAGGCAGTCTGGATTGCCATTTAAAGTATGTCCTCCATTTACCAATGTCTCCTAAATTTAAAATTAGATTTATAGTAGGTTAAATTAAGAACTTAGAGGATGGTGATGCCTGTTCATGACTTTAGTGAGCAACATGGTGGTGATTGACATGAAGCTAGTGTTTATACTATTTATTCAATTTATTCAATATCATTTCCACTCATCATTTTGGATATAAGTAGTTCTTTATTTGTACTGGGATGTTTTGCTGTATTATTTTACTGAAAGCTCTGACTAGTATTCACGTGCTCTGTTTATATGTATGTATGTTAATTTTCATCAAATGCTTTCTATGGTTGTTAGCCTGCTGAAGCTTTCAAGGGTGCATATGAATGTTTGGGCATTGATGCTAGTGGTGGAAAATCAGTAACAATGCGAAAGATATGGCACCTTGTTCAGGTTGTACTTCTTATTTATACCGTTAACAAACAGAATGGAAAGAAAACCTTTTGTTTGCAACTTCATTAGTTCTACCTCTGGCAAAGTGAACGTTTCCTTAACTTCGCCAATTGAAACAGATGCTGATGGATGAGGACTCAGCCCCGCAACGTGTTTCGAAAAGGATGTCATTAATTATTGGGGCAAGGCGCCACCTTGAGTGGGGACATGAGAAATACATCATGGATACTATACAAAGTCATCCTGCACAAGTAATCAGTTATTCACAATTTCACTACTAGTACTGATGCGTCTGCAGATAATTTTTCAAGTGTTTTATGTATTTTCTTTTGCAACTGTTTAGTTTTCCTCTCTTTAATTCCTTGTGTTTGCATGCTATGCGTTCGAGGGAGTCACTTTGAGAAAACCTTAGTCAAGCTCTTCTCAGCTTGTTCTTTACAAATATAAATTATATTACAGTCGACATATATGAGCTTGCATTGTTTGTGCCAACTGTTACGTTGCAAAAACTTTGTTTATTATTTGTTGGAGTAGTCCCAGTCACCTAGCTAACAGGGTATAACAACTGTGTTCGGACTGCTAGTCACCTATCTAACAATTAGTTAGATAAGTTGGGATTAGTTACATTAGTTTGGAGTTAGTTTTGATTGTTACAGCAAGCTATAAATAGCTGCTGAGACCTGTAACAGAATCAATCAATTGAGTTCAGTCAAATTACAGAAAATGTTTTCTCTCCTCTCAAGTTTCATTACTTTCAGTTTAGGCTTTAGACACAGTTCTTAGAATTTTATCATTTATTATTTATTTATTTTTTAGTATTAGTATTGATATTGACAATCTAAATTTGGGCTCTTTATGTTTGCATGTCATGCTTTGAGTGATACTTTGACTTCTCTCAAGTTTTATTTCCCTTTTGCTGTCTTTTCTTTATTCATACATGAATTTGCACGTTTGTGCCAACAATTATGTTGCAAAAGCCTTTTATTTATATATATATATATATATATATATATTGATTAATATTGATAATCTACAATTTGACTCCCTATGTTTCCATGCCATGCTTTGAGGGATACTTTCACAAGCATCTCTCATATTTTTTGGCCTTCTGCTGTTTGTTTTTTATTCATATTCACATAAGATAGGAGCAGGCTTTGATTTTTATTTGGTTGTATCAGCACTTAATCTCGGCTTGCTTTTTGATCCAATTGTAGGCTTCTCTTGGTGGTGGTGTTGGAAATTTGCAAAGAATCCGCGCCTTTCTCCGGGTTTGTCTCAATTTGAAGAATATGCATCTTGTTAAACAGTATACCGTATAATGTTACTGATACATTACTTTCGATTTTTTTTGAAAAAATCCCTGATTGTAGTTATTGTCGTGCAGATTCGGTTGAGGGATTATGGGGTACTGGATTTTGATGCTGGTGATGTTCGGCGGCAGCCTCCTGTTGATACCACATGGCAGCAGGTACTTTATCTGACTATAAAATTTGTAGGGGATGACATTTGAATTTGGACCCAGTGGGTACCAGCAAATTACTCACTATGAGTATGGGTTTCCTCATCAAATGGGTTTGGCTCTAGGCATGGGTAAATTTTTTGCCGGAATGGGTACTGCAACTGCAGTGTTTAACCTACCCCATACCTGCACAATATGCTTATTATATTTTTAGAACTAGTGTAATACCCATACTTTGTTTGTATCAATGAAAAAAATCCATCTAATTTTTTTTTAGCATCCTTCAATTCTTATAAAGGAAATCAGTATGAAAGAATAAAAACCGCCAAGTCTTCAAGAAAATAAGTTTGTGAAAGAAGCTTAAATGCATTATTTTAACAAATAAATATACCCTTATCTATCAAATAAATTACCATTATTTGATAATTTTTTTTTACCATTAGCACAAAAGTTTCATTGTAATTTAAAGCACACTCGGGGTGGGTCTGTTTCTAGACATTTAAACACATTTGGGAATATATGGATAGGGAATGTGTATTATCATGTTTGTTACAAGTAGTAAAAATTTATTTCTGGGTAGAAAAAAAGCAAACACTAACTACTACTTTTCCATGAAAACTTTCCCTAGGAGGGGTTGGGAAAAGGGATTCCCTTGAAGTAGGAATGAAATTTACATATAAATTTATTTTTAATTCCTATAACTACCTTATTCCTGAGAATGCTATAAAAGTTTGCCAAAACACTTTCAAAAAACACCAAGCTAAAGATCCTCATCATTATATCCTTGAGTTGAGAATGATATTCCTGGTAAAAAATTTACAATACTTGGAACCAAACCTCTCTTTAGGATGTTGTGAGAAGTTGAAGGTGTAATAGGAGATCAGTTTGGGTGGGAAGTGGTACTACTGGGGTATGTAGCAGATTTACAGAATTTATAGATAAGGATCTCAATGAAGGTGTAGTAGGAGATCAGCATTAAAATATTTTTAAATTAACTAGTTTGTTAAAAACAAGATACATCAACAGACAAAACATATCTCTAATAACTAAAACGAAAGTAATGGTTTCACATCTGAGTATATCCTACATAGGTATCTCTATTAGTTACCGTGAAGGGCATCAAAGTGCTACCAACATGTGTTTGGGTTTGGGTCATTTTCTTATATGCGGAATGGGCCTGGCAATTCGAGTATTCTACATAGACTGTACTCCTTGCCATTCCTAAAAGTTAGTTAGACTTCATTGTTTCTTATCTTTCATATTTTTTCTTTGGTTTAACGTTTCAGTCATATATCTCATTTCTTTGTTTCTAGTTGAAATTAATATTGATGAGCTAAGCTTGCATTTTTTCAACAGATATTTTTTTGTCTGAGGTCTGGTTACTACGACGAAGCAAGAAATGTTGCCCTATCTTCACGTGCTTCGCATCAATTTGCTCCTTTGGTACCTGTCTTGATCACTTCTTATTTTGTATCAATTTCTGGTGAAACTTTAATAATTTACTGTTGCTGACAGCTCACAGAGTGGATTAATACTGGAGGAATGGTACCAGAAGAGATTGCAGCTGCTGCATCAGAGGAATGTGAAAGAATGTTGAGAAGTGGTGATCGGGTAGGTCGCGGTGCATATGACAAGAAAAAGTTACTGCTGTATGCCATCATATCAGGTTCTCGAAGACATATTGATCGCCTGCTTAGAGATCAACCACCTCTTTTCAGTACAATAGAGGATTTCTTGTGGTTCCAATTGTCGGCTGTGCGGGACTGCCCCGGTGGATCTTCGTCCTTTGTTCTGAGCGATGGTCTGGTTCCATACAGTTTGGATGATTTGCAAATTTACCTGAATAAATTTGAACCATCATACTATACAAAAAATGGAAAAGATCCTCTGGTATATCCCTATATCTTGCTTTTGAGCATTCAATTGCTTCCAGCTGTATTATACTTGTCTAAGGAAACAGGAGATGAAGGATACAACATTGATGCTGCCCATCTATCTATTGTACTTGCTGATCATGGGGTCCTTTCTGAAGGTGCTGGTACTGGGCAGAAGTTGGGAGTGATGGATGCTTATGCAGAAGTGTCCACCATTATCAGGCAATATGGATCTATGTATTTACGTCTTGGTGATCTCCAAATGGCACTAGAATATTATGCACAATCTGCTGCTGCAGTGGGCGGTGGGCAGTTGTCGTGGACTGGTAGAGGTAATGTCGATCAGCAAAGGCAGAGAAACTTGATGCTGAAGCAGCTTCTAACTGAATTATTGTTAAGGGATGGGGGCATATATCTTTTACTTGGTGCAAGAGGTGCTGGAGAAGAAGGGGAATTAGGCCGTTTCGTGGCTGATCCAAAAGCAAGGCAACAATTTTTGTTTGAAGCAGCATGCCAGTGTCAGGAGGCTGGGATGTATGACAAAGTAATTTCTTTCTTCTGTTGCTGTTTTATTTTAGGGGAACAATAGGGAAAGAAAACCCTCAACTGATGTTAGCTAATTATAACATTACCTAACTCCACCAAACCAGTATTGTCCTTCAGACCCCAAAAAGGTTTTTGAGGTGACTTGGGAACCAGTTCACTCATAATTTTAGACCTCTTTGTTTTGGTTCTTAGACTTCCTCTTTCTGGTCAAGCTAAATACATTTTTAACACATTCAGGAATCATTTTTGTTTTTTTTTCTTTTCCAAATTTTAATATCTCTGACTACATCTAATCACTTTTGAAATGTGTATTTCTCGTACAGTGTCTCTTCTCTTGACTTTTCCTACCAACAAAGTTGTATATATATATATATATGTTTTTGTTACCTGTCCTCTTTCTACTCATCACTCTGTTTTCATCCAACGCTAATGCCGCCTTTGCTGATACTGGGTTTCTTTGATTCAGTCTATAGAAATTCAGAAGAGAGTGGGATCCTTCTCAGTAGCATTGGATACCATCAATAAGTGCCTCTCTGAAGCTATTTGTGCTCTTTTCCGTGGAAGATTAGATGGCGAAAGCCGGACTGCTGGCCTCATCCAATCTGGCAATGAGATTTTGGAGACATATACTTACTACCCAGATGTCAGGTTATATTGAAATTCTTACCTTTTTTCCCCCTTGTCTATGCATTGCTATGCTTGTTCTTCGCCTTTCGGGTAGTGATATTCTACAATTTTTACTTAATCTTTCAAAATACTGCTTTTAGTAAGAACTTAACAAATCTAGGAGTCATGTTTAGAAACTATTATGTGGTATTTGAGACAGAATGTGATTTGATTCGTATATTATCTTTTTCTTTACACTTACCTTTTTTCATGGAGTAATGTTGTAGATCAAACTCTGCTTCGGTGTAAGTCGGAAGTCCATCTTTCCCATATATTTCATGAGGCCAATGTTGGTAATTTACTTGCAAAAACAGGTTTCACAAGGGATGATTGTCTCAAGTGATTTGAGACATACCATCGACAGGATTGAGTTGCCCTTTTGCTGATTCCGTGGGTGTAGTCTTTGGGTGTTAGTTTAGTTTTATTTTCTTCCTTTAAGGCTAAAAACCTGATCAGTATATCTACAGGATTGAGCTTCCTTTTTGCTGATTCCGTGGGTGTAGTCTTTGGGTGTTTGTTTAGTTTTATTTTCTTCATTTAAGGCCAAAGGAAGAATCAATTTATATATATATTTTTAAATTCACCGCTATGCAAGTGATTATGTTTTTCTTCTATTTGCAACTATTGTTTGTATCGGGTCAAAATGTTTCCTAAAAGAGTGCCTGACAAATTGCGAAGTTTTGTGTGGGACTCTTTTATGGGTGAGACATGGAAATTCTAAGACTGCCTGACTATTGGTTGCTAGAAGAAAGAATGATTTTAAAAAATCTTAAATTTTCATGAACTAGAGACTAGTGATTTAGATTTTGGCTCTTTAAACTGAATTGCTTTGATCAATGCATTCAACTATGAAAATAAATTGTTTTTCAATATATATAGCATATCTGCATTCAATCATCAAGTAAAATTAATTGATTGAATTCTTTTTGCAGTCTTCAAGAAAGAGAGCACGTTTTTGAGCAGCAAACTGTGTTGAGACAACTTGAGTCAATATTATCCGTTCACAAATTAGCAAGACTGGGGAATCATGTTGATGCATTAAGGGAGGTAGCCAAACTTCCATTTCTCCCTCTAGACCCCAGAGGACCCGATATTGCTGTTGATGTGTTTGAAAATTTATCCCCTCATGTCCAAGCTTGTATACCAGATCTATTGAAGGTTTCTCTCACTTGTGTGGACAATGTGACGGACTCCGATGGATCACTTCGTGCCTTAAGGGCTAAGGTATTATCCCGCGGATTCCTTGTTTAGTTGATCCATGTCCATGCTGTAGTTGCTTTTGTTGAAATACCATCATTTACCATAATAGTTTTCAACAAGTGTTTGGAGTACTCCCACAAGTAATAAGGTTGTGGTTTCCATATGGTATGGAAAACTTTTTGGTCAAGCTGAAATTATAGACCGCTATCTTGAAGCTGTCCTAGGAGTTTGTGTTTGTTGAATTTGTGATTATGTGTGTCTACAATAGAGCACACTCATCCATTTATAATGTAAATAGGAATCAATTACAGTTAAGATTAATCGATACCAGTTGAACCTAACTGATATGACAAAACATAACTAATATTGTGCTCTTGTTCTATACTGGCTAATTATCTTGATTGTTTTTTTCTGCAGATTGCGAGTTTTATCGCAAATAATTCAAAGAGGAATTGGCCTCGTGATTTGTATGAAAGAGTTGCGCAGAGGTTGTGATAGTAGATACCGACGGAATTGTTGTTGCCTTTTTATTCTTTAAGGCTACATAATGTGTTTGGATGAAGATTTCCAGTAATGTAAAACTTGTAAAGTAGTCTCAATGATATTTGTGCTGGACCTATGCACCGGAGATATACTGGGAGGAACTAGAAAATGGAATACTCCAATTATAAAATTTCTCACCATTTTGTCCGATTTAGCTAAACGGTAATATGACGTGGAGATCTTTTCCTTTTCTTAAAAGAAAAGGATTGTCCATTACTTAAGTTTTAAGTGTATAAAATATATAAATGTCTAATATTATATTTATTTTTTTGGAAATGGAGTAATATGTTGTTCACATGTTTGTTTAAGAACATTTTACCAAAAAAAGAAATAAGAACATTACTTTAGTTTGCTCCCCTTTAGTACGTGCTAAAGGATATGAAATGTAATTAGCAAATAGAATTCGGTTCGCTCACCTTTCATTTTTCACTTTTTGGTAGCTGTTACATCAACTCATATCATTGATACCATAGCAAGATTAAGGAACGACATTTGTCTTTAAAGTAATTTAAAGATCAAAATCTCATCGTTAGAGTTGGGGGTGGGTGCGAGTACACTTTGACTCAATCCAACTCAATACGGGCTAGTTTGGGTAATTGAGTTGTGTTGGTTTCGAAATAGGCAACCTTATTGTGTATGAGTTGGGTACTAGGTCTAAAAGTTGAGATATCACGAGCTTACATATGTCGAGCAAAAGTTTAGGATTATTACACGAGGTATCATGCAATTGTTTATTGTAGAGAAAATAATATTAAAATATTTTTTGTCTTTCAAAATGTCAATAATTTCACTAACAACCAATACTTGAACTTCAATCCAAAACATTATGTGTATGACTCATTACATTAATGATAAATGCGAATAAAATAAAAAGTATTTGAAACTTTGGTTAGATTTATGAGCTCATTACGTTGACGCCAAAACATTATGTGTATGACTACTCATTACCTTAATGATAAATGCGAATATAATAAAAAGTATTCGAAGCTTTGTATATGTAAGCTTAATAGAAAAGAGAAGATGCTGGCAATAACTCAGTTTCTCTGTAAATATTATCAACGTTTCTTGTAAACACATTTTATTATATCTTAGTCCAACCGTCACCCATTATATTATTAGTATTACTAGTATATATTTTTGGAGTTGACACGAAATTTTACATTGCTTGTGAGTGAGGCTTTTTGTTGACATGGATTGCAAGATTTAACACTTAAATTACTTCACAAAAATTAAACCCATAGCCGGAATCATCATCGGGAATTAAAGAGTTGTAGTAAAATGTAATAGGTGGGTTGAGATAATCGTATGCGGTGACTTTCTCTGGTATCCAACCATCGCCTCCTTTCCTAAACAGGTAGAGTTTGCAGATTTTGTTGCTACACGGCCCACTTATTTCAAATGCATTTGTCGAGCACTGCTCGAACGCTCCGGCGTCAACATCATCCAATCGAGGAACATAAACCTGCATCCAACATAAATTTCAGAGAGAATTTTATAGTACCCTTGAATTTTTTTGGGTACCAGTTTCTGTAGATAAAGTAATTCAAAATTTAAATTTATTTTAAAATAAATAAATATAAAAATGGTATGTTCTTAAACATAACGAGGTTGTTACTAAATGTAATTGATATTCTCTAACTCCAACATAACGGAGCAGGCGCGGATCTACATAGACATATATGGGGGCATTTGCCCCATTAACCTATTTTACTTTAAACAGACACAATACATTTATAGATCTTGTCCCACATATTGTGTTTTTGTTTTTAAATTTAGGTGTTTCTGTTTACTTCTTTTCATAACAGGTAAGAAACAAATTTTTATAAGTTGAAACAATTTTCTTTTTAGGTAAAAGTTGAATCAAATTTTAACAAACTGAAAATTTCTTCCACATGCTCGAAATTTTCTAGATCCGCCACTATATACAATAAAAAAAATGGAGTATACACTCTATCCAACTTTTATGAAGGGTTATGACCAACGTACGTTATGAAAGAAAAGAAAGGTACTACCTCTGTGCCATTAGCATCTCCAAATAAAGTACTGATTTGATCTTTGGTATATGAGGGAGAATTGCAGCTGGTCTTTATGGTGACCATGTAAGAACAGGTCCCAACCAGTGTAGTCTGATTCTGCAGTTAACATGTTGAAGTATAAAAATAGTAAAATTGAAAAGAAAAAAGTTTGAGGATATATGAAGTAAAAAGCCCATTTCAAAAAAGAAAAAGAAGTGTGTGTGTAAACTTTACTTGTTGTTTTTGGTTCAACGTAGAAGATTCGTTCATTTTCATTTGAGGTTGAGCCACTAATGTTGGGATTGCTTGGCCCTTGGAGAAGAAAACAGCAATGATGCAGATGAATGTGAGGAATAGAATCAAAGCTTTCATGGTTTGCTTTGTTTTGGTAATTAATTGGTTTACTATTTTTTGTGCTAGAGAAGAGTACGGGAGAAGGGAAGTGGACAACTTATCAACCTTTCGATTTCTAGCTTTTCCTTTTATTATATATATATATATATATATATATATATATATATATAAAATATCTCTATGTAGACATGAATTAATAGTTCTAATTGAGTAGATCAAATATTTACAAATTTTATCAATTTTTAAAAATGTTTGATTCAATGTTGTTCAACCCGGACCGACCCAGTCGGTCGGACCAGTGAGACCGTGAAACTTTGATTCTTAATCAAATAAGTTCAATTCAACGTATAATATACTTTTCAAAATACAAGTAAAATATGGACTATTATGAGATTCAATAGCGATATACATTCAATTTCAATAGTTTTTGATATGCATGATTATTAAGATAATATAAAAATATTCAACAGTCGAATCGGTAAAATTTAATGTTTATAAAGAGATATCAACTTTTGCAATAAGTTAATCATCACTCACTCACACACACATAAGCATTGCCACATATTCTTACAATACATTTTTAGGTAATATACTGCAACTCAATCATTTCTTTAATACGATAACATGATTTTTTTTTAAATATATGAAACCAAAAATTATGTATTATTTATTGATTGACGTACAAATGTATTATTACTAAAAATACTAAGTCCAACACTTTAATCAGTTAAACTATCCTAAAACAAAAATAGTACGCTAGTTTTTTTATTTAAAAGAAATAGTACGTTAAAATTGACCGTGCTATAATTTATTGTGATTATAATACTTGATTTTAGAGTTTAGCCGTTCAAACCAACACCGCCATAAGCTACTTAAGATATGAGGGGCCGACTCAATGCTTTCGAGTTCGATTCTTGACAAACTTAGTCCAAACCAATAAAAGAGTTTAGCCGTTCATTTACCTGTCTTTGTCTTTTAAAATAGTAGCTTAAATATGTCTTTACGCTGGCCATGAAATTACTTAAAGGGAAAACAAATCATACGTCTTAGGAAACCATTATGGCTTCTTACAAGAACCAAAAGTCGTGAGATGTGATTCGTTTGAAAGATTAACTAAATACTAATTTGTTGATAATGGTCCATTCATGTATACTATTTGCATGAAAACGATCCGAAAGATTCATTTAAAACAAAGTGTATGTGGAGCTCTTAACAAAGATTGGAAGACAAGAATCACAACCTTATTCGAGTCTCTTAAGCTAGTGATGAGGAAATACTCCCCCATCTCATAAGTACTGTCACAATTGGTATTTCACACACAAATATTAAGAAAAATGTATAAAAGAAAGAAAGAGAAAAACAATTTCATGAAATTAACTTTATTGATAATTGATGTATTCACGAATATTATAAATTCAAAGTAGATGATAATGACTTAGAAGTGATGCACTTAGTATTAAATAGAGGATAAATTACTAAAACGCAGATTAATTAAAAATAGAACGTGACAATTATTTTGAGACAAATGTTTTTGGTAAGTTTGATTGACTTTGTCCGTGTTTAGGTTTCCAAGCAGAAATAAGTCACTATTTACGAAATGTTTAATTAAATTATTAGTTCATGCAATCTGTATTTTTTGAAGTTTTGTAAGTCCTTTTATTTTTCTTAGAATACTCTCACAACTCCCATAGTAAAAGACTTGCACTTATTGTCTCTTGAATTTATGTATCAATAATTGATTGACTTACAAATGTATTATTACTGAAAAATATGCCCAACTTTTGTCCAAGAAAAAAAAAAGAAAAATATGCCCAACTCATGGTTCACTAGAAAAATATTTGTATAGCCACAAAACTTTTAGACACATAAACTATAAAAATACACATCAATTAATTATATATTATTTAATTCTTTTATCTCCTCTCTTTTCTTATTTGTAATTATATGTGTGCGTCTAAATATTTGCCTTAAAGTGCTATGACCATACAAGATTTCTCTAGTTCTCCAATACTTTAATCAGATAAACTATCCTAACACCAAGATAATAACTTAAAATTGATTGAGCTATTTTAACCGCTGATTTATCTACCTCAATTTGACATGCAAGTAATTAAAGAAAAAAAGTAATACGTCTTAGGAAACCATTGTGGCTTCTTACAAGAACCAAAGGTTGTGTGGGATACTGGGATGTGATGATTCCTTTGAAAGATCAACTAAATACTAACAACTGTTGATTCGGTCCATTAAGTTATACTCTACTTTTTTTTGGTAGTACGTAGTAGTTATACTCTATCTTATATTTGCATGAAAATGATCCGAACGATTCATTTAAAAAAAACGAGCATTTGGAACAAGATGAGAAGACAAAATTCAAAAAAGATAAAAATGAGAAGACAAAATAATCACAACGTTATTTGGGTCTCTTAAGCTAGTGATGAGGAAATACTCTCTATGGGTCCGTTTGATTTGCAAATAGGACAATACTGGATTGGAATGGACAGTATTGGACAGGACAGCACTGGACAAGCTTTTGTCCAGTACATTGTTTGGTGAACAATGGACAACACAAGGAAAAAAAATGTAAATTTTACTATAATTATCTTTCTAATGTTTATAATGATTTTATATAACATATATTATAATGTAATTAAAAAATTATAAAGAAAAACGTACGATGGAGAAAATGGAAGAGAGAGACAGAGAGAGAGAGAGGTCATGAAATGAGAAAATACAAAAGAGATGAGAGGTAGAGAGGGGGAGAGAAAGAGAGATAAAGGAGATAGACCATGAGATGAGAAAGTATTAGAAAGGTAGAGAAAAGGATAGAGAAGAAGGGGAAATTTGAGAGAGAGAGAGAGAGAATGGGATAACTGTCACACTTGGTAATTCATACATCTTAAAAAAAGTATAAAAATTTTCAAAAATAAAGCGTAAAAGAAATAGTGAGAAAAACAATTTACAAAATTATCCTTATTGGTAAATAATCTAATAAATGCAAAGTAGATGATAAAATTAGTAAAACGTAGATTAACATAGAATGTGATGATTATTTTAAGACAAACACTTTTGGTTCTTTAGGTTTTTGAGCACAAATGAGTCACTGTTTACAAAATGTTTAATTCGATTTCCAGTTGGTGTGATCTGTATTTTTTGCAGTTTTAGTTCTTAAAAAAGGGTTAATGTTATCCCTTTCTAGTTAAAAAAACGGTTTAGTGTTATGAACATTTGGTTGATATCTATTGGTAAGTCCTTTTATTTTTCTTTAGATTCTCTCACAACTCCCATGAGTAAAAGACTTCCACTCAGTGTCTCTTAGTTAACTTTACAAGTTAATGACATTATGCTAGTAGATCTTAGTTACAAGACCTGTCTCCTATAAATAGGACTCATGCAACATCAACTTCCAAGTTTGGGGAGGCAAATTTTTTCCTATTATTCTTTAAACCTTTATTCCGAATTTTATAAATTTTATATATAAAAAAAGAGACATTATGTAACATCCCAAACTGCTTACAAAACTGTTGACTACCCCCACAAACCAACACGAGTCATTTCAGCATCTGTTGTCCTCACTTGCATGCTTTCTAAGAAACTTCCTAGAAGGTCACCCATCTCACTACTACTCCAAGTCAAGCACGCTTAACTATGAAGTTCTTATGGGAAGAACTCTCGAAAAGAAGATGCATCTTGTTGGTATAAGTAGTCCAAATAAATTCTTTTAAGCTTCCTTCAACTATACAGTCACATACCTGCACAGCCTCAAGAATCCCTCTCATTCCAGTGCGTATTCGGTTCATTCACGCGCCGCTTCGCTTTGAAGCTGCCAGGATCCGCTCTTTGCCATGCCACCTTTTTGGGCACCGACGATCACTCCCTGCCCCCGTTAGCCACAGATGTCACATGCTATTGCAACATCCCAAAAAATAATTGTGTTAATTATTTTAATTGATTGTTTTAATCGCTTTGATTGTTAAGTAATTCTAAGCACCTTATTGCTAAGTGAAGTAATTATTGATTGTTTGGATTGATAATTGTATGTTTAAGTGAACTAGGAGAGAAAATAATGCGTGACTAGTTAATTTAAATTGGGAGTTATTAGAATTTTGAGAGAAGTGTAAAGACACAATAGATAGATATTTACCTCTCCAAACATACACTCACTCTCACACTACATTTGCTAAAATTAAAGAGACACACTCACACACTTGCTTTCACTTTTGTCTTTGTTCAAAATAAGAGAAGGGTTGGGAGTGGGAAAAGAGAGAAAAAGTTTTGAAGAAAGAGAGGAAAGAAAGAAGAAGACAGAAGGGAGAGGAGGACGAGAAACAGAGGAATAGGGTGAAAAGGAAAGGAAGAGAGCATCATTAATTCCACCTTGTCATCACTACCATTTCTACCTTCTCTTACATTCTTTTCTTTTACCCACAAACCAGAAACAAAACCCTTCACAAACCCACCCACTTAGAGTTCTTGCATGTCTCATTTCTTGATGGAATTGGAAGAACAATCCACCTCTTTTCTCCTCAGTCATCTATGCATGTAGCATTTAAGACTCAAATGGAAGATGGGAACTGAAGTTGAAGAGTTTGTATTTGAGTTCGAAACATCAAAGGAGAGTTGGAGCTGAGTTTGTTGATCGCTTGAAGTTTGGGTTCAACCTAGCTTAGGAGAGGAGAACCAATTTGGTAGTTGTTTTGAAATTCACTCTCACATGTGAGTTCTTTCCTAATTTTTAAGTCATGACTCAGATTGTTGATTCGAGTTGGGTTCTCCGCTGAAGCTGACAATGCTCAGTCTTCTTATGGATTACGCTACACTACTATGCAAGTGAGAAGATTAACAAAAAGACTACGAGAGAGGTTACAGGTGAGGGGTCACGAAAGAGCTCACTGAAATTTGTAATCTCATTGTTTATTGTTGAATGTTTTTCAGACTCACAGGTGAAGTTTAAAGAATTCAACTAGGAGGTCAAAGACCCGGCTATATGAAGACCTCCTGCTCATGAAGATTAGCATTATATTATGCTAATGTTTATGTTTAGTTGTTCATAGTTAAGTTAGGAATGTATTAGGTATATGCACTTGTGTAATCGGATTAAGTATTTATGTAACTAATTCGGATAATTTGTAGTAAACTCTTTTTAGTTATTCTTATTTTATAAAACCTATCATCCTTAGTTGGATTTTATTGTTAGTTGTTGGTTTGACTTAATCCAAATTATTTAAGTGCATCTCTGAAACGCTATAAGTAGTATCTCGGTCTTCTAATGTCGACTAGAAGCCTGGGATGTTACACATTACATTCTTGCATGGTGAATTTTCTATTTTATTAGACCCGATAAATAATAATCTAAAAGGATAGAAAGAGATCTATATACCCTCCGTAGCAAAATATATGCAAAAATATTTTGCTCATATTATTATAGAGAGAGTATATAACAAAAAGATTAAACAATGACAACAAATATGATTTTGTGATATTAGAATTTAAAAGACATAAGAAAAGTTCATCAATACAGTTTGGATCATATAAGTTTATAATGAGTTTAGTTTTTATCCTTTTTTGCTTTGTTTTCCTTTTATATTATCTTTCATTATAAGTTTATAATGAGTTTTAGGAGTAGAATAGTCTGAATCTCAATTGTTAGTTCACAAATTTCATTTTGTTGTTATTTGTGTGTTTTCGATATACTTGATATTCTTAATTCTCCTATTTTTCGTGTCATGTCGCTTAGATACAGGAAGCTCACTTAGCAACCAAAGAAAAGGAAAAAGACTCAAATTTGGATTTGTTTTGCATGGCGACGCAACCAGAATTTCCAGGTGATGGCATTACTTCTTTTCGGGTCGCCTAGCGATGATACAACCCGCCTTGCACGAAATTGAAGTCCTGCTCCAAGTTTTAGTTACTGTGAGAAAATGTTTTTTAACTATGACTTTAAGTACGTGCAAGATAGAAATTTGTTTATAAATACTACTATTACTGTGAGTATTTATTATTTAAACTGTTTGATAAAACAGACTATTAGTTGTCAAAAAGATAAAACAGACTATTATTTTTTACTTTATTTTTTACCAACATGAGTTGGTCTAAGTGGTAACTAGACTTGGATCCCACCTCAAGGTCTCGAGTTCGAATCTTGGGTGTGAGGACACGGGCCGGCAAAACCGAGTACTCATGGCTATGGTAACAAAAAAATTAAAGAATCTTATAAAAAAGTTAGAAAATTAAATATAGAATAACAAACATTAAATAAAAATTAATGTTTCACTTAATTACCATTCTATCTATTTATCATCCTAAATATTTATTAAACTTCTTATTTATGTCAAACTTTTAAAGGGAATTATTATCTTTCTGATGAAAAAAGACAATTATTATTTTTTGATCGGAAAAAGACAATTATTTTAATAAACGAAGAATACATCCAAAAAAAACAAAGAATGTATATATTTACTGGTTTTCATTTTTGGGGACCGCATTCTTTTGCATATGTACACAGAATGAATAAATTATATTGTTATATGAGTTTATTCATTCTGCAAGTTTGACAAACTAAATGAAAACTACATGAAGTCCATAAATTTTAATACTTTAAATGAAAACAAAATGTACACATTAAAATACAATCTTCTGCAAGGAAATCTTATCCGTTGGTAGAAAAATGCTTACACAACCTACTGTAGAAGGGGCCATAAATTTTATTATATCATAGTTCCAGCATTATATTACTAGTATACTTTTGGAGTTGTCTCCAAATTTTACATTAATAGCGATCGAGGCTTTTTGTTGACCATACGAAATCGTTATGAATTGCAACATTTAACACTTTCCTACATCTCCCTCTGCCTCTCTATCTCTCTCTCTATCTAATTCATTCTCTCTCTCATGATTAAAATAATTGAAAGATAATGATGAGAGAGAGTGAATAGAGAGAGAGATAGAGAGGATGGAGGGAGATGTAGGGAGAAAGTGAAGGAGATGATCCAATTCCACAAAAGTCATAGCCATTTCTAGAGTCTCCAACGGGAATATAAGGGTTGTAGAAAAAAAATGAAATAGGCGGGTAGTTATAGTCGTCTATGGAGGCGAAGAATGGTGCCCAACCATCGTGTCCCCTCCTAAATAGGTATATTTTGCAAATCCGTTTACAACACGTTTCAGAGGTTATGTCAAATGCAGCCGCCGAGCACCGCCCGAAATCCTCACCATCAATCGCATCTAGTCGAGAAACATAAACCTACATCCAACCAACATAGTCGAGTCCAACTTCTATGAGGAGTTGCAAAGAAGATACTTTTTTTTGAAAACAAATAAAGTATTGATGAAAGGTAAGAAAGGGAAGGTACATACCTCAGAGCCATAAGCGTCTCCAAATTTAATATCGATTTCATCCGTGGTAACGCGGGGAGAAGAGCAACTGGTCTCTATGGTGACCCTATAAAAACAAGTCCCATTTGGTCTAGTCTGGTTCTGCAGTTAACAAGATGAAGTATGAGAATGATAAAATTGGAAATAAAAAAGTTTGAGGGGTACAAAATAAAAAGCCCATTTAAAAAAAGAAAGATGTGAGTGAGTGAGTATGTAAAGTTTACTTGTTTGGTTTGGTTTAGCTTGAAGGATTCGTTCATTTTCATTTGAGGCCGAACCACTATTGTTGGGGTTGCCTGGCCCAACTGGGGGAAGACAACGATAATGCAGAAGAATGCAAGGATTAGAACCAAAGCTTTCATGATTTTTGCTTTGCTTTGCTTTGTTTTTGTAATTAATTGGTTTACTACTTTTTGTGCTTTCAAGAGGAGGGAATAGAGGAGTGAGTGGCCACCTATCTGACTTTGAATCTCTCTCTTTATAAATAAAATTAGGCATAGCGTTATTTAATTAGGCATTTGACTTAGAATTTATATGATTATGATAGTACTAATTGATTTTAGAGTCTAAAAGTTCATTTGTCTGTCTCAATATTATTGTCGAAAAAAGAATGCCTGTCTCAATTTGGGTTTTACAATATGAGCTTAAATTATACCTCTTTTTGCCGGCCATGTATTTTTTTTTCTCTCCTCTATTTTTTTATACATCTTTTTGCCGACCATGAAAGTAATTTGTTAGAAGAACAAGAAAAAAAATACCTCATATTAGCTTCTTAGAAGAACAAAAAGCCATGGGATGTAATTTCTCTGTTTTTAAAAAATACCTCATATTAGCTTCTTAGCTTCTTAAATTTATTGTATGTGTTATGCCGGTGAAAATTGATTTTGTCTTACTAAATCATGGTTTCGAAATTTTGCCCCCCCTAGCGGGCCTCTGGAGCCCAACTCACCTAAACTTTCTGTAATAAAAAAAAGACTAGACAAGAAAGTAATTAAAGAAAAAAAATCATACTTAGAAACCATTATGGCTTCTTACAAGAACCAAAAGGTCGTGGGATGTGATTCCTTTGAAAGATCAACTAAATACTAATTGTTGATTGGGTTCATTCATTTATAGCCTACTTTTTTATTTGCATGAAAATGATCCGAAAGACTCATTTATTTAAAATAAAAACAGCATTTGGAGCTGTATACAAAGATGAGAAGACAAGATAATCACAACCTTTTTCCGGTCTCTTAAGCTAGTGGCGTTACTTCTTCTTCGGTTGATCGATGATACAACTTGCTTTACACGAAACTGAAGCTGCCTCTCAGTCAGGTCGCCTAGCGACCAAGGCCCATTGCCGGCCGACAACAGTGATTTCTATCAGGTCTCTAGGCAACCTGTGGTGCCCATCAAGCGATGAGTCACTTATACCGATGCTATTTAAGCCCAGAAACGTGATTTTTAGGGCATTCTGAGCCAAAGATAGACATATGAAGCGAATTTGAGCTTTGTGACTACTAGAGTTTTTATTTCTTCAACCTGTTTTGATGATTTAAGCTTGGGACACAAGTTTTTGGAGCACTAATATCATCCCTATAAATATATCGATTTTCTAAATAAGTCCCTGAATTTTTTTTACAAAAAGTCCTTGCAAAATAATATTTTTTTAAAAAAGTATCATTTTGTTAGCTACCTGCTGACGTGGCTAACAGAGTTCTGAATTGTAATTTTTTTTTCATTTTTATCTTTTTAAAAGCTGATTTGGCATGCCACATATTAAATCACATAAATTTTCGATAAATCTTCTTCTCCATCGTTCCAAATCCAAACCCAGAAAAAAAAATCGTGATGGTAGTGTTGACTCAACATCACCATTTTACATCCCTCAGTTGATCTTCTTCTTCTCATCTTTTGTGTTTCTGGTTGATCTATTCGTGCTTGTAAACCCTTTATTTATGGAGAAAAGGATTGCATCGCGTATTCTCATGATAGCATCAAATCCACTAATTCCTTTCTCATCTTGCCCCCGAACCTCCCTCTTCCTTTCTACACCCCCTCGCCTCTGTACCTATCTCCCCCACACCCTCTCATCACCACCATCCCCCCTCTTCTCTGTCATCGCACTCTCTCTCTCTCTCATCACCAATTTTTTTCTTGGGTTTGGATTTGGGAAGATGGATTGGGAATTTAGGGTTTTAATTTATTGTAACATATGATTTAATATGTGCATGTCAAATTAGTTAGAAATGAAAAAAATAAATATAAATCAGATTTCTAATAGCCACATTAGATGACTAACAAAATGGTATTCTTTAAGAAATATTACTTTTCAATGACTTTTTTGAAAAAAGTTTGCGGAGACTTATTTAGAAAATCACACTATATTTACAGAAACGGAAAACATATATTTAAGCCTATATATTATTTAAACTATTTGATTAAACAAACTATTTGTCAAAGAGATAAAACAGACTATTATTATTTTTACTTTATTTTAGCTTTTCATATTAGAAAATCAAATATAGAATAACAAACATTAAGTAAAACTAATGTTTTATTTGAATTACCATTCTTTCTATTTATATTCCAGAATGTTTATTAAATTTCTTATTTATGTTACACCTTTAAAGGAAATTATTATTTTTATGATGAAAATAGACGATTATATTTTGTTCCAGCACTCACTCACTCATTATATCACTAGCATAATTTTACATTAATTGCTTGTGAGTGAGGCTTTTTATATTTACATGGATTGCAAGATTTAATACTAAGCTAATGTACAATAGTTAAAGCCATAGCCAAAATCACTATCGGGAATGTAAAAGTTGTAGTAAAATGTAATAGGTGGGTAGTTATAGTCGTATACACTGACTTTCTCTGGTATCCAACCACCATGTCCTTTCCTAAATATGAACAATTTGCAGATTTTGTTGGTACAAGGTCCAATTATGTTAGAGATGGTTGACGAGCACCGCTTGAACGTCCCACCGACAGTGTTCTCTATTCGAGGAACGAAAACCTACATTGAACATAATCGAATTGAACTTCTTTGAAGGGTTGCAAAGAAAATATTCTTTAAAAAACAAATAAAGTATTGATTAATTAGGGTTACAAACAAAAGAAAAAAAGGAAGATAGCTACCTCATTACCACAGGCGTCTCCAAATTTAATGTCAATTTGATCTCTAGTATAGTAGGGAGAAAAGCAGCTTGTATCTATAGTGACCATATAAAAGCAGGTCCCACCTAGTTTAATCTGATTCTGCATGTGTAAAAATTTGAAAGAAAAAGTTTTGAGGAATATGAACTAAAAAACCCATTTCAAAAAATAAAGACAGAGTGAGTGTGTAAAATTTACTTGTTTTTGGGTTTGGTTCAACGTGGAAGATTCGTTCATTTTCATTTGATGCTGAGCCACTATTGTTGGGGTTGCTTGGCCCAGTTGGGAAAAGGCAGCGATGATACAGAAGAATGTGAGGATTAGAATCAAAGCTTTCATGATTTTCTTTGCTTTGGTAATTAATTGGTTTACAATCTAATTTGCCTTTATATTTCTAGCTTTTGCTTTATTATATAGCATTACGCAGAGCGCTATTTAACTCAATATTTTTTAAAGGGATTACGTGATTTTTTTTAAATATACTTTGAAACCAAAAATAATATCATTTATTATCATCGTGAAAATGTATTATTACTAAAAAATACGTCCAACAAAAATACCAAAAAGATATAATATGTCCAACTCATGATTCTCCAATACTTTAATCAATTAAACTATCCAAAAACAAAACAAAAAATACTAAGTTAAATTTGATCGCCTTATAATTTATTGTGAGTATATAGTATTTGATTTTAGAGTTTAACCAACCATAATGGCTTCTTAGAAGAACCAAGGGTCGTCATAGGTGTAATTTCGATGTTTTAAAGATCAAAATTGTTGATTCGGTCAATTCATTTATAGCCTATTTGCATGAAAATGATCAGAAAGATTCATTTAAAACAAAGTACTATTTGGAGTTGTAAACAAAGATTATAAGACAAGATAATCGAAACCTCATTCGGGTCTATTAAGCTAGTGATAAGAAAATAGTTACTCCGATCTCATAATAATTATCACATTTGGTATTTTACAAGTTTTAAGAAAAATGTCTAAATAAAAGGAAGAGAACAACAATTTTACGAATATCAAAATAAATTCAATCTAAAGAGTGGTGTAGTCATCCCCTGTTTGAGTTACGCGTAGTTGAGTTTAGTTTGATCTCGTGTCGGTATAGATTGGATTGGATTGTCGGTAGCTATAGAATTTGACGTGGTTGTTTTGGTATGCTGACCGCCTAAGTTGTTTTATCTGTTGATTGCGCGTGCTGCATGAATATTATCTTTTGTATGACTGCCCGTTAGGTGTGATTGCGTGTGTGTGAGAACACTCGCTGAGATTTTTATTGCATTCCTTCAATTCTATTCTTTTTACAGTTAACCAGTCGGGAGCATTGAAGATACATTATTAATAATTTGTAACAGAGTAGTTGATGTGAAATTTGTAAATAATGTTTTAATATGTAGAGTTAATTTTCCATCATAAAAAAAAATGTAGAGTTAATTTGTATAAAAAGGACATTTGCATTATTGTATTCATGACTCACGCTACTAGTATATTACCGTTTGGCGTTTTAATGTCGACAATAATTATTTAAAAGGGATAACGTTATTTAGAAAAGTTATATGTACATGTTTTTATATGGCCCAAATTCAACTTCTTTTACAAGGGAAAATAATTAATTTATGAGCGTTAGCAATTTAACCGAATAGATAGTTTTTTTATTTTAAATCTTAAAACGATGAGTTCACGAAAATAAAGTAGGACTTATTTTTCTCTCAAAATTTTTCGTAACTATGTTTTTGCTATACAACAAGCTATAGCTAATTATAGGGTGTTACAAGTAGAAACTTATAGAAATCGGATTGCTTCAATTCAATGAGAAAACGTCGTGACGAAGATGATCGATGCAAGTGTTGTCGCCTTGAGAAAGTTGAATACACAAAACCCTCCAAACGTTGTACGCTTCAGTGATCTAGAGGATGTTCGAAGAAATTTTCGTAGAAACCGAGTGATTTGACCGATGATAGGACAAGCATGGTGCAACACTTTCACAAGGGGAAAATCGGGTCTGAAGCACAAGGTTTGCAAATCGAACAATCAACAAATACAAATTTGTTATTCATCTCTAACGTCGTGGTCATGCCTTGGATCCAGCAATGATAATTCGGTCCTTCCAAGACAAGAGTCACAATTTCAGTGGGAGATTTTCATTTGCATGAATATAGTAGGAAATAGGGATTCAAAGAATTATCAGGTTTATATTAGAAGATGAATAGATGACAGGCACAGAACGTGAAGAGTGATAATCATGATCGGATTCATTAGAAGAGTTAGGTGGAGCAATTAAAGCTTCACACGAGGTGCAGAAAAAACGCACGAAGGAGAAGAAGATCAAAGGAAATGAGAGAGAATGTGGAAAAATAATTTTATCTGATACCATGTAACAATTGTTTGCATACAAGGATTTACAAGAAGGGATCAGTTACTAGGGACGGAGGCAGGATCGAATGGCTACGGGGGAGGGTAAAAAAAATAATCTATTATAAATAGGATTAATATCAGACTTATATGATCTAAAAATTACATTTTTTTGACAAACATCGTAATTAAGCTTTTAATTTGAATCAAGTTTAATTACATATGAACCGTGATATGTTACTTATTTTGGATAGTTGTAAACTAGAAAGAGGCCATACCAAACATGCCACTATGTCATGAGTCTACCATCTCTAGTGAGATGCTAAGCAAGAGACACATACATCTGGATCAAACGACATCTAAAAGTAAAACAACATCCAAAAAGACGCCTTAAGAAGCTTAATAAACTAAAAAAAATCTAAAACAGAAGGGATGAAAAAGCAGGAGCTACTACTAAGTACTAACATCATGATATGTATACTTACTATATAGCATCAAAAAATTAGGGGGTGTTGGAGCTGTTCTGGACTGGGCCAGTTGTCAAGCTCAATCCACTAAGTGATCATCCAACTCAACAAGGGGAGGATCCGCTCGACTGATACTTGGGCCCCCAACGCAACTAAGCTATCCAACATCAACGATCCGAACTTATCACTATATATAACATCAGTCACAAGGTGTCAGGTAGGCAATTCATTCGAATATTCACTAGATTGTACTGTAGCTTGATATAGCTGACTTGGGCGTCGGAGTGTCCTTGCAGGTACACCCCCCGCGCGTTCAGGTCATCCTCAGCCTATAGTAGCAGACGACCCGTCCCTTGATCATCCACGCGGAAGACCCCAAGGTACGGTTCATTGGCGACCATAGTGGGAGAACACTATCCCACCAACATTTCCAATAACTCCAAAGACAACTCGAGGTAGACCGCGGTCGACCCGCCTGCAAAGCATGGTCTAGATACCACTTCAGCCACCTCCAGCACTGGGAGGAACGACGACCAACACTGAGGCCGTTGCCCCCGGTCCCCAGCCAGGCACGACCCAGCAGGTTGACGTCACCCTTCCGGCCAATCTAGTTTAGGAGCTTCGTGACTTGCTCCGTGACAGGGATCAGCAGATCGCTCGCCGAGATGACCGCCTCACCCAGATGTAGGAACTAATAGCTTCCAGATGAGGGAACACAGCACCCAAGCCGCGCCATCGCAACAATGGGTCCCCCATCCCTCGGGTCAACCCACCAAGGAGGCAATGTTCGCCTCCCCGCGGACAACTCATCCATAGATCTCCACCCTGTCGAGACGGGCCATGAGGCCACGACCCCAAGAGCGGGCGTCGATCATGACTCAGTAAAAAATACTTACTCAAAAATAAGATAATAATAGATGAATCCCCAGTAGCAGGTCGCCCCACACGGGAGACGATCGCCCCCGAGTGGAATTTTTAACGCAAGACAGAGAAAGCCCACCACGAACGAGAGAGAGTGCGCACCGCGGAGAAAAGATGCTCCCACCGAGAATAAGCTCTCCCAAAACGGGCGACCACGCCGTGAAGGAGAGCTGTGAGAAGAGGAGGTGGTCGTCCGCGGAGAAGAGGAGCATATCGCCTGCAGAGAAGAGTACCAGTTCGTTCGTGAAAGAGAAGTGCAGGTCATCTTCTGTGAGGGGGAGGGCAGATCGCTCGTAAGTAGCAAGGGTGGTCGTTTGCGGAGAAGAGGCAGATCGTCCTCAGAGAAGAGCACCAGATCGTCCGGGAAAAAGAAGTGCAGGTCGTCCTTCGTGAGGGGGAGAGCAGATCGCTCGTAAGTAGAAAGTCACGCAAGTCGTCCGCCGTGAGGGGAAGAACTGATCTCTGTAACACCCCCTTTTTACTATTACAACTAAATAGACAATTATCAGAGTCACCTCGAAGGACGCTACATTTTTCACCATTTTAAAAAAAAACACCATTTATTCCAAAAAAAAATCTCCAAAATAATTTATATAAAAGAAATCACCAAGCAGCGGAAATATTAACCAGTTTAAACATCTCCAGAATTAACAATTAAAGACATCTCCAAAATTAATTAAAACAATTTCCAATAACTAAAATAATAGTTCAAAACGATAACTAACGACTCCCCGGTGCTACATATCAGAGCTGACACAGACCCAAACGAGAGAGGAGGCAAAACCTGTAACACCCCCCTTTTACTATTACAATTAAATAGACAATTATCAGAGTCACCTCGAAGGGCGCTACATTTTTCACCATTTTAAAAAAAAAACTCCATTTGTTCCAAAAAAAAAATCTCCAAAATAGTTTATATAAAAGAAATCACCAAGCAGCGGAAATATTAACCAGTTTAAACATCTCCAGAATTAACAATTAAAGACATCTCCAAAATAAATTAAAACAATTTCCAATAACTAAAATAATAGTTCAAAACGATAACTAACGACTCCCCGGTGCTACATATCAGAGCTGACACAGACCCAAACGAGAGAGGAAGCAAAACCTAGCAATTCCTCCACGAGCACTAGCGATCACCTGCAGCGTTGCCGCATGAGAGCAACATTCCAAGCAGAAGGGGTGAGTCTAACAGAGATAATAAGAAGATGATAAAAATATGCTAGCATCAGGTAACTACAGCAACACAATACAATTACACCATATCACAGCACCAGATACCAAAGGAAAAATCCATTTGACAGTGAACCACCAAAATTATAACATTCATAGACAATGGGATGATATGCAACCCCTCCAGTGGGCATATGCATGCGGTACCGATCACCAAAATGAGCCACGACGGGCATATCACCAATAAACACCAGAGGCAGAGCCTATATCACCAAAACATGCATATGACAATGCGACACCATGATTATGCACCAACTCACCATAACAAGTATTTAAAATAAATACTATATCACCAGAATCAAAACAAATGATTTCACCAAAAATAGCACCAAGTTGTAGCATCACAGCTACCACTAAACTCTCCTGAGCATACCAGCACCGCACCTGAAATATTAACACCAGACGGCTCCACAACGCGGACATAACGCACGCACACCACGCACAAGACTGGCGCACAGCGCCTAGGCACATCGCACCTACTTCAGCGAATTAATTAAAATAGCAAACGACATCGGATTTCAACAAATAAATACTTGTTGGAAAGCCCTATGGGTCTGGTTATCATCCCTAAGTTCAGTTTTTGAAGGAGAGTGTCCAATAGGTACAGTTTTCGAAAAGCACACAGGCTAGTTGCAAAAGAGGACAGTTTCTGTCCTTCAAATTCAAGCAATTCCAAAGTGACCAAGACTCAATCAAACTGCATGAAACTTGTGCATAAACTGGGGCAAATTTTGTCTAGTTTTCAAAGAAATTGGATTCGTTCGAAAAGGAGTTCTTTTGAAAACGTGGTAACCAAAACACTGACCCTGTGTCCAGATTGTTTCCAGAATCTTACTCTAACTTGTGGAATTCATATCTCGAGCTACACAACTCTAAACGCAACCAAACCAGTGCCAAATTAACAAGCATTAAGTCTATTTTCCAGAAAAATAAACCACATAATTTTTCGGTCAATACAACGTTCCCAGTCACCGAAATACCGAATCTATACCCAAATCGTTTCCAGAATTTTAACCTAACTTGTATCACCTATAACTCGAGCTATACAACTCCGAATTTGACGAAACCAGTGCCAAAACGACCGGCGTTAAGTCTATTTTCAAAAACAATCAACCTCATAATTTTTGGATTTACCAAACAGCGCCAGTTTTAGAAAAACCGAACCTGTGTCCAGAATCGCTAAATTGCCAAACACCAAACCCTAACGGCAACGACACCGCAACCACCACAACAAAAACGACAATTCGACAACGCGACAACAACAATCAACCACGCACAGAAACAAAAAAAACACGAACAATAACAACACCATCATCGTGATACAACAATCACGCAACAACAAATAACGAAACAAATCACGATAACGTGCAATAATCATCAAAGCACCAATCTCAACGAAAACACGATATGCAACGACACGAACAATTCAACAAAACTCTAGACTACCCACACATAATTATCATCAACCCATTATCAAGGTTAAGCCCACCCTTACCTCAATTATGGTGGCGCAAACTCCCTCCTAGCCTCGTTCCTCGATCTCCGAATACGGCGACTCCCCCAAACTGCAGCTTCAGTGCGAAGCCAATATCTCTCTCCTCAGAACTCGTTTCGAAGATCCGAACGGTGAAAGTGTAGAAATATATCTTACGAACCTGCTGTCTAAAAACGAAGACGATCCAACGGTTAACGAAACCGGAATCGCAATTTTACTGTGACAGGTTTGAGAAAAACGGGAATTGTTTTCTCTCTTCTTTTCTCTCTCTTTGGTGGCTGCTCTAATCCGAAATTCCTCTCTCTCTCAACCCTAAATTAATCCTCTCCACTTATAATAAGTGAGAAACATAATGGGCTAAATTATTTGGGACTTTATCCACATAGGAAGGGAGCCCAATGCTATTTTTAACTAGCCCACAACACGTGATTATCATCTAACTCGTTTTCAACATAGCTACTACGCCCATAATTTCAATTCTTACAATCATCCTACGGCAATCCAACTTCGAAATAATTTGATTAAATTTTAGGGCGTTACAAAACCTAGCAATTCCTCCACGAGCACTAGTGATCACCTGCAGCGTTGCCGCATGAGAGCAACATTCCAAGCAGAAGGGGTGAGTCTAACAGAGGTAATAAGCAGATGATAAAAATATGCTAGCATCAGGTAACTACAGCAACACAATACAATTACACCATATCACAGCACCAGATACCAAAGGAAAAGTCCATTTGACAGTGAAACACCAAAATTATAACATTCATAGACAATGGGATGATATGCAACCCCTCCAGTGGGCATATGCATGCGGTACCAATCACCAAAATGAGCCACGACGGGCATATCACCAATAAACACCAGAGGCAGAGCCTATATCACCAAAACATGCATATGACAATGCGACACCATGATTATGCATCAACTCACCATAACAAGTATTTAAAATAAATACTATATCACCAGAATCAAAACAAATGATTTCACCAAAAATAGCACCAAGTTGTAGCATCACAGCTACCACTAAACTCTCCTGAGCATATCAGCACCGCACCTGAAATATTAACACCAGACGGCTCCACAACGCGGACATAACGCACGCACACCACGCACAAGACTGGCGCACAGCGCCTAGGCACATCGCACCTACTTCAGCGAATTAATTAAAATAGCAAACAACATCGGATTTCAACAAATAAATACTTGTTGGAAAGCCCTATGGGTCTGGTTATCATCCCTAAGTTCAGTTTTTGAAGGAGAGTGTCCAATAGGTACAGTTTTCGAAAAGCACACAGGCTAGTTGCAAAAGAGGACAGTTTCTGTCCTTCAAATTCAAGCAATTCCAAAGTGACCAAAACTCAATCAAATTGCATGAAACTTGTGCATAAACTGGGGCAAATTTTGTCTAGTTTTCAAAGAAATTGGATTCGTTCGAAAAGGAGTTCTTTTGAAAACGTGGTAACCAAAACACTGACCCTGTGTCCAGATTGTTTCCAGAATATTACTCTAACTTGTGGAATTCATATCTCGAGCTACACAACTCTAAACGCACCCAAACCAATGCCAAATTAACAAGCATTAAGTCTATTTTCCAGAAAAATAAACCACATAATTTTTAGGTCAATACAACGTTCCCAGTCACCGAAATACCGAATCTATACCCAAATCGTTTCCAGAATTTTAACCTAACTTGTATCGCCTATAACTCGAGCTATACAACTCCGAATTTAACGAAACCAGTGCCAAAACGACCGGCGTTAAGTCTATTTTCAAAAACAATCAACCTAATAATTTTTGGATCAACCAAACAGCGCCAGTTTTAGAAAAACCGAACCTGTGTCCAGAATCGCTAAATTGCCAAACACCAAACCCTAACGGCAACGACACCGCAACCACCACAACAAAAACGACAATTCGACAACGCGACAACAACAATCAACCACGCACAGCAACAACAAAAACACGAACAATAACAACACCATCATCGTGATACAACAATCACGCAACAACAAATAACGAAACAAATCACAATAACGTGCAATAATCATCAAAGCACCAATCTCAACGAAAACACGATATGCAACAACACGAACAATTCAACAAAACCCTAGACTACCCACACATAATTATCATCAACCCATTATCAAGGTTAAGCCCACCCTTACCTCGAATAACGTAAGCTCCGGAACACGACGAACGAGACACGAACAAAACCACAGCAACACGAACGATCTCCTTTTGAAATTCTTCGCGAAACCCTCCTCTTCTCTCCCTCTTTGCGCCGCGTGCTCTCTCTCTCACTCTCACTTTCGTTTTTCTTTTGCTTGCTGCGAATGAGGGTTTGGCTTAAACCCCCAGGGTTTAAGTTGAGGGCTCAGTAAACACTGGGCTCTCTACGTCACCACCTTCTTTACTCGTTTCACCTCCTACGCATATAAAATATTAACCTTTTAATTTATCTATATCCCGCCTCCAAATTATTTTAATAATTCAATCAACTATTTTAATTAAATTATTTCCGGGGTGTTACAACCCTCCCCCACTTAGAATCTTTCGTCCTCGAAAACATACCTGATTCAAACAGCTTCGGATAGGACTCTCGCATCTTGCTCTCCAACTCCCATGTCATGCTTTCACCAGCAGCTCCTAACCAGACCACTTTCACCAGGTTTATCTCTTTGCCACGTAAAGTCTTCACTTCACGATCTTCAATTCGCACAGGCATTGTCTCCACAGTGAGATTATCCCGCACATGCACATCATCCATCGGAATCACATGGGACGGATCCGAAATATACTTCCGAAGTTGCGACACATGAAATACATCGTGCAAATTCGAAAGATTAGGCGGCAAGGCCACCCTATAAGCAACATTACCAATTCTCTCAGTGATCTGATACGGTCCAATGAAACGAGGAGTCAACTTCTTTGTCTTCAATGCACGCCCAACACCAGCCATAGGCGTGACTCTCAAAAACACATGATCACCAGCTTGGAATTCTGAATCCTTCCTTCTCTTATCATGATAGCTCTTCTGTCTACTCTGCGACGCTTTCATTTTCTCACGGATCAATTTCACCTTTTCAGTAGTCTCTCGAACAACCTCGGGTCCAAGAACAATACTCTCCCCAGATTCATGCCAACACAACGGAGTCCTACATCTCCGACCATACAATGCCTCGAACGGTGCCATCCCGATGCTAGAATGGTAACTATTGTTGTAAGTAAACTCGATCAACGGAAGGTGAGTATCCCACGCACCTCCCTGCTCAAGAACACAAGATCTCAACAAGTCTTCCAACGACTGAATGGTCCTCTCTGTCTGCCCATCAGTTTGAGGATGATAAGCTGAACTCAACCTCAATTTAGAACCCAACGCTTCTTGCAAACTCTTCCAGAAATCAGAAGTGAACCTAGGATCTCTGTCAGACACAATGCACAAAGGAACACCATGCAACTTCACAATCACCTGAATATAAATCTCTGCCAACCTCGACACCAGATACGTGATATTGATAGGAATAAAATGAGCAGACTTCGTCAATCTATCCACAATCACCCAAATCGAATCGTGCCCCCTCACAGTATTAGGTAACCCTATCACGAAATCCATAGAAATACTATCCCACTTCCATTCCGGAATCTCCAACGGTTGCATCAACCCAGCAGGCTTCTGATGCTCAACCTTCGATTTCTGACAAGTCAAGCAGGAATACACAAACTGCGCCACATCACGCTTCATACCAGGCCACCAAAACATCTTCTTCAGATCCTGATACATCTTTGTAGCTCCCGGATGGATACTCAACTTACTCCTATGACCTTCTTCTAAAATTGCTCTTTTCATCTCCTCATCATCAGGAATGCAGATTCTTCCACGGTACTTCAATACATTCTGCGCATCCAACTCAAAGTCTTTATTCTCGGATTGATCAATCCCAACCATCAGGTCAACTAATTTAACATCTAACTTCTGAGCTTCTCGAATGCTAGCCATGAATTCATTATCAATCTTCAACATCCCCAATCTGACACTCTGAGGCGTCACTTCACAAACCAAACTCATATCCCTGAACTGCTCAATTAATTCGAGTTCTCTAACCATCATTGCTGACATATGCAACGTCTTTCGACTTAAAGCGTCAGCTACCACATTAGCCTTTCCCGGATGATAGTTCAAGCTAAAGTCATAGTCTTTCAGCAACTCCAACCATCTGCGCTGCCTCATATTCAACTCTTTCTGATCAAACAGATACTGCAAACCCTTATGATCACTGAACACCTCAAACCTCGAACCATACAGATAATGTCTCCAAATTTTCAACGCGAACACAACTGCAGCAAGTTCTAAATCATGGGTAGGGTAGTTCTTCTCATGAGTCCTCAACTGTCTCGACGCATAGGCAACTACCTTACCATTCTGCATAAGCACACCTCCCAACCCCATCTTGGAAGTATCACAATACACCACAAACGACTCTTCCGTATTAGGCAACGTCAGAACAGGAGACGTCGTCAACCTCTTCTTCAATTCTTTGAAGCTCTCTTCACAACAGTCATCCCAGATGAAAGCTTTACCCTTGCAAGTCAACTGAGTCAACGGAAGTGCCAACTTCGAAAATCCTTCTATAAACCTCCTATAGTAACCTGCCAGACCCAGAAAACTTCTAATCTCAGTAACTGACTTCGGAGACTCCCATTGTAACACGGCATCAACCTTAGACGGATCCACGGCAATTCCATTCCCCGAAATAACATGACCCAGAAAGCTAACCTCCTTCAACCAAAACTCACACTTAGACAGCTTCGCATATAATTTCCTGTCCCTCAGAATTTCCAATACCAATCTCAGATGTTCTGCATGCTCCTCTTCTGACTTAGAATAAATTAGGATGTCGTCAATGAATACCACCACAAACCGATCCAGATACTCACGAAAGATACGATTCATGTACTCCATGAACACTCCCGGCGCATTAGTCACACCGAAAGGCATCACGGAATACTCATAATGCCCATAACGGGTTCTGAAAGCTGTCTTCTGAATGTCTTCGTCTTTCACCTTGATCTGATGATAACCCGATCTCAAATCTATTTTACTGAACACCTGAGCACCCACCAACTGATCCATTAAGTCATCAATCCTCGGAAGCGGATAGTTGTTCTTAATAGTCACCTTATTCAGCTGCCGATAGTCTACGCACAACCTCATACTACCATCTTTCTTTTTCACCAACAACACTGGAGCTCCCCACGGCGACACACTTGGCCTCACAAATTTCTTTTCAAGCAGATCCTCGAGTTGCTTCTTCAGTTCTGACAATTCAGATGCAGACATTCTATACGGTGCCATAGACACAGGTTTAGTATCAGGTACCAGATCAATAGCAAACTCAACCTCTCTCTCTGGTGGTACATCCGGAATCTCGTCGGGAAAAACCTCAGAAAACTCTCGCACCACCTGCAACTCATCAACCTTCGCTTGGCTCTCAGCAGACAACGACGCCATTAATGAAAACAACTGGACGTCTTCCCTCATTACCCTATGCAACTGACCAGCAGACAACAAACCAGACTCTTCCTCTTCAGGAGAAAAGAAACTCACAGACCTTTCATGACAGTTGATATGAACATGGTTATCAACTAACCAGTCCATACCTAGAATAACATCCATTCCGCTCAGCGGCAAACAAATCAAGTCAACGAGAAAATCATTACCGAATATCGATAAAGGGCATTTAGCACAAACAACCGAGGTAGTCACCGAACCCTTAGCCGGAGTATCGATAACCATCTCCCTCAACATAGAAGATAAAACAAGATCTAATTTCTCAACACATGCAGTAGCAATAAAACAATGGGTAGCACCAGTATCAATAATAGCAATAAGAGGAGAATTATTAATATAGCACGTACCTCTGATCTCATTCACTGCATCTGACCCCGCCAGAGCGAACACCTTCCCAACGGACCTTTCTTTCTTCGGTTTAGGACACTGAGTGCTGATATGACCACCCTCACCACAGTTGTAGCATAACACATCCTTTCGATCACAGCTAGACGCCATATGACCCTCTTTACCACACTTGTAGCACTTCTTCACATCACCTGGACAGTCAGGACGCTTATGACCGGGTTTACCACACTTGTAACATACCACACTAGCAGCAGCATCTCCCCCACTAGGTCTCTTACCCACAGCAGTTCTCTGATTGCCCTTACCAGCTGCAACCTCATACGGCTTCCCACGACTCGAGAAATTCTTCTGCCTATCCCTCATGACTCTAGAATGAGCATTACTGTCTTCCTCGAAGATTCTGCAGCTGTCAATCAACTCCGAGAACACCCGAATTTTCTGATACCCTATCGCCTTCTTGATATCAGCCCGCAACCCATTTTCAAACTTGATGCATTTGGAGAATTCAGCACCAGCCTCACCATAATGTGGATAGAACTTCGCCAATTCAATGAACTTGGCAGCATACTCAGTCACCGACATATTACCCTGCTTCAGCTCCAGAAACTCAATCTCTTTCTTCCCACGGACATCTTCAGGATAATACTTTCTCAGAAATTCTCTGCTGAACACAGCCCAAGTGACCTCTTCATTCACAGTCGCCAACCTCTGCCTCACCTCCAACCACCAGTCATCAGCCTCCTCTGCCAGCATATGAGTACCATACCTGACTTTCTGCGCCTCAGAGCAATCCATAACACGAAAGATTCTCTCCATCTCTTTCAGCCACGCCAAAGCACCATCAGGGTTATACTTGCCCTTAAAGGTAGGAGGATTCTCCCTCTGAAACGTAGCCAAACTGCGCGACCCAGCATCACCAGCAGCACCTGGGTTATTCTCCACAGCTTGAGCCACAGCCTGCAAAGCAGCAGCGAGTGCAGCATCGTTCCGTCCTGCCATCTCAACCTAACACTGCAACAGAAACTATAATCAGAAACGAGTAACAATTACTCAAGTGTTACTCGACTCGACGACTCGACACCTTGGCCGGACAGACCGAACTGCTCTGATACCACTAATGTAACACCCCCTTTTTACTATTACAACTAAATAGACAATTATCAGAGTCACCTCGAAGGGCGCTACATTTTTCACCATTTTAAAAAAAAACACCATTTATTCCAAAAAAAAATCTCCAAAATAATTTATATAAAAGAAATCACCAAGCAGCGGAAATATTAACCAGTTTAAACATCTCCAGAATTAACAATTAAAGACATCTCCAAAATTAATTAAAACAATTTCCAATAACTAAAATAATAGTTCAAAACGATAACTAACGACTCCCCGGTGCTACATATCAGAGCTGACACAGACCCAACGAGAGAGGAGGCAAAACCTAGCAATTCCTCCACGAGCACTAGTGATCACCTGCAGCGTTGCCGCATGAGAGCAACATTCCAAGCAGAAGGGGTGAGTCTAACAGAGGTAATAAGCAGATGATAAAAATATGCTAGCATCAGGTAACTACAGCAACACAATACAATTACACCATATCACAGCACCAGATACCAAAGGAAAAGTCCATTTGACAGTGAAACACCAAAATTATAACATTCATAGACAATGGGATGATATGCAACCCCTCCAGTGGGCATATGCATGCGGTACCGATCACCAAAATGAGCCACGACGGGCATATCACCAATAAACACCAGAGGTAGAGCCTATATCACCAAAACATGCATATGACAATGCGACACCATGATTATGCATCAACTCACCATAACAAGTATTTAAAATAAATACTATATCACCAGAATCAAAACAAATGATTTCACCAAAAATAGCACCAAGTTGTAGCATCACAGCTACCACTAAACTCTCCTGAGCATACCAGCACCGCACCTGAAATATTAACACCAGACGGCTCCACAACGCGGACATAACGCACGCACACCACCCACAAGACTGGCGCACAGCGCCTAGGCACATCGCACCTACTTCAGCGAATTAATTAAAATAGCAAACAACATCGGATTTCAACAAATAAATACTTGTTGGAAAGCCCTATGGGTCTGGTTATCATCCCTAAGTTCAGTTTTTGAAGGAGAGTGTCCAATAGGTACAGTTTTCGAAAAGCACACAGGCTAGTTGCAAAAGAGGACAGTTTCTGTCCTTCAAATTCAAGCAATTCCAAAGTGACCAAAACTCAATCAAATTGCATGAAACTTGTGCATAAACTGGGGCAAATTTTGTCTAGTTTTCAAAGAAATTGGATTCGTTCGAAAAGGAGTTCTTTTGAAAACGTGGTAACCAAAACACTGACCCTGTGTCCAGATTGTTTCCAGAATCTTACTCTAACTTGTGGAATTCATATCTCGAGCTACACAACTCTAAACGCACCCAAACCAGTGCCAAATTAACAAGCATTAAGTCTATTTTCCAGAAAAATAAACCACATAATTTTTCGGTCAATACAACGTTCCCAGTCACCGAAATACCGAATCTATACCCAAATCGTTTCCAGAATTTTAACCTAACTTGTATCGCCTATAACTCGAGCTATACAACTCCGAATTTAACGAAACCAGTGCCAAAACGACCGGCGTTAAGTCTATTTTCAAAAACAATCAACCTAATAATTTTTGGATCAACCAAACAGCGCCAGTTTTAGAAAAACCGAACCTGTGTCCAGAATCGCTAAATTGCCAAACACCAAACCCTAACGGCAACGACACCGCAACCACCACAACAAAAACGACAATTCGACAACGCGACAACAACAATCAACCACGCACAGCAACAACAAAAACACGAACAATAACAACACCATCATCGTGATACAACAATCACGCAACAACAAATAACGAAACAAATCACAATAACGTGCAATAATCATCAAAGCACCAATCTCAACGAAAACACGATATGCAACAACACGAACAATTCAACAAAACCCTAGACTACCCACACATAATTATCATCAACCCATTATCAAGGTTAAGCCCACCCTTACCTCGAATAACGTAAGCTCCGGAACACGACGAACGAGACACGAACAAAACCACAGCAACACGAACGATCTCCTTTTGAAATTCTTCGCGAAACCCTCCTCTTCTCTCCCTCTTTGCGCCGCGTGCTCTCTCTCTCACTCTCACTTTCGTTTTTCTTTTGCTTGCTGCGAATGAGGGTTTGGCTTAAACCCCCAGGGTTTAAGTTGAGGGCTCAGTAAACACTGGGCTCTCTACGTCACCACCTCCTTTACTCGTTTCACCTCCTACGCATATAAAATATTAACCTTTTAATTTATCTATATCCCGCCTCCAAATTATTTTAATAATTCAATCAACTATTTTAATTAAATTATTTCCGGGGTGTTACAATCTCCCTCTGGGCTACGAATGGAGAGCAGATGGCCACAAGGGGGTGGTCGCTCCAGAGAATAATATTGGCACAAATAATATTAAAAACATTAGAAATTCACAGCGAAGTCAAGATGACACGAAAAGCACCCATATGTTATCATACGATCCGTTACGATCCACGATCGGAGTGTGCGAACACTGACTGTGCGAACATTGTCGTTACCATAAGAGCGATGGGCATGACACAAATGATTGCATGGTCCTCAAAGACGACGTTGAGGCATTAATCCGAGGGGGAAAGCTGACTCAGTACGTAAGGAAGAACCAAGCTGATGGGCGAGACGACAACTGAACACGTCTATCGCCTAGGAAAGGTAAGACACCAGCCACCGAAGTGGCCAAAGTCAGAGAAGAAGAGGAGGATGAAGATGATGATGTCCCAGATACAAGAAGATCAAGGGGAAGGCAAGTTGCCATGATGATCACTACAGGCATCCCCACTGACGCCTCAACTAACAAGTCAATAAAGGGAAGGCTCGACCAGATCATGAGCGTCGCATCGACATCCTCCCCAAGGGTCCTCTCGAAGAGGCCGCCCATTTTGTTCGGGGATGAGGACCTCATTGACAGGACGCTCAACAATGAAGTGCCACTCGTGGTGGTTGCCATGACGGCCAACATGGAGGTCAGACGAATACTGATCGACCAAGAATATGGAGGTCAGACGAATACTGATCGGCCAAGGAAGCTCCACGGACATCATTTTCAAACGAATCAAGTTTAATGGAGTATCAAGTTGATCGTCACTATGGAGAAGGAACCTCAAAAGTTCGACCTAAGATTGGTCAGAATACAACACTTAAATGAATTTAAGCATAAACGAAGCAGCCTAAGATTGGTCGCACCTCCGAGGACGAGTTCAATCCGAGTCGAACTTGGTAAACTTCCCAAGGGCGCTTAAACGAATTTAAGCACAAACGAAGCGACCTAAGATTGGTCGCACCCCGAAGGGCTGAGTTCAATCTGAGTCAAACTTGGTAAACTGCCCAAGGGCGCTTAAACGAATTCAAGCACAATCGAATCGACCTGAGATTGGTCGCACCCCTGAGGACGAGTTAAATCTGGGTAGAAACCTGGTAAACTGTCCATGGGCGTTCACGATCCTACTCGAACGAAACAGGTGGAAAGAATAAGATAACACGCGAAAATACTGAGCTAAGCGAATAAGGCAATAAGATAACGAGCGATCCTCCTTTGGGGAGGATCGAGGGCTCCTCCTTTGGGGAGGATCGAGGAGCAAGGGAGGATCGAGTGCTCCTCCTTGGGGAGGATCGAGGGCTCCTCCTTTGGGGAGGATCGAGTGCTCCTCCTTTGGGAGGATCAACTCAAGTGGAGCGACCATGTTGCGTCAACAAAGCAAACGAACTATTTGTTTAGACCCGAGCGTCCCTACCTTGGTAGGAACAACTCAAAAGAAGCGACCATGCCTGTCAAGAGCGACCTGGACCCCTGCTGCAAAATCCAATTCGGACGTCCTCGACCCCTTGTGGTCTCCCAAGGTTGGGGCGACCATTTCTTGGTCGCCCGCGCGCAACCTTGGAGGACGGTATGGTCTGAAGACCATAACTTCGTCCATGTTTATCCGATGGGGGCGTGTGAGCATGCGTTGGAAAGATAAGGAGCAGAGCTACAATTATTATGTTGAGCTCAAAATCCAATTCTCACGTCCTCGACCCCTGATGGTCGCCCGTGTGCAACCTTGGAGGACGGTCTGGTCTGAAGATCATAACTTTGTTCATGTTTATCCGATGGGGGCGTGTGAGTTTGAGTTGGAAATCTAAGGAGTAGAGCTACAATTCTTATGTTGAGCTTCAAATCCAATTCTGACTTCCTCGACCTCTGCTGGTCTCGCAAGATTGGGGCGACCACTTCTTGGTCGCCCGCGCGCAACCTTGGAGGACGGTCTGGCCTGAAGACCATAACCTCGTCCATGTTTATCCGATGGGGGCGTGTGAGCATGCGTTGGAAAGGTAAGAAGCATACCTACAACTTTATTGTTGGACTCAAAGTGTAATTCTAACTTTTTCCACCCCAGAACCTGGGAGAGCTGTCTAGTATGGAGACCATAACTTCGTCCATATTCATCCGATGGGGGCGTGTGAGGAAAGCTTAGAAGCAGAGCTACAATTCTTATGTTGAGCTCAAAATCTAATTCAGACGTCTTCAACCCCTACTGGTCGTCTAAGATTGGGGCGCCCACAGCACAAAAATGGCCAATCGGCACCATGGAGACTCAAAGATACTGAGCATCGATAGTGCAAAGATGAAAGAGCAAGTGTACTTAAAGCAAAAGAAAATCAAGCGTGCAACAAAGTATCAAAAGCACAAACGATCAAAGTCTGGATTACTACGAAAAGTCAGAACAAATGCAAATTTGGATACTCCGGAGTAGCGTGGGAGCTGTCGTTTGGATTCCGTGGGGTAGAAGGAGGAGCAGAGGTCGAACCCTCCGTAGGTCCTTTCTCAGCTCGTGAAAGCATCCGAGCGAAGGACGAACCTTTACCCACCATCTTATCTGCAAAAGAAGAAGAGAAAAACATTAGTCACAAAGAAAAGATGTTAAGCAAAATAATGATCATGGGCAACCCGAGGAGTATGGGCAATCATGCTCGCGAGTCGTCCCAAAGATTGTGGGCAACGATACAAGAACCAAGTCATAAGATAAAGAAGACAACAAACCTAAAGCCTCAACCAACTCATCAGGAGATCTAGCCAGATCTAGATCGTCCAACTCTATATAGTCCAAGAAGGGTAGCTCGTCCAAAGAAGGCTGGTCACCCAAGGAGAGACCCCAGTAGTGGTCGTCCCAAACATAAAGTGATCGTCTAGGGAAAGAAAGTGATCACTCGCCCAAGAGGGGGAACTACCAAATCGGGAAGAGGCAAGATCACGATGTGACCTGGAAGATCGAAAAATCAAATAATTAGGTTATTACGATCCTACCTGAAATCACTACATCAATACTTGAAAAGGGGAAGAGGTGAATACCCAAAAGTACGTCTTACACCAAGAAGGAAAATACTAGCGAATGGTTGCTCAAGTCACACGATGGACGGTCTCTCCTTAGCACTACAGATCATCCACCAACAAAATATCATAATTCAGAGCGCACAAGATAATAATCATGACAAACCTCTAGCAAGGAAAATCAAGGTAGCCTACCTGGGGAGCTAGATCGAACCGAAATTAGACAGCCAAAACGTGAAAACCGAATCAGGAAAATATTCTAAGTTATTTAGACCCTACCAAAGTTCACCACATCAAGACCACACAAGGTGCATACAAGTTGGAGAGCGAAATATCAAATCATCCTAAGATATCTAGATCCTACCAAGAACACTATATCGAAACCAAGTAGTGCATAAAGAAAACAAAGGAAAGACGGGATACTGTGGGAGGACCCGCAGCTCGCCCCAAGCCAAAGGCGCGCAGCTCGCCCAACGAGAAGATCAACAGGTCGCCTGATAACTCTATTTTATATAGAGTTATTCGTGCTTCTACACTTAAATAATTACCCATAATCAAGTATAATATGTGTTAAATATGGTAGTATGAATAAAATAACAACATTTATGGTTTTAAGGTGAAAGATGTCCATAACTTAGCATTTTACATGTATATTGGTATGTTTGATGTGTTTGTTCAGTACAGCTGTAGTTTAGTGCATCTGCACCTGAAGGGAAGTTAGTGCATCTGCACTTGGTGCAACTGCACCTCCCTACACCAAAGCAGCTCACAACCCCACATTGGAAGCACCTCAATTCTTACCATTGCTATAATGCTTAGTTGGCTTGCTGCTTGCTTCAGAGTCACATGGGGGCACATGGCCACTTGCAAAAGGAGGCACCTACAATGGAAGACCATCATAAATAATCATTCACAAAGACATGTGGCTAATTCCTATTGGACCTCCCTTTAAGGTTGAGTATGTGAATCAAAAGCTTATCTCCATCTTCTGAAAAGTAACCATGGTTAACACCCTTTGGTTAGCTTGATCATCAAGGAAACCCCCACATGAAGGAAATCTCCAAAGGCTATAAATAGGACTCAAATCTTCACTTGAAAAATATATATAGATTTTTACATACTTACTTTTTGTTCTTAGTCTTTACTAGCTTTTCATAGTTCTCTAGTTTATTTCTTCTAGTTCTTTTTACATATTTTCTTAGTTTAAATTAGTGTTAGTTTGAGAGGAAGGTGAGAAGAAATTGACAACTTCTTTTTCCACTTCTTCAAAGAACTAATAGGTGTAAGAAATTGGTTTTAAGCAAATATATGCAAGAGTCTTTCAATTGTTGTAATTCTTACTCTTTTGAATTCTCTTGTAATTTCCTTTATTGCAACATGTTTTATTTCAATTATATTTGCTTTGATATGCCCATCATGAGCTAAATCTCTTAAGTTGGGATGTTCTAACTTTCCAATGATCTTTTGAGGAAAGCTATTGTGTTTTCAAGTGGTGTAAGCACTTTAGTTCTTGTGTTTAATTTCTTAATCTTGTTTTAAAGTTGATCACTTAGAACAAGTAGAGTTATATTCACTTAATTGGCTTATAACTAGAAATCAAGAACTAAGTAAGGATAAGTGTTTAATAAAGCTTTTTGTTAAACTCGTTTTAATGAAGTTAGCTTGTTAATTCCATGTTAATTCCTAAACCTTAGGTTAACATAGTCCTTACAAGTAGTGTAGTGAGATCTTAAGATACAAGAGTGTACTTATTTAGCAACTTGGATTATCTGTAAGGGGGCGAGAGAGGAATTGACAACTTCTTTATTTACTGCGAAAAAACAGGATCATAAAAGCTTGTAACGAAACTCCGAAGAAAGTAGCTGACCAGCACACACTGATGCAGCTGCACCAAGTGCATCTGCACCACAAGAAAACACAATACACTCAAAAGTGATTTAGATAGTGAAGACATCTCAACTATCATTCTCAACTGATTTCCTGCACAATTTACTTGCTTTCCTTTAATTTAATTTTCATTTCAACTTCAACTTCAACCAAAATTTTGAATAGTGTAGTCGCACTAAATTACATTTCTTTACAACAATATATAAGAGTTAATCCAATCCCTGTGGGTTCGATCTTTTATACTACTTGTTTGTGACTGTGTATACTTGCACACGTTTTTCACACACCATCGCCGCTGAGTGAAGATCGCCCGGAAGAGAGATCCACACGCGGGGAGGGGACGATCCAAACGCACGAAGCAGATCGGGGAGGTCGCTCTCCTAGATCGCACCTTCGGACGAGCAAGAAGAACGGACCACCTGCAGCAAGAAGAGCAGGTTGTCCGTAGGAGCGCTCACAAGAAGAGATGGTCGCCGCACAAACTGATTGCCTCGGAGAAGGCGTTCGCGACGGGGTCTGAGTAGATCTGGTGCGCGATCAGCCTTGTTGATCGATCTGCCGGGGTCGGGTCGCCCGTTGGACGGATCATCCTGTCTGACTAGTCGCCCGAAGATCTGATGTTGGTCGCCCGCGTGGTGGTTGCTAGTAGCAGCGATCGATTGAGAAAGGGCTGGTCGCCCAAGATTGGGGCTCGGCCAAGGCAGAGTTGTCGCCCCAAAGAGTGGGGATCGTCCCAGAGAGAAATCTTGGAAGAAAAAGACGAGGCGACGCGAAAACACCCCTCAATTATCAAATGATCCGTTACGATTCCGATCGCCGAAAATGTTCACAAGGGACGACTGGGGGCACAACCATCCCGATTATACGTCAAGCCTACACCCGCTCAACGATCGACCTTGGCTTGGGGAGCAACTGTTCTGGACTGGGCCAGTTGTCCGGCTCAATCCACTAAGTGATCATCCAACCCAGCAAGGGGAGGATCCGCTCGACTGATACTTGGGCCCCCAGCGCAATTGGGCTATCCAACGTCAACAATCCGAACTTATCACTATAAATAACATCAGTCACCAGGTGTCAGGTAGGCAATTCATTCGAATATTCACTAGATTGTACTGTAGCTCGATATAGCTGACTTGGGCGTCGAAGTGTCCTTGCAGGTACACCCCCCGCGCGTTCAGGTCATCCTCAGCCTACAGTAGCAGACGACCCGTCCCTTGATCATCCACGCGGAAGACCCCAAGGTACGATTCAGGAGCCATTGCAGGTCTCTACATGCATGGCTCCGTCCCTGTAAGTTACGGGAGTTAAATGACCCCAAAACACAATGCTAAAGCTCTAATTAAGTAACTAGTTCTAAGCTCTAGTTGATGTGAGACTTGATTTTTCTCCCAATACACTCCCTCATTCCCACTATTGTTGGGCTTGATGCATGGATAATGGTGGGTGGCCCGATGAATCTAGGATAAGCTTTGATACCATATTATAATTTGGGTTGAGCCTAATCGTACAAAATCGACTTGTAAGATTAAGGATGCCCTTTTATTATATACTCTTTTGAGACATTATCTTTAGTCGACGTGGGATTTAGATTTTCTGCAAAAGGATGGCAAAGAGGGGTTGCGACAATATTGCAATAGGTGATTAAGAGCTGAAACAACACTGCAGAATCATGCCAAAATCAATTGAAGATTGCACAGGTATTATCTATAACTACTAATAAAGGGGATTCTAAAAAAACTGTCATTTTGGAGTCAGATTTTTCTGACCAAAATGTCCTTATAGTAAGTACAAATTTCTAATAAACGATAACCATCTACTAACACCCCAACACATTAACCACCCACTAACACACTCACATGAAAGACAGACATTTCCCCATTATATATCTAATGTTTTTGTGTTGCAAAAATAACAGAAACCAAATATGCATTTAGTCACCGGCGCAAACTACTTCTAGTTCTGTTTAATGTGAGAAAAAGTTTTCTAACTAGACTTTAAGCAGGTGTAAGATAGAAATTTTGTTTAAAAATATTTATTATTTAAATTATTTGATAAAGTGGACTATTATTTTTTTAATTTTATTTTTGACTCTTATTTATTATCCAAAATATTATTAAATTTCTTATTTATGTTACATTTTCAAAGACAATTATTATTATTTCTAGGTAACAACTTCTACACCTAGAGTTTTATTAGATATGATACACAACATTCAATCATTTAATGACATGTCATTTTTATATATCTATTCATTAGACAATAAATTCAAATTTTGAATAAGTTTTGCGAACAGAGTACCCTTACGTACCCAACAAAATTGAAAGGTATTTAAGAATTCTTCTTATTTTTATGGTAGAAAAAGACAATTATTTTAACAACAAAGAACATGAACTGAAATTTTTTGTATATGTAAGCTTAATAGAAAAGAGAAGACGTTGGCAACTCAATTCTCTATAAATGGTGTAATATTATCACCATTTCTTGTAAAACACGTTTTATTATATTTTTGTTCCAACACTTACTCATTATTATTTTTAACTAAAATAGGTATTCTTACATTCAAATTGGAAGAATACATCGAAAACAATACAAATCAACATTGTTAAAATAGAAAATTAAAGGATGAATTTGTGAACAGACTCTCAACACCCAAGTTAATAGCATAAACCGACAAAATACCGACAAATATGACAAAATCAAAGTCATTAGAATACCGCCTCCGGATCTGAAACGTTGACTCCCAAATCATTTATTGAATATGTAATGGATCGAAATTGATCCGTCAAATATGAACCAAACGAACATCACAACAAGAAGGGAAAGGTAAGACACCACATAGAGATGACGAACAAAACAACACTGCACTTTAACGGCGAAATCAATGAAAAACACGAGACAAAAACTAAATCTATATAGTAATCACTTATTTAGATAAAAAAAGAGAAAAGGTGATGCATAAAGCAGTTCCAAGCAACAAAATGACCCAAAAGCACTCGCTCATTGTATTACTAGCAAATTTTTCATTGCTTGTGAGTGAGGCTTTTTACTGACATGGATTGCAAGATTTAACACTAAGTTAATTTACAATGGTTATAGCCATAGCCAGTATTATTGCCGGGAATTAAAAAGTTGTAGTTAAATGTAATAGGCGGGTATTTATTGTCGTATGCAGTGACTTTCTCTGGTATCCAACCATCGCATCCTCTTCTATATAGGTATAGTTTACAGATTTTGTTGATACATTGTCCGATTATCTTCAATTTAATTAGTCGTCGACCACCGCTCGAACTTCGCACCAACAACCTTATCCAGTGGACGAACAAAAACCTGCGTTGAACATAAGTTTCATTGATCAATATTCTCTAATTCTAACCAACATAATCATGTTGAACTTCTATGAAGTGTTGCAGAGAAAATATTTTTTAAAAAACAAAGTATTGATGAAAAAAAGGAAGGTATCTACCACATTGTCATAGGCGTCTCCAAATTTAATATCGATTTGATCATTGGTATGGGGGGAGAAGTGCAACTTGTATCTATGGTGACCATGTAAGAACACTTTTCGGGTGGTTTAATCGGATTCTGCAGCAAACATGCATGAATGTTGCAATTTGATAAGTGTGAAAATTGGAAAGGAAAAAGTTTGAGGAATATGGAGTTAAAAAAAGTACATTTCAAAAAAGAAAAACAAGAGTGAGTAAGTGTGTAAAATTTACTTGTTTTTGGATTTGGTTTAGCTGGGAAAAGCCATCGATGATGCAGAAGAATGCGAGCTTTAGAATCAAAGCTTTCATGGTTTTGTTTTTTAATTTGCTTTGGTAATTAATTGGTTTACAACCTAATTTGTCTTTAGATTTCCAGCTATTGCTTTTATTATATAGCATTAGGCATAGCGCCATTTAACTCAATATTTTCCAGCTATTGCTATTATTAAATAGCTATTGCTTATATGTCTTTTTTTAACATATACCTAAAACCAAAAAAAAATTATCATTTATTGATCGACTTTCAAATGTATTATTACTAGTAAATATGTCCAACTCATGGCTCTCCAATACTTTAATCACTTAAGCTACCCAAAACAAAAATAATACTAAGTTAAAATTGATTGCGCTATAATTTATTGTGATTAGGATACCTAATTAATTGGTAAATTCTTAGTATTAAATTATTTGGATACATGTGAAAAGTTCCAAATGAGTGCAAGTGAGATTAGGTAAATACCACATTTTTCAAAAGTAATAAGGCTCACTTAAAAAGTAAATTTCACCTAGCCACTTGATTGCTTTGTATATTTGTATATTTAGATCACATTGATAATAAACTAATGGGATGTTTGTGTCAAATTTTTAAAAATACAAGTTAATGTTGGTAAATTACCCACTTTTCCAAATGACAATTTAGTCCTCACCTACGTAATTTTAGAGTTTAACTGTTCACTTAATTATCTGTCTCGGGTTGCTTTTAAAAATATAAGAATAAATGTGTCTTTACGTTGGCCATAAAAGTAATTAAAGGTTGATAAAAAATGAAAGTAATTAAAGGAAAAAATATACTATTACATGTGTCAGAAAAAAAATATACAATCCTACAAAACCATAATGGCTTCTTAGAAGAATCAAAGGTCATAGGTGTAATTTCTCTGTTTTAAAGATCAACTAGTTGTTGATTCGGTCCATTCATGGTAGATTTCATTGAACCCGAGCCACTACTGTTGGGGTTGTCTGGCCTAGCTGGGAAAAGCCAGCGATGATGCAGAAGAATGCAAGCATTAGAATCAAAGCTTTCATGGATTTTTTTGCTTTGGTAATTAATTGGTTTACAACCTAATTTATCTTTAGATTTCCAGCTATTGCTTTTATTATATAGCATTAGGCATAGCGCCATTTAACTCAACTAGCCGCCTGACCCGTGCTACGCACGGGGTTGACTAATTTTTAGTTAACAAAATTAAAGTAAAACCGGAAGGGGAAAACCTCTTTAATAAACCAATCATTCAAGACAACAGTTTTCTGTCCACTGCAAGAATCAAACTGGGGAGCACTTGTTAGCCTGTAATTTCGACAGGCTTCATTGAAAATGGTCAACAAGGCTTGACTTATATTTCGACAAAGACCAAAGTATTTCGACAGAGAAAATGGTCATGTGCAGGGTAAATTCGACAAGCTTCCGAGGAAGCAAAAGCAAGAAAGAGGAAAATGGACACAAGCTTTCAACAGAAAGAAAACAGAGCAGTTATGCGCTGAAGAACTAGCAGTTGGTCGAAAAGAGGAGCGGTTGCTATCATTTTTATAACTGTTTTAGGGCAGTTTCTGCTTAGTATAAATAGTAGTTTCTGAGAAGAAACAAGGGTCACAAAATTTCATATTGCAATTCTCACGCTCTAACTTCCGCATTCAAGAGAAAAACGAGTCAGAGAACAATGTATGATCTTGTGTACCATTCTCTTTCATTTTAATGCAATTTACTTCTGTTTTCTCTTTACCTTTATGTGTTTTACAATTCAAGTCCTTCTTCCCTGAAATATCTTGATTGCTTCGCGCGTAAGGAATCAATTATTTCTTCTTCTTTGCTGTTTAAAACGCATAACACTGAAGAACATCACATCAAACTAAAAACTCTAAACACAAATGGTCTTAGGATTCACTGGTTGATCCTGCAAGTTAACCAAATTGGAGACCAGCGGTGTTTACCAAAATCCACGGTAAACAGCACTAAGTTGACCCTGTGTCCTAATGTAGCTTAAGTAGTGGACCAATGATGTTAGTTTGTAAAATATATAGTCAAATAATTGTGGATTGAAATTAAATTATAGCTATAAATGAATTAAATAAGGAGATTATAAAATTTAAAAAGAATATTGACAAAATCCATATTTATGAAATGTAAATTTAAAAACTTAGCCCATAATAAGAAAGAAAAGAAGACAACACAATTAAAAACTAAAACACGTGGGTATCATGCATGCTTGTATGAAAACTCATGATAAAATAGGAGCAGTTATACAAAGTTGAAAGAAGATGTGGAGGTTGTATTATAAATGTGGCTGAAGTTCCCGTTGAAAGAAGATAAAAATTTAAACACCAATTAAAGTATGTTTTTAATACCGTTTGATGCGAAAAGACCAAAATAAAGAAGACAACACAAATAGAAAGTGAAACACATGGGTATCGTGCAGGGTTAGATGAAAACCACAAATAAAATAGAATCACCTATAGAAAGTTGAAAGAGGGCGATGAGGGGATCTATTGTAAACGTGGCCGAAATTCCCGTAAATAAAAATTAAATTAAAAAACTATAAATTAAATAAAAATATTATAAAATTAAAAAGAAACATTAACAAAGACATTGAAATTCAACATCGATCCATAGATAGTAAGAAAAAAAACGTAAAGAATATTAATAACAACAAATACATTGAAATTGAACATTCACAGACAATTAGAAGAAAAAGTTTAAAAAACTATAATAACGTTATCTATATTTATCAAATGTAAATATAAAAACTTAACACATAATTAAAGAGAAAATAAGACAACATAATTAGAAAGTGAAACACGTACGTATAGGTATCATGCAGAGTTTGATTTAAAACCACCAATAAAATAGAAGCACATATACAAAGTTGAAACTATTTTTGAAGAAAGAAGTTTGCATATTTGAAAGAAGATCATGAAGGTTGTATTGTAAATGTGACTGAAGTTCCCACAGGAGTCAATGCAGCAATGTTGTACTCGAATTTTAAAGAAAGATAAAAATATAAACACCAACTAAAGAATGGTTTAAATACCTGTTCGTGCGAAATGACCAAAACATAGAAGAAAACACAAATAGAAATTGAAACACGTGGTATCGTGTAGGGTTGGATGGAAATTACAAATAAAATAGAAGCACTTATAGAAAGTTGAAAGAGTACGATTGAGAGACCTATTGTAAATGTGACTAAAGTTTACGTAACTAAAAATTAAATTAAATAATAAGATTATAAAATTAAAAACAAAAGGTCATTGAGGAACAAACTTCACATATTTAAACATTTTAAAAAATTTCGGGACCCTAAAGTACCCAAAATAAGAAGATGAGGAAGGTTCTATGTAATATGGCTGAAGTTCTCTCAGGAGTCAATGTAGCAACGTTGTACTCCAATTATAAAGAAAGATAAAAATATAAAAATATAAAAACCAATTAAAGAATGGTTTAAATACCCGTTTGGTGCGAAATGACCAAAATAAAAAAGAAAACACAAATAGAAAGTGAAACACATAGAATCGTGTTGAGTTGAATGGAAATTACCAGTAAATTAGAAGCATCTAAAGAAAGTTGAAAGAGTACGGTTGAGGGATGTGTTGTAAATGTGACTGAAATTTTTGTAAACCAAAATTAAATTAAAATATAAATTAAATAAGAATTATAAAATTAAAAAGAAAAAGTTATTGAGGATCGAACTTCGTGTACTTGAACATCTAAAAAAATTTCGGGACCCTAAAATACCACAAAATACACTGTTACCTCACCGTTTATTTACGAAAAAACTTCTTTGAAAAGTTAAATTTCTTTGAATCCCAAAATACTTCAAAACATACAACTTGACATTTCACTTTATGTATTTAGTTATAAAATAGTTGTTTTATACCATCAAGTACACCAAAACACACTTTTTAACATCTTACTTTACCTAATTTTTCATGAAATTGTTTACTTTTTTAATGAATCAATTATTGAAGACTAAAATTTACATATTTAAACATCTAATTTTTCTCGAGACTGTAAAGTACTCTTCAAAATATAAAAGAAGCAAAAACAAAAAAAAAACTGTACAAAAAATTGAAATAAAAAAAGAAGAAAAGAAAAAAGAAAGAAACAAAAAAAAAAAAAAACTGAAAGCAAAAAAAAAAAATAGCGGGAGTTCCCGCGCGGCATTTGACAAGCCGCATATATTAAAAAGATATTTGTCAGCTATTGCTATTATTATATAGCTATTGCTTTGCTTCAAAAATAAAATTATATAGCTATTGCTTAGGTATGACTTTTTTTTAACATATACCTAAAACCAAAAAATATATATCATTTATTGATCGACTTTCAACTGTATTATTACTAAAAAAATATGTCCAACTCATGGCTCTCCAATACTTTTGATCACTTAAACCCAAAAACAAAAATAATACTACTAAGCTAAGATTGATTGCCCTATAATTTATTGTGATTATGATACCTAATTGGTAAATTCTTGGTTGTATATGGAAAAATGTGGGTAATTGTATTCCGCGTGATTTTTTGTTTTGAAATAACACCTTCACCATATTAATTGTCTTCCGTGTGATTTATTGTTTTGAAATTCTTGAATAATGATCCAATTATCGACATTTTTTACGTACAATTATCGACATTATATATTGAATACATTTTATAGAACATAAGTCACTAGATAATCATTAATCTGAATAAATTGAGTGATACAATGCAACATTAATCACACAGTAAATTAGGGTGTGAGTGCAAAATTTTATATCGAAAAAGTCAAAATGAAAATTTCATAAGGGGTTAAATGAATTTATTTATTTTTCGGGGAGTCAATTGACCCCTGAAATGTTTACGGGTCCACCATGACCGTGTGAGTCTGCAAGTTGCAAGTGTTGGAATAATGACATTCAAGTGTGTGAGAGTTACAAAATATATTTATATTTTGAGTCAAAATGTATTTAATTTTTAATAAAAGTTTTGATATGAATGGTTTTAATAACCAGTTATGATATAATAAAGTTGGCTTTTATTTATACATATAACCGTTTGTTTTATATTATGAGAGGTAATGACTATTAAAATTGGTTATTGAGCAAGTTAGTACAATATACTTTCACATGTATATATATTCAATATTCAATCCAATATTTTTGGTACGACATGGTAGAGATGGATAGGAAAGAAAGAAAAATGATTTTTTTTCTACTTGTTTTTCAATATTATTTTGGGCATATTGTTTATGAGGCTCCAACGTGATTCCGGCCTCTAGTACACTTGTCCGAACACGATATTGTGAAAACCTTGGGGAGTAAATCGGATATTGGGTTGCACCAGAGGTCCACCGGAATTTGCTTTCAAGGCAGTGGCTTTTGCCACGTCACAACTTCTCCTTTCTATTTCTAAAACTATTTATTTTAGGGTTAAATATGTTTTTAGTCCCTACAAAATTTTGCTATTTTGTTTTTAGTCTCTATAAAAAATTTTGTCAACTTTTAGTCCCTATAAAATTTCACAATTTTGTTTTAAGTCCCTATAAAATGTAAACTCGTGTATACCTTTAGAATTTTTGAATGATATTTTACATACACGTAAAAGATATTAAAAATATCTCCCTCACAAAAAATAAACTCAAAATTTGATTTCTAGGTTAGTATTTCCTTTAATTTGTTTATCGAATCTTTTGCACTTAAAAAATTTAGATTTAATTTATGCGTTGTTAAAAAATTCAAAGTTTTTCTAGAAGAGATGTTTATAATGTCCTCAACATGTATGCAAAACGTCACTCAAAAATTCAATGGATATACACTAGTTGGCATTTGTAGGACTAAAAACGAAATTTTGAAATTTTATAGGGACTAAAAACAAAATAGTGAAATTTTGTAGGGACTAAAAACATATTTAACCCTTTATTTTATCCAACTTTTCCAAAACAATTGAAAGCAAAATTGTATTTGAGTTTCTATTTTTATATATTTAATTGAAAATATTGATATATGTTTGTGATGAGATCTAAAGTAGATCTTGAAGTTTAGAATCATGAAATTTAGCAAATCAACAATTTTCTCACACAATCTAAATACCAACAACACAAAATCAAAGACACAAATGAAACAACACTTACTTGAAGGGAAGAAAATGCAAATATGGAAGAGATAGAAATGGAAGTGGAGAAGGAAGTCCACCACTTCTTCCTTGGGAAGATGATAAGGACAACACTATCCTTGAGCTCTCCTAGCCTCAAGGTTGTGTGCTCAAGGTTCTCATCTCAAGAAACCTTGGAGAATCTATGATGAACCTTCACCTACACTAGCAACTAGCCACTCACCACTCACTTAGGTCTTAGGGCACTCTCATGCTCAAAATGTAAAAGTGAATTTCATTCATCAAAGTTCTACCAATTACACTTGGAGTTCAATTATTTATATTGCGGGTTTAATGGAGCCTAGGCCCACACTCTAAAGTCCAAGAGAAATACAAAACAAGGCTTGGCCACAAACTAAATCTACTAGGCCATAGCCACTTAACCAATGTCAACATGACTCAAACAAAAGTATCTTTACAACTACTAAATGAAAATACAAGGCATAGGAAACACTAGAGTTGGTTATCTAGAAATTCCCTACTATTTACATGGTCACCTTCAATGTGGTCTTGTCTTAATGATTAAGTTGAACACATTGAAGTATATTCCATTGAATTCTTGTTGACTCTTTTTGGTCTTTATCTTTGTGATCTTCACCCAAACTCCATGCATGTGGGATCACATCAGTTTGTGATTTCTCTCCCTTGTAGTAGTTTGGAGAATCTACAAAAGATTACTTTCCGGTTCCTTCATCAAATGAATAGTCAAGCCCATTGGAGTATAGATGAAGTCTGATATTTATCTCTTAGTGTATTATCTTCCTCATCTTGGTTTGTAATAATTTTTGAACCCCACAATATTTGTGTTGGCTTTCTTGATATCATGTATATGAGTTGTGAATGAGAAAGACGAGCCTGGAGTCCAAGTAAGTGCCATGAACTCAAAATATTTACGCAATTGATTTTAAAGTTAGGGATGTGATATTATCATCTTGGTTGCATGGAAGTATTTGAAATTTTCTTATTGGTAAAAATATTGCTATGATTATCATGAAGAAATGTTAAAGTGGTAGTAAATATTTCATGATTTATTATGAAACTTTGGTATACTAGAAAGTGGTTCCAAATTGTGAGTATATTGGAAACTACATGTAGTTATGGTTTTATTTAAAAATTGTAGAACAACTTAAGAAAGGATTATACTAAAAGTATATATATATGCATGACTTTAGTCATTTATGTGTTAGAAATATTTTGTTAATATTTCAGAATAGTCTATGAACAATTTCATGTTTATACATGTATTTTAACTATTTGTGTCTTGATAAGAACCTTTATGTTGTTCCAGAATTTTGGACTTTTTGGTGATGACTCAAAATTAAAATAAAATTAAAGGCATGATTTTATAAATGCTATTGATTTTTATTTTTGGAGTCAAGTTTCGTCTTCAAATGGATGTATAAAACGGTTAATTTTGGGGGGGTGTTGTTTTGTTGGTGAATTTATATGGCCCAAATTAGTGTTTTATGTACCATATATACAAAATGATGGTTAACTTTTACATACTTGTGGGGAGAGCAATATTGATTGCACTCCATATACACCAAATAATATTTTTCAAGAGGAATTACTCTATATGTGGGTGTAGTTTTTGACAAGCTGTGGGTAATGTAGTTGAGTAATACAAATAAATTTAGTCTAATTGAGTAAAATAGCAATGAGAAGGGTATTGTGATTAAAATTCAGTGAATTAAATGATGAGTACAAGTGGGTACGTGTTTATTTTAAAAGGTGGTGCAATATCTTGAAAACTATCAAAGTATTATATATATATATATATATATATATATATATATATATATATATATATAGTCAGAGATTTCTAATGGAATATGATTCTGTAGTTCTTGAACTTGCTAGTCGAGATGCATACTGGTTGAGAGGTTTAACGACTGAGAAACCTTTGTGAAGAGACCTATATCACTCTAAGGTGATTCATAAGCATCAATTGATGTGTACGAGATAGTAGTGTGATCGAGACACTTAAAATGAGACCGTGTTTTGAGACACCTAATTAAATTGATGTTATTTCACTTGAGTATGTGAAAAGTGAAAAATGAAATTTTTGATCTTTTTGTGAAAAGGTTACCCAAGAAAGTTGTCTTGGAAATGAGGTTGCTTCACTTGAGTATGTGAAAAGTGAAACAACAATGAATTTTGTGATCTTTATGTGAAAAGATTACCCAAGAAAGTTGTATTGGAAATGTCGAGGTGGATGAGCTTTAAGCCTTGAGTGGAGGAAAATATGGTGGATACCCATTTGTGGTCAAACGAAGCCATATGGATACTCCAATAAGCACTACACTTTTCATCCCTATGGCGTGTTGTAGTGCTTGATGTGAGGTTGAGCCATGAGCACAACACCCATGTTAATAGCATAAACCGACAAAATACCGACAAATATGACAAAATCAAAGTCATTGGAATACCCCCTCCGGATCTGTAACGTTGACTCCCAAATCATTTATTGAATATGTAATGGATCGAAGTTGATTTGTCAAATCTGAACTAAACGAACATCACAACAAGAAGGGAAAGGAAAAACACCACATAGAGATGACGAACAAAAAACACTACACTTTAACGGCAAAATCAATGAAAAACACGAGACAAAAACTAGATCTATATAGTAATCGTTTATTTAGATAAAAAAGAGAAAACGCGATGCATAAAGGTTGTTCCAAGCAACAAAATGACCCAAAAGCACTCACTCATTATATTACTAGCAAATTTTTCATTGCTTGTGAGTGAGGCTTTTTATTGACATGGATTGCACGATTTAACACTAAGGTAAATTACAAAAGTTATAGCCATAGCCGGTATTACTATCAGGAATTAAAAAGTTGTGGTAGAAAAATGTAATAGGCGGGTATTTATTGTCGTATGCGGTGACTTTGTCTGGTATCCAACCATCGCATCCTTTTCTATATAGGAATAGTTTGCAGATTTTGTTGATACATGGTCCGTTAATCTTAAATTTAGTCGTCGAGCACCGCTCGAACTTCGCACCGACAACATTATCCAGTCGAGGAACATAAACCTGCGTAGAATATAAATTTCATTCATCGACATTCTCTAATTCTAACCAACATAATCGTGTTGAACTTCTGTGAAGTGTTTGCAGAGAATATTTTTTAAAAAACAAATAAAGTATTAATGAAAAAAAAAAGGAATGGTATCTACCACATGGTCACAGGCGTCTCCAAATTTAATACCGATTTGATCATTGGTATGGTGGGGAGAAGAAGTGCAGCTTGTATCTATGGTGACCATGTAAGAACACGTCTTGGGTAGTTTAGTCTGACTCTGCAGCAAACATGCATGAATGTTGCAATTTGAGAAGTATGAAAATTAGAAAGAAAAAAGTTTGAGGAATATGAAGTTAAAAGTAAATCTCAAAAAAGAAAAAGAAAAAGAAAAACAAGAGTGAGTAAGTGTGTAAAGTTTACTTCTTTTTGGATTTTGTTTAGCATGTATGATTCGTTCATTTTCATTTGAACCCGAGCCACTACTGTTGGGGTTGCTTGGCCCAACTGGGAAAAGCCAGCGATGATGCAGAAGAATGCGAGCATTAGAATCAAAGCTTTCATGGTTTTTTTTGCTTTGGTAATTAATTGGTTTACAACCTAATTTTCCTTTAGATTTCCAGCTATTGCTTTTATTATATAGCATTAGGCATAGCGCCATTTAACTCAATATTTTCCAGCTATTATTACTTTTATTATATAGCTATAGCTATTGCTTAGGTATATGACTCTTTTTAACATATACCTAAAAACCAAAAAAAAAAAAATTATCATTTATTGATCGACTTTCAAATGTATTATTACTACTTATCAAAAAAAAATGTATTATTACTAATAAATATGTCCAACTCGTTGCTCTTCAATACTTTAATCACTTAAATTACCCAAAACAAAAATAATACCTAATTAATTGGTAAATTCTTAGCTGTCTTTGGTAAATACCACATTTTTCAAAAGTAATAAGGCTCACCTTTATAAAAAGTAAATTTCACCTAGCCACTTGATTGATTTGTATATTTAAATCACATTTTTTTGGTTACATATATTTAGATCACATTGATAATAAACTAATGAGATGTTTGTGTCAAATTTTAAAAAATACAAGTTAATGTTGGTAAATTACCCACTTTTCCAAAGGGCAACTTAGTCTTCACCTACGTAATTTTAGAGTTTAACCGTTCACTTATCCGTCTCAGGTTGCTTTTAAAATTAATATAAGCATAAATGTGTCTTTACGCTGGCCATGAAAGTAATTAAAGGTTGATAAAAAATGAAAGTAATTAAAGGAAAAAATATACTATTACATGTGTCAAAAAAAATATACAGTCCTACGAAACCATAATGGCTTCTTAGAAGAATCAAAGGTCATAGGTGTAATTTCTCTGTTTTAAAGATCAACTAGTTGTTGATTCGGTCCATTCATTTATAGCCTATTTTCATGAAAACGACCTGAAAGATTTATTTAAAACAAAGAGTATTTGGAGTTGTAAACAAAGATAAGACACCCATGAGCACTTGGATGAGATGATAGAGGTTTTTTCCAACTTAACTAAGATCCTGGGTTCGAATCCAGTCTTTGACATGCTGCAGTGTTAAATCCTTGAGGTAGAGCTTTAATTGCTGCCCATTATGGTCCTACCCGACTCGAGGGATTAGTCTCTGTAATTGCGCGCAGATCATACCCGGTTTATACCAAAAAAGATAAGACAAGATAATGAGAAGCCTCATTCTGATCTCTAAAGCTAGTGATAAAAAAAATACTCACTCCGATCTCTTGATAATTGTCATATTTGGTATTTTATACGTATTATGAAAAATGTATAAATAAAAGGAAGAGAACAAACAATTTTACGAAATTAACCTTATATATTGATAATTGGTGTATTCACCATTATTATAAATACAAATTAGATGTTGCTTAGTGCGAAATTTACTCATAAGTATAAGTGAAGATTAGTCTTTTGTTGAAAGAGTTAGGATGTGGGTAGCTAATATTGGTCTGAACCAAAAATTAAATAAAAATTAGATGATATTGACTTGAGAGTGATGCGCCTAAAATTAATTAGAGTGTAAAACCAGTAAAATGTAGATTAAAATAGAATGTCACAAATAATTTTAGACAAACATTTTTGGTAAATTCAATAGTTATTTTGGGACGGAGGGAGTACTTACCTTGTTTAGTCTTGTTTAGGTTTCCAATCAGAAATGAGTAACTGTTTACGAAATGTTTAATTTTTTTTTGAGCGATCTATGTTAGTTTTTTTTTTAAAAAAGGGTTAATGTTATATACGTTTCTAGTCAAAAATGTTAATGTTATGAATATTTGGTGGATGTCTATCTACGCAAGTCCTTTTATTTTCCTAGGATACTCTCACAATTCTCATGCCTAAAAGACTTCCACTCGTTGTCTCTTAAATTTATAAGTTCGTGATATTATGTTAGATGTTATACTATACTAGTAAATTACAAGTCTTGTATTCTATAAATAGGACTCACACGTCACTAAGGACAGAGATTATAGACTTTGATTGTTGTTTGGGGAGGCATATTTTTTTTTCTTCCAATTATCTCTATATTATACTAGTAAATTACAAGACTTGTATGCTATGTACATTGAAGAGTTTTCTAGAAATGGTATGTTCCAATTGTCGCTCAACAAATAAAAAACCTATCTTTTTTTAGTTTAGCGCAGTTATTTCATTTCATTTCAATACCAACCTAATACACGAAGGTAACACATCAAACGAACAAGAACTAGCACTAGTACAAGTCACTCACCTTTGCAAGAATATGAACAACCTCATTTACGTGTCTCTTATAAAATTCTACATTAGAGTCTAGAAAATTTGAGCTAAAAATAATATATTTACAATGATCTATAATAGCTCCAAATTCCGATCTATCCATTTTACCGTAATGAAAACTATCGACTATGACTACGTTAGAGTTTTCTCCCACTATTGCTCAGCTGATTCTTCTTCTTTTTTCCCATACCAAGATGTTCCTGCTAATCGACATGCTTCATATATAAACACAAGCCCAGCGTAGGAACATAATAAAAATAAGGTCTATAAAACCATCATCAGCTTCCAATAAATAGCCACACTATATATATAGACACCCTTTACCCCAAAAGCAATTATAAGTGAAAAAGTACGAAAAACAAGTAAATTTGTTTTTCAAATAAAACTAACAATTCATTTTTTGAAATCGCTTTCGCAAGTATAAGGTGTCGTCCAACTCTTTAAATCATATATAAACGATTATAATAATATTAAAGACTAAAACATTGAAGCATTTCTTTCAATATAGTAATAATATTGATTTCAAATATAATATCGAAAATACAACCCAAATCCCAGTGTCACATGATCAGAGCAATTAACCTTTTAATTCAATAAACTAACTATGGAGTGACATCAACGCGCATAATCAAATCTCTCCTGCTGCACAATCCTAGGAGGCCACTCCAACGACACCTGGAACTCAATCTAAAAAGTGGTGCACGGGTGAGAAAGAGCATCCAAACCATATAAGGAACATAAGACCGAAACTAAAACAGCAAAGATTATCACATAACAAGTAGCAATTAACAATAGTGGATACAACTTTCATAACGCACATGCACAAATGATCCTTGATGAATCTTCAACCAATCCTAGTATCGCGACCTCACGTATGGTCCTAGGACTACAAGCATCAACAACAACGTCAACAGGATCAGGACAATCATCATCATTGACAACAACAACATCAACAACAACAACAACAACAACAACTATAGGACCAGGAAACACTGAACGGGATACCTTGCTTGATAACGCCCTATAGGGAACAACATCAATAGGACTGGGATACCTTGCCCGAACGGGATACCTTGCCCGATAACGTCCTACGAAGAACAACAACAAGAGGACTGTGAGGACCGGGAAACCTTGCCCGAACGGGATACCTTGCCCGATAATGCCCTACAAGAACAACAGGACCGAGACACTCGAACAGGATACCTTGCCCGATAATGCCCTAAAGAACACCCAAAGAGGACTATTAGGACCGGGATACCTTGCCCGAACGGGATACCTTGCCCGATAATGCCTTACTAACAACAACAGCAACGACGACGACAATAGCAACAACAAGATTGACACACATGGACCTAATCAGACGCGATATCACACAACGACAAGGACAACAACAATGACAACAACAGCTATCACCATAACCATTCACTGAGGTATGACTCGCCCATACTACGATGAGTCTTTGTCCATACTACGACAAGGTTCCTCCTAGAACTTAAACTACTAAGGTACTGCGTCCATACTGCAGCGAGTCTTTGCCCATACTGCGACAAGGTTAGTTAAACATCATTATCGTCGGCTTTCTTAAGAACTCCTAAGTCCGAATGTATCATCAACAACTAGGGGACATTTATTCTGTAATCATCAGCGAAGGATAACTTACCCATTGCGCAACAAGTCTCCGATAACAATACGCATGTATCAGTACACTCAATACCAACCAGCAATCACAACAAAAATTGAACGACAATCACTTAATAATCTTAGTGATTCCGAGTCGAACTTAGCTACATTAATCGTACAAAGGTGTCGGTCTAAATCTTAAACGATATTAACTTTAGACGTACCTATCATCCTAATCTATTAACACATTAGACACGAACTCATTCTTTAACTTTTATAACTAACTCTTCTTTCTCATTTAGGCAATTATAATTAATTATGAGTAACTTTCAAGCTTTGTCTACTTAAGTGTATCTAGGGCTCATTATCAATTGTTTATAACTTAATCAACTTCGTTAGTCTACTAAGCATTCTTCATCTAACTAGTACAAGGTCACGATTTAACTATGGTCACTCGTGTTATGTCTCGTGATTTACGTCTAGCTCGACATGTCTTTCTGTCACTAAGAATTATTCTCAAAGTCAATTATCATGTCTTCATTGTTATAATAATTACTAACTAATCACATCCCCGAGTCATTCCTTAGACCCAATCTTAATTAACCATTCACTACTATTTATCAATTGATCATTCAATATTATTTATAGACCATTTCAATTATTACAGCCATCCTCAATGATTACATTCATCCAAATATTTACGGTCATCCAAATTTGAAGTATTTACAGTCAACCAATTAGGAATAGCAATACTCAATACTATCTTAGTCCTATCCCCTATTTCCCTTATGGAAAAGAAACCCTTTCCCCCCTAACCTGATATCAAAGGGTATTCCGATAGCAAATCAGACCAATCATGAAATCCCTAGCGTGAATTAACTTCAGCGAGACAATGTTTGACTCGAACACGTACAGTTATTTAACATCAATAACGATAGTCTAAAGTCATACACCAAAAGTATTAAATATAATTAATCACTAATTAATTGGGTTTTTCGAAGTGGAGTACCTAATCGAAGACAACGTCAAAGGTCCGGAATCACATGCCGGAAGGCCATAGGCCTCTTAACGAATTTCAAGATGGCTTGTACATGGAATATAGAAAGCATAATGGAGCTTGTGGTGGCGTGTTTGAAGGTGACAACAGGGGGGTCATGGTAATCGCAACGGCGGCTTAGCTCACAAATTTGTTTGAATGAAAAACAAGGCACAAGGTTTCACCATCAATTTGATGAAAATAAGGCAAAAGGAGGTGAAGAGTCAAGTCTCGGTTAATCAAATCGTGCTGGCCGGAGTTGAGCTCTAACAGTGGCGGTCATGGAGATGGTCTCAGTCGTGGTGGGTTCGTTTGTAGTGGTGGTTTAGCCATGGAGGGTGAAGAATTGCGATTTGTAAGTGGTGGTGGCGTAGCTACAACTCGCAAAATGGCACCACCATCGGAGAAGCTGAGGCTATATTCAGAACCAGTGGTTAATTTCGAGTGAGAGTGTTGAGTTTCAAGGTTGGCCGTGGAGGGAGTACGAAAAGCGAGGGCTAGGAAAGTTGCCGGTTAGAGTTTCGCTGGTTCAGAGCTGGAGGAAGAAGAAGAAGAAACCGGGTCGGGTTTTGGGTCAGACCAAGTTTCGCGTGGGCTGGGCTGGGCGTTTAAGGGAATGGATCACAGGGGGGGTGCGTTTAGCAGCTGAACTGGGGGTGTATGCGTTAAAAACAGCTAAAAACCCTTTTTAAAACTTTATTAAAACTCAATTTCACTCCCACTATTATTTTAACACCTCAATAGTCTAAAATAACTTATAAAATAAATAACATATAAAATACTAATATTTATGAAAATAAAATAAATATCTAATAACACTCATATAATACCAATAGCATATAAAAATACTTTTAAATGTGATTTAAACTAATTTTAATAACTCAAACACAAAGTAATTTACTCAAATTGATTCAAAATAGTTCATAGAACAACACATACTATACGAACCACAACGCCCGAAAATTGAGCTGTTACAACCTGCATTCACTACAACAGATTTGGGGATGGGCAGCATTTTTTTTAACCATGAGCAGCGTTTCTGAGCGCTGCTAAATTTGGCGCTGGTGATTCCTCCCCAAAAATGGGCAGCTTTGAGAAGCGCTGCTCATTAATAGCCATAGGCAGCGTTTGAAGGGAGAAGCGCTGCTCATTCACCTAGCGCGTTTAGCAATGGGCAGCGTTTGGTAAGGGGAAGCGCTGCCCATTGCTAAACGCGCTAGGTGAATGAGTAGCGCTTGGTGGGAGAAGCGCTGCTCATTCACCTAGTGCGTATACCAATGGGCAGCGCTTGGTAAAGGGAAGCGCTGCCCATTGCTAAACGCGCTAGGTGAATGAGCAGCGCTTCTCCCACCAAGCGCTGCTCATTCACCTAGCAGGTTTAGCAATGGGCAGCGCTTCCTTCTGCCAAACGCTGCCTACTGCTAAAGAAGCTAGGTGAATGAGCAGCGCTTCTCCCTGCAAGCGCTACCCATTGTATAATTTTTTTTCTTTTTTTTTTTCTATTTTTATGTATTTTCCTTTTTATATTTGATAATTTCCTGGTCATATACAGCCAATTAATACCAATCCAATCCATTATATACTAACAACATATATATAAACTAGTTATATATCCAAATGTCCCAATATGATCACAAACCAAAACAAACTAGCTAACAAGTTATTATGTATCCAAAACTTAGCAACTTACAATATTAGCAAATTAATATGTATCCAAATCAAACTCTCTAACAATATGTATCCAAAACTAGCAAGCTACTTACAATATGTATCTAAATTAAAACAAGTTAGCAACTTACATATGCATGAACCAATTCATATTTGAAGATTCACTTCATGTTACCCATATTTGAAGATTCACCGGTGCACATCTCTCAGTACTATTACCCATATTTGAAGATTCACCTCTTTCCTCACCATGCATTGTCCAACAAGTGTAACTTTGATCTATTCCGTAACCCTTTAAATGTCCTGCCAACTCCTCTGCATTAACTGATTTTACATAACAACAACTCAAACAATGACACTTCATGTTACTAGAAGTCCCTAAATGTTCAACAACACACTTCACAAAATAATCCACTCCAGCAACATATTCCTTGGACAGACGATTGGCAGACATCCACTCTCTATCCATAATTTCCCAGTATTTATTTATAATAAAATCCTGATAAGAGAACTTAAAAACCTATTATAGGTGACAAACAACAAACAATTCGCATATTTAGGCATATTCGATTTTACTTTGCTAGTTTCATTCACCACACATATACAAGTTTGCATAACTTATATTCTTGTTCAAGTATAAAATATATAATATAAAAAAAGGTGATCTATTTCTAAAAAATAGTAATAGAAGAGTTTGCATAACTTATATATTTGATAGGTATCAGTCTTAGGTATCAAGAATACAAAGCCTACATATCAATGCAATATCTATGAAGAAATAATTCATCATGGTTCAATCAAAACAGTTATTAGCAATTGATTTTTAGAATCATTGTTGTTGCCAAGACTAAACTTCATCACAAGTTAGGTATCAATCTTTCATTTCAAGCACAACTAAAAGAAAAGGAACACATAAAAAAAATAAGAGAGGCAATTTCAGTTTTAAATAAATAAATAGTCACTCTAGTTTTAAGTAACAAAAGTACCTGAACAAGTGGAAGCAACAATGAACTCCAACCTAGGCGAACCACGCACTAGCAAATGAACCGAACTCTCAAACAACGAATGCAAAGCTCCGACAAAACAAACTCGCAAAACCTAACAACAATTCACATATTCAGCAACAATCCTCAATTTCTCATGTTTAGAAATACATCACAAGTTTCCCTTAACCTAGAACAACATTCAATTAACATGCATTTCACTAAATATCTCAAATTTATAAATATACAACACAAGAATCCCTTAACCTAGAGCAACATTAAATTAACAAGCATTTCATTTGGACATTTCAACAAACACTACACCTACATTTCCCCTCAAGTTTAGAAACACTTCACCCTTTCAAAGAACCAATCAACAAGCATCAAGTTTGAATCATCTAACCTAAGGTTTCAATGCCATTAAAATAACTAGAACAACAAGCAATCCTAATTTCAATCATTCATTTACAAAATTCTTCTATATATTGAAATTGGTATTCTTTGAGTCAAAAACACAAACACTTTAAATGCAAAGCAAAAGAGACAACACACAACAAAACAACCACATATACACAATGTCACAATATGATAAACCAAGTAAAACAACCACATATATCACAATAACACTTTAAATGCAAAACAAGAAATGAGTTTATGAGTTACCTTCAAAGATGCTTGGCTTGGAGATGGTTGAATATGTCACCAAAACAAAATGGCTTGAAGATGGTTGAGAGAGAGAAACGAAATGGAGAGAGTATGTGAGGGAGAGAGAGAGAGACGAAATGGTTGAGAAAGATAGAGAGAGAAACGAAATGGGTGGGAGGGAGAGAGTGGGAGCTAAAGAACGAAAGTGAGAGAGAGAGACCTTGGAGGGCTAAGATATTGAAAGAAACGAAAAAAAAGGGTAAAGGGCAGCGCTTTATACTTATAAGCGCTGCTTATAGTGGTACCAATGGACAGCGCTTGTTCAGAGGCGCTATAAGCAGCGCTTCTTAGGAAACGCTGCCTATTGCATAGGCGCGTATAAGCTATAAGCAGCGTTTATACACTAGGCGCTGCCCATTGCTAAGCCCGTTACAACTATAAGCAGCGCTTAGAAGACCAAGCGCTACCCATGCCTATTGCGTTCTATCAATACGTAGCATTTTTTAAAGAAGCGCTACTTATGGATGCGCTCTTTTCTTCAACATCTGGCGTAGTGATTTGCAGACCGCTATGACTTGAGCAATGGCAGTTTACGTCTTCAGTGCAGCGCTGCTACAGTTGCGATTTTGGTGAGAAAAGCATGCAAGGAAGGAAGGGAGAGGAAGATCACATAGAGGGTGGTGAAATGTTTTATAGTATTTCTATGTGAAGAAACACACGTTGTGCAGTTGCGGGCCTCGGACCCTAGGCTAACAAGTGGAATTTTTTAAAAAATACACATCATTAAAAATATCATAAAAAATAAATTAAATAAATACATGCCTCACATTTGTCTTCTACATGACTTATTGTTTTTTTTTTTGACAACTGTGTGACTTATTGTTTTGAAATCATTGAACAATGAGCCAACTATCTACATTATTGAATACATTTCGCACAATATAAATCACTAGATAATCATTAATCCGAATAAATTGAGTGATACAATGCAACATTAATCTCACAGTAAACTAGGGTTTGAGTGCAAAATTGTAAATCGAAAAAGTCAAAATGAAAATTTCATAAAGGGTTAAATGAATTTATTTATTTTTCAGGGAGTCAATTGGCCCCTGAATAACAACACATTGCAGAATCGCGCCATTATCAATTGAAGATTGTCCCGATATCATAGTACCTAATGCTTTTTGTTGCTAAAAAACTGAAACCAAATATGTATTTATTTAGTCACCGGCGCAAATTACTTCAAGTTTTGGTTACTATAAGAAAATGTTTTCTAACTAGACTTTAAGCAGGTGCAAAATAGAAACTTTTTAAAAATATTTACTATATAAATATTTGATAAAACAGACTATTTTTTTAATTTTATTTTTAACTCTTAGTTTTTGAAAAATAAAATATGAATAACAAAGATTAATTATGAGTTTAATTTATGTACACATACAGTGTATAGGCTTTTAGAAAGCAAATAAAGTATTGTTAAAGGGTTGCAAACAAAAGAAGAAAAAAAAGGTACCTATACCTCATTGCCATTGGCGTCTCCAAATTTCATATCAATTTGATCTGTGGTATAAAAGGAAGAAATGCAACTAGTATCTATGGTGACCTTGTATGGACAGGCCTCAACTAGTTTAGTATAATTCTGCAGTTAAGATGCATGCATGTTGAAATATGAGAAGCGTAATTATTAGAAAGAATAAATAACTAAACTCTCAATTTGGTCCATCAGCTATCATCCTCTCTCCAGTTTAGTTCCTAAACTATATAAATTGATTAAGTAGTACATCCCTAAAATTTTTTTCAAACAATTAAGTCAGCCCCTCTTTAAACGGGAAGGGTGATAGTTGAGGGACTATTTAATCAATTTAAATAGTTTAGTGATTAAATTGGAAAGAGGGCAATATTTGAGAGACTTAATTGAGGATTTACTTGAAAGAAAAAATTGAGAAATATGAAGTAAAAAGTCCATTTCAAAAAAGAAAGACAAAAGTGGGTGTATTAAATTTACGTGTTGTTGGGTTTGGTTCAACGTGGGAGATTCATTTGTTGCGTTCGAGCAAGTAATGTTCGGGTTGCCTGGCCCAACTGGGATAGGGCAACAATGATGCAAAAGAATATGAGGAGTGTTTTTTTTTTACCCCACCCTTTCACCCTATACCCCCACGAACCCTGCGAAAAGACGTAATTGCCCTTCACAAAATTTAAAAACCCAAACATACCCCACCTTTTAAATTCGCTAGGATTTATCTTTTAAAAGATAAATCCGTTTTCCGCTTTTTTTTGGAAATTGGATTTATCTTTTAAAAGATAAATCCGTTTTTGTCATTTTTAAAAGCGGATTTACATTGGGTGGGGGTTAAATCCGCTTTGTGTATTAAAAATAACTATTTTTTATTTAAGTTTTTTAAAAAAGATTATAAAAACACTACTAAAAATCTGTTAAAGAGTCAAAACTAATCTAAAAATTATAAAAACACCACTAAAAATCTAATAAAACCAAAATAAAATCATGCAAACTTTTTTAGATTTTTTGGAGATTATGAAAAATTTAAAAATTTAATAAAAAATAGTAAACGATTGAATTTGGGATTTTGAGCTCCCTATCTTGAAATAAGTCCCTTCTTCAGGTGTTATGATCCCTGATTTTCTTCGGATTTAATGGCTGTGGTTTCATTACAATCTGAGTAGGTTGTCCGAAAACCGATTTTTTAGCCTAAATTATTCACCCGACATACAACATCGTCGCGTGTTAACGAAATACACACTAAACAGAACCAAAAGACGGCTGATATTCATATCTATTTTATTTTATTTTATAAAAATTAATTTTAATTTTAATTGCAAATCGGATTTATCTACCCAATAGGTAAATCCGATTTGCAAAATAACAAAGTGGATTTAACCCCCACCTAAGGTAAATCCGCTTTGTTATTTTTGCAAATCGGATTTACCTATTGGGTAGATAAATCCGTTTTTGGGAAGGGGTATTTTCGGGTTTTAAAAATTGTGTGGGGTATATGGGATGTGGTGGGGGTATAAAAAAAAACCATATGAGGATTAGAATCGAAGCTTTCATGGTTTGCTTTGGTAATTAATTAGTTTAGTTTCATGGTCTGCTTTGTACCTCAAGAGAAGAGAACAAACGGAGGAGGATTGAGAAGACCACCTAATTTGCCTTTAGATTTTCAGCTTTTGCTTTTATTATATAGTATTAGGCATAATACTATTTAACTCAATGTTAACAAAAGTTATTAGCCAATTTAGTCGTTGAAATTTCACAAAAAGTTTAATTTAGTCTCTGACATTTACAATATATCAACTGAGTTCCTCACTTTTGCAAAAGTATTGTTTCAATTTAGTCTTTTTTTTCCAAAATAGAGAGACTAAATTAAAACACTTTTGCAAAAGTCGAGGAATAAATTGATATATTATAAATGTCAAAGACTAAATTAAAACTTTTGCGAAATTTCAGGACCAAATTGCTAATAACTCTTTTTTAAAATATACCGGAAAAAAAAATATGTGCTATTTATTGATTGACGTACAAATGCATTAGTATTACTAAAAAATATGTCCAACTCATGGTTCTCCAATACTTTAATCAGTTAAACTATCCAAAATAATAATAATAATAATAATAATAATAATAATAATAATTTAAAATTTATTGAGCTATAGTTTATTCTGATTATAACAATTAATGTTAGGGTTTAACCGTTCACTTCCCCATCTCAATTTGATTTTTAAATATTAGCTTAAACATGTCTTTACGCTAGCAGCAAGTAATTAAAGGAAAAAAAGGTTCTACGTCTTACGAAACCACAATGGCTTCTTAGAAGAGTCAAAAGTCGTAGATTTCCTCTATTTTAAACATCAACTAATTATTGATTTCGTCTAATCATTTAAAGAACTGATATTCAGTACGAAAAAATCGTTCGAAATGTCAGAAAACGTGAGAAGTTTTTAACTCCGGCCCTGCAGAACACTACACCACTACCCCTGTGTATTAAAATTTGTTGTCCTCATAAAAAAGAAATTGTTGTCACGTGAGTTTCTTTGGTTTCGTCCCGTACCAAACACAATTTCCCAATCATTTGTAGCCTATTTGCATGAAAATGATTCGAAAAATTCATTTAAAACAAAGATCGCTTTTGGATCTGTAAATGATCATAAGACAAGATAATCAAAATGTCGAAAAACCAGTAATAAGGAAATACTCGCTCCGTTCTCACAATAATAGTCGCGCTTGGTATTTCACACATATTAAAAAAAGTGTATAAATAAAATAATGAGAACAACAATTTTATGAAAATAACCTAGTTAATAACTGATGTATTCACGACTATCTTAAATACAAAATAGATAAAAATGACTTAGACTGATGCACTTAATATTAAGTAGAGCATAAAATTAGTAAACATAGACTAAAATATAATGTGACAATTATTGAGATAGGTGTCTTTGGTAATTTTGACAATTACTTTAGAAGGGGATGGGGGTAACTTACTCTCTATTTATGAGTCACTATTTACGAAATGTGTCATGCCACAGTTTAATTAGTTTTTTAATACTGAAAGCCAAAACATGGAACCACATTAATAGTGCTTTCTCCTTTTTTTATTTATCAAAATAGCATTTTCTCCTAAAGTGCTACTAAAAGCCAAAATACAAAACCACATCAGTAGCGCTTTCTTCTGAAGCACTACTAATTAAAACCAAAACACGAAACCACATCAGTAGCGTTTTCTCCTTAAGCGCTACTAACGGCCTAAAAAGGCACTACTAAAGGCTACTAAATGCCTAAAAAAGCGTTATTAAAGGCTAAATCTGTAGTAGTGTTTGATGGAATAATATTATACGTTTCAAGTCAGAAAAGATTCTTATTATGAGTATTTGGTGGATGTCTATTTGTATAAATCCTTTTATTTTGCTTAGGATACTCTCATAGCAACCATAAGTAAAAGACTTTCGCGCTCATCGTCTCTTAAACTTACAAGTTAATGACATTATGCTGGACCTTACTATAGTATAAGTAAAAGACTTGTATTTTATAAGGATCATATTCTTTATTGTAGTTTTATTTTTTCAGGTTTGTCTTTTTACATTTAATGTATTGAAATTATATTGTGAATTTTTCATGACATATTTATCATATTTTGTTTAGGTCTCTGTAAAATAATTTATTTGAAAAATACCCTTGCAATTTACTAAATCGCTCTATTTTAGTTCCTATATCAATCGAAGATTCATATCGCGCCATTATCAATTGAAGATTGTCCCGATATCATAGTACCTAATGCTTTTTGTTGCTAAAAAACTGAAACCAAATATGTATTTATTTAGTCACCGGCGCAAATTACTTCAGGTGCAAAATAGAAACTTTTTAAAAATATTTATTATTTAAATATTTGATAAAACAGACTATTTTTTTAATTTTATTTTTAACTCTTAGTTTTTGAAAAATAAAATATGAATAACAAAGATTAATTATGAGTTTAATTTATGTACACATACAATGTATAGGCTTTTAGAAAGCAAACAAAGTATTGTTAAAGGGTTGCAACTAGTATCTATGGTGACCTTGTATGGACAGACCTCAACTAGTTTAGTATAATTCTGCAGTTAAGATGCATGCATGTTGAAATATGAGAAGCGTAATTATTGGAAAGAATAAATAACTAAACTCTCAATTTGGTCCATCGACTATCATCCTCTCTCCAGTTTGGTTCCTAAACTAACAATTATTACAAACACTTATTTAAATGAATTGAGTATGTATTTTGGGTTAAGAAAAATGTGGTTTAAAAAACTAAAGAGGAGAAGTGTAAAATAAACTGATTTTTTAAAGTGATGAAAATAGTAAAAGAAACAAACATTCAATTTTTTTTAAAAAAGAAAAAAGGAATAGAGAATTGTAACTATTGGTTAGAAAATGTTTTTTTTTGGTATTTTTTAAGTCATAATTGAGAATTGAAGCTTTTGGATTAAAGAATATTTGTTTGTTGGTATTTTTTAAGTTATGATTTAATTGTTATTTTTTGAGTGTGCGTTGTCTTTAAGTCAAAGTGCATCTGACACAGTTATTATACTGATATTTTAGATTTAAATTTTACTAAGAGAAATATTTGTGATATCTAATTCAAGTGTATCTGACACAGTGTGTTCATCGACTTGGTGATTTATATAGTGACTAAATTAAAAGTTGTTCAGTGTGTTTGCTTTTTTCTGTAGCAATTCGGTGTGATTGCTATTGTAACATTAATTTATTTCAATGATTTGAATATATATTTTAGATTAAGAAAAATGTGGTTTTAAAAAATGAAGAGAAGAAGAGTGAATATAAATTTGAACTTAATGTTGTTATTTATTGGCAAAATTGTTTCCGAAGTTCCTTAACTTAATTCAAATTTCAATATAGTTCCTAATCTTTTTTTTTTCAAGTTTGTTCCTGTAAGTTTCAAAATGTTAACAGCCTTTGACCTTTTTTAAGTTTCCGTTTGACTCTGTTTAAAAAAGTCTACATGTCTCTTATGATCTTTTTAAAAAATTCTACATGTCTGTTATGATGATTATGTGTCTATTACGCAGTTCACGTGTTTCCATTATTCTGCTGACTAATCATTTTAGTTTTTTTCTTTCATTAAAAAAACCACTCTTGCTACCCAGTAATCATGTTTTTGTGTGTCTGCGACTTGTGAATTTATGGATTGTTTTAAGCGAATTTGTGGATTGTTTAAGTGAATAGTGCACGATGATTTTGTGGATATTTTAATTGAATTAGGAATCAAGTGTGTCAAGAGGCAAGCAAGAAAGCATTTTTGTTTTACCGGCAACAAATCATTTTTTAGTTGTGAACATTTATAAAATTTCTTACGTATGTTACATTTTTAGAGGCAATTATAATTACTTTTAGTTTTTTTTAGATAAGCAATACTTCATTGATAAAGCACTAGGGGTGCTCAAACCCAAACAAACAAGATTTACATATTGTTTAGCCAATGAAGTGGATCAAACCACCAAGAAGAAACATCAAAATTGAAATTACAATGGGATCTATAAACCAACAAACTCCAAGATAATTGCTTGATGCGAGAAATAATAGGATTAATGTTAGGCTCCTCGTTCTTGAAGATAAGTGCATTTCTAGCCAACCAAATGCTCTAACACGTCGTCAACCAAATTAAGTGCTTTGTTCTCCTATTCTTTTTCCCTTGACTCAACTTCCCCCACCAAATACAATGATCGAACAACAACAAATATAATTACTTTTAGTTACTTTTATGATGAAAAAAAAAGCAATTATTATTTTAATAAACAAAGAATATAAGAAATCCAAAAAAAAAAAGAATAAGAAGTGATTAATTTTGTATATGTTAGGTGAGGTGAGTCGAAAAGAGAAGATGTTATCAATAATTCAGTCTACGTATATGGTGTAATATTATTATTAACCTTTATTGTAAAACACGTTTTATTATATTTTAGTTACAACACTCACTCATTAGTATATTTTTGGAGTTCTCACCCAATTTTACATATTGCTTGTGACTTGTGAGTGAGACTTTTTGTTGACATGGATTGCAAGATCAACACTAGTCTACACAAAAGTTAGAGCCATGACCTTGGCCATCATCGGGAATTATATAGTGGTAGTAAAATGTAATATGTGGGTGGTTAAAGTCATATACAGTGACTCTATCCGCTATCCAACCACCGCGTCCTTTCCGTTTTACGAGCAGTTTGCATATTTTGTTCATACACTTTCCGTCTATCCTAAATCCATTCTTCGAGCACGGCTTAAACTCCGCATTGACATCATTTCCCAGTCGACGAGCAGAAACCTTCATCCAACATAGATTTCATTGTTATTCTTTAACTCCAACAACCATAAATGAGTCGAAGTTCTATTAAAGGGTTGTAGAGAACTGTAAAAAAAGGTTAATGTTGCTAACAAATGAATGAAAAAAAAAAAGGAAGATACCTACCTCAGTGCCATATGCGTCTCCAAATTTAATATCGATTTGATCTTTGGCATTGTAGGGAGATTGGCAACTGGTATATATGGTGACCAAATAAGAACAAGTCCCAACTAGTTTAGTATGATTCTGCAATTAAGATGCATGCATGTTGAAATATGAGAAGCGTAAAAATTGGAAAGGAAAAAATTGCGGATTATAGAGTAAAAAGCCCATTTCAAAAAAGAAAGACAAGACTAAGTGTATAAAATTTACGAATTGTAGGGTTTGGTTCAATGTGGAAGATTCATTCATTTTTATTTGAGGTTGACCCACTAATGTTTGGGTTGCCTGGCCCAACCGGGAGAAGGCAACGATGATGCAGAAGAATGTGGGGACTAGAATCAAAGCTTTCATGGTTTGCTTTGTTAATTAATTCGTTTAGTATTTTTTGTGCTTCAAGAGAAGAGAACAAATAGAGGGATTGAGTGGACCACCTAATTTATCTTTCGACTTGAAGCTTTTGCTTTTATTATATAGTATTAGGTAGAACGCTATTTACCAACATGATGTAGCACAAGTAATAGATACTTAGGTTCCTGGCCTTAACCATTTGGTCAAGGGTTCGATCCATTGCCGGTGTATGGAAAAATACCTGGTGGGAGAGGTCAACCCTTTAAATGGATCTCAGTATCTCGGGGGATTAGTCTCTGCAGTTGCACACGTAGGGGATACCTTGGTTTACCAAAAAAAGGTAGAACGCTATTTAACTCAATGTGTTTTAATAGCATTCAAGACTTTTTTTAGCAATGAGACAGTTTATTCCTTGAATTTTCACAAAAGGTTAATTTAGTTTCTGACATTTACAATATATCAACTTAGTTCTCGATTTTTATAAAAGTGTTTCAATTATTTAGTCTCTTTTTGCAAAATAGAGGATTATATCGATATAATAGAGAAACTGAATTGAAACAATTTTGCAACAGTGTATGAGTAAATTGATATATTGTTAATATCAGAGACTAAATTGAACTTTTATAAAATTTGAGCGACCAAATTGTATCATTTATCCATTGACTTACAAATTACAAACAAAAAATGTCCAACCCATGGTCCTCCAATACTTTAATCAGTTAAACTATCCAAAAACGAAATACTAAGTTAAAATTTATTAAGCCATATTAATACTAATAATTTATTGTAATTATAATACTTTTTTTCCGATAAGCATTGTGATTATAATACTTGATTTTAAAGTTTAACTGTTCACTTATCTGTTTCAATTTGATTTTTTTGAAATATTAGCTTAAATATGTCTTTACGACAACAAGTAATTAAAGGGAAAAAAGTTATACTACGTCTTACTAACCATAATGGCTTCTTAGAAGAGTCAAAAGTCGTAAGATTTCCTCTATCTTAAAGATCAACTAATTATTGATTTCGTCTATTAATTATAACCTATTTGCATGAGAACGATTCGAAAGATTCATTTAAAACAAATATTGCATTTTGATCTGTGAAAGATCATAAGGCTATATATATATATATATATATATATATATATATTTATCAAAACGTCAATAAGATTAGGCTTTTTCTCAACAAAAAAAATACTGATAAGTAAATACTCACTCCATTTTCACAATAATGGTCGCACTTGACATTTCACATATTTAAGAAAAAAGTATAAATAAAATGATGAGAACAACAATTTTACGAAAATAATTTGATTAATTATTGATGTATTCACGACTATCTTAAATACAAAGTAGATGAAAATGACTTAGAATCATAACTTAATTAGAGCATTGTTCTGGAGTGGGTCGAAGGCCCAATCCAGCCAAAGAGCTGGCCAAAAACGGCCCAAACAGCAAGCAGAAGACTAAATCAGATCTGGACGATCAGGATTAACCCGCGCTGATCCAACGGCTTGCCTAGCACGTTGACTCTATAAATACGGAACTGACCCCACGTGTCAGGTAACTTTTTCACCCTCATTGTTACTCTGCAGAAATTCCACCTCACTGACTTGAGCGTCGGAGTGACATTGCAGGTACAACCTGGTGCTCTGCGGATGACCAGTACCTGATTACCCAGAGGACCAGCACTCAACAGACCGACCCGTCACCTTGATCACAGATCCCTGCTCAATCTCAAGGTACGGTTCAGTGGCGACCTCAGTGGGAGCGCTCTATCCCACCAACGATCCTGATGCCTCCAAAGGCACCCCGAGGCGGACCACGGTCGACCCGCCTTCAAAATGTGGTCGACATCCCAGCTCGACCACCACCCATCCCAGGAAGACTTGAAGGCGATGATCCTCAGCCTGACCCGACCCAAGGGGTCACCGTCACCCTACCGGCAAACTTAGTCCAGGAACTTCGAGACCTACTCCGTGATCGGGAAGAGAGTTTGGCTCGTCAGAACGAACGTCTCACCCAAGTAGAAGAGCAAGTCGCATCCCGTCGGGCAAACACTGCACCCGAGCAACGGGCGATCCTGTCTCGAAGACACCGCTCACCACCTCGAAGACACCTGGTCCATCGATCCCCACCTCGGCATAGGGGACGAGGAGGAGGACCTCCATCAAACACGCCATCCAGCTCCGATTATACTTACTGGCCGGAAGAGTCGTCGCATCCTGAATCCTCCTATGATTCATCTAATTCACCCACTCGATCGCGAAGTCGATCCACCGAGCGGTATCCGCAGCACCATGCAAGGGAATACTCAGATGAAGAGCAATATGGTCATCATGGGAAACACCTTGAGAACCGACCGCGCCACAAGGGAAGAGTTGACATGAGCCTGGGACCCTACACCAGGAACATAGATGAATACCACATCCCCTGCTCCCTAGAAAAACCTCCTTCAGAGCTAAAGATGTACAATGGGGTCCAAGACCCAGACGCCCATTTGAAGCACTTCGACCTAATGATGAAATATCGGGGGGCAGCCGGACCGATTAAATGCAAAATCTTCCCCTTGACCTTGGAGGGATCGGCCTTAGAATGGTTCACAGAGCTACGACCAAACACCATATCCTCTTGGGAACAGATGGCCCGAGTATTCACTGCCCGCTTCACGACCTCAAGGGTTAAGCCTAAGTCCCAAGACATCCTAATCGCAATCAGGCAAAGACCCAACAAGTCTTTACGCAGCCACGTGGAACGATTTAACAGGGAGGCAGACCAAGTAAGAAACCTGGATGACAACCAACGATTATTTTTCTTAAGGACTGGGCTCCTCAGAGGAAGCCGATTCGAAGTGGAGGTCGGCCTCCACCAGCCAAGGGATTTAGAGACTTTTCTTCGAAGATCTCAAAGATTCATGAATTACGAAGAAAGTACTATGGCCATTGAAGCGGCAGAAGCAGGAATCAATCAAAGACCACGTGCAGAGCAAGACCAGAGACCAAGAGATGATTTCGGCCGACCACCCAGGGACCACAAGACAAGAAAATTTGCAGAGCGTACGAAGTTGAACACCTCCTATGCGAATATACTCGCCGAATGTGCTAACACCGAGTTCAGAGGCATCAAAAGACCAGAACCCCTCGTCCTCAAAGAGGGGCAGCGCCCGTCCAAAAAATACTGCAGATACCATAAAAGTAATGGTTGCATGGCCCTCAAAGATGACGTAGAGGCATTGATCAGAAAAGGAAAATTGACACAGTATGTGAAAAAGAATCTAGCAGAGGGCCGAGAGGACAAGCTGATAACTCTATTTTATATAGAGTTATTCGTGCTTCTACACTTAAATAATTGCCCATAATCAAGTATAATATGTGTTAAATATAGTAGTATGAATAAAATAAACAACATTCAAGGTTTATACTCATGACTTAGCATTTTGTATATATATTGGTATGTTTGATGTGTTTGTTCAGTGCACCTGCAGTTGATGCATCTGCACCGGAAAACAAGCAGTGCATCTGCACTAGATGCAGCTGCACCAGATTACCACAGTGCAACCAAATTTAGTGCATCTGCACCATCCTGCACCAAAGACAGAATTACTCCACAATGGAAGCACCTCAATTCATACCATGGCATAAATATCTCTATGACATCATGCTTAGTCACAAGTCACATGGAGGCACCATGGCAACTTGCAAAAGGATGCACCTGCATCGCATGCAGCTGCACTACATGCAGCTGCACCATCCTGAAAGGGAGGAAAAATGCCAACACCGGAAGCACCTCAAACTCAAAGAAGATAAAGACACCACAAGATGACATCATAATTGGTCACAAATCACATGGGTCACATGGGAACCTTTCAAAGGAGGTGCCTACAATATATGACCATTTGAAGAGTCATCTTATAAAGGACACATGGCTACACCTAATTGGACCATTCTTTGCACTTGAGTGAAAAACTCAAATGGCATCATCAACTTCTGAAAAGTAACCATGGTTAAGTTAAAGCAAACCCTCACTTGAAGGAAATCTCAAGGCCTATATAAAAGACTCAACTCTTCACTTGAAAGATATATAGATTTTTACATACTTACTTCTTGTTCTTTCTATTTTAGTTTTTTATAGTTTTCAAGTTTATTTTCTTGTAGTTCTTTTTATATTTTCTTAGTGTTAGAAATTAGTTGTAAGCAAATATATGCAAGAGTCTTTTAATTGTTGTAATTCTTACTCTTTTGAATTCTCTTGTACTTTCCTTCATTGCAACATGTTTTCATTCAATTATATTTGCTTTGATATGCTCATCATGAGCTAATTCCCTTAAGTTGGGATGTTCTAACTTTCCAATGATCTTTTGAGGAAAGTTATTGTGTTTTCAAGTGGTGTGCACTTTAGTTCTTGTGTTTAAATTCTTAATCTTGTTTAAAGGTTGATCACTTAGAACAAGTAGAGTTATATTCACTTAATTGGCTTATAACTAGAAATCAAGAACTAAGTAAGGATAAGTGTTTAATAAAGCTTTTTGTTAAACTAGTTTAAATGAAGTTAGCTTGTTAATTCCATGTTAATTCCTAACCTTAGGTTAACATAGTCCTTACAAGAGTGTAGTAAGATCTTAAGATACAAGAGTGTACTTATTTAGCAAATTGGATTATCTGTAAGGGGGCGAGAGAGGCACTGACAACCCTACTCTTTACCGCAAAAAAATAGGATCATAAGAGCTTGTAACGAAACTCTGAAGAAAGTAGCTGACCAGCACACACTGATGCAGCTGCACTAAGTGCAACTGCACCACAAGAAAACACAATACACTCAAAAGTGATTTAGCTTGTGAAGACATCTCAACTTTCATTCTCAACTGATTTCTTACACAATTTACTTGCTTTCTGTTTATTTATTTTCATTTCAACTTCAACCAAAACCCAAAAATCTGAATAGTGTAGTTGCACTAATTTGCATTTCTTTACAATAACATATAAGAGTTAATTCAATCTCTGTGGGTTCGATCTTTTATACTATAACTTGTGACTGTGTATACTTGCACGTATTTTCACACACCAAGTTTTTGGCGCCGTTGCCGGGGATTGTCATTAATTTTTGTTGTTTTAAAGATAGTAGATTAGTGTTTATTTTCTGTTTTGTTATTCTGGTATTTTGTTTTTCTGTGCAGAAACAGGTGCTGTTACACCTAGTGCATCTGCACTAGCTTATGCCCAGAGACAAACCACCAGAATTTGAGTTTAATCCAGAAATAGAAAGACAGTTTAGAAGGTTGCGAAGAATCCAAAAAGAAAGGCAGCAAAGTAGCAGAAATACCATGTCTCAACAAGGTGAAGGAGGAGGTACTGGATCACAACAAGGTCCTCAACCAGATCACAGGTACAGACTCATCAATATGGATCCCATAGGTATGATTAATGATAGAGATAGACCTATGAGAGATTATGTTATGTTTGATTATCAAAACATGCAAACAAGCATAGCAAGACCTCACATAGAGGCTATCCATTTTGAATTTAAACCTATGATGTTTCAAATGTTACAAACAATTGGTCAATATGGTGGATTTCTTCATGAGGATCCCCATGAGCATTTAAAACAGTTTTTAGAAATATGTAGTAACTTTATCATACCTGGTGTTAGTGAAGATGCATTTAGACTTAAGCTATTTCCATATTCTTTGAAAGATAAGGCTAAATCATGGCTAAATTCATTGGAGCCTAATTCTATTCATACATGGAATGAAATGGCTGAAAAGTTTTTGTCAAAATATTTTCCACCCATTAAAAATGCCAGAATGAGAAATGATATTACATCTTTTAGACAAAAAGAATTTGAATCATTGTTTGAAGCATGGGAAAGATGGAAAGAACTTTTAAGAAAATGTCCACACCATGGTCTTCCAGTCATTATTCAGATGGAAACATTTTATAATGGTTTGGAACCACAAACTAGAATAATGATTGATGCATCATCTGGAGGTGTTTTGTTAAATCTGTCTTATAATGAAGCATGTGAATTGATTGATAGAATTGCTACCAATAGCTCTAGTTGGCCTACTGAGAGGGTGAGTGCCCAAAAGAAATCATCAGGGGTACATGAAATTAGTGAAATATCTGCCCTATCTGCTCAAGTAGCCTCACTAGCAAATCTGGTTAAAAACCTTAACAATACTAGTGCAACTGCATCTAGTGCAGCTGCACCAGTAGAGAACACTGCAGCAGCAATAGAACAAGCCCCTCCAAGAGCTGTAAGTTGTGTTTATTGTGGAGGAGGTCACCTTTATGAGGAGTGTCCTAGCAACCATGTCTTTATAAATTATGTAAGTTATGATAAAAATAACAACCCTTACCCAAATACCTACAATCCAGATTGGAACAATCACTCAGATTTCTGGTGGGGGAACAATACTAGTGCACCTGCACCAAGTGCATCTGCACCAGTCACACCACCAGGATTTCAATCTCAGAACTACCAAAGACCACAACAACCTGCCAATGATAACTCCTTAGAAGCATTGCTTAAATCCTTTATAAGTGAAACTAGAACAGCTAGGCAAGCTCAAGATGCATCTATAAAGAATTTGGAGAATCAAGTGGGTCAATTGGCAACTGCTCTGTATCAAAGACCAACAGGTACACTACCTTCCAATACAGAAGCAAGTCCATCTCAAAGGCCTGATAAAGAGCAAGTAAAAGCCATCTCTCTCAGAAATGGGAAAGATCTTGCAGAACCATATGAGAATGAAGGTACAGGTAAGGGAGAAAAAAATAAAAATGAAAAAAATTCTCAAAATGTAGAAGCACCTGATGCATCTGCATCTCATGAAGTTCCAACTCCAAGGTTAGTTCCTGAATATCCTCCTCCTCCTTTTCCTCAAAGATTAAAAAAGGCACATGAGGAGAAGCAATTCAGTAAGTTTTTAGATGTTTTAAAACAATTGCATATTAATGTTCCCTTGATTGAAGCATTGCAACTAATGCCTAATTATGCTAAATTCATGAAAGATGTTCTTTCAAAAAGAAAAAGATTAGGTGAATTTGAAACTGTTGCTTTGTCAAAAGAATGTAGTTTGATTTTGCAAAACAAAATTCCAAGAAAATTGAAAGATCCAGGTAGCTTTACAATTCCATTTTCAATAGGTAATTACTATACAGGTCGTGCATTGTGTGATTTAGGAGCAAACATCAACTTGATGCCTAAATCTGTCTTTACACAGTTAGGAATTGGAAATGCTAAACCTACATCTTTAACATTGTCACTTGCAGACAGGTCAATAGCTTACCCAGAAGGAATCATAGAAGATATATTGGTAAAGGTTGACAAATTAGTATTTCCTGCAGATTTTGTTATCCTTGACTTTGTTGCAGATGAAGATGTACCAGTGATTCTTGGAAGACCATTCTTAGCAACTGGGAAAACATTGATTGATGTGCAAAAAGGAGAACTAACCATGAAAGTAAGTGATCAAGAGGTGAAATTCAATGTAATGAATGCTCTGAAATATCCTGCAGAGGAGAGTGAAGAATGTTCAACAATCATCTCTCTTGATCAACTGATGCAGAAGCAATTCCACAAACAACATGATCATCTGATGAATGCTTTAGCATCCAGTGCTCCTGCCTTGATAGATGAAGAAATTGAAGAAAAACATCCTCCACAAAATGAGCTAAAATTTTTTCAAGAAAATGAGAATTGTTATCCCAAATGCTTATTGGTTGGGGCATGGGATCACTTGCTTCCCTATGCCAAATACATGGGATTTCTAACAAAAAGAAGAAAGAGGAAGGATGATATTTTCTTCTTGTCCTATTATCCACCCTAACTTTGGTTTTGAATGACAAGTCTAGCTAAAGACTATAAAATAAGCGCTACTGGGAGGCAACCCAGATTTTTAGGACTAGTTGTGTTTTGTGTGTTTTTGTTTTTACTTTTGCAGGTATGAATGAATGGTCTTGTGCAGATGCTGTCAATTATGCAGAATTCTGATGCAGTAGCACTGTGTGCAGATGCATTAGTGGCTGAAGATATCTGCCACAAGACTTAGTCAGGCTGAAGACTCTTAAATCAAGCGCTTATGGGAGGCAACCCATGATTTTGAAGTATTAATTATGTTAGTTTTAATTTATGTTTTGAAGTATTTTGTATGAAAACAGGTTAAGAGAATTCCCAGTGCAGCTGCACTGCATGCACCAGCACTATCAAAATTTCAATGCTCCTGCATCAAACTCCACAACACACTGGGGTGAAAATTTAAATGCTGAGAAGAATGTTGCAGAGCAACCTGATGCGGGTGCACCTAATGCAATTGCATCCACCACCGATGTACCTGATGCAAGTGCAACTGGTGCAGGTGCATCCAAACCTGAGGAGCCCAAAAAGAAGAGACAGAAGGTGAAGCATTCTACAGTGAGGTCTAGCTTAAAGCTAAGGAATGTGGCATCAAAACAGTAACTATATTTGAATGTTGTTAACTATTTTGTTTAATTATGCTTTTATATTTTGCATTATGATATTTTGTGAACTAATCCTCCTCCCATGGTTTTTATTTTTAAAGAGCAGTGAGGACACTGCTCAACTTTAAGTTGGGGGGAGAAGTTAACTTATCATATTATGCATATGTGTTTAACTATAGTATGTGTGTCTGCTTTGATATATGTTTGTTCTTATATATGTTTGATATATGTTGTTCTTATATATGTTTGTTTTTATGAGTGTCTACATGTTTAAATGTGTGTTAGGATTTGATAGATTTGAAGCATGATCAGCTTAGAAATCTTTTTCACAATGCATCTCTTTGAACTGATTTTTAATGATGAAAGGAAGAAAAAGAAAAGAAGCCTTATTTTTCCTCAAATGACCAATTTTATTATTACTTTAACACATCAAAGCTGAGTTTTGAAAAGAACCTTGCTATTTAAAGAGCTATCTGATGCAAGAGGAATTTTTAGAAAGCTAAGGTCAAGACTAAATTTTTACTAAAAAAATAGAAGAGCATAAAGAATTAAGTTTGGGGGAGTTTCCATGAATACTAAGGCAAAGTATGAGGAACTTAAAGTAGTAAAAGCCATAGGTTATCAAAAGCTACTACAAAAAGTGTCAAATTGTTGTAAATAGCTATACTTACCTGAGTCATTAAACTGAACCTGTTCCAATAGTGCATTTGGTTTGTAAAAAAAAAAAAAAAAAAAATACAAAAGAAAGAAAAAGAAGAAACGAAAAGCAAACCAAAGAAAAAAGTATGCATAAGGAGGTCAGTGAGGAGGGCAGTATATGCTATAAGTCTGGAAATGTAGTATCAAGTGCACCTGCACTCATGTGCATCTGCACCGTTGCAAAAAGTTCAGTGCATCTGCAACTTGGTGCATCTGCACCAAAAGGAAATAACCACAAAAAAAAGAGTAGTGCATTGACTCAATAGTTTTGAAATACTCAAGTCAAAGCCCTTTGTTGTGCTTAGAGCCCCCCAATGCTTGAGGAAGTTGTTAGTCTAGTCTATATTTTGAAACATCTTTGTTTTGACCGAACGTAATCTAAATTTTTCAAAAGCTAGGAGAAACTTGTTACTTAGTTTTGGAACTGATTGAATCTCAGTGGGGCACACACTCACACAAATGAGTTTTAATAGCTTTGGATGTTTTGGAATTCAAAGGCACAAAGACAAAAGTTTCTGAAAAATGAAGTTCATAAGTTGCATTTATTGAAAATCATTTTACGAAAAAGATGTGAGCTGATCTGTTCTTCTTGATTGTAAAAGTCTTATTTGTGTTTTCTTTTTGTCATTGCTTGAGGACAAGCAACGAATTAAGTTTGGGGGTGTGATAACTCTATTTTATATAGAGTTATTCGTGCTTCTACACTTAAATAATTGCCCATAATCAAGTATAATATGTGTTAAATATAGTAGTATGAATAAAATAAACAACATTCAAGGTTTATACTCATGACTTAGCATTTTGTATATATATTGGTATGTTTGATGTGTTTGTTCAGTGCACCTGCAGTTGATGCATCTGCACCGGAAAACAAGCAGTGCATCTGCACTAGATGCAGCTGCACCAGATTACCACAGTGCAACCAAATTTAGTGCATCTGCACCATCCTGCACCAAAGACAGAATTACTCCACAATGGAAGCACCTCAATTCATACCATGGCATAAATATCTCTATGACATCATGCTTAGTCACAAGTCACATGGAGGCACCATGGCAACTTGCAAAAGGATGCACCTGCATCGCATGCAGCTGCACTACATGCAGCTGCACCATCCTGAAAGGGAGGAAAAATGCCAACACCGGAAGCACCTCAAACTCAAAGAAGATAAAGACACCACAAGATGACATCATAATTGGTCACAAATCACATGGGTCACATGGGAACCTTTCAAAGGAGGTGCCTACAATATATGACCATTTGAAGAGTCATCTTATAAAGGACACATGGCTACACCTAATTGGACCATTCTTTGCACTTGAGTGAAAAACTCAAATGGCATCATCAACTTCTGAAAAGTAACCATGGTTAAGTTAAAGCAAACCCTCACTTGAAGGAAATCTCAAGGCCTATATAAAAGACTCAACTCTTCACTTGAAAGATATATAGATTTTTACATACTTACTTCTTGTTCTTTCTATTTTAGTTTTTTATAGTTTTCAAGTTTATTTTCTTGTAGTTCTTTTTATATTTTCTTAGTGTTAGAAATTAGTTGTAAGCAAATATATGCAAGAGTCTTTTAATTGTTGTAATTCTTACTCTTTTGAATTCTCTTGTACTTTCCTTCATTGCAACATGTTTTCATTCAATTATATTTGCTTTGATATGCTCATCATGAGCTAATTCCCTTAAGTTGGGATGTTCTAACTTTCCAATGATCTTTTGAGGAAAGTTATTGTGTTTTCAAGTGGTGTGCACTTTAGTTCTTGTGTTTAAATTCTTAATCTTGTTTAAAGGTTGATCACTTAGAACAAGTAGAGTTATATTCACTTAATTGGCTTATAACTAGAAATCAAGAACTAAGTAAGGATAAGTGTTTAATAAAGCTTTTTGTTAAACTAGTTTAAATGAAGTTAGCTTGTTAATTCCATGTTAATTCCTAACCTTAGGTTAACATAGTCCTTACAAGAGTGTAGTAAGATCTTAAGATACAAGAGTGTACTTATTTAGCAAATTGGATTATCTGTAAGGGGGCGAGAGAGGCACTGACAACCCTACTCTTTACCGCAAAAAAATAGGATCATAAGAGCTTGTAACGAAACTCTGAAGAAAGTAGCTGACCAGCACACACTGATGCAGCTGCACTAAGTGCAACTGCACCACAAGAAAACACAATACACTCAAAAGTGATTTAGCTTGTGAAGACATCTCAACTTTCATTCTCAACTGATTTCTTACACAATTTACTTGCTTTCTGTTTATTTATTTTCATTTCAACTTCAACCAAAACCCAAAAATCTGAATAGTGTAGTTGCACTAATTTGCATTTCTTTACAATAACATATAAGAGTTAATTCAATCTCTGTGGGTTCGATCTTTTATACTATAACTTGTGACTGTGTATACTTGCACGTATTTTCACACACCACAAGCCGGTAGCCAGATCACCTAGGAAGGGTAAGGCACCAGCTGAAGAAGTCGCCAAAATTGTCGAAGAAGGTGACGATGAAGAAGATATGGTGGACACCAGCAAGTCAAAGGGGAGACCAGTCGCATTCGTGATCACAGGAGGAATCCCTTCAGACGCCTCAACCAACAAATCAATCAAAAGAAGATGGGATGAGATCATGAACATTGCCTCGACCTCGACCCCAAGACCCCTTTCCAAAAGACCACCCATATCTTTTGGGGATGAAGACCTCATTGATGGGGCTCCCAATTATGAAGTGCCACTCGTAGTGGTAGCAGTCATGGCAAACATGGAGGTCAGACGCATACTGGTTGATCAAGGGAGTTCAGCAGACATCATCTTCGAAGATCTCTTAGACGTCCTGAAAATATCAAAGGAAGACCTGAGACCATACAGAGGCACTGTGTTGACCGGGTTCAATGGAGCGTCGACCACCCCAATCGGACGGATAGAGTTAATGGTCACCTTCGAAGATGACACAAAAGAAAGACCCCTCTGTCGAACAGTCAGAATAGATTTCATTGTGTTACCATGCAAGTCCATTTATCAATGCATCATCGGACGACCAACCTTGGCCCAATTGGAAGCTGTTCCATCCACAGTCCATCTAAAGATGAAATTTTATACTAAGACTGGGCAGGTCGCCACCCTCCCAGCAGACCTGTTGTCCGCAAAGCGGGCGTTCCTTTTATCTTTGAAAGACAAAGGCAAGAATGTCGTGAAGGAAATAGAAAAGGTAATGAAGGGAGGTGAGCACATAAACGTGGCCGACCTAGACGCTCGATATGACCCCGACAGCGAGGAAGAAGAAGATGACGACCTCCTGACCAGAGAGCTAAAGAAAAGAATAAAGCGTCCGGAACCCGATGGAGAATTCACACTGGTCCAGTTAGAGGACAACCCAGAAAAGTGCGTGAAAATCGGGAACAACCTCCCCACAGAAGTACGGGAACAGCTCGAGCTGTGCCTAAGAGACCATGCTGACCTCTTCGCTTGGAGCGCAGCTGACATGCCAGGAATTCCGCCAGAGGTGGCTTGCCATCACCTAGCTGTCGATCCAGAAGCCAGATGGGTGGTCCAAAGAAGAAGGGTACAGAAAGAAGAGAAAGCGCAAGCTGCGATTAAAGCGGTTGACGATTTACTCAAGGCTGGTTTCATCAAGGAAATCAAATACACAACATGGTTGTCCAACGTGGTCTTAGTTAAAAAAGCGAACGACAAGTGGCGGATGTGTGTTGACTACACAGATCTCAACAGAGCCTGCCCAAAGGACTCATTCCCAGTCCCTAGCATAGACAGATTGGTCGATAGCGTAAGCGGATTCAAACTGTTATCCTTTTTGGATGCCTATTCGGGGTACAACCAGATAGCCATGCACCCCCCCTGATCAAGAGAAGACTGCTTTCATGACGGAAAAGGGCAATTTTTGCTATCGAGTCATGCCCTTCGGTCTAAAGAATGCGGGGGCAACATACCAAAGAATGATGAACAAAGTGTTTCATGCGCAAATAGGCAGAAATGTGGAGGTCTACCTAGATGACATGATAGTCAAGAGCAAGGAAGACGGTGGACATGTGGCCGACCTGAGAGAGATTTTCAAAGAAGCAAGAAAAAACTCACTTAGACTCAATCCCGAAAAGTGCACCTTCGGCGTAAGGGCTGGCAAGTTCTTGGGATTTTTTCTTACTGAAAGAGGAATCGAGGCCAACCCAGACAAGTGCAGAGCAGTGACCGAAATGAAACAACCAACAACCAAGTCGGAGATCCAGAAACTGAACGGCATGGTGGCCGCCCTCTCACGCTTTATAGCAAAAGCCGCAGACAAGTCGCTACCACTATTCAAGCTGCTAAAAAAGGAATCTGAATTCACTTGGACCCCTGAGTGTGACCAAGCACTGTATCAACTCAAGACTGCTCTGCTTCAACCACCCATACTGACCACCCCGAACCCAGGGGAAACACTATACCTGTATCTGTCCATTACCGATGAAGCTTTGGCAGCAGTGCTGGTGAGAGAAGAAGGTCCCAAACAAAACCCCATCTACTTTGTTAGCAAAGTGCTCCAAGGACCTGAGGTCAGATACCAAAAGATAGAAAAGCTGGCGTTAGCACTGGTAGTAGCTGCAAGGAGATTACGACCATATTTCGTAGCCCATCAAATTGTCCTGAGAACAGATCAACCCATAAGACAGATCTTACATCGACCTGACTTGGCGGGCAGGATGATCAAGTGGGCAGTTGAATTGTCTGAATTTGGGATCAAGTACGAGGCCAGATCGACCACCAAGGCTCGATGGACCCTGCATGTGGACGGTTCATCCAATACCAAGGGCAGTGGGGCGGGGCTGATCTTGGAAAACAACGAGGGAACAACCATAGAAGTATCACTCACATTCTCATTCCCCACATCCAACAATCAAGCGGAGTACGAGGCGTGCCTCGCCGGACTCTTGCTCGCCCTGGAGTTCAATGTCAAACGAGTCGAACTTCACTCAGATTCTCTTCTAGCAGTATCTCAGATCAAAGACGTCTATAGTGCAAAGGACACAATCCTCCAACAATACTTGAGCAAAGTAAGAGAGTTACTAGCGAGGTTCGAACATGCAGAGGTCAAACATGTCCCGAGGACAGAAAATGTCAGAACAGATATCTTGTCAAAACTCGCAAGTACCAAGAACCCGGGAAATCACCGCAGCGTGATACAAAAAACGCTCTCAGTACCCAGCGTGCGACTTGAACAGGCCACCCTAGATCCTGATGTCTGCATGATCACCCTAGAAAAGAGCTGGATCGACCCCATCTTCAACTACATCAAAGATGGAGAAGAGCCGAGTAATGCTAAAGAAGCAGCCTTGGTGCGCAGACGAGCGTCCTCCTACTCAATCATCGGTGAACAACTCTATCGAAGGGGGTTCTCCATGCCACTATTAAAGTGTCTGCATCCTGATGAAGCCAGTTACGTACTTAGAGAAATTCACGAAGGGATTTGCGGCAATCATTTAGGAGGGCGAGCACTAGCCAAGAAGGCATTGAGGGCATGCTACTATTGGCCCACAATGGAGGAGGATGCAAAATCCTTGGTAAAAAAATGCGATAAATGTCAAAGACATGGGGACATCCACATCGCTCCCCCAGCCGAGCTCAACAGTATGACTGCCCCGTGGCCGTTTGCCTGGTGGGGGATCGACCTGCTCGGACCATTCGCGGTGGCCCCCGGACAGCTGAAATACTTGGTGGTAGCAGTAGACTATTTTTCCAAGTGGATTGAGGCTGAACCCTTGGCAACTATAACTTCCAAAAACTGCCTCAAATTCTTTAAGAAGAACATCCTGGTTCGCCTCGGCATTCCAGAGGTAGTCGTGTCCGACAACGACACCCAGTTCACCGACAAAAAGTTCCAAGAATCATTGGTCGAGCTCGGGGTCAAACAACGCTTCTCGTCAGTGGAGCACCCACAGACCAATGGACAAGCGGAGGCCGCAAACAGGGTGATCCTGGAAAATGGGCTGAAGAACTTCCCTACGTGCTGTGGGCATACAGGACGACCCCCCCACTCGACCACAGGGGAGTCGCCCTTCAAGATAGTCTATGGAACGGACGCTTTGATCCCAGTGGAAATAGGTGAGCTCAGTTGGAGGACAGCTAACCCAAAGTCATCAGGTGAGAATGATCAAGTCTTAAGAGAAGAGTTAGATCTGGTTGAAGAGTTGCGAAGTAAAGTGGCACTAAGAGAAACACTGGTCAAACAAGGAATGACAGCAAGACACAACACCAAAGTCGTCCCGAGAAGTTTCGAAGTCGGGCAGTTGGTACTTAGAAGGGCTGACATCGGAAAAAGAAACGCGGGACAAGGTAAGCTTGCTCCCAACTGGGAAGGGCCCTATCGCGTCATCTCAAGGACAGGCAAGGGTGCTTACTCATTACAGACTTTGAGCGGTGGAGTGATCCCAAGTACTTGGAATGCCATAAACTTGAGGAGATACTTCATCTAGTACACCACCTTGTAAACACTGAAAATTGACATATGTTCAACGAATGAATAAAAAATTTTCCGTCTCATATAGACGAGGCATTTCTTAACATGTTGTCTTACTTTTATACATTTCTTACGTGTTTTGTCTTAATTTTATGGGACATCCCACGAATGAACCGAAGACATCCACCCCGCTACGCGAGTTAAGATCGAACCGAGCTCGGTAAACTGCGAAGCATGGGTTAGCTTTAAACGAATTAAAGTAAAAACGAAGCGACCAACGACCAGTCGCACCCCTAACAGCGAGCTAAATCTAAGTAGGAGCTTGGTAAGCTGCTCGAAAGGGAGAGATCGAGGCATGACCGATAAAAAGGGGTCGACTAGATCCCAAGACCTCGAGAGCCCACCGAAAGGGGCAAGCAGTTCCCGAACGATCAGGGGGAGACCACCCAATCAAACATTTTATAAACATCGAAAACATAAAGCAGCGATATTAACAAGCGAAGTCACCCTAAAGAAAGCCGAGCTCCACAACAGTACGAATTACAAAATAAAGGAGCAACACGATAATACGAGTTACAAACAAAGAAGCAGCATGATAGTACGAATTACAAAATAGAAAACGAAACACACAAACAATAGCAACAAGTAAAAACAGCTCATGCTGAAAGGGGCCAAACAACCATATCCTTGCTAATCACTCTCCCCTCATCGTCCGTCTGCGCAGGCCTCACGATGCGGCCATCCTCCACGAAATGAGAGTACTGGATAACCTCACGATCGAACTCAATCTCAGGCTGCATACACTTAACTTGACGGAGAGCCTCTTCAAAACGCTCCTCACAAAAACCCACTACCTAATCCTTCAAATCCTCGTGATCATTGACCGCCCTATCCCTCTGACTCTCAACTTCGACAAGTCTTTTATTCAACATCTCAATCTGACTAGACAACTTAGCAGTCACGAACTTAGACTTGGTCTCAACAACACCTCGAGCGGCTACAGCCTCATCCCGCTCCCTCTCGAGATTGACCGCAGAATGCTCGACCTCACCTAACCTCTTCTTGGTCGATTCTAACTCCTCCCTTAGCTCTGAAAGGATGTCAAGACACGCATGAAATTTGTCAGTTTTATCTTCTAAGTCTATCTCTAACCACAAGTTTTGATGGACGAGTTTAATACCTTTGCGTCGAACCTCCTCCTCCTCCTTAAAGCGAGAAAGCTTGCGATCGGCCGCTTTGGGCAACTCGGCCATGAAGAGAATGGGATTCCGTTTGAAACGTTCCATATCCGAATCAGTGAGATTCTCTAAATCAAGGGGCGGGGGCGGCTTCCTTAATTGTTTTTTCGGATGAACCTCGGCGACATCTACTGTAACCACATCAACAGATCGCTCCTTGCGTTTTTCCCCATCTCTCTTCCTCCTATCATGGGCACTAGGCCCCCCACCTCGACCGGGGGCAATATCGGCCTGAGCAGTCAACCCCTCCTGTGAAGGAATCAGAGGAGTCGAAAGAGGAGAAGTAGGCTTCCTCCCCTTCTTCGACTGCTGGAACAAAGCTTTGAAACCAGCCTGAGACATCTCACCTGCAAAAATAAAAGAGAAGAAATGATCAGATATACATGGAAAAAATTATCGTAAGCATGCAAACTAACAAAAAGGTCGACATATGACTAAACAAAAATGAAGAGCGAGTTCAAAGAGCTAAGAGCAACCTTGACGCTCCTGGTGTGTGAAAATAAGATAACATTATGCGCAAGTATACACAGTCACAAGTTATAGTATAAAAGATCGAACCCACAGAGATTGGATTAACTCTTATGTGTTGTTTGTAAAGAAAGGCAAACTAGTGTGACTACACTATTCAAAATGTTTTGGTTTTGGTTGAAGTTGAAATGAAAATAAATAAACAGAAAGCAAGTAAATTGTGTAAGAAATCAGTTGAGAATGAGAGTTGGGATGTTTTCACAAACTAAATCACTCTTGAGAATATTGTGTTTTCTTGTGGTGCAATTGCACTTAGTGCAGTTGCATTAGTGTGTGCTGGTCAGCTACTTTCGTCAGAGTTTCGTTACAAGCTCTATATGATCCTGTTTTTTTGCGGTAAAGAGTAGGGTTGTCAGTGCCTCTCTCGCCCCCTTACAGATAATCTAAGTTGCTTAAGTAAGTACACTCTTGTATCTTAAGATCTCTACACTTTTGTTGTAAGGACTATGTTAATCTTAAGCTAAGAATTAACATGGAATTAACAAGCTAACTTTATTAAAACAAGTTTAATAAGAAGCTTTATTAAACACTTATCCTTACTTAGTTCTTGATTTCTAGTTATAAGCCAATTAAGTGAATATAACTCTACTTGTTCTAAGTGATCAACTTTAAAACAAGATTAAGAATTTAAACACAAGAACTAAAGTACACACCACTTGAAAACACAATAACTTTCCTCAAAAGATCATTGGAAAGCTAGAACATCCAAACTCAAAAGAGTTTAGCTCATGATGAGCATGATAAAGCAAATATAAGTGAATGAAAGCATATTGCAATAAAGAGAAGTACAAGAGAATTCAAAAGAGTAACAAATGGAAAACTCTTGCATATATTTGCTTACAACTAATTTCTTGCACCTATTAGCTCTTTGAAGAAGTGAAGAAAGAAGTTGTCAATTTCCTCTTACCTTCCTCTCAAACTAACACTATGAAACTAAAAGAAAATAAAACTTTAAAACTAAGAAAAACTAAAATAAAAAGATTATATGATATATGATATGATTCTCTACAATTTGGAATATTTTCAAGTGAGGAATTTGAGTCCTATTTATAGCCTTGGAGATTTCCTTCATGTTGAGGTTTCCTTGCTGAGTTAAGTTAACCAAACCATGGTTACTTTTTAAAAGTTGAAGATCAGCTTGGCTTTCAACACTCATCCTTAATTTGAGGTCCAACAAATGGTTGCCACATGTCTTGTAAGATAGATCTTTGTGAAGCCTTTTTGATTGTAGGCGCCTCCTTTGCAAGTGGCCATGTGTTCCCATGTGACTTCTGAGCAAGCAGCAATCCAACTAAGCATTATAGCAATGGTATGAATTGAGGTGCTTCCAATGTGGGGTTGTGAGCTGCTTCGGTACAGAGTGGTGCAGTTGCACCAAGTGCAATTGCACTGCCTGGTGCAGTTGCATCAACTGGTGCAATTGCACTAAACTGCGGCTGCACTGAACAAACACATCAAACATACCAATATACAATAAAATGCTAAGTTATGGACTTCTCTTATCTGTAAACCATAAATGTTGTTATTTTATTCATACTAACATATTTAACATATAATAGACTTGATATTGGGCATTTATCTAAGTGAAAAAGCACAAATAACTCTATATAAAATAGAGTTATCACACCCCCAAACTTAAATCGTTGCTTGTCCTCAAGCAATGACAAAAAGAAAATACAAATAAGATTTCCAGAATTAAGAAGAACAGATCAGCTCATATCTCTTTCACAGAATGTTTTTTTTTTTTTCAATAAATGCAACTCATGAACTTCATTTTTCAGAAACTTTCGTCTTTTATGCCTTTGAATTCCAAAACATCCAAAGCTATTAAAACTCATTTGTGTGAGTGTGTGCCCCACTGAGATTCAATCAGTTCCAAAACTAAGTAACAAGTTTCTCCTAGCCTTTGAAAAATTTAGATCACGTTCGGTCAAAACAAAGATGTTTCAAAATATAGAGTAGACTAACAAAAGTCCTCAAGAGTGGGGGCCTTAAGCACAACAAAGGGCTTGGATAGAGTATTTCAAAATGTTGAGTCAATGCACTTTTTGTATTTCTGGTGGTTCTTTTTCTTGATGCAAATGCAGTGAGTGCAGGTGCATCGTTTTTCTGAGGTGCAATTGCACTAGACTTTTTAACGGTGCAATTGCACTTAGTGCAACTGCACTTGATTTTTCTTTTCAAGACTTCTAGCTAATATTGCCCTCCTCACTGTCCTCCTTATGCATACTTTTTTTCCTTTGGTCAGTTCTGTCTTCTTTTCTTCTTTTTCTTTTTCTTTGAATTTTTCTTTTTCTGACCAAATGCACTTATTGGAACAGGTACAGTTTTATGACTCAGGCAATAAAGCTTTCTTTCATTTTGAGTTCTTTTGGTAACCTATATGTATTGACTACTCTAAGTTTTTCATACTCAAGCCTTTGTATTCATAAAAATTCCCCCAAACTTAATTCTTTAAGCTCTTCTATATTTTTAATAAAAATTTATTTTTGACCTTAGTTTTCTAAAAATTCCTCTTGCATCAGATAGCTTATCACATAGCAAGGTTCTTCTCAAAAACTCAACTTTGATGTGTCAAAGTGATAATAACTATGGTCATTTTTGGAAAAATAAGGCTTCTTTTTCTTTTTTCTTTTGTTCATCATTAAAAATCAATTCGTAAATTGCATTTTTCTTTAAGTTTTTGAAAAAGATACTAAGCTGATCATGCTTCAAGATTCATCAAATCTTCAAAATATTAGTTAATTAAATACTTTGTTAAGTAAATCTAAAACAAATTAAAACATGACATTTATTAACAAAACACACATAATAGACACAATAACTGAAACAAACACACATAAGATAAATACTAACACATGCATGAAAAGTTTTGATGTTCTCCCCCCAACTTAAAAGTGAGCAGTGTCCTCACTGCTCTTAAGTTGAGTTTTCAAAAGAAATTTGTTCAAAATGGGGGAGGGGGGTTAATACATGTGGGATTAAAACAGATAACACAGTTATATAAGTTCATAAAGTATTTGAAAATATAAAAACAACATTTAAAATTACTCGGGTTTTGCTCCAGATCTGAGTCTGTTGCTAGCCCTTGTTGCTGCTCTTTTGACTTGTAATTTCTTTGGCCTTTTTGCTGCTGCTGCCTTGGATGCAGTTGCTCCAGGCTCAGTTGGTTTTGTTGTTGTCTTTTCTGCTTCAGGTGGTGCATCAGCACCAATTGTTTCTGTTGGTGCAGTTGCACCAAGTGCAACTGCACTGCTCTGATCAGCAACTTCTTGTGGTTGCTTCTCCTTTGCAGCAGTCTCTTCAGTGGTTGATTTTTGACCTCCTTCTTTCTCCTTGGCTTGTTGTTTTTGACCTTCCTCCACTTCCTTTGCGTGCACTTCAGATGTTTCTTTAGCCTTTCCTTTTTCACCAGATTTATCCACCTCCTTTTCAGCTTCACCTATTGTTGAGGTTTCCTGAACAATCCCAGCTGCCTCAGCAATTCCCTTAAGCAGTGTTGCAGAATCTTCTCTTCTTTTATCTGCTAGCTCTTTGAGCACTACTGCAATTGTGTTTTGCACTTGATCTGATGTGAAGAGAGATGCTGTTGGAATATGCTGGGGTGCAACAGCACATGGTGCAGTAGCATCAGATGCAGTTGCACCAGCTGCTGATACTTCAGGACCTCCTGTTCCAGTTTTCTCCCCTGGTTCTTCATTAGTAACCTGCACATTTGCTTTCAAAATTTTGGAGTTAGTTGGAACAATAGTGTCAGCTTGAGTGGTTTCTGGTTGTGTTGGTGGTGTTGGTTGTTTTGGAGTTGGTGATTTGTGTTGTGGTGATTGAATTGGTGAAATGGATGGGGATTTTTCTTGTTCAGGGGTGATTTGGGTTTGTTGCTTGGATGGGTTTATTGGAGTGAGAATTGGTTCTGCTTGTTTTTTAGCAGCCTTCTTCTTCCTTAACATTTCCTCCATGGTCAAATCTAAATCAGATATAGTTTCATCACTTTCCTCATCTTCATTTCTCTCCATTTCTTTCACTATTTTAACAGTTTCTGGGTCAATATCAGTATCCTCCAAGTCTTCATCCAGAACTTCCTCCAATTTTTTCTTCTTTCCCTTTCTTTTTCCTTTGGTCTCCTTCTTTCTTTTCAATACCTTCTTCTTCTTTTCTTCTTTTTCACTCTCCTCTTTTTCCTGTTCCTCTTCTTCTTTATCTACTTCTTCTTCAAATACCCATGATGGAAACTCTGGGGTGTCTAACACTGTGGGTAATTGAGAAATTTCCAAAAGCCTTTGTTGTAGCCACTCATGTTGTTCTTGTTGGAATTTCCAAACAGCTTGGTGCTTTTGCACTAGGTGCTCCTGCATCAAGTTTGGTTTTTCTCTTGCAGCTCTTCTTTCTTTCAACTCTGCAGATAAGGCTCCAGGTGGAAATTTTCTGTATTGATGTTCTTCAACAGTGATATGAACCCCTTGCTTCATACACAGTTCAGTAATCAAACATGGAAAATAAAGGAATCCTTCTGTTTTTTCTGAGCAATCTATGATTTCCTTGTTGATAATTTTTCCAATGTTTACATTCTCATCAGTCAAAATTGAATCAAGAATGATCAATCTATCTTTAGAGACTGTGTAAGCATGTGAAGTGGGCAAAATGGAGCAGTTTATGAATGTGTGCCAGTTTCCTAACTCAGGGATGAGATATTTGGTTTTCACCTTAAACTCAGTGTGAGTGAACTTTTCCCATGGAGCATTAGGTACTGCTACCCTAGATTTAATGATCTCCATTTGTTTCTTCCCGTAGGTTTCCATTTTTTCATCAAAATTAGGACCATTATAGAACAGATTATAATGATCATTCAGTTTCTTTTCATCAAAAAAGATTTTTCTACCCCTAACAACAGAGAAGTTTTGAAATTTACCTCCCTTGCTATTCAGAATTCCAGCATAAAATTCTCTCACCAGTTGCTCCAAGTAGTAAGCCCTATGTTGAATGAATAGATCCCAGTGTTGAGCATCAACGGTTGCTAAGAAATTTGGATGTGCCCTCATCAGATTGTATCCTCGTTCTGGCCAGAATTTCATCTCCCAGAAGTGTGGGTTTGCCACATCAAGTGTAACAGTGACTGATGCAGTTGCACCAGAAGATTTCTTTGATGGTTCTGCACCTGCGTTCTTGCCAGAGGACTTTGTTGCTACCTGTTTGCGTGCCATTGTGAGAGATTGGGTTTTGAATTTGTTGAGAGGTTGAAGATGAATCAGTGTATGAATTTGGGAATTTTCTGAGAAAGAAGAGATTGTGAGACGTGGTTACTGTTTGTGTATTGAAAGAAGTGGTGAACGGTTACTTTTGGGTTAGTGGGATGGTTTAATGAGGTAAAGGTATGAGTGGAGGTTGATTTGATGGATGTTTCTAGCCGTTAGGCTATGTGGGCTAACATGCAAGGCTACACGTGTCTGTTTAGGTGAATCCACACCATTTAAACTGAATTACGTTGTGTTGTGCTGGCATTTTACCAAAATCATCCTCCCTTTTTGAAATTGTTGGTGCAGTAGCACTGGAAAGTGGTTCGGTGTAATTGCTCTTGATGAGTAATAAGTGCAGTTGCACCTGGTGCAGTTGCACCAATTCCTGTTTTTCTACATAACACTAAAAAAAAAAACATTAATTTGCACAAAATATTAAATATTTATCAAAAAATTATGGGTTGCCTCCCATCAAGCGCTTGTTTTAATAGTCTTTCAGCCTGACTTTCCCATGTTTATTAAGGATTTTCAAAATGTGTGGTGCTTTCATCTTGCACCACTTGTTCACCAAAATACATTTTGACTCTTTGCCCATTTACCTTGAAAGTGGTATTTGAGGCTGCATCATAAAGATCAACTGCGCCATGAGGATAGACTTTAACTAATTTGAATGGTCCTGACCACCTTGATTTTAATTTTCCAGGGAACAATTTCAACCTAGAATTGTATAACAGAACCAATCCTCCTTCTCTAAGTTCTCTCCTTTGGATCTTCTTATCATGCCATGCTTTGGTTTTAGCTTTGTACATTTCTGCATTCTCATAAGAGAAATGCCTAAATTCTTCTAATTCATTAAGCTCTAAAAACCTTTGTTTTCCTGCCCTAGTGAGATCAAAATTCAGCTTTTTAATAGCCCAATATGACTTGTTTTCTAACTCAATAGGCAGATGGCATGCTTTGCCATAAACTATCCTATAGGGGGACATACCTAATGGAGTTTTAAATGCAGTTCTGTATGCCCATAATGCTTCATCTAAGTGTAAGGACCAATCTTTTCTTGTTGGTCCAACCATTTTTTCAAGCATTCTCTTAATTTCCCTATTAGATAATTCAGCTTGTCCACTTGTTTGTGGATGATAGGCTGTAGCTATCTTGTGTTTGATCCCATATTTTGCAAGAAGTTTTTCAATAAGTTTATTGCAAAAATGTGAGCCTTCATCATTGATGATTGCTCTTGGGGTGCCAAATCTTGTAAAAATGTTTCTTTGAAGAAATTTGCTAACTGATTTGGCATCATTATTTGGTAATGCTACTGCCTCTACCCATTTGGACACATAATCAACAGCTACTAATATGTAATTGTTGCCAAAAGAAGGTGGAAAAGGACCCATGAAATCCATGCCCCAAACATCAAAAAGCTCAATTTCCAAAATATTAGTTCTAGGCATTTCATGTTTTTCAGAAATGTTTCCACTTCTTTGGCATTTGTCACAGGTTTTGACCCAATTATAAGCATCTTTAAATAAAGTGGGCCAGAAATAACCTGACTGCAATGCTTTAGCTGCTGTTCTGTTGCTTCCAAAGTGACCTCCATATGGTGCTGAATGACAGTGCAGAAGCACTGCTTGCTGCTCTGATTCTGGAATGCACTTCCTCATTATTTGATCTGGACATATCTTATACAGATAGGGTTCATCCCAATAGTATTGCTTGATTATGTGGAAGAATCTCCTTCTTTGTTGATAGCTCATGTCCTTTGGTACAATTCTACTCACAAGGAAATTGACTATGTCAGCATACCATGGTGCAGTTGCACTTGGTATAATTGCACTGGCTGGTGCAATTGCACTTATTGCACAAGCACTTATTGTATTATTGGTAATTGCCAACAACTTTTCATCTGGGAAATTCTCCTTGATTTCTTGTGTACCTGCATTTTCACTTTCTAATCTAGATAAATGGTCAGCCACTTGGTTCTCCACCCCCTTTTTGTCTCTAATCTCAAGATCAAATTCTTGAAGGAGGAGAATCCATCTAATTAGCCTTGGTTTTGCATCCTTCTTTGCAAGCAAATACTTGATGGCAGAATGGTCAGTATAAACAATAACTTTAGTGCCAATCAAGTAGGATCTAAACTTATCAAATGCAAATACAACAGCTAATAACTCTTTCTCTGTCACAGTATAATTCATTTGAGCTTCAATAAGTGTTCTGCTAGCATAATAAATTGAGTGAAAGATTTTGTCATACCTTTGCCCTAGGACAGCTCCTACTGCAAAGTCACTAGCATCACACATGAGTTCAAAGGGCCTGCTCCAATCTGGTGTTACTATCACTGGTGCAGTTACCAGTGCCTTTTTAAGCTTTTGAAATGCTTCCATACAGAGTTCATCAAAGTGAAATTGTGTATCTAATTGTAAAAGAGTACACAATGGTTTAGAAATTTTTGAAAAATCTTTGATGAATCTTCTATAGAAGCCAGCATGGCCTAAGAAGCTTCTGATTCCTTTGACAGTTGATGGAGGTGGTAATTTCTCAATGACCTCAATCTTGGCCTTATCCACTTCAAGACCTTTTTTTGAAATTTTATGTCCAAGCACAATGCCTTCTTGTACCATGAAATGGCACTTCTCCCAATTGAGTACTAGGTTGGTGTCTTCACATCTTTGGAGAATTTTTTCTAAATTTGATAAACATAATGGAAATGTTTCTCCAAAAACTGAAAAATCATCCATAAAAACTTCCATTGATTGCTCAATGAAGTCAGAAAATATAGACATCATGCATCTTTGAAATGTAGCAGGTGCATTACAAAGTCCAAAAGGCATCCTTCTAAATGCAAAGGTACCATAGGGACATGTAAAAGTGGTTTTTTGTTGATCCTTAGGTTCTATTGCAATCTGATTGTAACCTGAATAACCATCTAAGAAACAATAAAACTCTTTTCCTGCTAATCTATCTAACATTTGGTCAATGAAGGGTAAAGGAAAGTGATCCTTCTTTGTGGCTTTATTGAGTTTTCTGTAATCCATACAGATCCTCCAACCTGTGACAGTCCTAGTTGGAATCAACTCATTCTTTTCATTGGCTATTACTGTCACACCCCTTTTTTTAGGAACACATTGTACAGGGCTAACCCATGCACTATCAGATATGGGGTATATGATTCCAGCATCTAGCCACTTAATTATTTCTTTCTTTACAACCTCTTTCATTATTGGATTTAGCCTTCTTTGTCCTTCTATGTAATTTTTAGAATTCTCTTCTAAAATTATCCTATGCATGCAAATTGAAGGGCTAATTCCTTTTATGTCTGCCATTTGCCAACCTATAGCTTTCTTATGCTTTTTTAAAGTACTAATGAGATCATTTTCCTGTTCTAATGATAGCTCAGATGATATGATAACCGGAAGTGTATCACCTTCTCCTAAGAAAGCATATTTTAAATGTTGAGGCAGTTCTTTCAATTCTAATTTGGGAGATTGTTCAATTGAGGGTAAATTTTGTTTAAGGTTAGGGTCTTCTAAATTAAGAGATTCATAAGTTCTAGCCCATACCTTAGGTGTTGGTTCTTCCTTTGGCAGTATGTCTTTTTCCAGCATTTCTTCTTCAGGAAGTGCATTTGCATCAGGTGCAAGTGCACTGGTAAGATGATCATACTGCTTGTTGAACTGCTTTTGCACCAAATATCAAGAGAGATAATTGCTGAACATTCTTCACTTTCCTCTGCAGGATAATTCAAGGCATTCATTACATTGAATTTCACCTCTTGATCATTTACTCTCATGGTTAGTTCTCCTTTTTGCACATCAATCAATGTTTTCCCAGTTGCTAAGAATGGCCTTCCAAGAATAACTGGTACTTCTTCATCTGCAACAAAGTCTAGAATAACAAAATCTACAGGAAATACAAATTTGTCAACCTTTACCAAGATATCTTCAATGATTCCTTCTGGGTAAGCTATTGACCTGTCTGCAAGTGACAATGTTAAAGATGTAGGTTTAGCATGTCCAATTCCTAACTGTGCAAAGACAGATTTAGGCATCAAGTTGATGCTTGCTCCTAAATCACACAATGCACGACCTGTATAATAATTACCTATTGAAAATGGAATTGTAAAGCTACCTGGATCTTTTAATTTTCTTGGAATTTTGTTTTGCAAAATCAAACTACATTCTTTGGACAAAGCAACTGTTTCAAATTCACCTAATCTTTTTCTTTTTGAAAGAACATCTTTCATGAATTTAGCATAATTAGGCATTAGTTGCAATGCTTCAATCAAGGGAACATTAATATGCAATTGCTTTAAAACATTTAAAAACTTACTGAATTGCTTCTCCTCATGTGCCTTTTTTAATCTTTGAGGAAAAGGAGGAGGAGGATATTCAGGAACTAACCTTGGAGTTGGAACTTTATGAGATGCAGATGCATCAGGTGCTTCTGCATTTTGAGAACTTTTTTCATTTTTATTTTCTTCTCCCTTACCTGTACCTTCATTCTCATAAGGTTCTGTAAGATCTTTCCCATTTCTGAGAGAGATAGCTTTCACTTGTTCCTTACCTGGCCTCTGAGATGGACTTGCTTCTGTATTGGATGGTAATGTACCTGTTGGTCTTTGATACAGAGCAGTTGCTAACTGACCTACTTGATTCTCCAGATTTTTAATTGAAGCTTCATGAGCTTGCCTAGCTGTTCTAGTTTCACTAATGAATGCTTCATGGGTTTGCCTAGCTGTTCTGGTTTCATTAATGAAAGATTTAAGCAAACCTTCTAAGGAGTTATCTGTAGTAGGTTGTTGTTGTTGAGGCCTTTGGTAGTTCTGAGATTGAAATCTTGGTGGAGGGGTTGGTGTAGTTGTACTAGGTGCAGGTGCACTAGTATTGTTCCATCTGAAGTTTGGATGGTCCTTCCAACCAGCATTATAGGTATTGGAGTAAGGGTTGTTATTCCTATTATAACTTACATAATTTACAGAGACAGGGTTGCTAGGACACTCCTCATAAAGGTGACCTCCTCCACAATAAACACAACTTACAGCTCCTGGAGGGGCTTGTTCTACAGCTGCTGCAGTGTTCTCAACTGGTGCAATTGCACCAGATGCAGTTGCACTGGTTGTGGTGAAGTTTTTGAACATGTTTGCTAGCGAGGCTACTTGAGCAGATAGGGCTGATATTTCACTAATTTCATGTACCCCTGATGATTTCTTTTGGGTACTTACCCTCTCAGTAGGCCAACTAGAACTATTAGTAGCAATTCTATCAATCAATTCACATGCTTCATTATAAGACAGATTTAACAAAACACCACCAGATGATGCATCAAGCATTATTCTAGTTTGTGGTTCCAAACCATTATAAAATGTTTCCATCTGAATAATAACTGGAAGACCATGGTGTGGACATTTTCTTAAAAGTTCTTTCCATCTTTCCCATGCTTCAAACAATGATTCTTGGTCTTTTTGTTTAAAAGATGTAATATCATTTCTCATTCTGGCATTTTTAATGGGTGGAAAATATTTTGCCAAAAACTTTTCAGCCATTTCATTCCATGAATGAATAGAATTAGGCTCCAAAGAGTTTAACCATGATTTAGCCTTGTCTTTCAAAGAATATGGAAATAGCTTAAGTCTAAATGCATCTTCACTAACACCAGGTATGATAAAGTTACTACATATTTCTAAAAACTGTTTTAAATGCTCATGGGGATCCTCATGAAGAAATCCACCAAATTGACCAATTGTTTGTAACATTTGAAACATCATAGGTTTAAATTCAAAATGGACAGCCTCTATGTGAGGTCTTGCTATGCTTGTTTGCATGTTTTGATGATCAAACATAGCATAATCTCTCATAGGTCTATCTCTATCATTAATCATACCTATTGGTCCCATGTGAATGAATTGATTTCTGTGATCTGCTTCAGCATCTCCTTGTGATCCAGGACCACCTCTGACTGAGGCTGGTCTTGAGCCTTCTCCTTCACCTTGTTGAGACATGGTATTGCTGCAACTTTGAAGTCTTTGTTTCTGGAGTCTACGCAACCTTCTAAACTGTCTTTCTATTTCTGGATTTAAATCAAATTCTGGTGATCTGTCTCTGGGCATAAGCTAGTGCAGTTGCACTAGGTGTAAATGCACCTGTTTCTGCACAGAAAAATAAAATACCCGAATAACAAAACAAATAAAAAAATAAACACTAATCTACTATCTTTAAAACAACAAAAATTAATGACAATCCCCGGCAACGGCGCCAAAAACTTGGTGTGTGAAAATAAGATAACATTATGCGCAAGTATACACAGTCACAAGTTATAGTATAAAAGATCGAACCCACAGAGATTGGATTAACTCTTATGTGTTGTTTGTAAAGAAAGGCAAACTAGTGTGACTACACTATTCAAAATGTTTTGGTTTTGGTTGAAGTTGAAATGAAAATAAATAAACAGAAAGCAAGTAAATTGTGTAAGAAATCAGTTGAGAATGAGAGTTGGGATGTTTTCACAAACTAAATCACTCTTGAGAATATTGTGTTTTCTTGTGGTGCAATTGCACTTAGTGCAGTTGCATTAGTGTGTGCTGGTCAGCTACTTTCGTCAGAGTTTCGTTACAAGCTCTATATGATCCTGTTTTTTTGCGGTAAAGAGTAGGGTTGTCAGTGCCTCTCTCGCCCCCTTACAGATAATCTAAGTTGCTTAAGTAAGTACACTCTTGTATCTTAAGATCTCTACACTTTTGTTGTGAGGACTATGTTAATCTTAAGCTAAGAATTAACATGGAATTAACAAGCTAACTTTATTAAAACAAGTTTAATAAGAAGCTTTATTAAACACTTATCCTTACTTAGTTCTTGATTTCTAGTTATAAGCCAATTAAGTGAATATAACTCTACTTGTTCTAAGTGATCAACTTTAAAACAAGATTAAGAATTTAAACACAAGAACTAAAGTACACACCACTTGAAAACACAATAACTTTCCTCAAAAGATCATTGGAAAGCTAGAACATCCAAACTCAAAAGAGTTTAGCTCATGATGAGCATGATAAAGCAAATATAAGTGAATGAAAGCATATTGCAATAAAGAGAAGTACAAGAGAATTCAAAAGAGTAACAAATGGAAAACTCTTGCATATATTTGCTTACAACTAATTTCTTGCACCTATTAGCTCTTTGAAGAAGTGAAGAAAGAAGTTGTCAATTTCCTCTTACCTTCCTCTCAAACTAACACTATGAAACTAAAAGAAAATAAAACTTTAAAACTAAGAAAAACTAAAATAAAAAGATTATATGATATATGATATGATTCTCTACAATTTGGAATATTTTCAAGTGAGGAATTTGAGTCCTATTTATAGCCTTGGAGATTTCCTTCATGTTGAGGTTTCCTTGCTGAGTTAAGTTAACCAAACCATGGTTACTTTTTAAAAGTTGAAGATCAGCTTGGCTTTCAACACTCATCCTTAATTTGAGGTCCAACAAATGGTTGCCACATGTCTTGTAAGATAGATCTTTGTGAAGCCTTTTTGATTGTAGGCGCCTCCTTTGCAAGTGGCCATGTGTTCCCATGTGACTTCTGAGCAAGCAGCAATCCAACTAAGCATTATAGCAATGGTATGAATTGAGGTGCTTCCAATGTGGGGTTGTGAGCTGCTTCGGTACAGAGTGGTGCAGTTGCACCAAGTGCAATTGCACTGCCTGGTGCAGTTGCATCAACTGGTGCAATTGCACTAAACTGCGGCTGCACTGAACAAACACATCAAACATACCAATATACAATAAAATGCTAAGTTATGGACTTCTCTTATCTGTAAACCATAAATGTTGTTATTTTATTCATACTAACATATTTAACATATAATAGACTTGATATTGGGCATTTATCTAAGTGAAAAAGCACAAATAACTCTATATAAAATAGAGTTATCAGCTCCCAATCACCCGACAAGTAAACAGCCCCAAGAATGCCCTTGAACTCATCAAGATTCTTAGCCCGAGCAAGATGTCTACACTCGAATTGCCGATGTGGGAGCCAAGAGGCCATAGTCTTCAAAGCACGAAGACTCTTCTCATCATACTCGTCGAGTTCCGTAGTCGTCCGATACGTCATCGGCAAATGGTCATAATGAGAATAGGTCCACCCTATGGGAAACTTCGTGCCGAGCACCTCACCTTCCTCATCTAGTGAAGCAATGAACCTACAAGCCGCATCATCGACGGGAACAACCCAGACATATGCCTGCCTCCAAGGTTTGGCCGATCCACAATATGGCTTGAAGAGCTTAGGAGCATCCTGCCTCTTCTTGAAGCTAACTTGTTCATGCCGCCTGGGCTCACTACCCATCTCATGAGTCCTACTCAGCTCAAAAAGTTTGAAGAAAAGACCAATAGAAGGCTCTCAATTCAAAGCGGTCATCAACCCCTCGAAAATCTTTACAAATGCCCACGCGTTGATATGAAGCTGCGAAGGGGCAAGCGACAGATACCGAAGGATCAATCTCTGGAAATAAGTAAAAGGCGGCCTAACCCGAATATCCCTCAGTATGCTGGTGAACATGATAAATTTCAGGGTACGAGGTATAACGGCAGCATGCTCACTTGCCTTAGGACCCTTAACACGCCACTCTTGGCCCCTTCGCCCCACCAACCTAGAAAACCACTCCTCCAGTTCGTCCCCACGCACGATGGTAGATCGAGTTTTGAGCAACTTAGCAGATACCCAGGAACGATCCGGGTTGATATGACCATTCCAATCAGGCTCCACTCTAGAGGCGACTGCGGTCCCGCCCTGCTCAAAGGTGTCATCCGCATCTCCAAAAGAGTAAGACTCTTCCCCTCCTTGGGACGACTCCCCAACCAAAGTAGAGGGTCCCGCAGAAGAGGAAGAACTCCCCGAAGAAGAACTCCCCGAAGAGGAGGAACCCCCCGAAGAAGAAGAACCGTCGGAACATGAAGAGCAAGGGGCACTCATAACCACAGTAGCGGATGAGCGAGTGGCACACTCAGCGATACTCCCAGGGGGACCTCCAGGCTGACGTCGAGTCTGCTTAGTACGCGCCAGAACCCCAATCGAAACACCCTGCAAGGAAGGGGCCAGGAAGTCAGGACCACCCTAGATGGTTCGTAGAAGGGGGCGACAAGGTCGACCCCGGGCCTGACACCCCCTCCTCGCTCTAACCAACCAAAAGAAAAACAAAAGACGGGGCTAAGATCAAAAATCAAAGAACAATGAGCAAGGAATTAGGGAACTTACTTTTCAACAAAAAGAAACACCACACGGGCAGTGGGCAGGTACTGACAGAGACCAAAGACCGCTCTGGGGGTATCACCAAACTAGGACACCAATATGGAAAACAGCTCGATAACCAGTCGATCTCAGAAGATAAAAGCTATGTTGCAAATCCAAATGAGGAAGAATGAGCTCTTATATAGAAAATCTAAGGCAAATGAAGTGACAAGGCCTTCCACTTGGAGTATCAATAGCAAACTCGAAGGACGCGAGAGATTAAATCGCCCCTATTTAAGGAAAAAGAAAAAACCATGAGCATCACATCAAGTCAATGACCAACAAGGCAAATTGCTAAATAATGGATACCAAGAGCACTTACCGTGGGAATGGATCAACACCCCCTCAAAATCCAACCATCGAGTCAAAAAAGATATCGACCTCGACGTGACGAAAAACGACAAAAATAATTTAAGTCATTTGCACCCTACTCACACCAAAGCATCAATCGAAGTAATAGAAAAAGAAAAGAAAGGCAACGTACCTGGGTCTCGGGTCACCCGAAGCACCTGGGAAACACTTGAAGAAACCTGATCATGGGTCGCTCACCGAAGCGCCTGGGGAAACAGCTCGTGGGTCGCTCACCGAAGTCCCTGAAGAAATGGTGATCGTGGGTCGACCGAAGAGCTTGGTTTCGCAGGTCGTAGGTCGTCCTTCAACGGTGATCGTGGGTCGCCCGAAGAACTTGGTTTCGGTGATCGTAAATCGCCCAGCTTCGAACCACAGATCGTGGTTCGCTCTCTCCAAATCGCCCAGCTTCTAATCACAGATCGTGGGTCGCCCTCTCCAAATCACCCTCTTCAAGCCCTGAAGCACCGGAGAAGCTGGTAGTGCATCGTGGATGTTCACCCTGAAGCGCCTAGGATTCGCGCATTCAATGGATTAAGAAGTGGCTCACTGGTCGCTGGCCGTAGAAAGCTGGTCGCGCAGGTCGTGGCTCACTGGTCATGGCTCTTGGGCCTGTAGAATCAAAGAAACAAAAACGGCCCAATCCCGCACAACAACCGACCTTGGCATCAAGCCAAGGGCACAACAACCGACACCTCGCATCAAGCCTAAGCCCGCACAACAATCGACCTTGGCTTGGGGGGCAACTGTTCTGGAGTGGGTCGAAGGCCCAATCCAGCCAAAGAGCTGGCCAAAAACAGCCCAAACAGCAAGCAAAAGACTAAATCAGATCTGGACGATCAGGATTAACCCGCGCTGATCCAACGGCTCGCCTAGCACGTTGACTCTATAAATACGGAACTGACCCCACGTGTCAGGTAACTTTTTCACCCTCATTGTTACTCTGCAGAAATTCCACCTCACTGACTTGAGCGTCGGAGTGACATTGCAGGTACAACCTGGTGCTCTGCGGGCGACCAGTACCTGATTACCCAGAGGACCAGCACTCAACAGACCGACCCGTCACCTTGATCACAGATCCCTGCTCAATCTCAAGGTACGGTTCAGAGCATAAAATTAGTAAACATAGATTACGAGATATGTCATGCCACGGTTGTTACTTACTTTCTCTATCTTAGATTTCCAAGAAAAAAGGAGTCATTGTTTACGAGATATGTCATGCCACGGTTTAAATAATTTTTACGTGGATGTCTATTTGCTCTCACCGCTACCATGAGTAAAAGACTTTCACTCATCGTCTCTTAAATTTATAAGTTTATGACATGATGCTAGTATGAGTATAAGACTTTCATTTATCAAAGACTTGTATTTTCTAACCAGCATTGTTGGCCCAATGACTTAATTTATCTTGGGACATGAGGATCGACGTGGTGCTCCTGTGTTCATTTTCTGCATTTGTCATATTTGATGTTGGCCAATGTGAAATTTAATGCTAAGTACTAGTGAAATTTAATGGTCATATAAAATTGCAACAAAAGTGATAGCAAACCGATTGAAATTAATACTTCCAGAGATAATTGACATGTCTCAAAGTGCTTTTGTCCCTTGAAGGTTGATTTCTGATAATGCACTAGTAGCTTTTGATGCCTTTCATTACATGAGAAAGAAATCTGTAGGAAAACATGGTTTTGTGGGTCTGAAACTGGACATGTCTAAAGCTTATGATAGAATTGAATGGTCTTTCCTTAAGGCAGTTATGGTTAGCATGGGCTTTCCCCACCACTGGGTCTCCCTAATCATGAATTGTATATCTACTGTCTCTTTCTCAGTCCTTTTGAATGGTGGACCTTGCCAAGCGTTCACCCCTCAAAGAGGATTGAGGCAAGGAGATCCCCTATCACCTTACTTGTTCATCTTGTGTGCAGAAGTTTTTTCAGGTCTTATCAAACAGGCACATGAGAACAATGCTCTCCATGGTATTCAGATTGCTAGAGGAGCTCATGTGTTATCTCACCTATTTTTTGCAGATGACAGCCTACTTTTCCGTAGTGCCAATGAATCTGATGCAAGGTCTATCTTAAACATTCTCCAACTATACCAAGATTCTTCAGGCCAATTTGTTAATCTTGACAAGTCAGAGATCTCTTTCAGCCGAAATGTTCCTGATAATAGAAAAATTGAGTTCCAAGGATGGATTCCCTTTAAGGCAGTGGAGACCCCATCTAAATATTTGAGCCTTCCTTCCTTTGTTGGAAGATCGAAGCAACAAGTATTTGATTTTGTTCAAGATCGAGTTTGGAAGAAGTTGAAAGGTTGGAAGGAGAAATGTCTCTCATCAGCAGGGCGAGAAATCCTCATCAAATCAGTGGCACAATCTATTTCCACATATGTTATGAGTTGTTTCCTCCTTCCCACAGGCTTATGTGAACACATTGAGACTATGATTAGACAGTTTTGGTGGGGATACAACAAAGGAGAGAAGAAAAAATGTCACTGGATCAATTGGAACAAATGTTGTCAGCCGAAATCAAGAGGTGGTATGGGGTTTAGAAGCCTCAAAGCTTTTAATCTTGCATTACTTGCTAAGCAGGGTTGGCGAATCTTATCAAATCCTGATTCTCTTCTATCCAGATGCCTTAAAGCTCGCTATTTTCCCTGTGGCAACTTCCTCAAGTCACAGTTAGGCCATTTGCCAAGCTACACTTGGAGAAGTATTCATGAAGCCTTGTGGATTCTCTAGCGGGGCTGTTTGTGGAGAGTCGGAACTGGGCTTTATATTGACATTTGGGAGGATAACTGGCTACCAATGCAAAATGGTTACAAGATCTGGACTCCAAAACCGCCTCAATCGGAACTCACCCAAGTTTCCCATCTGATTCTACATGATCTGGGTACATGGAATTCTCTGCTAATTAATGAAACTTTTTTGTCTTTTGAAGCTATGCAGATTCTTCAGCACCCTCTCCCGAACTCTAATCAGATGGACCAGTTGATCTGGGGTCCCAACAAGAAAGGTATATTTTCTGTCAATAGTGCTTATCATTGCATTAAGAGGTGGGAGGAATATGATTCCTCTCACATGTCTCACCAGCAACGGGAACTTGAAGTATGGTCAAAACTATGGAGAATCCAAACAATGCCAAAACACGTGCACTTGGGATGGAGGATCCTACATAAAAGTCTCCCAACAAAGAAGTATTTAATTCCTAGAGGCTTAATGTTAGAGCCGTTTTGTCCCAGGTGTGGGACGGCTGAAGAGGATATCGATCATGTGTTCAAAGATTGTATGTGGGCTAAACAGGTTTGGTTCCATTCTCCTCTTAGTGCTCAGTTTGATAATGTTGATACTTCTTTCACCTCATGGCTTCATTATACTATATTGCACTCATCACCTGAGGTCACTGCTTATGTTTTGTCTTTATGCTTTAGTATTTGGCATGCACGTAATAAGTCTTGCTTTGAAAATAATTTTATTCCAATTGATGTAATGGTTAAAAAGGCTTGGTGCATTGTTGAAGAACACAAGACTTTGTTGAATACTCAGGTTACATCCTCTTCTCCTCATGTGCCAACCTCACCGTCTTCCTGGAATCCTCCATCTCGGATGCCGCGCGTATAAGGTTAACGTTGATGCTGCTAGCCCTATTATTAGAGATGGGGATGGTTTTGTATTAGCAGCTGCCACATGGAATTTTGAAGCCTTACCTGACGCTGATATTGTTGAGGCAATGAGAATGAAATTAGCACTCCAGTTTGCATTGGATATGGATTTTTTTGAAATTGAGGTTGAAGGTGACTCACTCAATGTGATTCGAGGAGTGCAAGGAACCTCTTCTGATCACTCCTACTTTGGTTTGTTGATTAATGATTGTCGTAGGATTATTAGTTCATTTGGTGCTTTTATGCTACAACATGTTAAAAGAACTGCTAATTTTCCAGCACACCACTTAGCTAAGTTTGCTTTAGTTTCTACTGATTCAGTTTGGATTGAGGAATGCCCTCCTTGTATTGCTTCATTTGTTGCAGCTGATTTAGCTTCTTAATGAAATCATTTTCTCGTCAAAAAAAAAAGAGTATCTTTTGTTGGCCATACTTGATGTTGGCCAATGTAGTTTTATCAGAGACCAAAATGAAAATTACAGGGACTAAAATGAAAATTACAGAAACCAACTTGATATTTAAACATCTACTTAGGCAGCCAAGCAACTAAAGATCCCACGAAAACATAAAACCTCCGTATAGGAACTAAAATAGAGCGATACTGTAAATTGTAAGGGTATTTTTTAAAAAAAAAGTTATAGAGACTAAAATAAAATATGAAAAATGTGTTAGTTGAAAAATTCAAAATATAATTTCAATACATATAAAATATAAAAAAACAGAACATGAAAAAATAAAACTACAATAAATAATATGATCCTGATAAAATACAAGTCATTTTATTTATAGGCGTGGGATCTTTAGTTAAGTGGTTTTCTACGTGGATAATTAAGCTTCTCAAATCCCTAATTACAAACTTATCCCCAACCTGATTTTCCATCTTCTACCTATAAAAACTCTAACCTCATTGCACCCCATCCCCAAATTTTACTTCCCCCTGTCAAACTTATTCATTTTCATTAGGAAAGTTGTTTTTACATCCATTTGTTTTACCTCTAAATCTAGAGTAGTCGTTAAACTCAACAGGATTCTAATAGATGACATCTTTATTACAGGTGAGAAAATTTCATTAAAATCAACACCTTTTCTTTTACGGAAATCCTTTACCACTAATCTGGCTTTATACCTTGGAGACTTAGAGTTACTCTCATGTTTCACTTTATAAATCTTCCTGTTTTCCAAAGCCCTTTTACCTTTTGGCAACTTCACCAAATCATAAATGTAATTATCATGCAATGATTTCATCTCATCATGCATACCATCCAACCACTTTTGACTTTCCTCACTCTCTATGGCCTCTTGAAAATACTCAGGTTCCCCTTCGTTAGTCACTGTCACATACTCATCAAAATTATACCTTGTAGATGATTGTCTTCCCCTGCTAGACCTTCTAAGTTGAGCTTGAGATGACTCAGAAGCATCACCATGACTCAGAAGCATCACCAACATTCTCATCTTCTGACATCTCATGTTCCTCATCATCATTATTAGCTGGAATATTTAATCCATCTTTAAGTTGTTGATCATCAACACAATCATGATGCTCACCATTCCGGACATCTGATTAAGGAGCCATTGAAAATTACTCAAGTGATCTGAAATAAAAGTCCCCTCCTTATACTTCAAACTTATGAAGCTATTCAACAAGAAACAATTTATTATTCTTTGATTTTGAGGCATACAAGGACTCTATCTTCTCCCATAAGGTTTTTGCATTTGTCTCATTAGCAATATGATTATAAACATTATCTTCTACATAAGCAAATGAAACCACATACCTGTTGATGTTCAAAATCCCATTCTTCGGTAGATGTCGAATCCGGCTTTTTCGTGCCAAAAATAGGAAGATGTATTTTCTTCACAAACAACAAATCTTTCATCTTGCCCTTCCACAAATGATAATTACTATCATTCAAAGAAACCATCTTTATATTCATATTTGCCTCCATTATTCAAGCAAGTAAAATAGCCCCTAACCAAGAGCTTTGATACCACTCTGATGGGGAATCAACACATAAGCGTAATAACAGAGCAATATGCAGCGGAAATAAATTTCCCAAACTTGCAAGAACCTATGAGGAGCGACACTGAATACGTGGCAGCAAATATAACGAGAATAAAAACGCACAATGAACACAAATATTTTTAACGTGGAAAACCCCTCAAAGAAAGGGTAAAAACCATGGGTCGTCCAGACCAAAGCAATAGCTCCACTATGATCAAATAAGGTTACAAGAGAGTCTCAATATTAAGGTTTTGCATTTTTTTTTCTTTCTTATATTTTAAGGGGTATTTTACAGTCTCGAAAAATTTTAGATGTTTAAATATGCAAATTTTGTTCTTCAATAATCCATTAGGTGAAAAAGGATTTAATATCATTACAAAATATGTAATGAGATGCTAAACAGCGTGCCTTGGTGTACTTGATGGTGAAAAATATTATTTTGTACAAAAATGCGTAAAGTGAAATTGTAAGTAGTATGTTTTCGGGTACTTTAGGATTCATAAAAAAATTTAACTCATCAAATACCGGAAGTTTCTTCGCAAATAAACGGTTTGGTAAAAAATAATAAGTTTGTGACAAAATACGTAAAGTGATATGCAAAACAGTGTGCTTTAGTGTACTTGATGGTGAAAAAAATTATTTTGTACCAAAATGCGTAAAGTGAAATGTTAAACAGTATGTTTTGGGGTACTTTAGGATTCATAAAAAAAAAATTAACTCTTCAAATACCAGAAGTTTCTTCGTAAATAACCGAGTTGGTAAAAAATAATAATAAGTTTGTGATAAAACACGTAAAGTGCCATGCTAAATAATGTGCTTTAGTGTACTTGATGGTGAAAACATTATTTTGTACCAAAATGCGTAAAGTGAAATGTTAAGCATTATGTTTTGGGGTATTTTAGGATTCATAAATTTTTTTAACTCTTCAAGTGCGATGCTGACAGTGTATTTTAGGGTACTTTAGGGTCCCGAAAATTTTTTAGATGTTCAAATACGTGAAGTTCGTTCCTCAATAACCTGTTTGATGAAAAACAAAAAAAAAATCGTGACAAAATACTAAAAGTGTGATGCTAGACAGTGTTTTGGGGTACTTTGGTGTCTAGAAAAAAATTTACATGTCCAAATTGGTGATTTCTTCTTTGTTTTGATAATTTCGCACCAACGAGTATTAGAAGCATACCTAAATTGGTGTTTCGTTTTAAATCAGACTCTTCATGATACCTACATACATGTTTCACCTTCTATTTTTGTTGTCTTATTTTCTTTTTAATTATGGGTTAAGTTTTTATATTTCTGATAAATATAGATAATGTTATTAAAATTTAAAACTTTTTATATTTTTCATATTATTATCTGTTGGTTTTCAATTCCTATGTCTTTGTTAAAGTTTATTTTTAATTTTATAATATTGTTATTTAACTTATATTTATAATTTAACTTTTTTCATGAGAACTTCGGCCTCATTTACAATAGAACTTCCCAACATTTTCTTTCAACTTTGTATAGGTGCTTTTATTTTAATGGTGGTTTTTATTCAACTCCGCATGATGTATTGAATATTGATGTACTCCCTCCGGACTTAATTATAAGCAAAATAATTACCTTTACAATATTAAGAATAGTATTTTATGCATTTAATTTTCTTGGATTCATGAAGAAAAATAATAGATGTACCAAACTATCCCTAATAAATAGTCACATTCTCACAATATTAATTAATGAGTTTTTTTGTACAAAAAAAGGAGTTGATTTAATGCATTTACATCCATCGATATATACTAGCTCAACCCGTGCATCACACGGATGATAAGGCTAGTTCAATTTTAAAAAAAGAAAAGAAAGAAAGAAAAAAGGAACGAAGAATTGTAGTTCATGGTTAGGAAATGTTTGTTTGTTGGTATTTTTAAAGTCCTGATTGAGAGTTGAAAGTTCTAGGTTAGATAATGTTAATTTGTTGGTATTTTTTAAGTCATGATTTAATTGTATTTTTTGGGTTTGCATTGTCTTTAAACCAGAATGCATATGACACAAGAGCACTTGGATGAAATGGTTTGGGTCTTTTCCAGCTTAACCAATGTCCTGAGTTTAAATCCAGTCTTGGGCATGCAGCAATGTTAAATCTCTTGAGGGAGAGCTTTGGCGCCCATTTTGGTCCTACCCGGCTCGAGGGATTAGTCTCTGCAGTTGCGCGCAGAGAATACTCGGTTTATCCCAAAAAGGAACCCACCGCTTGTGAGTTTATGGATTGTTTAAGTGAATATGACAAGTGCACGATTAATTTGTATATTGTTTAATTGAACTTGGAATCACGTGTGTCAAGAGTTACAAAGAATAAGAGAAGTGAATAGAGTTTTGTAGATGTAAGGTGATTAGAAAAGAGAAGATGTTGTCAATAAAGTAAAACAGGTTTTATTATATTTTTGGAGTTGTAATAAATTTTAACAAACGCTAGTTTCAAAGCCAAAGCCATTATCGGGAATTACAGAGCTGAAGGAAAATGAAGTAGGTTGATGCTTATAGTCAAATATGGTGACTTTCTCTGGTATCCAACCACCACCGTCTCGTTCCCTTATAAGCTGCAATCTGCAGATTTTGTTGATACACTTACCGTGAAACATAAATTTACCCGTTGAGCAGGGCGTAAAGCTGATAAACTTATCTAGTCGACGAGCAGAAACCTGTGTCCAACGTAAATTTCATTGTTATTCTCTAAATCGAACAATCATAATTGAGTGGAACTTCTATTAAAGGGTTGCAAAGAACTGTGAAAAAGGTTAGGTAGTGTTGCTAACAAATAGACGGGAAAAGAAAAAGGAAGATACCTACCCAACTGCCATAGGCGTCTCCCATTCTAATACTGATATGATCTTCGTCATTGGAGGGTGAAACACAACTGGTACGTATGGTTACCCGGTAAGAACAAGTCTCAACTAGTTTAGTAAGATTCTGCACTTAAGAAGAAGCATGCATGTTGAAATATGAGACGCATAAAAATCGGAAAGAAAGACAAGAGTGAGTGTATATATAAAATTTAATTACGTGTAGCTGGGCCTGGCCTAACTGGGAGAAGGCAACGATGATGCACAAGAATGCAAGGACTAGAATCAAAGCTTTCATGGTTTGCTTCGGTAATTAATTGCTTCACTATTTTTTGTGCTTCAAGAGAAGAGAACAAATGGAGGATCCACCTAATTTGCCTCTAGATTTCCACGTTTTGCTTTTTATATAGTACTAGCCAGAACGCTATTTAACTCGATGTGTCTTAATAGAATTACATGAATTTTTTAACAATTGGCCAAATTTGTTCTTGAACGGTAGCTAAGAGACGTCAAGAGTTACAAGATAATAAAAACATCATTGAGCTCTCTTAAGCCATTCATAAGGATTTTTCTCAAACAAAAAACTAGTGTTTATAAAATACTCACTCCGTTCTTGTAATAATGGCCGCACTTGATAGTTACACATATATTAAGAAAAATCTTACAACAACAATTTTATGAAATTAATCTGATTAATAATTGATGTATTCACCAATATCTAAAATACAAAGTAGATGAAAATTACTTGAGAGTGATCCCGTTAATATTTGTTACAACGTAAAATTAGTAAATATATATTAAAATAGAATGTGACAATTATTGAGACAGTTTTTTTTTTGACAAAAATTATTGAGACAGTTGTATTTCGTAATTTAGACAATTCCTTTAGGATGGGGGAGTACTTACTATCTCTATATTTAGGTTTCCAAGTAGAAATGAGTCACTATTTACGAAATGTGTCATGCCACAATTTAATTAATTTGTCCCTTTGTGTAACTTGTATTTTTTTAGTTGTAATAGGATAGCTACGTTTCGACTTTCGAGTCAAAAAAGATTAATGTTATGAATATTTGGTAGATTTCTATTTGCATAAATCCTTTTATTTCTCACCGCTACTATGAGTAAAAGACTTTCACTCATCCTCTCTTAAATTTATAAGTTAATGACATTATGTTAGACCTTACTATGCCAGTAAGTAAAAGCTAGACTTTCACACATCAAAGAGTTGTATTTTTTCAGGATCATTTTTCTTATAGCTTTACTTTTCACCAGGGCGGCCCAACCAATTTGGAGCGGCCCAACCTATTTGGAGGTCTAAAGCGAATTTTTTAGTGATATCCTTTAAAGGAGAAAATAACATAAATGCGAGAAATATTAAAAAAAATTAAAACCTTTTAAAGTGAGGCAATACAATAGAAACTATAGGCTTTATAAAAATTCAAAAATGAAATAGAATTTTATATGGACAATATTTGTAATTTTTAAAATTTAAACTATAAAATAGCATATTATTTTAATAATCAAATATACGTATTGCTAGCTTATATATTTTATTTCTATCATAATTTTTGCTTTTGTAAGTTAATGCAGTGGTAAGGTTTTGACTAATTATTACTATTGGACTTGTGTTCAAGTCCCTACAAAGATAAATATGTTAATGTTTTTTAATTTTAATAATATGCAAAATAAAAATTTCAGGAAAAAGAAGCTAGTAGGATTCAAACTTGCAACCAATTAACTAGAAAACAATACTTCCACCAGCTGCGCCATACTGATTTTAAAAAATTGATGCCCCTTTTTAATATATGACACTTAATTTGAGGCCCTTTTTAGGCAAACAAAAAAATTATTTTTTTGAGGCCCAAAGCCCTTGCTTTTGTTGCTTGGGACATGGGCTGGCCCTGCTTTTCATGGTTGTCTTTTATATTTAATATACTAAAATTTTAGGCTTAAATATATGTTACTCCCTGCAAATATACTCATTATCCATTTACCCCCCTATAAAAATAAAACTCTTAAAAAAGACCTTGCAAATGTAAACCGTTTACGGTTACTCCTTATTGTTAGATTATGTTGACAGCGTTAAGTGAATAATAGGGATAAACCGTTTACGGTTACCCCCTGCAAAATATAAACTGTTTACGGTTACCCCCTGCAAGGGGTAACTAGAATTACTTATTATTTGCAAGGTCTTTTTTAAGAGTTTTATTTTTAGAGGAGGGTGAATAGATAATAGGCATATTTGCAGGGGCAACATATATTTAAGCCAAAATTTTATTGCTATTTTTTCATGTAACACAATTATCATATTTTGTTTTAGTCTTTGTGAATTAGTTTTCTATTTGAAAATACCATTGCATTTTACAAAACTGCCTTACTTTAGTTCCTATGGTTGTTTTATGTTAATGTGTGTTTTTTTAGCCTTAACGGCACTTACGGATGTGCGATCTTTAGTTACGTGGCTGCGTAAGTGGATTTTTAAATATTATTTTAGTCTTTGCAAATATAACAAGTTTTCATTTTAATCCCCGAGATATTTTTTAAAAAAAAAAACCACTGCAATTTTAAAAAACCGCCCAATCTTAGTCCCTATAATGGTTTTTATGCTTATTTGTATTTACTAAATATAAATACAAATAAGTGGCTTCATACATGGATAAGCTTCTCAAATCTCTAATTACAAACTCATCCCCAACTCGATTTTTCCATCTTCTACCTCTGAAAACCCTAACCTCATCACACCCCCATTCCCAAATCGCACTCCCCCTCTCAAAACTGAACAATGCATAAAAAGAATAATGAAAAAATAAAAGCAACAACTAGTGAGAGAGTAGCCACCAAATTCTCTCTTTCCTGATAGAAGTGGAAGTGAGAGAATGAAACTGAATTCTATTCAATGGTGGATAGTACAGTTACAGAGATTGATTTATACTCAGTTGCAATCTGTTGCAATCTAACTGAGTGATAACTACCTTTCCTGCACTTCTATATACAATCAAGTGTAGCTGATCCTAGCTCACTAAGTCACTAGCATATGACTATATTATACAATACAATTCTTATTATTACAAATGTATCCTTTGTGCATATTACTCTATTATTTCCACCGTCTAGTAAGTTGTGGCTATAGTTTTTGGTTAAAAAATTGTTTGTTTGTGAATTTTTAAAATAATGATTGAGAATTGAAGTTCTTGGTTAGAAAATGTTTGTTGTTGGTATTTTTTTAAGTCATGATTTAATTGTTATTATTGGGTTTGTGTTGTCTTTAAACCAAAGTTCATTTTACACAGTCATTACCAATATTAATTTTAGATTTAAATTTTACTCAGAAATATTTGTGATGACTAATTCAAAAGCTAGTGTATCATGACGTCGTCATTAATGATGTTTTAAATTTCAAATTTACAAAAAAAAAAATGTTTGTGATGACAAAATCAAAAGAGTCATCATGAGACAAAGTTCCAGCTTAGAGAGAGAGAGAGAGAGAGAGGCTTTTGATTAAGTGTGTAATTGTTTCATTCTACGATCTGTGGAGCTCTCTTATCCAATGATAGATATATGCTTACGAAACTTGTGTTTCGTACAAACTTATAGAAGTTGTGTATCGTATAAGAAGCCATAAAGGATGTAATATAATCAACATTTCTTGTAAAACACACTTTACTATTCATTAGATGAAATCAGAAACATTACAACCGAAATGAACAACAAGTGTTGGGGCATTCCCCGTCCACTTTTCAGCGAGTTGTCCCCAAAATTTAAATTGCTAGTGAGTGATGCTTTTTTTATGACCATGTGAAACCGATATGGATTGCAACATTTAACAATAAAAATACTTAACAATAGTCATAGCCATAGCTAGAATCATAAATGGTAAATTCGGAGCTGTAGAAAGAAAATGAAATAGGTCTGTATTTATAGTCGTATACGACGACTATGGACGGTAACCAACCATTGGATCCTTCCCTTAATATGGACACTTTGCATAATCCGTTAGTACACGGTCCGGTTATGTCAAATGAAGTGATCGCGCACTGACCGAACGTCGCACCACCAACCTCATCCAATCGAGAAACATAAACCTGCATTCGACCAACATAATTGAGTCTAACTTCTATGAAGGTTGGTTGTAGAGAAAATACTTTTTAGAAAATAAATAAAATACTGCTGAAGTTTTACCAACAAAAGAAAAAGGAAGGTTCCTACCTCAGTGCCATTGGCGTCTCCAAATTTAATACCAATATGATCTGTGGTATTGATGGGAGAACCAAAGCTAGTTTTTATGGAGGCTTGGTAAGAACAGGTCCCAACTAGTTTAGTCTGATTCTACAATTAACATGCATACACGTTGAAATATGAGAATGGTAAAATTGGAATGAATTTTTTTTTTAGGAATATGAATTAAAATGCCCATTTCAAAAAAGAAAGTCAAGAGTCTTAAGCACAGCGAAATTGCATGATATAAAAGCAAGTAACAGATGCATAATGAAAGAAAGCAATTGATCAATAAAGATGATTATTCATTGATGATAATGAGCAATGTAACAGTACAACCTTTTATAGGAAAGTTGTAGACTACCATGTACTACATTAGGGTTAAAGCATAATAGAAAAACTAGCTAGGAAAAATCTAGATTCCTATAACAAAAATAAAATGACAGCTAGCTAAAATGTACTACAGGACGAAATGAAAATATCTGTTGTGCTCTTGGAATCCAAGGCACGTCCTCCTCTCATGTGCACAGCATGTGCAGAATGTTAGTGCCAAGGGCACCGGTGTCATTCTTCCCACAGAATGTTCCTCTCATAGCTCCCACGTACTTGTTGCCCAATAATATGCCCTCTGCACCTTTGCACTTGTTAGCAAATTGTGACTCAACAATGTTGCTGCTAGGTAGTCCTTCTTCATTCCCTTCATATGAATGCACATTGTTTGCTTTCTCTAATTTTAATAGCCCCTCACAAGCTGGACCATGGTAAATATTTATCATGCCAAGCTTGGAAATGAATGAAGCAAACAAACTTGGTGTTAAGGCTTTTGTAAAGAAGTCAGGAAGTTGTCCTTTTGATGAAATGGGCAGCAGTTTCATCATACCATTTTGTAGCTTTTCCCTTACAAAGTGGCAATCAATCTCAAGGTGTTTAGTTCTCTCATGAAACACAGGATTGGCTGCAATGTGAATTGCACTCTGATTATCACAATACAATACTGGTGGCCTGTCACATGGCACTTTCAATTCTTCAAGCAAATAGAGTAGCCGCTGTAATTCACAAGTAGCTGTAGATAGAGCCCTGTATTCTGCTTCTGAAGATGATCTTGAGACAGTTTGTTGTTTCTTGGTTCTCCATGATATGAGTGATGATCCTAGAAAAAAACAATAACCAGAAACAGATTTTCTAGTATCTACACAATTTGCACAATCAGCATCAGAGAAACCAAAGACTTGTAGGATAGAATCTCTTGGATAGAACAAACCCCTTCCAGTTGTTCCCTTCAAGTATTTCAGTACCCTACACACAGTTTGGAAATGAGTGACAGTAGGTTTATTCAGATGTTGACTCAATTGTTGCACAGCAAAAGAAATGTCAGGTCTGGTATTTGTTAAATACAACAGCTTGCCAATCAGTTTCCTATAGAGACCTCTATCAGAAAAGGCTTCACCAGAATCTTGGCTAATCTTCATATTTGGATCCAAGGGAGTAGAACATGGTTTAGAAGCAAGTTGTCCTGTCTCATAAAGGAGATCAAGGCAATACTTCTTTGACTAATAGTGATTCCTCCTTTGGATTGAGCTACTTCAAGACCAAGGAAGTATTTCAAAGGGCCAAGATCTTTGATTTTAAATGCATCATTCAAAATGCCTTTTATTCTGTCGAATTCTTTTACTGAGTTTCCTGCTAAAATGACATCATCAACATAAACTAACAATACAATGAATTGCTCATCTGCTGCACAAGTGAAGAGAGAATAGTCAGAACTAGACTGCTTATACCCCTGGCTGAGCAATAGTGTAGTTAGTTTCTCATACCACTGTCTACTAGCTTGTTTAAGACCATATAAGGACTTTTGAAGTTTGCAGACCTGAGTGTTACGATTGCAAGGCACACCTTTGGGAATTTCCATATAGACATCTTCCTTAAGATCACCATGTAGGAAAGCATTATTCACATCAAGTTGATGAAGATTCCAATTGAGCATTGAGGCTACTGCTAACAACATTCTAACTGAGGTGAGTTTATCAACTGGACTAAAAGTGTCAAAGAAATCCAAACCCTCAATTTGATTGTATCCTTTTGCAACCAATCTAGCTTTATACCTCTCTATTGTTCCATCAGCTCTATGTTTAACTTTGTACACCCACTTGCTTCCAATAGGTTTCACATTTGGAGGCAAATCAACAATCTTCCAAGTATCATTCTTCTTTAAAGCTTCCAATTCAGTTCCCATAGCCTCATTCCAACAGTTTTCTTTACAAGCTTCTTCATAAGATTGTGGTTCAATAACAGAATTTAAAGCTAAAGAATAATTCTGTTGAGCACTAGACAGATTAGTAAATGAATGATAGCTAGAGATAGGATACATAATACCTGGAGAGACTGATTTGTCATGAACTTGAGAGGAGCTATTGTAAATGTAATCAGATAAATGAGCAAGCTGTTGCTTGTCTCTTGTAGATTTTCTCAAAATAGGTTGAGTAGCAGGTTCTGTTATAGGTTGATTATCAGGTTCTGTTTGAGTGAGCAGAGGGTCTTTTGAGGAATGTGGGCTGTGTATTGTGTCTGAGGGAATATGAGAAGTTTCTGGATGTTGTGAAGGTGTGGGAGAGAATGGTTGAGAGGTGAGTTTGTTTTGTGAATCATTCTCAGAAGCTGTGTCTGTCACAGTTGCAGGCTCAATGTCTGTTATATCAGTAGGTACAGCTTCTGTCAATTTAGATAAATTTGGTGAAAAATAGCTCCATTTGGACAAAGGTTGAGAATTGGTGTATGGTAGGATGTGTTCATGGAAAACAACATTTCTAGAGATGAAAATTTCTTTATTGTTTAAGTCTAAGAGAACATTTCCCTTGACAGCAGGTTTATATCCTAAGAAAACACATTTTCTTGCCCTTGGATCAAGCTTTGTCCTATGAACTTTTAAAGTGGAAGCATAGCAAAGACATCCAAAGACTTTTAAAGACTCCACATCAGGTAACAGATTCTTTTAAAGAGAATATGGTGATTTATTTTGAAGTATAGGACTAGGAATTCTATTTATGATGTAGGTAGCATGAATAATAGCATAGGACCAATATTGCTTAGGTAGCTTTGACTAAAACAAAAGAGCTCTACCTACATTAAGAACATGATGTTTTCTTTCAACTCTCCCATTTTGTTCAGAAGTCTCTACACATGAAGTTTGGTGAAATATGCCTTTCTTAGAATAGAAATCAGGCAACAAAAATTCTGGACCATTATCAGTTCTAATGGTCTTGACAGTGGTATCAAACTGTTTTTCAATGGTATTTATGAAGTTCTTGACATGATTACTTACTTCTCCTTTTGTTTTTAACAATATTATCCAAGTGTATCTACTATGATCATCTAAGGCAGTCAAGAAGTATTTGTGACCGTGAACAGAAGGAACGGAAATAGGACCCCGTATATCAAAGTGGATCAACTCATAACATTTTGAAGCTCTATTTGTACTTAACTGAAATGACAATTTCTTTTGTTTTGCATAGTGACAAATATCACACACAGATCCCTCATCAACAAGAATAGAGGGAAAATCACTAAGCATTGATTTCATTCTTTGATTTGAAAGGTGTCCTAATCTAAAATGCCATAGGGCAGTTTTTGGTAAAATGTTTGGGCCTCTCTCAGTGGTAGTTAAAACAGCAGCAGCAACAACTTCATCTTCTGGTATTTCCAAATACACTAGCCCCTCAAAGATCATGCCCGAACCAATCTTCTCCTTGGTCCTCATATCCTGTATGATACACTTAGGGATATCAAATAAAACACTAGCTTTCAAATCTACCATTAGTCTAGGCACAGAGATTAAATTTAGATAAAACTCTGGTATATAAAGCACGTCTATGATATACAGCTTAAAAGAGAACTCAACAACTCCTTTAATAGTAGCAAAAACCTTTTCACCATTTGGAAGTCTAATACTTACTGGCTTTATAGTAACATAACTTTTGAAATATTTGAGAGAACAAAAATATGCACACTAGCACCAGAATCAAGGATCCACAGTCCTAATTGACTTGATGTTAAAGAGCAAATGAGAGAAATACTACCTGTGCTAGGATGCTCAAGAGTTGGAAAAGACCTTCCAATCATATTAACAAGCTTTGAAGAAGAGCCAGAGGCATTAGAAAGAGCAGCTCCTTGTATCATATTCACCAATTTGTCATACTGGTCTTTGGTGATCCCAACAGTCCTACTGTCTTCATCTTCTCTTTGTTCTTCTCCTCCATCATTTGAAACAGAAACATTAGAAGCACTTCTTGGCCAATTTGGTGGAAAGCCATGCTTCTTATAGCATGTTTCCACAGTATGCCCAAGTCTGTTGCAGAAAGTGCAAACTCTGCTAGGGCCTTTGTTCCCTTGAAGACCACCTTTGCCTCGACCAAAACTCTTCCTAGTGTCAACATTAGCAACAATAATCTTACTCTCATCAGTACTACAAAATTGCCTTTCGTGTTGGATAACCATAGAGAATATTTTGTTTAATTTTGGTAAGGGTTCTGTTATCAAAATTTGAGACCTAATGATAGCAAAATTGTCATTCAAACCAGTAAGGAAACGAATGGCTTTGCTCATCTGATGATGCTTTTGTGACAGTGCTATACCAGTGGTACAAACACATTTTCTAGGACAACCACATTGAAGCTCAGGTAAATATGACTCTAACTCTTCCCACAAGACTTTCAATTCAGAAAAATACTCAGTGACTGACAATGATTCTTGTTTTAAAGAGTAGATCTCACATTGTAACTCAGAAATCCTAATGAGATCTCCTTGAGAGAACCTCTCTTTAAGCTCATTCCACACATCAATCACATTTTCTAGGAAAACAATAGATTGTTCAATAGACTCAGCAACAGAATTCATGATCCAAGAATGGACAAGCATGTTGCATCTACACCATGCTTTATAAGAAGGATGAAAGGAATCTGGAACATCTATAGTTCCATCAACAAAATCAAACTTGTTCTTGGCACCTAGAGCTCTTCTCATAGATCTAGCCCAAGTGTGGTAATTAGTTCCATTAACATTAAGAACTGGTGAAACTGAAACTGAAGAAGGACCATCACTGGGGTGTACATAGTACACACTGGTCTGTTCTGCAGCAGGATCCTTGGGAGGATCTGCAGTACCATAACCAGAACCACCGGCTCCTTTAGCCATGAAAGAAAACAAGGAACAAAAAAGGAAGAAAAGGAAGATGAAGAGTAGGGTAATCAGAGCTATAGCTCTGATACTATCTTAAGCACAGCGAAATTGCATGATATAAAAGCAAGTAACGGATGCATAATGAAAGAAAGCAATTGATCAATAAAGATGATTATTCATTGATGATAATGAGCAATGTAACAGTACAACCTTTTATAGGAAAGTTGTAGACTACCATGTACTACATTAGGGTTAAAGCATAATAGAAAAACTAGCTAGGAAAAATCTAGATTCCTATAACAAAAATAAAATGACAGCTAGCTAAAATGTACTACAGGACAAAATGAAAATATCTGTTGTGCTCTTGGAATCCAAGGCACGTCCTCCTCTCATGTGCACAGCATGTGCAGAATGTTAGTGCCAAGGGCACCGGTGTCATTCTTCCCACAGAATGTTCCTCTCATAGCTCCCACGTACTTGTTGCCCAATAATATGCCCTCTGCACCTTTGCACTTGTTAGCAAATTGTGACTCAACAATGTTGCTGCTAGATAGTCCTTCATCATTCCCTTCATATGAATGCACATTGTTTGCTTTCTCTAATTTTAATAAAGAGTGAGTTAGTGTGTAAAATTTACTTGTTGGGTTTGGTCTAGCATGGAAGATTCGATCATTTTCTTTTGAATTCGAGCCACCACTGTTGGGGTTGCTTGGCCATGGTAAAAGACAGTGATACTGCAGAAGAATGTGATAATTAGAATCAAAGCCTTCATGATTTGCTTTGCTTTGCCAATCAATTGGTTTAGTACTTTTTGTGCCTCGAAGAGAAGTGAATAAATAGGGAAGTGAGTTGACCACCTATTTGCCTTTAGATTTCCGTTCTAAAATTGATTGAGCAATAATTTATGTGATTATAAAACTCATTTCGGTCCAAAATGTAAGAAATAAAAAATTGTTTTTTTTAAAAACTAATGTATCCCCTACGGCGCAACTGCAGAGACTAATTTTGACTTCTTCCATCAAGTATTTTTCCATACGCAACGGTCAAGGATCGAACCCTTGACCAAATGGTTAATGAGCCCAAGTATCTATACCACTTGTGTTATACCATGTTGGTAGAAATAAAAAAAATTGTTAGTTCAAATATAGGACTTGCACTATTTTTATGATGTATTAAATAATAAATTTCAATTTTATCTTTATTTGATTGGTGTAATTAAAAGTGAAGTCATTATTTAGGACTTGCAATATTTTTATGATGTATTAAATAATAAATTTCAATTTTATCTTTATTTGATTGGTGTAATTAAAAGTGATGTCATTATTTAGGAACATAAACGATCAAAAAGTAGTACTATTTTTGAAAAGAAGTTAAAGTGTAACTTAGTTAAATGAGAATGTCTGATCTCAATGTCATTTTTCGATCTATTTGATGTGCGAATTTATTCCTTAAATTTTGTCCCAAAGAAAGTACTTAAATTTAATGTTCATTACTTCATTTATATATCTCAGATTGATTTTTAAAATAGTTAGTAGCTTAAATATGTTTTGTCAAAAAAAAGTAGCTTAAATATGTGTTTACGCCTGCCATAAAAGTAAACAAAGGAAAAAATAACAGTCTTACCAAACCATAATGGCTTCTTGGAAAAACCAAAGGTTGTAGACTCTTAGGATATTTCGGATTCCATTTGTTTTAAAAACAAACTAGTTGTTGATTCGATTCGTCCATTTATAGCCCTTTTTTAAGCATTCATTTTAGCCTGTTTGTAAGAAAACAATCCGTAAAATTCATTTAAAACAAAGAGTAGTATTCGGAGCTTCTAAACAAAGATTAAAAGACAAGATACTCATATGAGGAAAAAAAAGATTAAAAGACAAGATACTCATATGAGAAGTAGGGGAAATGAGGATCGGAAAATAAGAGTGTGTTTGGGAGTTAATTTTAAATGAGGGAAATGGGAGGGCTTAGAATTATTATTAAGCTCTTTTGTCAAAAAAAAATTATTAAGCTCTGTTTGGCGAGTCAGATCCGCTAGCTTATAGCGGATTTGATTAGCAGATTTGACTAGCTTATAGCGGATGCAAAAAATTAGAGGTGTTTGGCAAGCATTACCGGATAGCGTTTCTGGGATAGCTTATAGAGTTTTTTGAAATACTACTCCAAGTAGTGTTGGAGCTTATAGCTTATAGCATCTCATCTTTTTAGTCATTTTTACCCTCATTATTTGTATAATATTCCTTTTCTATCTTGTAAAGTGATTTTTTATATCTATTGTAATAATGGCGCGCCTGTTGGCGCTCTCGTTGCTGCTCCCATTGTTGCTTACGTTGGCGCTCCTGTTGTCGCTTCTGTTGGCGCTTCTGTTGGCACTGTCGCTGCTACTCTTGTTGTCGCTCCCGTGCAACTCATGAAAAAAGTGGATGAGATTTAATTATTAATTTTTTTAGGAAAAATAATTTTGGAATTTTTGCTAGAGGTATCACTTTTTTGACAATCGATAGTGGTTAAATTAACTGGGTTTAGTATTTTTGAGAAATTAAAGTAAATAATAAATTCTACATAATTTAATATTAATTTTATTAAGTTTATTTAGTTACTGATTTTTTAGCAAAAATAAACTAAAAAATTAGATCTTTTTTGAAAAAAGAAAATTTGCCTGCGTGTTTCAGCGCAGTAGGCAGCTTTTGCTGATTTTTAACGCTCTCATTGGCGCTTCCGTTGGCGATCTTGTTTGCGCTATCGTTGCTGCTCCCGTGGTGCTCATGAAAAAAGTGGATGAGATTTCATTATTGATTTTTTTAGGAAAAATAATTTTGAAATTTTTGCTAGCGGTATCACTTTTTTGACAATCGATAGTGGTTAAATTAGTTGTGTTTAGTAGTATGAATATATTATAGTAAATTCTATATAATTTAATATTAATTTAATTAATTTTATGTAATGAGTGATTCTTTAAAAAAAAGTTAAAAAAAAAGAGATTTTTTGTTGTGGGTTGTTTGATTATATTGATAGATTTTAAATGATTTGCATAAGTGTTATGAAACATCTTAAAATTTGGGTTTGAGCATAACCCAACTGTAATAGTTTGTTAATAGGGTGAGAGGATTTCCTCTCCTTTTATATTTTAGTAATCATGTCTTATCTTTTTTTGGTAGACTAATCATGTCTTATCAATGTCCAATGTAGGACTTCCAAGACAACACTTCATTTCTTTGTTTTTCCCTCTTGAGATAAAACATGAACAACAATGGAAAGCATTCTTCTGATTTCATTGACAACATGCATCTTATCAATGCAAACTTTTGTATTAACCAATACTATAACCAACTCAAATATGCATGTTTAGAATCGGAGCATGTATTCCTTCTGTATTCATGTGCAAGCAAATCAATGTTTTTTGAGCTTAAAGGACTTCATATCTTAATTGTTCAAATTTTATAAAGTGAATCATTAAATCAGTGAACCCACTATATGAGTGTCAAACTTAGTCTAAATTATTAGTGTACTTCTTAAGAACACAATAACTAGTGCAAATACTCTCTAGTCTTTCACAATGATGATAATTGCCTAAAGTACAATTAAGTCTCATGAAAACCTTTTCCATTTTAATGTAGAGAATCAATAACATATAAAATTTGCCTTACTTTAAAGAGCACATAGAAGAGAACTATCTTCCAACAACTATAGTTTGCTTCCTAAAAACCTTTATATTATATTATGTTAAAGGTTTGCATATGAATACACTATGGAGTTCTATCATTTTATGTCTAGTTAAGTAGTTATGACAATAAAGAGGCTTACTTGGATTCGTTATTATGAAATACTATACTTTAACAAATTTTAATCACTTTAATCTCATGCTTCCTTTTGCCACCTTTGAAAAACAAACACTGCATAAAGGAAGAGATATTTGTTCCCCATGCAATATACTGCAAGTCTGTAACTTGTTCTTAAACTATCAGTTAATTACAAGGCATTTGTGTAATTTTCTAATGGAAAAAAAAAAACTGAGATCTATTGAAGCTTCTTTATTCCGGGAAATGAAGGCAATATTGCTATAAGTGCGTCACCATATCCAACAGGATCTGTCAAGAAGACACAAGTGATGAATATAATTCACATTAAGACTAACCATTAACTAACTTTAAACAATAAAAACTAACCGCCATCCTCTCGTAGAATCTTGATGACCTCCCCTGAAACGTCAGACTAGAAATAAATGTGAAGAAAACATGAGTGATTAGCATTGCAATAGTTATATAATATAGTAAATAGTGTATGATCACATGGGAACATTTTCAAGACCCAAACCTCAATTGGCAGCTCCCCACCAAGTTGTTCAATGTAACAAATCACTTGCCCCTCCTCAACTTTTTGATTCTGTCAATTCCCATATAATTTCATACATGTTAACTTATCTGTCACATTTCAATTAGCACTCATATATAAAGTAACCTATAAAGCACCGACACCAACGTAGACATTGATAATAATTTGAGAAATGAATTGAACGTAAACCATCATCCTCATGTGTTGGTGTCGTGTCGGTGTCTAATACTGACACGCGTTGCACACGCATTCAATCTGAAGTGTTAGTGCTATAGAAATTAAGTGACATTTTTTCTTCATGTGTCGGTGATCAGCGTTACTTTCAGAAAACTTGCCAAAATAGTAATAGGAAAAGAGAAGCAAAAGCCTTGAAGTGTACCTCTTTACATGAAGAAGGAGCACGTTTCCCTTTTATGGTTCGAGATCTCCTGAAGAACCCCACCTGCTCTGTGATTTTAGAATGTGCATTACTGAAAGGAATGTAAACTATTTGGTTTAGATTCTTACCTTTGGAGACTGAATTATCACCAACCCTTCATCTGCAGCTTTGTCCAAGAATCTCTGGATAGACATTGGAGAAGATACTGGCTTTGAGACTGCCAATGATAATGATGATGATGATGATGATGATGATGATGATGACGACGACGGAGCTGATGATGTAGATACCGATCCATTTGAATTAGGTGCTTCTGCGATACTTTCAGAAGCAGGAATCGGAGAAGGTGCGGTTGTAGTTTTTCCAGACAAATCCCTCACTACATGCAGGTGAAACCCATCAAGCTGATATATCAATTGGAGGTCGCGCCGATGGCAATTAAGAAAGGAAACAACAACAACAACAACAACAACAACATTCAGAAAGATTTGATATAGAAAACTCAATGCCTTTATGAGAGAGAACATGAATAAATTGTGCTGAAGAAGAGATTAAAATTCATAGGTTAACAACATCGTACTTACTTTTAATTCTAGCTCCCCAACTGAAGATGAGTCACATAATTCTGTGAGCAGGAATTCTACCTGCAAAGAGATTCAAGTAATATAAGTTTTACTATTTCAGAACAAGAATGTCCATGCATATATAAAGATGTGCTTACATATTGGCCCGACTTGTTGTAGGTTTAGCAAAGTGATCTTCATAGATAAAAGAATAAGGTAGAAAATAGACTTATAACATGGTAGTTATATCAGATGAACTATGTAAGGTAATATAGATGAAAACTGCATAATAAAGTCGACAGAAATTAGGATTTGTTTTATAGAAGCTGATTGCTGGCGACAATTGAGAAGAGAATAAATGATGACATTTACTATGGACTAACCTCCTTAAAATTAGGAATAAGTTTACTTGACAAACCAGAGGATTTAATCTCTTCAGACCCATCTTCTTCTGACCTTGTATCAGCTGTTATGTCATCAAAAAATATATGTTATAGACGCCAAACTACGGTATAAATACCAAGAGTCTTTGCCATATGCAAAGGTTCAATTCCTTTATATTCTATTTTAATAGTTTCAAATTTAAAACTAAGAAATGAAAATGTCAGCTTAAACAGACTTACAAGTATGTGAATCAGATCACAGCAAGAATGCAATCTTGAAATAAACTAACAGAGGCCTTATAAAAAATAACATTTTTTTAAATCATCCAACACATACTGGTGCAGGCTCCTGAATGTCTACACTCTTTGTTATTTATAAAACTTCAAAGTGAGAACTAGCACAGGCAGTTGGAAACAAAATTTCCGTGAATCTTCATAAACAGCACAGTCCCGCAGTGGAGTCTATATTAGCGTCTAATTGCACAAACAATTGGAAGGAGCTTCAATTAGGTAACTCTGTCACAGAGATTAGTAATGTAAAATATACTTCAGAGTTCAGATCAATTTTTATTGTTGAGTTGCCTATCAAAAAATAAACTTATTCTTGATGAAGCACAAAGATGCAGGTGATATCAAGTTTGTCCTTCAAAGAAAGTTGACATTATATTAGTCCCTCAATCATGGAATATTAATCAAATGGCTTTATGTTTACAAATCACAAAAATGAGGGACAGGAATCTAGGTTGATGTTATTTTTTATGTTGGAGGGATAAAAGTGATATTAACTTTCTATTTTATTTTATTTTATTTTTTTGGGTGGGAATGTGATAGAAACTGAATGTAACAGTGAAAGTAAAGAACAAAATGACAAAACAGATTGTAATATTCCTGGGATTCAGCGTAAATCACAGAGAATGTAGTACAATATCAGTATAGGTAAATGGAATACAAGTGAAGTACTCTCAAGAGAGAGAAACTGACCCCACCCAGCCAAGCCTAAGCCAATACTTGCCTAAGAGAACTTTCTCTTTCCTAGCCTACTTTTATTACAAATCCTCAGCAGCTATCATGCATGAGGTGTGGTATCACGCACACACCTGCCAGCTCAGCAGGTTGTTGCAAGATTCCTCCCACTATTATGGAGAAATTACCCTCTTACCCTTTCTAGCATAAACTTTCCCATATTTGTTTTTCTTTCTAGCAGCATTCTCATCAGAATGATATTAACTTTCTATGATGTAGTGACTAAATTGGTAAAACATTTTTGGAAAGCCAAATTGATGCCTCTTTCTATGATTAAAGATTAAACTGATACAAACTTTCTTTGGGATACCAAAATGAATGTTTAATCTATTATCTTTACCTGCAGATCATTATTTGAAAGAAGGTCAAATTCAGAGTTTTCTTTAGGCATATGTACTGTATTATATACTGCTATAAATCATTTACATAATCCTAAGAGGGCAGAAACAATGCACTAGATATCATTGATGGCGGGAAATTTTCCCTTAGGCTTTAAGAAAATGAGTAAAAAAGCAAGGATATTTTCTATAGCTTACAGAATAAGATAATTTTTCAATACAAAAGAACAAAGAACTTACATTGGATCTTTGCTGGTTGGCTGCTAGAGGAGGTTAAAAATCTAACTGTCTGAGGTGACGTAACCAAACTAGGGTACTGAAATGACTTCCTACTAATCCAACTTCTAGTACCAAACTGTTGTGAAATCCCAACTCTTTTTCCACCAAAGTGCAAGTTCAATGCCTTGACATTTTGGATCCCTAAGCTACCTGTGGTACAGTACAGTTAATGACACATATAACCATAGTTTTTTGGGAACATACAGATAAATGACCTTTCAAAGGTCTGATGACAAAGTCCAAACCATTTGCATGGTCAAATACCAATATGATAAGACAACAGAAGGTAGAAAAAAGAAAGCCTGTGAAGCACGGTGTGGCAATTTAACTGTACTCTGATACCTTTAGAATTAGGGGTGTCTGAAAGAACTTATTTATGCATATATCTTATGACATAAGTACTTGTGTAAGTGCTTGGAAGAACTTAGGAAAACTGTTTTGATATGCACACAAGTTGCTTTTAGCTAATTCATAAGCTATCCATAATAGCTTACGCACTATTTATGCAAAATCTTCCCACATTTTCACTTCTATAGTAGAAACAACTTATACACATAAGCACTTACATAATAAGTTCTTAATTAAGCTATTCTTTCAAACACCCACGCAATGGTCCTTGGGGTTTGTGCTTCGATATCACTATGTGCTTGAGCCATCATTTGAAAGAAAAAAATTCAACCCTTTTTGTGACAATCAACTTATTTTTAATCACACTTGGTTATCCCGCCTAGTGGTAAAACACAAGTAAGTGTTGTGTGGATACCGAGAGAGCAGGTTTAAATCTGCGACGCTCCACTTTCCCTATCACTCACCCTCAACCGTTTGTAATTTGTACTCCCTCCGGACTCAATTATAAGCAAAAATACCTACTTTCACACTTATTAAGAATGATAGTTAAGTGCATTTAATTTTCTTGATTTCATGTAAAAAAGAAATCAATTTACTTAACTACCCATAATTAATGATCTTCCTCTCACAATATTAATGAATTAATTCAAGGGTATTTTTGACATAATAGCATTAAATATGGTCAGATTAGTTAAAATTTGCTTATATTTGAGTCCACCAAAGACATTTTTTTGTTTATAATTGAGTCCGGAGGGAGTACAATTGACAACAAAAAACATTTTATTTATCCAATAATCGAAAATTAAAACTCACTATCAGTACAAGCAAATTTCAATATGACTAAACCAGTAAAACACCAGATTAGATAATAATTCAATATATGTTAAAATTGCAGAAGAAAGGAAGAACAGAGTATATGCAAAACAGTAAATGAAAGACACTACAAAAAAAGTAGCAATTGCAATCCAATAATAAAATATTAAGCGCTAATATTGGCGATAACAAAAAAAGAAGAAGGAAGACTCACATGAAGCCATTGGAAGCGGAGAAGAGAAAATATCGCAAAATTGAAGTCAATAGGCTGTAATCGGCAAAAAAAAAACAGATTAACTGTCAGATGAGCATAAGAGTGTTTGAGAGTTGAAGAGGAGATTGTGAGAAACAGAGAGAGAAGTGTTGAACAAGAAGACAACGAACTTTGAAGGAATGAATGAATGTATGTTGATGGCTCCGCTCGGATTAGTTGGTCCTACTCTTCTCTTCTCTTCTCTTTCTACCTTCAAATTCAATTCCAATCGCATGTTCTAGTTTCTTTATCAAAAAAATCAAAATCAAAATCAAATTGTACATTTTGAACTTTAGAAAGTATTGAACTTTAGAAAGTATCGCTTCCGTTTCTTGTTTGTTAACGGCGCCACATTTTGGGGGCTAAATACATGCCTTCTTTTTTTTTATATAAAATAAGGACTTTTCTTGTCAAAAAAAAATAAAATAAGGACTTTTTTTTTTACCCCCTCCTTATCACTCATACCCCTAAATCGTTTTTGGACCAAAATACCCCTAATTTAAAAAAAAAAACGTTTTTCTGAAATATTCCGAATTTACACGTAAATTTTGGAATTTTCCGAATTTATGGGGTAAATTCGAAATTTTCCGGATTTATGGGGTAAATTCGGAATTTTTTAATTCCAAAATTAGGGTAAATCGGGGTAAATTTCGGAATTTTCCGGAGTTATTGGGTAAATTCGAAATTAAAAATTAATTTCGAATTTACCCCATAAATCCAGAAAATTCCGAAATTTACCCCATAAATCCAGAAAAATCCAAAATTTACCCCGATTTTACCCTAAATTCGAAATACATTTTTTCCGAATTTACCCCATAAATTCGGAAATTTTTAAATTTATCATTCCAAATTTATGTATAAATCCGGAAAAATGTAAAAAAATGTTTTTTTAAAAAAAATTAGGGGCATTTTTTGTCCAAATGGCAATTATGGGGGTATGGGTGATAAGGAGGGGGGTACAAAAAAAAAGCCATAAAATAATTGGCCAGAAATAAAAAGAAGTAGTTTTGAAATTCAGAAATATTAAACTTATTCATTCTGATTAGCCCATCTAACAATTGATTTAAGAAAGATATGATAAGCATATTATATGTTATCTCCTTACCTTCATCAAACAACTCTTCAAATTTAAACTATTCTTTTCAAGGATAAATTTCGTGTGAAATACATGCTTACTTACGGAACTAGTGACTTACTACTGATGTATTTGAGTAACAAGTTTTTTCAAGGGAAGTGTTATATTAAGTCATGTTACGTTAGCCACCAAGTTTACATTGGCTGAGTGTTATGAGGCTTTGTAGGAAGGTCGAGTCCTTCACCATGTATGTACTCCTCCATAAAGCCAAAATAAAAATCAAATTATTAATTTTGTTAAAAATAATATTGATCAGTACTAGTGGACAAAGAAATCTCAAATAACCACCCCTCCACATATTGATTAGTATCAGTGGACAAAGAAATCTCAAATAACCCCTCTCTTTGTTCAATCATTGTAAATAATTAAATCAACTTCAAATAGCAATTTCATTTTTAATTTACAACTGGACCCTGCTAATGTTTTATATATATATATATATATATATATATATATATATTGTGTGTGTGATTTTTGAAGTTTACAAATAAAACAAATTGAGTAATCAAGTTGATTTTAAGACTGACAAAATGATTAACTAAAAAACTAAACCAAATACTATCAATTTAGTTCGGGTTTCAATATGAAATAAACCAATTATCCAAACCAGTTTTAATAGAATAGGTTTGAATTATCTGATTTATCAAATCAATCGGATCTGATAAACACACAGTCCTGCTTTAACTTCGACAGATGGATCTGGGTAAATCAGCAGTGAAATTACCAAGGCTTTTAGCATGCCTCTAATGCAAACCCTGCAGCCATTTGATAACTTCAATTTGTTCTTCCCAGAATAAAATGACCAAAACCACCATTAGTATACAGAGATAAACTCCCACTAGCAGAGTAACTCGTTTAGTATCATTTTCAAACTAGCAACTTTGCCAAGGCGTAACAAACATTATCATGTACATTTATGTATCATTCTAGCAAAATCATCACTGTAGTATTGCTTGAAGCACAAAATCCGAAGAGAATTCAATGTTAATATCCTCTTCGGCTCCGGCTACTAGGACTAGCTATATTCTTTGAACCAGGAGATTCTCCTGAACCCAGCAAGGTTCTCTGACCAGGAGAGGAACTGCCTCGATATACAGGAGATGCAACTTGACGGGGAGATCCTAAACTTGCTTCACTCCCTCTAGATGCCTCAGCTTCCAGACTCTTGGCTTCTTCACTCAGAACTGCTAACTGTTATGTCAGGACAAAAGTGCCGAAAATAGTTAAAATGACTGCACAAAATGTTGAATAGCATTGGTCGACAAATAAATCGCAAATTCGATGGGGCATCAAATAATTCGTGAGCACGTTTAGAAAGCAACTACATCTAAAATATAAGAGGCCAGCCAAATTACTTCAACAAATAAAAAAAATAAAGTATATATACCCAAAACTGACAATATGAAAATATGAAAATAAAAAGTATATATACCCGAAATTCATTCTCTCTCAGTCGATCTTGAAGGGCGTTTATTGCAGGACTTAAACTGTAAGAAAGTAGCAATTGTTAATTGGAATAGAACAAACCAAAAAGAAGAGGAGGAATAAAATAAATGGACATCTTGCTCTGACCAATATTCAATCAACTTGCACAAGGAAGCCTGATAAGTTGAAGTGTGGTGTATGAAAGTGAGTGGATGCACTTTCCCATCCCTACGAGGTACAAACAAATGGCATAAGAAATTAGAGACACTATAATAAGGATGACAAATTATTGAAGTTAGTAAATTAAATGCTTCAATCTGACAAAAAAAAATGCTTCTATAAAATTTCATATATATACTAAAAATAAGCATATAGTTTATCAAAACATCACCTCATATTTTGTAAGATGGCTTGATTATATGCAGTCCGCTCCTCTTCGAATATTACATGTTGCAGATCCGTGTATGACAATAGTGGCGAATCAAGGGTGACAAGGGACGAGGATGGTAAGACATAAAGCGGAATTTCTTTTTTTACATACTCTGCACCACTGCCACCAAATAAAAGCTATTTTAAAGCACAAAATTTAGAAACTATCTTGTCTCAACCTTATAAAAGATTAGACATGCTAGATCTGAACAATCATAATACAATGAAGACAGAAAAAGGAAATTATTATTTTTGTATTTAAAGAGTTGTTCTAAAGTAGTAACTTCTATTTATCATTGGAAGTTTAATAACAAATATGTCAAGAAGCATCCACGGAATAGCAATTACCTGCATGACTATATTTCTTAATGAAAATTTTAAAGTGTACCATGTTATTGTAGGCATGTCATATATAATTGGTAGTTGGTACAACTGTGCCAAGGAAAGCTTCAGAAGCAAAGGCAGTAAAACCATACTGAGGAGCAGTAGGGGAGCTTTTTTTATGACAAACTAGAATTTATGGCCATAAATATACCAACTACTGTTTAGAAAAAAAAATAGATATTAGGGCCCCCGGTTACCCTTCCTCATTCTTGCCTCCAATGGCAAGTAGCCTGCACGTATTCAGACCTTTATCACCTACCCACCTGGGGTTTAGGCCTTAGATACGGGACAACAGTCACTGTGTTCCCTTCGTGATGGGATCCAAATCCCTAGAATAGGCCAAAATTAAATATTGATAACTAACAATAATATCAGTTCATCTGTATTCTATACCTCAAGTCCAAATTTGAACGATGCATAGCTTCCTGCATACTTTCTGACATATCCATGGGATCATCAACTATGTTGGTGTCTGGATTGTTGAGATTGTAGTTTCCTCCATCTTTTACTCCCCCTAGATAGTTGTTATCGGCATTAGCAAAGAAATTCCCCAGGTCTGAAGATCTCCCCCCACCCTAGCCAAAATTATAATTAAATCAATTAAAAAACACACTACAAAGTATTTTTATCCTGCACAGAAAAAATACGAGCATAATGTTACTGGTAGGACAGTCTTAAGGAGCTCAATTCATCTCAAAAAAAAAAAACTTCAAGAACAGGAAAGAACTGCCATAATGTTCAAGAACAACTTCTCTCGGGAAAAAAAAATGCAGATTGGAACATATCAAGGGTGTTTGGTCCATCGGCTTCCCTTCACATGCTATCTAAAAATACACTCTAGAAAATACAGGCTGTCTAATATCCCTCACGTTGGTATTTTAACAAATAATTCCATACAGAAGAAATCTGCCAGCAAAGAAATCCAAGAGATTCGTTTAAAACTATGACAGAAGAGCAGAAAACAAGCATGCATTTTAACAAAGAAGCATCCTGGTCCTACAGCTTCTATAAGCTGCATCATGTTCTGTAATTCTGCATTCAACTGTATAATACATTTTCAAACTGTTGTCTTCAACCACAAAATGCAACACACTACGTGTTAAATCTATTTGATATATGATAAATTATACCTTACTAGATCCAGCACTTCTCGAATCACCAGTGTCCTGCTCTGGGCTATCTGACTTAAAGTAACCAGATCTTATTGATACACTTTCTGAGGAACTTGGTGATGAATCTATATCAATAACAGAGCGTTTTTTTACAGGAGACAGAGGTATGAGTCTTGACATGTTATTCTGTTTCCCATCAGATGACTGGAAAGCAATTACTTGAATTCTTCCTACCTGAATACAGTCGAAAGCTATTTGTTGTTTAACTTGATGAGAGTTTAGAATGCGAGATGTCTCACAATGATCATGTATTCATGTGTTCAAGACAAACCTTGTTTGCATCTTCACTGTAACAAGAAAAAATCAACCCAATAAATCCAGAATCAAGAAGTTGATACATACCCTGCGTCCGCACATCTACAAAATAGTAAAGATGCTTATTATATATAGCTGCTTCAAAATAAACAAAAATGCTTATCATGTAAAAAAAATAAATATATTGGTGTACCCCTCCCACTCTAACTCTATAACATGCACAGTATCAGAAAATATTAGTGTTCGATGTCCGTAGACAGATCCAAAACCTTTGAGGGAGAGAAGCTTCCACCAATGGTGGCGCTTGACCAAATTGGTTGAGGGCGCCATATAGTTAAGCAATATACTTAATGATAAAATTAAATTAACCAAAAACTATTTTTGATTGACAATGTAGAGACTAATAAAGAACTCGGAATGGAAAAATCATATTCTTAAAAAGTAATAGTAGATAAATGATTCTACTTTTTAAAAGCTTAAGTTATTTTTTAAAAAATTATTAAACGTGTAAAAACCAATAAACATAGTTTTATTAGTTTAGTACTACATGCTAGTCTCATTTTGAAACACATATAAGAATAAAAAAACAAAAACAGTAAGTGTAATATGTTTATAACATACAAAGCAATAAATGTGGAAAAGGAGGATAAATATTGTCGTGTTTCTAAAAAATGGCCAGCACTACGATTGATCTTTGATCCCGCGATTTTCCAACACTGTTTCAGCCACTGCACCGGCTTATACATATTGAACAATACTGGTAAATATAATACATATAACTAAACAATTTGTGCAATATAAATAATTTTCTATTGAATTTTAAAAAGTATGGGAGAGCTGTGGCTCCTCCCTGTCCTAACAAAGCTCTGCACCCGGGTGCCACTAGAAGTTTAGAACAAATATGTATGAATAATTGAATAGTGAGAACATACATCCTTAAGTTAAATCTAAAGTCTTGATAAAAAGCTTTTCAACGGTTCAACCTACTTTCTGGAAGCCTCCAGCTAATTAACTGTTTAGTACTAATACATAATTAAAAGTCAAATACTATGTAAAGAAAACCAATACATTTGCTATGTCTTAAACAGTAAAAGTTATATCCTGCCTTAAATACCAAAAGTAAAGAGTAGCAGATATAGGATAACGAAAGTCAGGGTCGTTCCAAAGAATTTAGGGGCCCTGTTCAAATTGTAGTGGTCCAGTGGTATAGTTGAAATTTGCAACCTGTAGTAACTGTATTCAACTCCCAGATTGGACTTTTTAAATGTCTTATTTAGTTTTTTTTGCTAAAAACAACACTAACATGCAAAAAAGAGCGACGCAAGAGATTCGAACCCGCATACACGCGCAGAAAAGCAAGGACCCCTACCACCGAAGCAAGACGAATTTGGTGATGTTTGTTGAACTAACTACTATATATACAATCCGTAATTAACTTTGGGCCCTAAACTAATGGTATTGGGCTGGGGCCCTGTGCGGTAGCACAGGCTGCCCAGGCCCATGGACGGCCATTCCCCTGACGATAGTTGCACATAATATTTGAGGCACGTGCTCAAGTTGAACCAATTAGAAAAAGTAACAGTAGACCCGTGGTACTATTCGATGGTTATGTGAGGTGCATTTGAATGTAACTCCACTTATGTAATAGAACCCATTGACATTTTGTATGTTTTGGTGAAATAACTCTTACAAGCTAGTTAGCGAGCTAGTTAAAGAGCTAATTGGAGAGAATGAGATAATAGACTACAAATGATAGAAAGGAAGGGTTAGATAGGTTAAATTTGGTTCTGGAAAGGAATTTAGAGTGGGAGAGAACCATGTCTCTTAAATGCTTCAATGTTATAGAGTTTCCTATCAATAAACATCATCCCTTCGGTAATTTTTTTTTATTTTGATCTAGTTGCCATCACCAATCTTTTCTAGAAAGACCTTTAATTCATATGATCAGTCACACATACACACCTTCAATTGGGGTTGAAGTTTATAAGCACAATTTGAAATTAAAAACTTAGAATACATCAAAATAAAGTTGACTTCAACATGTAGAAACCGCATAACATCCAGGATGTTCGGACTACCATAAATAATAATTACAAACCCCCTCTTTTCTTAAGTCAATGCTAACCAACAATTCCTCTCTAAGCTACAAAATTCATACATACTGGCCACCTTCCATTTCCCAAATGCTAACACTAACAAATTAGAACCCAGTTCCCTACACCCTAGCACGAAAAACTCAACAAGAAAAGATTCAATGATAAGCCAAAGACAAAAGAAAAAAATTAAGAAAGGGTTATGAAAAACTTACCAACATGTGAAGGCAGAACTGTAATATGAGGATGTGAATGATACCAACCAATAACCCTAGTTGTTCTTCCGGTGGAAATAGTCATTCTGTGCTATGAAGTTAAAGACACAAACAAGTACAAAAAAGATAACCAAAATCACTGAAACATTATAAGAAAAAGGATATATCAGCTAGGGCTGATGCAGCAGCTAACTGTTCAGGGTTGGTTTCAACTCGATCTTTTCGACGATCAGACCTTGTTTGCGGAGAAGCTCCCCATATCAATGCAATCACACTTCCATTTTTCGAATGCTGCATTTATCGAACATTCAATTCGATTCATTGCGAAGCAAATTAGGAATAATTGAATTCGAAAAAACAAATAAATGAAAAAGATTGAAGAAGGTGATTAGGACTTGGATATCGCCGAGAAGAAGACCCATAATTTCTTCGGTTTCAGTGGACAATGCATGAGTGGCGCATGTTAACCACACTTCTTCCGACATTTTCACGCTCGTCAGAGACATTTTTCTTCACTCAAAATCAAAACCCTTTCTCTCTCTCTCTCTCAACCTTCCCCTAACCCTTAAATGCTACAACAACCCCATCGATTTTCTTTTTCTATTTCTTTATTTTATTATTCTTTTTGTGTTCACTGCGCACCAACGCCCCAATAACCACAACAATCAAGTCACGAGAACATTCAATTACTATTGTTCCCTCTTATTTGATTTCTACCCCAAAACCCTAACCTTACCTTTTGTATTCATCTCTATGTGTAATTTTTTATCTTGTGTTGTTTGGGAGTTCGGAGACGACTGTAAGAAGAGGAAGTGGAGGGTCTTTTTTTATAAATCGGGCATCTTTGCGCAACTACAGAGACTAATCCCTCGAGTCGGGTAGGACCACAATGGCCGGCAAGTGCTCTGGGTGAAGTGGAGGGTCTTAGTATTACTAATTGTTTATTAGTAATACTTTATTAGTAAGAGCAATACGGGGAGGGATCCTCTAACTTTTTGGAGGGAACTTCTCCTAACTTTGTATCTATCTCTCTTTTCTAATACATTCTCTCATGTTAATTCCCTCCATTTTTTCTTTTCTATTTGATCTAAAAAAGACTACGGTTTGGAAAATGTAGAGGATCCACTTCCGAACTTAGGTGCAATACCTTAGATACTGGTTGTACCGATCTAGAAACAAACACCATTCTTTAAAAATAGATAAATAATAAAAAGTGGATTTGTATCCCAACAACTGTCGGTGGTTAGTGGCAGTTTTGCTACTTTTTCTTTGAAATACAGCACCACTAGTACTTATGGTACTATATGCAAGTTTTTTCCTATTAGTAATACTTATGAATAAACATGGTTTTTAGAATATACAAGATGAGTGATGCTATTTTGTACGAATAGCATTGCGATGAAATGTAAGAAACATGGTATATTCAATTGTTTTTATAATAAGAAGTGCAATAATGCTATTTTGACAAAGGATTTTTACAAAAATACTTACAAAAATACGGTACACATATGTATCCGTATAATACCCACTTTTATATAATAATTAGTTTTATATTAAATAAATTTAAAACACAACCTCTTCCCAAAAACCCTCACTTTCTCTCTCCCCGAAAACACACGGCTTCTTCTCTCTCAACCGCACAGCTTCTTCTTCCTCTCTCTGCAACTCTCATTAAAACACAAAAACCCTCACCTCCGTTTCACTTTCTCCCTCCGCAAAAAAACCACAATCGGCTCCATTTCAGTTTCTCTCTCCGCGAAAAACCACAATCGTCTTCTCCCTCAACCACAATCAGGTTGTTCCTTTCTCTGCAACACGAAGCTCCGGCGAAGCACAGCCACGCCGCCGTCTCGTCACCAACACCGTAAAAGGAAAAACGAAACCACCACTCAGTCTCTCTCGTCTCCACTCTATCAATAAGCAGAAATTTCTGTACCTCTCAATCTCTCAACGCAAACCCTCTCCTCCCTCAACCTCCAGTCTTTTCCTTCAAGCTCCGCCCTCCTCTGACGGTAACCTGTTTTTATCTAGCTCGCGGCTCCTATCTTCTCCCTCTCCATTTTCGTCTCCACCGTTTGCCGTCGTATCTCCGCCTCCTGTGCACCTCTTCTCCTCTGCAACCTTGTTCTACTCAGGTAATATGTATTATTTCCTTAAATTATCCCTAATTGCAGAAACCCTAAATGTCCCAAAATTATTTTTAAGAAAAACTTGTGATCTTATCATCACAGACCTGATAGATAGAGTGTTAATTATGTTCTGTCAAAAACAAGTTATGGATTTTACTTTATTCTATTTTATTTTTTCCAATTTTGCAACTATTTTGTGTTTGTTGGGCTAAAATCAAACAAATTTGTGGTATTTAATTTAATTTCTGTTATGTAGAGTGAATGGTGTTGATTTCGTGTATGGTGTAAATAGGTCCTTTGTTTGAATGAACTTGATTTGTGTGAGATTAATTTTTTTGTAAATTGAGTTTGAAGTGAAGTTTAGTACTGGTCAAAATGCAATTACTTGAAAGAAGAAGAACAAGAGTGTTATACCAAATGAAGAGTCTTGTGATGTACCTTCAGAGACTTTAGTTTTGGGGTATCATCAATGGAAACAAACAGGTTCGATTTCTTGCAGGTTCGATTTGCGGTTTTGGATTCCATCTATCCGTTTTACTGTTTTTACAGTCCCCTATCGAGTTTGATCTTTCAGTTTAATGATTAAGATATGAGTTGGAAATATGCATCCAATTGTTTAAATATTTGTTTGCTTTAGAGGGTGATAAACATGATTTGAAAAGAATTGACGTCAAAATAATTGAGTATAAATGATTGGTTTGTGCTTGTTAGTTGTTAGTAATATTTTGAAAGCTTAGAAGAACAGATTTGCTTTGAATGATAAAGTAGAACAGCTGCAATACCATTAAAAACCGATCACAGAAGTGCTGCAATGCTGAAGGATCTACAACAGGCTATTTTTTGATAACTCTAGCACTTAACTTTGTTTTAGGTAGATAAGTTTTGATAACTATTGTCTTATTGTGTTGCTAGTAAGTTTGTTATTTTTCTAAAATAATAGGCATAAAATCTGCAAACTTAGAAGGTCCTCTTTATAAGCTTGTCATCTTGACATTGCATTTTGTTGATGTTGGAGAGAGTAACTTTATATCAATGGACCACTTATTTTGTATATATTTGATTCTGCATTGTTAAGTAGGCTCCTGTACCTAATTTGTATCTGTATCAGGTATAACCATAGCATTCTTTCTTATCATTAATTTGAGATTGCATTTCCTTGAATTGGGGATTCACAAATATGACTTTTTCTCACTCTGAGGACATGGTATGCTGTAGTTTTGAATTTTGATGTCTTAAACAAAGTGTTTGGGTGGAGAACCCACATTCTGAGGTCTATTAAAGATTTTGATTCTGGTAAAAATGTTAATATAATTTTGATTTGGATTTGGATTTCTTGAGCAATAAAACTATCAAGAAGCGTTTTAAGAATTCTAATAGAGTTTACCCGGTTGTGTTTTAGGATTGCATGATGAAGTATAATCCATCAAGAGCTGTAGAGCTGGGTTGAGGATTGCCAAGATGAACTCAATGAAGAGGAAGCAAGAGATTAGAATGGTCTAAATTGTCAACTTTATAGTACTTTTTTGTTGTAACTAAATATCTATGTATCTTTTGATTGGTATTGGCTTGATATTGTATTTTATTCCACAATTTGATGTTTCAAATTGGCCATATGGAGTGAAGGTTTCACTTAATTTGTTGATTAGGGTCTCAATGGTAGAGGTCATCAACATTCCTCATGAATTTTCCTTGTACCAAAAGCAACAATTAATACATATCCCTAGAGAAAGAAAGAGTGAACATAATGTAGTTTACTTTATAATTATATAAAGTGTAATACAGTTGCGAGGTTGGTTATCGTAACTAGATTCCCAAATCATAGGTCAATATAGAGATATAGATGATCAAATTCAATCCCACAATTTCCAATACTGTTTTTAAATAAAAAAATAAATTTTTAAAATTTATTTTAGAATTTAATTAGGTTTATATAACTTATTTACAAGGGTTGGTTGGGTCCTCATAACTTATTTGGTAAGCTCTCAATAGGTTTAGAGCTATCATTCTTATTTTTAGCAAATCATAACTGAAATGCCTTTTATTGTGTCATGTGTTGGTGTTTGATGGACACTCTTTTTCTGCAGTTAGGTTCATGATTTTGAAAAGGTAGTTCCAGATTATTGATTATCACTTCATCTAATTGACTCATTTTATAAGCCGTGGAGTTGTTGGATGCAAAGACCGTAAAGAAGTTTGTATCACAGGATCGTGTCTATTATCACTAACGTTGTCGTTTTAAGTTGTTCGTTTTTCTTCATTTAATGTATTTAGATATTTGGCAATAGGATAAAAATTAAGTTAGATATATTTAACTTATTTAATATTTCCTTTCTACAGTCAGGAAGTGTATATTTCAGTACAGATGCTGGAGGGTCAGAATTCATGTCCAACCGTTGAGCTTCTCAATGTCCAACTGTTGCACAACCATGTAATTTGGGATTAGACAACTCTCATCTTTCTTCTTCACAGGCATTTGATTTGAATGTCCGTCAAGTTGCTTTGCATATTTTTATTTTGATGTTGCTAAACAAATGGTTTTTAATAGATTGGACGTCAAATTTCATTCATGGAACTTTTGTCAAACGTGGAAATGGACTTCCCTGGACTGTCACAATTGTCTATAACTTTTTTGGTGTAACTAAACATGTATGTATTTTTTGGTTTGCATAGGTGTAAATGCCTTAAACTTGATGTATATCATGTAAATGCCTCACAGTTTGTGTCAACGGCACAAAGTTAATTTTTTGCCACACGTTGTTTAGACATCGTGTAACCTCTAAGGTTTAAGGAAAAGGCTTTACCCAATTTTTGTTGTAACTAGGCATCTATGTAATTAGGTTTTTTGGTTTGTATTGGTGTAAATGCCATAAACTTTATGTATATGGGGTACATGCCTCACAGTTTATGTAATTGAAAGGGTTTGTCAAATTTGCCAAAAACTTACATTACAAGTCGGTCAATAGACATGTTCACATGAAAATAAATGAAAGTAGTATTTAGACCAGTGTCCTTTTTTTTACAATGGAAGCAAGTATCTGTTTTCATTGTTTGGACAATGTGTGTAGGGGATTTTGGTTGAAGTTGAAATGATGGTAATGATGATGGAGGATGAGGAAGGGTGATTTTTGGTTCGCACATTTCTCTTTTTCTTTTTTGATTCTGTTCCTGAACAGTGGGAGTTGGAAGATGAGTGAAAGTGTGGTTTGAGTGTTCTATGATCATAGTGACGAGGCACAGCGAGTGAGTGTTATTCTTTATTATTATTATTTTAGTGACACAGATGATCAAATTCGATCGAACAATTTAAAATTATGTTTTTATTTATTATTATTTTATTTTATAAAAAAAACAAAATTATTTTTGAAAATCAATTTTAGAATTTGAAAATTACAGTGCTTGGTTAAGTCCTCATAAAAAGTGGGTAATTCAGTTGCGAGGTTGGTTACCCTTACTAGATTCCCAAATCATAGGTCAATATAGAGAGACGGATGATCAAATCGGATCCAACAATTTCCAATTCTGTTTTGATTTATTATTATTATTTTATTAAAAACAAATTATATTTGTAAAATTATTTTTAGAATTTAATTAGGTTCATTTATATTATTTACAGAGCTTAGTTAAGTCCTCATAAAAAGTGGGTAATTCAGTTGCGAGATTGGTTCCCCTTACTAGATTCCCAAATCATAGGTCAACAAAAAGAGAGACGGATGATCAAATCGTATCCAACAATTTCCAATTCTGTTTTGATTTATTATTATTATTATTTTATTAAAAACAAATTATATTTTGTAAAATTATTTGTAGAATTTAATTAGGTTTATTTATATTATTTACAGGGCTTGTATGCAAATGTCCGGAAAACACGCAACATAACTTGTAAAATAATAAAATAATAATCTATAACTATTAATAAAGGGAATTCCAAAATAAATTGTCATTTTGGTGTCAGATATTTCTGACCAAAATGCCCTTATTGTAATGATAACTACCCACTAACTCACCAACATATTTCTAATTCTAATAAAAAAATAAAAAAGAAATAAAAAGAAATAAAACTACCCACTAACACACCAACATACCAACATACCAACACATGAAAGACGGGCCCGAAGGGCCCGTCTTTCCCCCTAGTAGTAATAATAATAATAACAGAATTGGAAATCTAGGAATCGAATTTGATCGTTACTAGATTCCCAAATCATAGGTCAATATAGAGACACAAACAATCAAATTCGATCCCACAATTTCCAGTTTTGTTATTATTATTATTATTATTTAAATTATTTTATAAATAGAAAAATTAGCTTTTAAAATTAATTTTAGAATTTAATTATGTTTATATATATATTATTTACAAGGGTTGGTTATGTCCTCATAAAAAGTGGGTAGTTCTGTTGGGAGGTTGGTAATCGTTACTGGATTCCCAAATCATAGGTCAATATAGAGACACAAACAATCAAATTCGATCCCAAAATTTCCAATTCTGTTTTTTTATTATTATAATTTTATAAATATCAAAATTAGCTATTAAAATTAATTAATTTTATAATTTAATTAGGTTTATATATATATTATTTACACGGGTTGGTTATGTCCTCATAAAAAGTGGGTAATTCTGTTGGAAGGTTAGTTATCGTTACTAGATTCCCAAATCATAGGTCAATATAGAGGAAGGGATTAAGAAATTGCATTCCAAATGGAAACAAACCATTCGTCAAGGAAATCACTTCAAATAGCAAGCAAACCGGTGAAATTTGGACTACACAATGAATCAATAAAGACAGGAAGGGATCACAGTTAGGACTACCAAAAACACACACAGAGGAAACATGCGAAGGTCCATTAAAATGAATGAGGTGCCACTAACCTTGACTGCAACTCAATTCAAGATGACTCCCTTGTTTTAAATAGAAAGTAAGTAGTTAGGCATGAATTTAGCCCACAAGGAACCTGACATTAATAAATTTGCAGATTTCAATAGAAAGGGGGAAGCTAACTGATAAGTTACCATTCAGAAGTACAGTAGCAAAGATCATTTGAAATATTTCATTAATATCAATTTAGCGCACAAATCAGATATAATTAAGTCTTAGTTTGAAGTTTAATGCATAATAGAGATATGTATAGTAGTTTACATTTCCATGTGTTGCATTAACAGTTTAAGCAGTGTGTCTTAATCATATCTTAATCATTAAACTGAAAGATCAAACTCGATAGGGGACTGTAAAAACAGAAAAACGGATAGAGGAAGGAGCTCACCGTTGAGAGAGTGGTGACGAGACGGCAGCGTGGCTGTGCTTCGCCAGAGCTTCGTGTTGCAGAGAAAGGAACAACCTGATTGTGGTTGAGGGAGAAGACGATTGTGGTTTTTCGCGGAGAGAGAAACTGAAATGGAGCCGATTGTGGTTGAGGAACACGATTGTGGTTTTTTTGTGGAGGGAGAAAGTGAAACGGAGGTGAGGGTTTTTGTGTTTTAATGAGAGTTGCAGAGAGAGGAAGAAGAAGCTGTGCGGTTGAGAAAGAAGAAGCCGTGTGTTTTCGGGGAGAGAGAAAGTGAGGGTTTTTGGGAAGAGGTTGTGTTTTAAATTTATTTAATATAAAACTAATTATTATATAAAAGTGGGTATTATACGTATACATATGTGTACCGTATTTTTGTAAGTATTTTTGTAAAATTCCTTTGTCAAAATAGCATTATTGTAATAAGTGTCGCTTACGTGGTTGTAAAGTTGGCTTTGCTTGTTAAACGGTATTTCTCATACAAGATTTGTCTCTTGTGTATCATACAAAAGATGAAAAATAGAGTGTCTCAATCTTTGGATAAATCTTAACAGTTGAATTGGAAGTCTTGTATGATCATATGGTGGATCATCCACGCCGAAGTTGTCCTCCTCTCTTGCCTCTCCCCCTACCTCTTCCCCTTCCCATTGCTCTCCTCTCCCTCTTCCCCTTTATGTCGCTACCCTCCCCAACGATGATCCATTATTACCATCAGTACCACAGCCATCGCGGTGCATGCGTAAACTAGTCTATGTGCCATGCGTGTTTCTTGCGTCAGCCGGTCTATGAACCTTTGAGAATGGAAACGAACTAGATCGGGAACTAAAGCGAACCAAAATGGGAGCACAAACTTCAGAAACAAAAACAAACTTGGTCTGGAGGGTTGTTATAATGGCAATTTTGTTGGTTGTTTTATGTTAGTTTTGCTATGGAAGGTTGTTATACCAGATAATGGGTGGCGGTTTTCTGGCATAACAGGACGATGGTAGTGGCATGGTGAGAAGGGGAGAAGGGAGGGGGCAACAACAAGGGGAGAGATTTGTTATGAACGGTCCATTATGTGATCATGTTGGACTTCTCAATCCAACGATTATAACGTTTTGAAATTTACATCACTTCTTTCATCCTTATGTTCCATACACTGCCTACAGTAGTAGTGTATACTAGATGTCACCTGAAAGAAAATTGCTAACATTATAGCATATGTTTGGTTTTGTCGTAGAACCGTGTAATCACTATAGAAGCTACAACGACTAGCTTCTACTTCAACGCATATTAGACAATACACTATTGCTTATATTACAAGAGCTAAAAACCCAGTTACATATGATTATTCATAAGGCGGCAAGTGGCGACACCACCCCTTAATAGAATTGAAGTACAATGTTTAAGTGGTCTATCGTACACATCGAAAGCCAAAGGCAGAGAAGGAGCGTACTTCGCCAATTAGTCTGATACAATCTCTCATAACATAAATAGTGTGACTTCTCCAATCTCTAGCTAATATTAATCTTTGATTCTTAGCAACAATTTAAGCAAAAAAGTGAACCTCCACGTTAAGGAGTTTGGAGAGTATCACGAGTAGTAGTGTGCTAATGATCAAGACCACCAAAAGACTAGAATACCAAATTTCCACCCGAACCTTAAGGCATTGGGTATATAGAACATTTTGTCTTATTTGTTTTATATATACTTCATTTAGTTCTTACAACTTGCAAAACCCCACCTATTTATAGAGAATAGGTTGTGGGCTCACTAAAAAACAAACATAACAACTAAAAGCCCAAATTCAAGCCCAAACTAGGCCTTACACAATTAGGCTTTTATGAAAGGGAAATAACATGCTTAAAAATATTTGGCTTATTACAATTATAAATTTCTATGAAATATTAACTATAAGAGCATTTAAAAGACATGGAACAATTTTAGAACATTTGCTATCATTAAGCAAATTAATCATTTGAGCTTCCAATTGTTCTTTAATCTTCCTTGCTCTTTCTCTTGTTATTGGTCCAAGTGTCAAGTCTTGAATCTCCATGCCCTTTGTGTCCATAACAAGTTACCAAGTCATAACCTTTTTTTTGACTAAAAATGATATTCATTCAAATTGAGAGATTACATCGATGATAATACAAATTCAGCATTGCTAAAAACATAAAGAGTGAATCTGTGAACAAACTCACAACACCTAAGTTAATACTCACATCACCCAAATTAATAGCGTAAAACGGAAAAATGCCTACAAATGTGACAAACTAAAAGTCAACTGAGTACTCATGCTTCTGAATTTGTAACTTTGAGGACCTAGTCATTGGATGAATCTAAAATTGATCAGAGTTTATCTGTCGATCTGAATCAAACAAAAAAAAATGGGAAGAAGATAGATCTATGTGGTAACCACTTATTTAGATAAAAAGACGGGAAACAAACAATTTAGAGGGGTAATTCTAGGCCAAAAACTGACATAAAACCACCCCGTTATGGTAGTCGAGCAAGAAAGAAGAGAAGAGTACAGAAAATTTTGAGAGAGACGACTAGGGTTTTGTAGCTCATAACCTCTTTTGTGAGTTATAAATAACTCTATCAATGTCGATGTTTAATTAGTACTGTTACGATCATTTGACGTCAATGATAATTGTGAATCATTGTTTTTAGCAAGATTTTATTTTGACTAATTTTAACAAGTTGGTCCTTTAAATTTTTTTTACCACTCTGGTCCTTTAAGTTATTTGATTATAACAAGTTTGTCCTTTAAGTTTTTTCGTACCACTTAGGTCCTTTAAGTTATTCAATTGTAACAAGTTGGTCCTTTAAGTTATTTAATTGTAACCTTTAAAGGCCAAATAACTTACATTTTTCAGCCCCAAATTGTTATAAATAAATAACTTAGAGGACCTAAGTGGTTCAAAAAAACTTAAAGGACCAACTTGTTACAATAAAATAACTTAAAGAACCTAAGTGGTACGAAAAAAATAAAAAAGACCAACTTGTTATAATTAAATAACTTAAAGGACCTCTAGTATAATTTAGCCTATTAAATATTAGTTATTGTGTGTATATTAAAAATACATTAATTATTGGACTATATTTATTTTAGAATATAAAAGTTATAAATGACTTTAGTAGTTTTATAATTTGAGAAATATTTTAATTTAAATGACAGATAGAATAGTTTTTTTTGACAAACAAAATAGAAATTCTTAAACTATAGCTAATACTGATATAAGTTTATTACTAAAGTTACTAAATAAATAAAATATGAATTGAAAATTACGTAATTTTTTTAATTCATACAAGTACCATTATAATAGGAAACAAATTTGAATAAATTTTCTTTATTTAAATAGCTTCCATGTAATTCTATTATCCTGATATTATATTTCTATTGTATATAACTATGAAAAATTAAAATTTAATAATATTTACAATCGTTGTAGTCTAAACAGTCTATTCGCAATACAATAGAGAGAAATATGATTGTAGTATACTTTTAAAATTTAGGGATCAAAGTCTTGGATTTACATGGTGATATAAAAGTATTTTACTTTATAAATTTTCTTTGGTAAATTCTACTATACTCATCCAGCTTTATTTTCTTTATATCCTTACGTAGTTAAAAAAAATCATGAAATTCGTATGTTTTACCTTTTCCCTAACATTGGATAACTTTTTTTAGAAATATATTGTTGAATTAGAAAAAAAAATCCGTATATAATTGTGAAATTTGGAGACTTCTTTATGCAGTTTAAGTTTATCACAAATTCCGTCAAAAAATAAAATAAATTTATCACAAATAATGAGTTTTTTTTTATACAAAGAATTTTCAGAAGTAATGAAAATTTACTTCTTGACTAAAAAGTTTTCAAGAAACATATACTTATACCGTTGACCAAAAAAAAGATATTTATACCGGTTATCTCCACAAGAATGGAATTGTCAAAAAAAATCTCCACAATAATGGAATAAGTTATGGTAAGCAAAATGTATAATTAACCATAAAATAAACATTGACTGAATAGGAATCATATTATACGGATGTCAAAGGAGGTGAAACTTTGACCAAGCATATTTTAAGTATATATATTATATCATAATCATAAGTATTATAATCACAAATGTGTCCACCTAGACGTCCAAATCACCATCAACTAAAAATGCCACACATAATTTTTCAAAAATACGTGGCATGCCAAGTAGGACAGTGTTTATCGTGGATTTTGGTAAACACCGCTGGTCTCCAATTTGGTTAACTTGCAGGATCAACCAGTGAATCCTAAGACCATTTGTGTTTAGAGTTTTTAGTTTGATGTGATGTTCTTCAGTGTTTTGCGTTTTAAACAGAAAAGAAGAAGAAATAATTGATTCCTTAAGCGCGAAGCAATCAAGATATTTCAGGGAAGAAGGACTTGAATTGTAAAACACATAAAGGTAAAGAGAAAACAGAAGTAAATTGCATTAAAATGAAAGAGAATGGTACACAAGATCATACATTGTTCTCTGACTCGTTTTTCTCTTGAATGCGGAAGTTAGAGCGTGAGAATTGCAATATGAAATTTTGTGACCCTTGTTTCTTCTCAGAAACTCCTATTTATACTAAGCAGAAACTGCCCTAAAACAGTTATACAAATGATAGCAATCGCTCCTCTTTTCGACCAACTGCTAATTCTTCAGCGCATAACTGCTCTGTTTTCTGTTTGTCGAAAGCTTGTGTCCATTTTCCTCTTTCTTGCTTTTGCTTCCCCGGAAGCTTGTCGAATTTACCCTGCACATGACCATTTTCTCTGTCGAAATACTTTGGTCTTTGTCGAAATATAAATCAAGCCTTGTTGACCATTTTCAATGAAGCCTGTCTAAATTACAGGCTAACAAACAGTTATTAGTCGAATATTTGATCTTAATGGTCCAGAAAAGATCATCTAATAATATTAAAAAATGAATGACCATGATGTATACAAACATAGCTGAATTAGCTATTCATAAGTATTACGACCCTTGAATGAAAATGGCTGGCAACAAATGTCATTGAATTGTAATTAACCATTCCCTAAAATAGTGGATCCAAACTTAGTCAGAATTAAACATCCATTCTTCTTAAACAAGCCACACGAACTCTTCTTCTGCATTATCATCTTAGATTGTAATTCCATACGCAACAAATTTCATATTAGATTGTAATTAGAACTTTTCTCTATTTAAGATCTTGAAAGAAATTACATTCCCATTGAGCTAATGGGCCTGAAAGGTAAAGAGGTTTTGATAAAGATTCAGTGCCAAAGTGGGAATGGTAGTAGGTACCCACGATCCTACCGTGTGAGAAATATAACTGATGATCGTGTTCTGATTGACCGCTATTGGCTGAAGTGGATTGAGAATGAGGTGAGTGTTTCAGTAAATTAAAGTAGTGGTAATACATTATAATTACAACTACCACTGTTTACAACGGAAATAATTAATAATTCGAATGTTTTCTACCTTGAAGGCAGTAATTGAACCACCTCAAGAAGTATTACTTATTGAAAACACCCAACAGGGGGTTCTGTCAGTGTTAACAAGCTGAGCGAAGATGTATCTCAGGTATATCTGTTAATAGTTATGTTGGGTGGAGTCAAATCAATGTTGTATTTTAATCAAATTATATTTTTAGTTGCTGATTATATAAACATCTTAATCTGGAATTTGGGACTATCTATTTGACATAGGACTTGCTTGGAAAGTTTGAACAATCCTCTGGTGATTCAAACACCATCAGAATAGGAAAGGAGTTGGTGGACATTACCAAAGACAGCGATGACACACCCCCAATGAAGAGAAAGATTCCCAATGACAAAGGATCGTCGTCCGGAAGCATTCCCCTTAAGTCTGTCAAGATCGAGAAATAGACAGACTCCAATAATTTCCTCTTTCCCGTTCAGTTTTGAACATTGAAGTTTTCATTGATTTTGTAAATGACAATGGCTTTTGAATTTTCATAGTCTTTCCCTTGACATTGAAGCAGATTGCAGAACAAATCATGGGGCTGATGCACTTTTTGTCATTGTCAGGTTACATGTTTACATTTTTTTATTCATCTACAAAGACTTCTTTAAGTCTATTATTATTGAGTAGCATTATTTATTCTTCAAGGGAACAAATAGTGTAGGTCTGATATATATATATATATACACCTATTTATATATACATTATTTAACTTTGAAATGCACACATTATTTGTATACAATACCTAGGACAAACCTCAGTTTCGTAAAGAGCAATACAGTGTTATCTGATCTGTTGTGTTTTTCCAGTGTCATCGCCAAAGGCAGATTTTCGTTGGCGTTTTCCTGTTAGTAGTACAAAAGATAGAAAATCAACATGAAATCAATATTAGCACTGTAGACAGCATTTCCAAGTGTCACGCATCATACTAAATTGACATGTTGAGAACAACACAAATTACTAATTCTTAATTACAGAACTATATAGGGCTAATAGTAACAGATGCTAATTCCAACTATGTATACTTTATCTACTATCAGAACTTAGGTGCTATATAATTGTTGATTCTATTATTATATGCTCCATAGAATGTAATGGTTAACATATACTAATTTAAACTATAAGGTATCTACTCCCGTTTGCAACACTAAAATGAGATCCAACCATATTTGTGATCAATTTACAATCAATCTAAATGACAACCATAACTATAATCACCGTTTTACAAATTGAGTAAACATAACTGAATTTCAGATTGAATCACGGAGAATACAGTTTGTAGTATCTGCATAGTGGAAAACACTAATTTGGCACAACACTTTATGAAAAAAGGGATAAGTTCTAGATTTCACCAAATTTTAAACAACAAAACAACTTACAGAAAGCATTACTGCCTGAATTCCAGCGATTGAGTGATTTACGAATTCAGTAAGTGCAAATGAGAAGACAATCGAATAATAAACTGATGTTCTGTTGCGATTTCATCCAAATCGAAAATCGATTGCAATTTTAAAAGGGTTGAAATTAATACCTCATTGTTATTCGTCGGAGGTTGAGATTCTGCAAAGCTTCGTGAAGAATGACGTTTTGAAGAAGAAGAAGATCCCTTCGCACCATTGTTGGTCGATTGCACAGGCCGGAGAAGAAGATATGGTTCGCGAAACCCTGATTTTCTGAATTGGGAATCTATTACCCGATTGTCTTTTGTTGATGGGTAACCCACATGGTAACTATAGTTCTAATTTAAGTGGTTACCCAAAATATCCTTATGCTTTTTACAAAAACCCCTAAGTAACCTCTTTCCAATTTAGGTAAAACTAATAATATACTTATCTAATCTTAGTTAAAAGTAGTGTTTTAAAAATCGGCTCGGCCCCCCGCCGGTCGGCCCAGGCTAACCGGGAACTGGGTGGGTAACCGATCCGGTGGAAACCGGCCAAACCCGGCCGGGTTGTGCATGTGTGATGAAAACAGAAACAGAATTTTTATAAAAATTCGCAGAAAAGGCTTTAGAGAGGTTCGAACCTCTTCCCTTTTGAGTCAATCTGTAAGGAAGTTAACCACTGCACCACCTGTTGATGTTGTCTATGTTGCGCACGTGAAACATATAACATATAACATATATTACATAGGCACAATTCAAGCATTAATTACTAATTAGTTTTTTTTTTTACATTACTAATTAGTTTTTCTTTTCTTTTTTTGATAAGTTACTAATTAGTTTTTCACCATACACATTTCATGGTTGATTGTATTTCCACCTGTTGTTGCGATTGTTTTGGATTTTTTTGGCATTATGTATAATTGTTTAATTTTAGTAAATTAAATTTTACGGGTATGAAATTTATAGGTCTTGAAAATTTGGAATATTTTTATATAGGTCTTGAAAATTCACGAAATACAGACCGGGTCCGAGTCATGCGGTCCCGGTTTTGATCATGCGGTTCAACTGTCGACCCCTCGGTCCGACCCTTGACCCAGTGACCCGGTACCATCACCGAGTCGGCCACCGGTCCGAGTTTTAAAACATTGGTTGAAAGGGATCTATTTCATTATTCCTATTTAAGAACTTAAAATTACTATAAATCTACATAATCTTATTGAGATCCTTTTTATATTTTAATTAACAACATTGATATTTGGTACGAATGTGTTTATACGAATTGTAAGAAAAACTCATATACAATTGATTATAAGATAACACACTCAGCCACTTCAACGCTTGCAAATAGTTTGCCTAATATCCGTACATTTCGTTTCGTCCCAAAAAACATTTCTCTTTAATTAATTATCTATTATCAAAGAAAGAAGTTGACTTCAATTTTCATTGGTAAAAAATATCTCGAATGCTTTAGTCTCCGGTGTACATTGTGAAAGTTTAAACAGTAACTTTTCAGTCATTACCAATGTTTTTTTCATGGTTGATGTTATACCCATCTTTTATATCTGATCTATCCAACATAAATATACAAATGTAAATTATTAAATTTGCAAAACTTCACAATGTTGCTAAATCAAACAACTAAGTTCCAAAATTGCAAAATTGAATTTCCAATTATCAGTAGGAAGGGAATATAAAATTTATATTTCTGATAACTTATCGATTGAAAATACGTAATATTAATCAGGTAATACAAATATCTTCTTAATGGTTGATGTTAAACACAACTTTTATATTTCATCTAACCAAAAATAATATACAATTGTTTATAAAATATATTAAAAACAAAATTATTATAAATTATGTTTAAAAAAAAAATGTATACCCGTGCTAGCACGAGTGATACATACTAGTATTATAAAATACATTAATGTATTTTATAAAATAATTGTTTTATTAACAGTCACAAAAATTGGTCAAAAATTTGTTTATTAGTAGTATATTATAATCTATTAATGTATTTTAATGTATATATGTATTTTAATGTATATATAAAATACATTTTTTTTGACCAAAATGTATCATAAGTCATAATCATCATAATCATAATCATCACATCATAATCATAATCATAATCATATCATAATCATAATCATAATCATATCATAAGTAAATACAATCAAGAGTTTTCCAACCTAACTGTCCAACTCAGCATTAATAAAAATGCCACGCATATCTTCTAAAAAATAGGTGGCACGCCACCTAATCATAATAGACAGCCAAACACTCAATCTTAACGGCTCACGATGCATCACAAATAATATTTATAAAATGGACCGCCCAGATCTAATTACTAAGTATGCTGAATCATGCCTTCAAGCCAATAATCTTAATTACTCTGATTTCCCAATCAAAAGGAAACATCATTCATTGTAATAATGAGGAATCAAATTCCCTACTTTCTTGGATCCAAATTTATTCCTCTTAATTACCCATTCTTACCAAGCAAGCCATTCAAAAGTCATCAACATAAGACCTGCAAATAAAAACCACATCAAATCATCATCCAGAGACATCATGCTTCACTTGCGAGAATGTAATGGAACACAATTAGAAAGTACGAATGAGATGCATGGATATTTCTGGCTGGAATTTTTTTTTTTAAATCTCTCCAACACTCAAATTCGTTCCTTTACACATCCTTTTTATATATACTCTTTGGTACTAATCTCCATAATTTAGCAGCATATGCTTATCCAAGTTTGTAGAGCGTTGTCAAAAATCTATGAATGTTTAGATTGTTAATTTCTTATATAAAGCAAACCAGTCGTTTATCCTTCATTTCATTAATCCAGAATGCTCTACAGAAACAGTTATCAAGTACACTTCTACGTTATAAACACTCTCCTATTACCACACATGAAATTTGATAAAAAGACTGACAACTAAAATATCACCATCAGCTACTGAGTAAACAGATATTCGAATTCTTTATTACTGATTTAAAATAATCATAATCCCCACCATCAAGCAAATTTTATAGAGTAAATTAAAATATAATATTGTATATATACCTTTAAGTTTTGACTCTTTGAAAAACTAAATAGTTATTATAAACAGCAATTAGCAATTTATTAAATTTAATCATCATTATCTGATCATATTGCATGGAAAGTTCAACAGTAAAAGCGACTTTTAGGGGCTTAAGTCATGGATCAGCATTAAATATTTTAAGCAGCAATTTATGGAGTCCTTAAATTAGTTTCTAATCATCATGATAATGCAGTCATGCATAGTTCTAATCCCTGATTTCTTGCTAAGAAGATGCCAATTTAGGAAATCTGACAAGGCTCAATATCAGCCTTATTAATAATCTTAGATGCACAACAAATAAACCACCAAAACACACATACCTGAATATTGTCACTCCTTGCCTTCAAAGAACTCAGTGAAATGGCCTCATCCAGCAAGATGGCAATTGTTGCACACAAGAAAGTCCAGCCCGTGGCTACTCTGGCTCCAGACCAAGAAAGCTCCGCGATCATTGTAAGGGTACTCAAAAAGCAGCGCGTCTACACCGCCAGAGGTGGTAACCAACCTGTTGCGTTTGAAATGGTTTTAGTCGACAAGGAGGTATCATTGCTTTATTAGAATCTGTAAATAGGTCAACTATTCTTAGATTCAACGCCATAATATATTATTACAAAATGTACAGTGTAGGCAACGAAATTAGAATTGTATCATAATAGTTAAATTTCAGAATGCTAGGATCATCATGATGCAAATTGATGTCAAACGAATCTTGACTATACAATTTTCAAGTCTTATTTGTAGAACAATTCAAGTCTTATGTGTAGAACAAGTAAAGTATGATACAATTTACAAATGATGACTATATAATTTCCAAGTCTTACGTGTTAGACATTACAACAACTAAAGTATGATTCAATTCATTAAAAAGTTGCTGACCAAATGTCTATTAGTGTTGAATGGTTAAATGTATATATTGTGTAATGTGTAATCCTATATAAATCCTGGGTACATTGTGACCAAATGCCTTACCCACATACTGTTTACAGAACAACGCCAACTTTGAAATAAAGGTTGTTATTTACATTGCCTATATAAATCCTGGGGGCATCGTTACATTGCCTATATATATACTCTAAATATTATTCTATATTCTCATAAAAGAAAGTCGTTATCTAAATAAATCAATTACCGTAATTTTGTTCTTTCCACCTCATAATGTGTGTGACCACTTTTCAGTTACACAGAACGCTCAGTCCACTGTACAAGCCTATGCTCATGTTGGTTCGAAGGATAGCTCCTGTTTGCAAAATTCTGCCAGACAACATCAATTAATATCAGGAAATACGTCCAATAATACTTAAAATAACGTGACCCCAAATGGTAGGTTTATTTATCAATGTGTCATATTACATTTTAAGTTTAGGGACAGCCTATATATCAACCTGATGTTTCTTTGTATCTGTTTATCTTTCAAAAAATGATAATTAATCATTAATAATTGGTTAAAATTTGTGATATGGTTGAAGTTTGCATACGCCAACCAGTTAACGGTCTACCAAATACAGAGGATGTGATAAACGTCGAGAGATCACAACGCATTTACCATAAAAGAACACCTATTCGTACACGGTCTATAATGAGGCTTGACTTCGACATGGACCCTGACATCAATGAAGACAATACAACCAATGCAGCCACAGGTATTAATATACTCAATTATTGTTGTAATTTACTCTAATACAAACATACGGTGATAATACACTATTTATATTTATGTATATTGTGACATTGTAACATGACATTAATGAAAACCTGACATGCACAACATCAGTGGTTCAATAAGGAGCATCTAGCGGTCAGTCCTCAATTTTCGACGAAAATGAGTATTGACATATATGTATCATTTATATATTGATAAAATATATTACACGTTGGTTAGTTTTATATGCATTATGTTCTCCTTATAATCACATCATGTTTTGATAAGTCTTCTTATATTTTACAGCCGCCCTTGATTTTGTGCGACGAACACATGAATGTAAGGAATATCATGCATTATTTTGGTTTGAGGAAAGGGCAATATAAGGGCATATAACAGCATGTTTGCATTTACCTTAATGGTAGGTAAAGTTGTGAGTTGTGACAACCCATAATGAAGGTACAAGATTGCGCTCCACTTAGATAAAAGCACTCACAATTGCAGCACATAAAAACACAGTGCTACTAGCAGCAGCCAGTTAGTAGATCAACCTACTTCTCGGATATGAGGATTTCAAAGACATGCATACATAATAACATAATTATTTGAAAATTTTTAGGAGCATCATCCGTACTTGGAACAAATCCAAATTCACAAACATTGTATTGGGTAAAAATTGAGAATAAAATACTACGTATGAGCAGGGATTTACAAATCACGAACACAACAAGTAAAGGACCACATCTGTTCAATTTTAGGTTTTCAAGAGAAATCCCTTTTCTGATGCTTAGTAGTATGGAAACGAAATTACCCAAATTATATGTCAGGTTACGCAAATCTAATATTTATCTCAGTCACGGGAAGTTACTTTGCACAGAGAAATTTAACATATGAGCAAATAGACAACATACCTCAAATTTGATAGCCTATGTCACCATGGTTTGCGGCGTCGAAATTAGAGAGAAGATGGCCTGAGATTTGCTGGAAATCGCTAATCATAAACTGTACGAGTTGAAAGCAGTGAATGGAGAAGTAGCAAAACATTTCTGGTGCGATGAAGTTTGTTCAGCGATCAAGGGTGTGAAGCGATCAACATATGCGATAGTCTACCCACTTTTTTATTTAGGAAAGTTTTTTTTTATCTGTATAAATCGTTTAATTAGTGATGGATAGATTTGATACATTGGTTTAAATTTTAATTAGGCTAACTAAATCTGCCAAATATCGCTGAGCTGAGATAATAATAAACTTAACAGAATATATTATATTTATTATAAAATAGTAAAATAATGGCAAAACTACTCCCGAGGTCCCTTAACTTATTTTTTGGTATCAAATCAGTTCCTTAACTTTTTTTTGTAACGACTTAGTCCCTTAACTTTTAAAAACACGATAATGTAGTCCCATTTAACGTTTTTTTGTTAACATCGTTACAAAAATGCTTAGGTGGCTGTTAGATTGCTTATGTGGCTTTTTTTAAATGCTTATGTGGTATTTTATTTTCTGACTCATTATTTTATAATTATCTATTATAGATTTATACCAATTAACCTCCAATGAAATTACCTATTAGCTCATTTGAGAAACATGACAAGTGTCAAAAATGAGGGTAATATAGTAACTTACATTTAATTAATTATTCATTTTTATTCTTTTTTATCTTTCTTCTTACACTCTCTTTCCTCCTTTTCACTTTTCTATTACACTCTCTTTCTTCCTTTTTTTCTCTTTCTTCTTACTCTCTCTTTCCTCATTTTCACTTTTTTTACACCCTCTTTCTTCCTTTTTTTACTTTACTTTTATTTTCCCCATAAACAATTACTTTACATTTAATCAATAATTTTTGAAGACTAATATAAACCTACTATCTAAAAAAACAAGAAGATTTAATGACTATTTAAACTGATTACTATATAAAACAAGGGATTAATATTTCTTATTGATAATCTACTATAGTCTACTAATCAACTAAAATAATCAATTGAAACTACGGGATAACTACACCGATATATAAAAAACACGGGATAACTGCAGTGATACATAAATAAAACACATGATTAATATTTGCCATTGATAATTATAATTTTTGAATACTACTATAAATCTACTATCTAAAAAAATAAGAAGGTTTAATGACTATTTAATCTGATTAATATTTAAAACATATACATATTTCTTATTGATAATCTACTATCTATCTTTTACTATCTGCTATAATCTACTAATCAACTCAAATAATCAATTGAAAATATGAGATAACTGCACTGCTATATAAAAAAAATATGGGATAATTGCCGTGATATATAGAAAAACACGGGATTAATATTTGCTATTGATAATTATAATTTTTGAAGACTATTATAAACCTACTATCTAAAAAACAAGAAGGTTTAATGACTACTTAAACTGATTAAATTTAAAACACGGGATAAATATTTCTTATTAATAGTCTACTATCTATCTTTTACTATCTACTATAATCTACTAATCAACTCAAATAATCTATTAAAACTATGAGATGACTCCACTGATAGAAAAAAAACACGAGATATATAGCTGCATTGATATAAAACTCACAGGATAAATGCTCAGATTTTTTTTAAATGATAGTTTTACATTTTTATATTTTAATATTTATCTATTTTTATTTGAAACTCCTTTTTTATTTACTTTAAATTTGCCTTTATTTTCACAAGATAATGTTCAGACTATTTAAATATTGTGTAATTCATTCATAAAAAGAACACGACACCACCCGTGCATACGCACGGGTATCCTACTAGTTTTTAATTTAAAATTAAAAAATGTGAACAATCTTCATCTTCTTCATACCCAGAACTTCTTCATACCCAGATCTTCATCTTCTTCATAACCAAACGAAAAACGAAATGCAACGAATCTTCTTCATACCCAAACGAAAACGAAATGCAGCGGATCTTTTCATACCCAAACGAAATGAAACGAATCTTTTCATACCCAAACTAAATGCAACGGATCTTTTCATACCCAAACTAAATGCAACGGATCTTTTCATACCCAAATGAAACGAAATGAAACGGATCATCTTCCTTTCGTTTTCGGTTTGATTCATTTTAAATGAAGAAGACGATGCATAGGATTTTTTTCCCCAGTTTTCACCTATTGCTTAAATTCATGGAGCATGGAAGAAGAGGATGCGAACATGAAGAAGAGGATTTTTTCCAGATTGCTTTTCACTGATTGCTTAAATTCCTTTTTTTTTTAATTTTTAATTAAAAATAATTATAAATTAATGACATTATCCAATGTGGCATGCCAATAAGTAGTCTAATAGACACGTCAGCCACTGTTAAACGGAGTTAACAAAAAAAACTTTAAATGGGACTATGTTGTCGTGTTTTTAAAAGTTAAGGGACTAAGTCGTTACAAAAAAAAGTTAAGGGACTGATTTGATACCAAAAAATAAGTTAAGGGACCTTGGGAGTAGTTTTGTCTAAAATAATATATGTCCTGTGTACAAAATAGATACAAACCAATCTATTCGATTGATCTACTTTTTAATTTAGGGAAAATTAAATCAAAGATGTATTTTTATTTTTCCTTTTTGAAGCAGAAATGTATTTTTATAACAAATATAAAATATTAAAAAAAAATAATACTTCTGATATCCAAAACAATTAACATTTAAAAAAATCGTTTTTTCAGAGATTAAAAAATATATTAGACAAATCAAATATAGATCTCATTACAATATATATATTATATATATTAGGTTTATTTTGGGTGAGATACTCCTTAACAGTTTTATTTCTTCAAAATTGCACTACCATCAAATAAGACACATTTTTTTCATTTACTAATAAAAAAAATTAAATCTCATAAGAGAGGGCTTTGCCACCCATTCGGCTCGATGGATTAGTCTCCGCAGTTGTGCGCGGACACACGATTTATACCCAAAAAACTCATATCAAACATTATACACCACCTTTTATATTTCATCTAATTAAGTAAAAGATTACCGAATTACAGGTTGCTTTTTGTATTCTCATAACTCCATATACAAATGTGTTTTATATATTTTTTTTTGACGGAAAATGTGTTTTATATTTTAACAACAACATAATTACAGATTAAATTCAAAAAAAAAGTATACTCGTGCAGTGCACGAGTCATACATACTAGTATATAAAATACATTAATTGTTTAAGATAGTGTAATATTTTCATTTAATGTGTCAAAAAAAATAGTCAATGGTCAGGTGGTCATATAATTTGCTTATATAAGAATGTGTGCAAAAAACAATCTTCTACAGTTCTACATCTCTTGTCAAAAAGAAAAGAACATCTTCTGTAAACAAGATATGGCTCTTACAAGAAATTGTGCTTTCAAATTGGCATTTTTGTTGGTTTTCTTCATGATTACATCAGGTATGAATCAATGAGTGAATCAAACAAATTTCATGTTCATAGATCATATTGTGATATTTCACTTCAATCAATCTATATATCCTATAGATCTTTCACATGTTATGTACAACGTTGTTCTTATATATATCTTCATATTGTTTGTGTTTGCAGATACATGCATGAAATCAGGAGTAGGACAAGTTGTTGTGAGCTGGCCTTGTAAATCGGCGAGCCAGTGCCAAGTTGGAAAAGTTAATTTTTGTAAATGTGTAAATGGTCAGTGTAAGTGTGGAAGACCACCTTCCATGGATGCCAACCCTACTCTCACACCCCAATTGCAAAATTAATCAATGGGATATTACGAGGCTGTCACACTGAATGAATGAGAAATTGAGAATAATAAAAGTTTATTCAGAAACAATTGCATCTTATTCTGCGTTCAAATGTTATGAATGTTGAATAATTTTTTTTTAATTATCTTTTTATCTTTCTTGATTGATACAATCAAAAATTCGAATTAAATAAATTGTTTTTTTGACTCAAATTAAATAAATCGTTTTTTAACAATAATTAAATTAATCGTTCTTAATTGTTATTTTTGACTATATATGTATCCTAACCTCATGATATCGTTAAAAAAATTAGCACTTACAAATTAACGTACTGGCTATTAAATTAAAGGTCACGTGAAATCACCATCTTAGATACTTTATAATTTTTTTATTACATTAGATAGTTGAATAAAAGTATGATTAAATGGATCTTGTGACAAACTTATATACTACAAGGTTGTTCAGTGTAATAAACACATCCCTTCTCAACACACACATGATAGAATTTGATAAAAGTATATAATGGTTATAGATCAATTATAGATACAAATCACAACATGTCATATTAGCGTATAATGGAAATACGGCTTAAGAACATGAGTATCGGAAATATAGTATGAGAGTTTACGCAATAAGAGTGTGGGAGAAATAATTAAACAAAAAAATGCTCGAGAGACTTCTTATTGCAAAAAACGATTTATTTAATTTGAGTAAAAAAACAATTTATTTAATTAGCTACAATGACAAAGAATATTCAATAAAATTATTGAATAAATAATGAATAACCGACCATCATCATTCAATAAAAGTTTATCAAAAATATCTATTCAATAAAAAACAATCAAAGAATATTTCAAAACTACTCACTAAATTTTACAGTGACCGTATTTAGCTAAATAAAAGCACCTAAAATACTAGCACCTGAATATAATACTTAACTACAAAAACCATTTTAGTTTTTAAAAGTTAGATATAGTTAAAATATAATATTAGTATTAGTAATAATATAAATAATTATATATATATATATATATATGTGTGTGTGTGCGCGCGCGCGTGCGCGTATGCTGGGGTGACAGGTGGGCGCCATGGTACATGTATTTGTATCCTCATACAAATTTGTGGATAATTACTCGTAGCCGAGTCCATACCCACTGTGCCGGTAATTACTCATTCCAATATGAGTAATTTTCGTAAAAATTTCAATTTGATTGAGCCAAATTGCCATTTCTACACCCGATCGTTTGTACACCTCGATCCGTAAGGCCTAGCACAACTGCTCATAAAATAATTGTTTATTAACAATCAAAAAAATTGGTCAAAAATTTGTCTCAAATCAAATCAATCTAATCAAATCAAATCAAATAGAACTATAATACAACAGGGTGCCAGCAAATAGTCATTTTTAGACATTGCAAAACAGCGCCACCTATCCATTTTTATGGGTAATTTGGTAATTTCGCAGCTAAAAGACAAAAAGTTTACATTTTTTCAAGAAAAAAAGCAGAATCTGACAAAAAAACATATTAGTCAGCAAAAGCTGACGCCAGCGCTGACGCGAATCAGTGGTCAGTTTTTTTTTTCAAAATCATTTTTTTACTATTTTTATAATAAACTAAAACTACTAAAACCAATTCATTTAACCACTGCCAATTGTCAGAAAAAGTCATACCTCTAACAAAAATTCCAAAATTATTTTTCCTAAAAAAATCAATAAATGAATTAATATTAAAATCAATGTTATTGTATACATATTAAAATCAATTATTAAATAATCTAAAATTGACTATTTACTATAATCTCTCTATTTTTTTTTGACAAGACTATAATCTCTCTATTAAAACTATTACAATCAATCAATTTTTTTCAATCAAAAATAAAATCAATCAATTTAACCAATAACAATTGTCAAAAAAAAATTAACCACTATCAAAAATAACAAAACAACTATAATAAAACAGTGTGCCAGCAAAATAGTCATTTTTAGACATTCCAAAATAGCGCCACCTGTCCATTTTTATTGGCAATTTGGTAATTTCGCAGTTAAAAGACAAAAAATTTACAGCCTTTTGCCTTTTAAAAAAAGCAGAATCAGGCAAAAAAACAAATTAGTCAGCAAAAGTTGACGCGCAATGATGGGTGTCGGTGGTCAGTTTTTTTTTTCAAAATCATTTTTTTACTATTTTTATAATAAACTAAGAACCAATTAATTTAGCCACTACCAATTGTCAAAAAAAAGTCATACCTCTAACAAAAAATCCAATTTTTTTTCTAAAAAAAATCAATAATTAAATTAATATTAAAATCTATTTTTTTGAATACATATTAATGGGAGCGTCAACGGAAGCCCCAACGAGAGCGCCAACAAGAGGACAAACGGGGTTGATCTTTACTCCATTATTAATATTATAAGAAGATACCAACTTTTCTTAAACTTTTTGCAACATAAGTATTTTAATAAATTTGAAATATGGCCTTTTATTTAATATTCCTTATTTCGTTTATTACATTTGTAACTTTTAACGTATTTATAATTTCATATCAATTATAATAAATATAGTGTCACTAGTGCGAATGCACGAGTAAAATACTAGTTATATATTATAAACAATTAATGTATTTTAATGAAAATATAAAATACATTAATTGTTTAAGATTTGGTCAAAAAATTAAATTAATTGTTTAAGATACTATAATATTTTCATTTAATGAGTCAAAAAAAAAAAATAGTCAATGGTCAAGGTGGTCTCATAATTTGCTTATATAAGGATGAGTGTAAAGAACATCTTCTGCATCTCTTGTCAAAAAGAAAATAACATCTTCTGTAAGCAAAATGGCTCTTTCAAGAAATTGTGCTTTTAAATTGGCTTTCTTGTTGGTTTTCTTCATCATTACATCAGGTATGAATCAATGAGTGAATTAAGCAAATTTCATGTAAATCAATCATGTTATGATTTTTCACTTCAATCAATCTATATATCCTTCACATCTTTCACATGTTATGTACAACGTTGTTCTTATATATATCTTCATATTGTTTGTGTTTGCAGATACATGCATGAAATCAGGAGCAGGACAAGTTGTGACCTGGCCTTGTAAAACGACTAGCGATTGCAAATTTAATTTTTGTAAATGTGTAAAAGGTCAGTGTAAGTGTGGAAGACCACCTTCCATGGATGACAACCCGACTCTCACACCCCAATTGCAAATTTAAGCAATGGAGTATTGTGAGGCAGTCACAGCACAGTGAATGAACTAGAAATTAAGAATAATAAAAGTTTATTCAGTCAAAAAAAATGAAACAGAAAAAATTTATTCAGAAATAATTGCATCTTATTTTGTGTTTAAATGTTATGAATGTTGAGTATTTTTTTTTAATTGTCTTTTATCTTTCTTGATTGATACAACTGAACATTCGAATTAAATAAATCGTTTATTTGACTCAAATTAAATAATTTGTTTTTTAATAATAATTAAATAAATCGTTTTTCTAACAAAAAGGTATCCATTAATTCAAATCAGTGAGTTACATCGAAAACAATACAAACTCCATATTGCTAAAACTGAAAAGGATGAATCTGCGAACAAACTCACAGCATTCAAGTTAATAGCATAAAACGGCAAATTGCCTACAAAAATGACAAAATTAAAGCCACCTACCTATGCCTCTGGATCTGTAGCGTTGACGACCATGTCCTCATTAGTTGAATCTGTAGTGAGTCAAAGTGGATCTATCAATCCATACGTAACAAACACCGTTATAAGACGGGAAAACCAAATTGTGTCGCACAAGATGATGAGCAAAACAATGGCGCCGCACAAGACGACGAACAAAACAACGACGCCGCACTCAGATGACGAACAAAACAATGACGCCGCACTCAGACGGTGGTCAGTTTTTTTTTTAAATCATTTTTTTTTTATAATAAACTAAAAGCCAATTAATTTACCCACTACCAATTGTCAAAAAAAGTCGTACCTTTAACAAAAAATCTAAATTTTTTTTCTAAAAAATTCAATAATTGAATTAATATTAAAATCTATTTTTTTGAATACATATTAATGGGAGCGTCAATGGGAGCGCCAACAGAAGCCTCAACGAGAGCGCCAACAGGAGCGCAAACGGGGTTGCATATCTTATATAAATCTAATTTCCTTTTTTCCTAATCTTTACTCCATTATTGAGGTTAAGGATTCTCTCTTCTCTATGGATGCCTACAAGGCTCCAGACCCAGATGGCTTTCAACCTATTTTCTTTCGTAGCTATTGGGATATTGTATCAGGTGATGTGTTTGATTTGATTAATAAGGCTTTTTCTAACGGCTATATTGATCAACAAATAGCCAATACTTTGATTGTTCCTATTCCAAAGACTGATGCACCTAAGACCATGAAGGATTTCAGGCCTATTAGTCTATGCAATGTTCTCCTTAAATTAATTTCCAAGATCCTGGTTAGGAGAGTGAGGCCCTTCCTTGATGAAATCATTGGTCCTCTTCAAAGCAATTTCTTTCCCAATCATGGTACTGCTGATAATGCTCTTATAGCCCAGGAAATTGTCCATTTCATGCATAAAAAGAAAGGCAAAGCTGGTTTTCTCATGTTCAAAATTGACTTTGAGAATGCGTATGATCGAGTTGACTGGAATTTTCTAAAGTTGACTCTCTCTGAATTCGGCTTCCCTCAACATATTATTAATTTGATTGTGAGTTGTATCACTTCTTCTAATCTGGCTCTTAAGTGGAATGGAGAGCAACTTGATAGCTTCGCTCTGACTAGAGGTCTGAGGCAAGGGGACCCTATGTCCCCTTACCTTTTTCTTCTTTGCATGGAAAAATTGGCCTTGCTCATTGATCAGCGGTCGTACGCAGGTCAAAATATTTATAAAGATAGAAAATATAGTACAAGGTAAGTAACCTTGGTCGTCTCTCGAGGACCTCTAAATACTGAAATAACCAAAATCAAGAACCAAAATAAACAATAAAAGGGGGTCTTTTTAGGGAAAGAGTTTATATGTAACGAAGAAAATCAATTAAAGATAAACAATCAATCAATTGGTTTCAAGTGCGCTTCTTGGATTTCTCATCGATTCTAAAATAAAGATTCGTCCAAGGTTTGATAATTCTTGATTGATCATAAACTAAGTGAACAAGCGTCAGTCAAATTATACGAATTCGCACTTTTTAAAGCAAGCGTCAAAACAGTGTGTTCAATCAATCGTGATAGTGAACAAGTGCCAGTAACACAATTAACATCATAACTGAATTCTATCAATCCTATAAACACGTCATAGACTCTATCAATTCCTATCCAAACTAAATTAAACAAGCGATAAAATAGTTTGTATAACGAAAGTTGTAAAACGAAATCATAATTAAGTGATTAAGCAAAACTGAATCATAAAACGAATCACATAAGCAAATCACAGAATTTGAGTAATTAAGCAAAACACAAACCGAATTTGCAGCAAGAATTACCGAGATGAAATTGATAGAGAAAGAATTAAAACCATAAAAACGAAATAAACATTAAACACCGAACCTCAAAATCCTTACAGCAACACCCTTCACCAATAGATTGATATAGGGTCTTAAGCTTCCATGGAGGTTAGCGCACCAAATCCTTAAAATTGTATAATAATGCGTAACAGAGCCAAAACGACTCTGAATAGTGTATTTAACTAGGACAAAAACGAAAACCCTAATCCACTAACTAGGTTACTAGATAGAAGCCCGATAACAAACTAATATTCGGCCCAAAACCCGTTTTACACATTACTGCTTAGGTATTTCGCAGTTTTGACCTTCCAGACTTCAGATTTGGGTTTTGAGCTCAACAGAAGAATTGTAGCTCTGTTCCTTAGGTTTCCAACGCATACTCGCACGCCTCAATCGGATAATCACAGCCAAAGTTATGGCCTGCAGAGTAGACAGGGGTCAATATGCAATAAAAACAAGAATTAATCAAGAATTTGCTATAACGCTCAATTAAGACCCAAAGTCTAGAAACGCGCTAGGACTTAAATATTAGGAACAAAACACAATTAAAAACACCAAATGCAAAGCTTTAAAGAGTGCATTAAACTGCACTGATCACTCATTCAATCCAAGGTGGATAGTAATCAGTGGAATCCTGTCCGGATTAGTGACAATGGTCCCCCCATCTCACATCTCTTCTTTGCAGATGATTGTCTTTTGTTTACTAGTGCCAAGTCTTCCCAGGTTAGGGTTGTTAAGGATGTTCTTCAATCCTTTTGTCTTGCTTCTGGTATGAAAGTTAGTGGGAAAAAATCTAGATTCCTTCCCTCCAAGAACCTCTCTAGAGCCAAAGTGTCTAAGTTTGAGAGGATGATGGATTTCACTCACACTTACAATATTGGTAAATATCTGGGTTTTCCCTTGCTTCAAGGCAGAGTCACAAATGCTGATTTTTCCTACATCCTAGACAAAGTCAATAATAGGTTAGCAGGGTGGAAAAGTAATCTTCTCAGTAGGGCAGGTAGAGTTACCCTTGCCAAATCTGTTTTGAGCTCCATGCCTATATATACTATGAATAATCTTTGGATTCCTCAAGGAGTTTGTGCTACCATCAGACAATTCATTTGGGGAGGTAAACACAACCACTGGGTCAAATGGGACAAAGTTAGTACTCCTCTTGGCAATGGTGGTCTTCTCCTTCGGAATGCTAGGAATGTGAATACTTCTATGCTCGGTAAACATGTTTGGGATATCATAAATAAACCAGACAAATTGTGGGTTAGGCTCCTCTCTTCCAAATACATGCCTGACTCCCAAATACTTGATGATATTGATTGTAAAGGAGCTTCTTATACCTGGCGATCCATGGTGCAGGCTGCCAACATTCTGAAGCCTGGGTATATTACTCGTGTCGGGGAAGGTGACATCTCTTTGTGGTACGAAAAATGGCTCAACAAAGGTCGGATAAGTGATAGAATTCCCTACGTTGATATCCATGACGTCAACCTTCGGATCAAAGACATCTTTGTCAATGGCTCCTGGAATTTCAACATGCTCTACACTCAGATTCTAGAAGACATAATGTTAGAAATGCAAAGTATCTTTGTCAATTCGAACTCTACAGACACTCTGATATGGAATTCTTCTCCCATAGGTGAGTATTCTACTAAAAATGCTTATTTATGGCTTTCTAATTTGTCTATTTCTAATTTGCAGGTGAATGGTAGGGAGATCTCTTGGAAGTGGATTTGGAGGCTTAAAGTTCCAGAGAATGTCAAACACTTTTCTTGGCTCATCATGCATGGAAGCTTACCTACTAACTCTTTCAGATTTATGAGACATACAACCCAAGATCATTCATGTCATAGATGTGGCGCAACAAATGAAACTCTTCTTCACACTCTTAGAGATTGCAACAGAGCTCATCAGATTTGGTGCCTCCTTGGTTTCACAACTTTGCAGGATTTCAACACTGAGGATCATTGTCTATGGTTCCACACTAATGCAACATGAAAGTATGGGACCTTATTTACCTTGAGTTGCTGGATTATTTGGAAGGCTAGGAATGAAGAGGTCTTCAATGACATTAGATGGGATAACTGGAGAGTTTTTAGCCGTATCCTCTCCCTTTTGGATGTTACGGTTAAGGCTTTCCCTACCTCTACTTCTGATAAGGACCCTCACCTTGTTACTTGGGTACCTCCACCAGAGAATTTCATTAAGTTGAATGTCGACGGTAGCTCATTTGGAAACCCGGGTCGTTCTGGATTTGGTGGTCTCTTTAGAGATCATAATGGTAACTGGCTTATGGGTTTTTCCGGAGGATGTGGTTTCACTACTAACATTAATGCTGAACTTCAAGCTATCGCCCAGGGTCTTACTATTGCTTCTCAAAATGGTTACCAGAAGCTTGTTTGTGAATCTGACTCCAAGACAACGTTGGGCTTCATCAATGATGGTGTCTCTTCCGTCCATCCTTATGCTCCTATTGTTGACTACATTCGCTCCTTTTTGGAACATGATTGGCAATTATCCTTCACCCACTCCCTTCGCGAGGGAAACTCGTGTGCTGATTGGCTGGCTAAACATGGTTCATCTATGGACTACGGTGTTCATCATTGGCGGTTATGCCCTTCGGCAATCTCTACTTCCCTTCAAGCCGATGCTATAGGGATTGTTAGATTAAGACCTTAATTTTTTTTTCGGTGTTTCTTTTTCCTTTCTTGTTAATCAAAAAATATTATAATAAGATATCGGCTTTTTTAAAACTTTTTGCAACATAAGTATTTTAATAAATTTGAAATATGGTCTTTTATTGAATATTCCTTATTCCGTTTATTACATTTGTAACTTTCAACATATTTATAATTTCATAGCAAATATAACAAATACAGTGTCACTCGTGCGAATGCACGAGTAAAATACTAGTATAATATTATAAACAATTAATGCATTTTAATGTAAATATAAAATACATTAATTGTTTAAGATTTGGTCAAAAAAATTTAATTGTTTAAGATACTATAATATTTTCATTTAATGAGTCAAAAAAAAAAATAGTCAATGGTCAAGGTGGTCTCATAATTTGCTTATATAAGGATGAGTGTAAAGAACATCTTCTGCATCTCTTGTCAAAAAGAAAATAACATCTTCTGTAAACAAAATGGCTCTTTCAAGAAATTGTGCTGTCAAATTGGCTTTCTTGTTGGTTTTCTTCATCATTATATCAGGTATGAATCAATGAGTGAATTAAGCAAATTTCATGTAAATCAATCATGTTATGATATTTCACTTCAATCAAACTATATATCCTTCATATCTTTCACATGTGTTATGTACAGCGTTGTTCTTATGCATATCTTCATATTGTTTGTGTTTGCAGATACATGCATGAAATCAGGAGCAGGACAAGTTGTGACCTGGCCTTGTAAATCGACTGACCAGTGCAAAGTTGGAAAAATTAATTTTTGTAAATGTGTAAATGGTCAGTGTAAGTGTGGAAGACCACCTTCCATGGATGACAACCCTACTACTCTCACACCCCAATTGCAAATTTAAGCAATGAAGTATTGTGAGGCAGTCACAGCACAGTGAATGAACTAGAAATTGAGAATAATCAAAGTTTATTCAGTCAAAAAAAAAGAACAGAAAAAAATTTATTCAGAAATAATTGCATCTTATTTTGTGTTTAAATGTTATGAATGTTGAGTATTTTTTTTAATTGTCTTTTATCTTTCTTGATTGATACAACTGAACATTCGAATTAAATAAATCGTTTATTTGACTCAAATTAAATAATTTGTTTTTTAATAATAATTAAATAAATCGTTTTTTCTAACAAAAAGGTATCCATTAATTCAAATCAGTGAGTTACATCGAAAACAATACAAACTCCATATTGCTAAAACTGAAAAGGATGAATCTGCGAACAAACTCACAGCATTCAAGTTAATAGCATAAAACGGCAAATTGCCTACAAAAATGACAAAATTAAAGCCACCAGAGTACTTATGCCTCTGGATCTGTAGCGTTGACGACCATGTCCTCATTAGTTGAATCTGTAGTGAGTCAAAGTGGATCTATCAATCCAAATGTAACAAACATCGTTACAAGACGGGAAAACCAAATTGTGTCACACAAGATGATGAGCTAAACAATGGTGCCGCACAAGACGACGAACAAAACAAGGACGCCGCACTCAGACGATGAAATCACAAAAAGAAAACTCAAAGCTATGTGAATAACACTTGTTTAGATGAAAGGAGAAAAAATGATGTAGAGGGGTGATTCCGGGTCAAAAATAACCCAAAATCACCCTCTCCAATGGATGAAGAAGAAAAGCGAGAGAAAAGATAGAGTAAAATTAGGGTCGCCCAGAGAGAAGAAGATGTATGATTACTGTAACAGTTAAATAAATTGTTCTTAATTGTTATTTTTGACTATGTATCCTAACCTTATGATATCGTTAAAAAAAAAGTAGCACTTACAAATTAACGTACTGGCTATTAAATTAAAGGTCACGTGAAATCACCATCTTAGATACTTTATAGTTGAATAAAAATATGATTAAATGGATCTTGTGATAAACTTATATACTACAAGGTGGTTGTTCAATTTAACCTTTTTTTTTTTAACGGTAGGTCCGCCACTGCACATGTAGGTCCGCCACTGCACACTTCCCTGGAACACATGTAGGTCCGCCACTGCACACTCTGTTGGAACATGGGTTGTGAATTAAAAAGTCCCACATTGCTTGGACTAGGCACTTGAAGAGTGCTTATAAGTGGTGACTTCACACCTTTGGGTTGGGGCCCAAAGGGTACCCAATTTTGTAAACAGGCAACCACGCACACCATCTGACCACCACACGCGCGCGCCACCGTCGTCCGACCTGCCGGGCCGGGCTTGGCTTGGCTTGTGAGGTGTAAATAAAGTTTTTGCGAAAATAATTAAATACTGTTTTATTTTTTGGTGCGTTGCGTGTCCAGATTCGTTGAACCGTCCGGATACGATGAACTAACCATTGCGTACAGATTCGTTGAACGAGAGCTACTTCTTTCTCGAAATATTTTCTTCTCTTCTACTCCGGCCTTCGAGCCATTCTTTTAGAGTGATCTACGGATCATATTTCAGAGTGATCTACGGATCATAATTCAGAGTGATCTACGGATCATATTGAGGTGTATTTCTAGAGCGATTATACACTGTGCAGTGATAATCGTACTGGGCTTTTTTATCCTGGGGACGGCGTGGTTGATAGTCTGCTTGCACCTTGAGCAGTGCCGTGAAACGTCTTAAAGAGAGCGGCCTAGTCCGCGACTCAACCTGGTAATTTCTTCGGTATATTTGAAAAAAACTCTGACAACAACAATTTTAAGACGTTTCGAATCAGCCTAAGCGTATCCCTGAAGTGCTTGCTAGGTGAGACGATCTAAGAGCAGCCCTGTAGTGCCGCTCGGTCAGATATTTGCGAAATCAACCATGACTACCGAAGGGATTACTGGACCCAATGTTTCTGACTACAACAAGCCTTTTCGGTTTGAGGGATCTCATTTCAAGCGTTGGCAACAAAAGATGGAATTTTTCCTGACTATGAAGAAAGTTGCTAATGTCTTGACCGATGAGATTCCAGTGGAAGACGAAACTGCTGAATAGGAAGTACGAATTAAAACAGCCAAAGAAATACTACTTTGGAAGGAGCGTGACTATCTTTGTAAGAATTTCATTCTCAATGGACTAAGTGATGATCTTTATGATTATTACAGCACCTGCAAGTCCGCCAAAGAAGTCTGGAATGCTCTGAAAAAGAAATATGACACTGAGGAAGCAGGTACTAAAAAATATGTTGTGAGCCGCTACCTCAACTACAAGATGACAGATGATAAATCTGTAGAGACTCAGTCACATGAGTTACAGAAAATAGCTCATGAAATTATCTCTGAAGGCATGGCCTTAGATGAACAATTTCAAGTAGCTGTTATTATTGACAAACTCCCTCCTGCCTGGAAGGATTTCAAGAATTCTCTCAGGCACAAAGACCAAAGAGTTTTCCTTGGAAAGTTTGATTACTTGACTCCGGATTGAGGAGGAATCTCGGAAGCAAGATCAGAAAGATGAAGTATTGCTTCTTCCAAACAAGAAAGCAGGAGCGGTTCTGAAGCCAACTGGCAAACCTTTCAAGAATCAGAACTGTAACCAGATTCAAAAGAACCGCAACAAAAAGAATGGGAACCCTCCAAAGGTCCCAAATGCTAAGCCTCTACCACCACCACCACCACCAAAGAATGATGCTGCTCCCTTCGTTTGTTTCAAATGTGGGAGACCAGGTCATATGGCACGCAAGTGTAGGAAAGGGCCAAACCCTGCTCCGCAGGCTAACCTGACTGAAGAGCATTTCACTGCTATGATCACTGAAATCAACATGGTTGGTGGATCTGATGACTGGTGGAATGATACTGGATCCTCTCGCCACGTATGTAATAACCGTGCTATGTTTAAAACATACAAGGCAGTTGAGGATAAGAAAGTGTTGTTGGGCGATGCTCACACCACTATTGTTGCAGGTATTGGAGATGTTGAGCTGAAGTTCACCTCTAGAAAGATTCTAATCTTGAAGGATGTGATGCACACTCCAGAGATAAGGAAGAATCTGGTTTCAGGCTTCCTTCTGAATAAGGCAAGGTTTACTCAGACTATTGAAGGGGATTTGTATACCTTGACTAAAAATGGGATTTTTGTTGGGAAAGGGTACGCCACTAATGGCATGTTCAAATTGAATGTTGAAATTAATAAAGTTGTTCCCTCTGCTTATATGTTGTGTGATTTTAATATTTGGCACTCTCGTTTATGTCATGTCAATAAGCGCGTTATTTCGAATATGAGCAATTTAGGATTAATTCCGAAAGTATCGTTAAATGATTTTCATAAATGCGAATTTTGTAGTCAAGTCAAAATTACGAAAGCGTCACACAAATCTGTTATAAGAGAATCAGAGCCGTTAGATTTGATACACTCCGATATTTGCGAACTAGACGGAACGTTGACCAGAAATGGTAAACGCTATTTTATCACTTTTATTGACGATTGCTCTGACTATACCTTTGTATATCTTATGAAAAATAAAAGTGAAGCGCTTGACATGTTCAAAATCTTTCTAAAAGAAATTGAAAATCAATTTGAGACAAAGATAAAGAGTTTTCGAAGTGATAGAGGAACTGAGTATGATTCCCAATTATTTAATGACTTTTATAAGTTGAATAGGATCATACATGAAACGACACCATATTCACCTGAAATGAATGGTAAAGTAGAAAGAAAAAATAGAACTCTTACTGAATTGACGGTTGCCATTATGCTCAACTTTGGAGCTGCAACTCACTGGTGGGGGGAAATTTTACTAACTGTGTGTTATGTACTGAACAGAGTTCCTAAGTCTAGGAATCAAATTTCTCCTTATGAAATAATAAAGAAAAGACAACCAAATGTGTCTTATTTTCGAACATGGGGCTGTCTAGCCTATGTAAGAATCCCATACCCTAAGAGAGTTAAACTTGCCAGTAGAGCCTATGAATGTGTATTCATTGGTTATGCAGTAAATAGCAAAGCATACAGGTTTTATGACTTTAATGCAAAAGTGATCATAGAGTCAAATGATGTTGACTTCTATGAAAGTGAATTTCCCTTTAAATCAAGAAATAGTGGGGGCACCGAAACTGGTCAAGTTTCAGTGCCTAGGAACGTTGAAAACAACGAAGAAAGGGAAATAGAGCCTCGAAGAGGTAAGAGAGCACGTGTTGCTAAAGACTATGGACTTGACTATGAGGTCTATACATTAGAGGAGGATCCTAAGAGCCTTCAAGAAGCTCTGTCTTCATTGGATGCTGATTTGTGGCAAGAAGCCATAAATGGTGAGATGGATTCTCTAGAGTCTAACAAGACATGGCACTTAGTGGACTTGCCTCCTGGTTGCAAACCCATTGGTTGTAAATGGATCTTGAAAAAGAAACTAAAACCTGATGGCACTGTTGATAAATACCAGGCTCGCCTTGTAGCCAAAGGTTTTAGACAAAGAGAGAATATAGATTTCTTCGACACATACTCGCCCGTTACAAGAATTACATCTATAAGGGTACTAATTTCGGTGGCCGCTATTTATAACTTAGAAGTACACCAAATGGATGTAAAAACTGCCTTTTTAAATGGCGAACTAGAAGAAGAAATCTATATGGAGCAACCTGAAGGGTTTGTAGTTCATGGGCAAGAACACAAGGTCTGTAAGTTGGATAAGTCTCTGTATGGTCTAAAACAAGCTCCTAAACAATGACACGAGAAGTTTGATAATTTGATCATATCGAATGGGTTTAAAATGAATGAAAGTGACAAATGCATTTATTACAAAACCGAGAATGACATTTGCACTATCATATGTCTCTATGTAGACGACCTACTCATATTTGGATCAAACATTCATGCTGTTGATAAAGTGAAATCATTGTTGTACAACAACTTTGATATGAAAGACCTCGGAGAAGCCAGTGTGATACTTGGTATTAAGATCACTAGGTCCGAGAAGGGAATTTCTTTGGATCAATCTCATTACATTGAGAAGATCTTAAAGAAATATGATTACTTTGATTGTAAACCTGCATGTACACCATATGATCCGAGTGTCAAGCTCTTTAAGAACACTGGTGACAGTGTAAGACAAACGGAATACGCGAGCATCATTGGCAGTCTAAGGTATGCCACTAATTGTACCAGACCCGACATTGCCTATGTTGTGGGATTGTTGTGCAGGTTTACTAGTCGACCTAGTATAGAGCATTGGCATGCTATTGAAAGAGTCATGAGATACCTGAAAAGGACCATGAATCTTGGATTACATTATCAGATGGATTACATTATCAGAGATTTCCAGCTGTACTTGAAGGGTACAGTGATGCTGATTGGAATACTCTATTTGATGATTCCAAAGCTACTAGCGGCTATATATTCAGTATAGCCGGTGGGGCTGTCTCCTGGAAATCAAAGAAACAGACCATATTGGCTCAGCCCACTATGGAGTCTGAAATGATAGCACTGGCCACAGCCAGTGAAGAAGTTAGTTGGTTAAGATGCCTACTAGCAGAGATTTCCTTATGGGAAAAATCGATGGCAGCTGTGTTGATCCACTGCGATAGTACCGCGGCTATCGCAAAAATAGAGAATCGCTATTACAACGGTAAGAGACGACAAATACGTCGTAAGCACAGCACAGTTAGAGAGTTAATGTCAAAAGGAGCTGTGAGAGTGGATCATATACGCACTGATCAGAACATAGCCGATCCTTTGACGAAAGGATTGGCTAGAGAAAAAGTCCAAAATACATCTCAGAGGATGAGACTACTTCCTTTAGAACCATGAGTCACTCACGATGGTAACCCGACCTAAAAGACTGGAGATCCCAAGAATTAGGTTCAATGGGTAATAACAAGTTGTGATGTGATAGGAATGAACATGCTATTAAAAGTAAAGAAGCATGATTCCTGAAGCGACGTAAGGTTGAGATAATAGAAACTCTTAATGAGACCTATACTCTATGTGGAGTGGAATACCTAGCTACAGGAGTACTCTTGATAGACTCACCTTTGTGAATGTGGAAGTGGGGCCGCTTCCTATGGAATTTTGGGCAGAAATTCCTAGAGCGTTCACTAAACTGGGATAGACGTGCATGGCCATAAAAAGCACGGGCATTTGAGAATACACCTATTGAAAGGGTTGTGTGTGGTTTTGACGATTAGAGATAGAGTTCAAGACTACGAGTCACTCTTGTTGAATCTAAATCTTAACCGCTATGCAAGGTTCAAGTCGTATGACACCTCTGCTTATGCACAATCCTATAGAGGCGTTTGACGCTATTTCTGAAACTTCCTTTTAAATTCAAGTGGGGAATTGTTGGAACATGGGTTGTGAATTAAAAAGTCCCACATTGCTTGGACTAGGCACTTGAAGAGTGCTTATAAGTGGTGACTTCACACCTTTGGGTTGGGGCCCAAAGGGTACCCAGTTTTGTAAACGGGCAAGCACGCACACCATCTGACCACCACACGCGCGCCGCCGTCGTCCGACCGGCCGGCTCGGCTGGGCCGGGCTTGGGCTTGGCTTGTGAGGTGTAAATAAAATTTTTGCGAAAATAATTAAATATTATTTTATTTTTTGGTGCGTTGCCTGTCCAGATTCGTTTTTTGGTGCGTTGCGTGTCCAGATTCGTTGAACCGTCCGGATACGATGAACTAACCGTTGCGTACAGATTCGTTGAACGAGAGCTACTTGTTTCTCTCTTCTTTCTCGAAATATTTTCTTCTCTTCTACTCCGGCCTTCGAGCCATTCTTTTAGAGTGATCTACGGATCATATTTCAGAGTGATCTACGGATCATAATTCAGAGTGATCTACGGATTATATTGAGGTGTATTTCTAGAGCGATTATACACTATGCAATGATAATCGTACTGGGCTGTTTTATCCTGGAGACGGCGTGGTTGATAGTCTGCTTGCACCTTGAGCAGTGCCGCGAAATGTCTTAAAGAGGGCGACCTAGTCCGCGACTCAACCTGGTAATTTTTTCGGTATTTGAAAAAAACTCTGACAAAAACACACTCCTTCTCAACAACACATAAAGTGTGGAACATACTCCTTCTTAGCCAAGACTATGTGTTTAAATCCAGTCTTGGGCATGCAGCAGTATTAAATCTCTTGAGAGAGAGTTTTGCTGCACATTGTGGTTCTACCCGACTCGAGAGATTAGTCTCTACAGTTACTCGCAGAGGATACCCAATTTAATAGAAATACAGATTAAGAATTTGAGAACATGTGTACCTGGAATTTGGTATGAGAGTTGCGCAATAAGAGTGTGGGAGCAAACCACTTTCTTTATCTAGGTTTTCAATCTTAGTTAACTGTTTAATTGCTTCAAAAAAAAAAACTGTTTAATGACGAAATGATTAAACAACTAAATGCCTGAGGGAAGAGACCTCTCATTATACGTAAGTGTCTATACTTGCACGTGGAAATACTTCCCATTTTCATACCCTCTAAACACATAATTGTTTGTACTCGCACTCGTTACCAACACTTTAATTGGGAAAAAACAACAAATTGTTTAATCATAAAGACCATCATTATTCAATTAAAATTTATCAAAAATCACAATTCAATAAAAACTGAACAGAAATATTTCAAATCTATTTATTGAATATTACAAACGACTGTATTCAGCTAAATAAAAGTACCTAAAATATTAGCAGTTGAATATAACTAGCCCCATATCCCGTGCGATGCACGGGGTTGGCTAAATTCTTTCGTGTAAATAAGTAATAAATTTTTTACCATTTTTTTTAACTGTACAGAGAGCTTGTCCACTGCGGGAATTGAACTCCGGAGCATCGAGTCGACCCTATATCCAATTGTAGCTTGTACCAGTGGACCAACGGTGTTGGTTTGTAAAATATATAGTCAAATAACTGTGAATAAAAATTAAATTATAACTATAAATTAAATAAGAATATTATAAAATTAAAAAAGAATATTAACAAAGACGATGAAATTAAACATCCATAGATAATAGGAAGAAAATGTCTAAAAATTTTAATAACATAATCCATAATTATCAAATGTAAATATAAAAACTTAACCCATAATTAGAAAGGAAAGAATACAACACACTTAGAAAGTGAAATATGTGTGTATCATGTAGGGTTGGATGAAAATCACCAATAAAATAGAAGCAGCTATACAAAGTTGAAAAAAGATGATGGGGTTGTACTGTAAATGTGGCTGAAGTTCCTACGTGAGTAAATGTTGCAACGCGGTACACGAATATAGAAAGTTGGAAGAATATTAACAATGACGTTGAAATCAAAACATTAATAGATAAAAGGAAGAAAAAGCCTAAATAAAATAATTAAACATTTCATATTTATCAAATGTAAATATTAAAACTTAACCCATAATTAGAAAGAAAATAATACAACACAATTAGAAATTGAAACACGTGGATATCATGTAAGGTTGGATGAAAATCACCAATAAAATAGAAGCAAACTATAAAAAGTTGAAAAAAGATGATGGGAGTTTTTCTGTAAATGTGGCTGAAGTTACCGCAAATATAAATGATTCAACGTGGTACTCGAATATAGAAAATTGAAAGAATATGATGTGATGTTCTTTTGTAAATGTGGTTGAAGTTTTCGTGAATAAAAATTAAATTATAACTATAAAGCACTTTACGTAAATGTTGCAACGCGGTACACGAATATAGAAAGTTGGAAGAATATTAACAATGACGTTGAGGAATCAAACTTCGCACTGGCCAACATAGAGTTTGTCAACGGTGAGAATCAAACTCAGGAGCACGGGATCGATTCCCGTGCCCTAGGATAGCCTATCCCATTGGGCAAATGGTGTTAGTTAGCAAAATATAAAATCTAATAACTGTGAATAAAACTTAAATATAAATATAAATTAAATAAAAAGATTATCAATTTTAAAAGGAACATTAACAAAGACACACATCCTCCATAGATAAAATAAGAAGAAAATTTTAATAACATAATTCACACTCATCAAATGCAAATATAAAAAATTAACCCATAAATAGAAAAATAAGACAACACAATTAAAAAGTGAAACACGATGGGTATCATGCATGGTTGAAGGAAAACCCATGATAAAATAGAATAGTTTTAATACCCGTTGGGGCGAAATGACCAATATAAAAAAGAAAACACAAATAGAAATGAAACACGTGGTATCGTTTGGGTTGGATAGAAATTACCAATAAAATAAAAGCATCTATAGAAAGTCGAAAGTGTGCGATTGAGGGATCTATTGTAAATGTAACTGAAGCTTCCGAAAATAAAAATTAAATTAAAACTATAAATTAAATAAGAAGATTATTATTTTTTCACAAACGTATTTTTTCACAAACTTATTATTTTTTACCAAACCGGTTTATATACGAAAAAACTTCTGATATTTGAAAAGTTAATTTTTTTTTTCGAATCCCAAAGTATCTCAAAACACACTGCTTAACATTTCACTTTACGTATTTTGTTACAAAATAATTTTTTTCACCATCAAGTACACCAAAGCATACTTTTTAGCATATCACTTTACGTATTTTTTTATGAAATTAAATTTTTTTCCATCTAATTGATTATTGAAGAACAAAATTTGCATATTTAAACATTTAAAATTTTTCGACACTGTAAAGTACTTCTTAAAATACAAAAGAAAGAAAAAAACTAAAGCAAAAAACAAAAAGTAACAAAAAAAACTGAAAAAAAGAAGAGAAAAAAAAGAAACAAAAAGCAAAATAAAAAATCTGGAAAAAAAAAAGCTTGTCACTTGCGCGCGCAAGTGACAAGCCGCATTATATTCTTAGATACTTAACGAAAAACCATTTTAGTTTCAAAAAATTGGATATAGTTAAAACTATAATATTAGTAATTAGTAATATAAATAATTATAATCTGTAAGGTCTAGCTCAATTGGCAAATGCTGATATTGTTAGACTGGATATCATGTCTCAGGTTCGAACCCGAGACCTCATAGTTGCGTGTGTGAGTTTTATGTGGCATTTGCCACTTCGTCTATAATATGTGTGTGTGTGTGCGCGCGCACGTGCTCGAGGTGTGACATGTGGGCACCATTGTGCTCGTATCCGTACACATATTCATACCAATTTGTGGATAATTACTCGTAATCGAGTCTATATATCCACTGCGTGACTAATTATTCTCCCATTTAATTTTTACAAGTATCCAATTTGATTGAGCCAAATTGTCATTCCTACACCCCGATCGTTTGCACAAAATGGACAAAAAATCACGCAATCATGCCTTTCTTTATGTTTTTCATGGCGAAAAAATTACAGTGGACTGACTCAGAAAATCCCTAGCCCGAGTGGGCTGTAAATTTAGTGGGTTAAGTAGAGGCTTTTTTTCCCCACTCCCCCTCCCATTCGCAAACACCCCCTAATTTTTATAAAACCCAAAACTACCCCTACCCTACCAGTCCCACACTCCCGTCCCTCTCGCAGCAACCACCGCCGCCGCCACCACCACCACCTTTTTCTCCCTCTCACCACCATCTTCTCCCTCTCACGATGACCACCACCACCATCTCCTCCTCCTCCCTTCTTTTCTTCCCCTTCTCCGTTGGTATCGAACCAGATCAGTACCTTGACACTGTACTTAGAGTGTACAAAAATTCAAAGACACAATACCAAAGTACTGTGCCTGTGTTTTTCAGAATTAACAAGTACTATATATTGGTATCGAACTGGTTTAGTACCTTGGTATCATACGTGGAGTGTATAGCAAACTATATGCCACAGACCATGATACCTAGGTACCGTACCTAATTCAGTATTATAGTACCGTATCCATTGAGATCCATAAAAAAGGACGCACTGAAAACTTTTTAGATTTTGAGATTATTTTTGTCTTTTTCACGGCGTTAGGGGGTGTTTTGTGAATAGTAGAGGGAGTGCGAAAAAAGGCCATAAGTAGATAGAGAGGGCTTTGTGGGCTGGGCTGGAGTATTTTGGGCCAATTTGATTGACAGCTCACATAAGTTGGGAGTTCTCTCTGCGTTTGTTCGTTCAGTTCATAGAACTCATTCTTCACCGAAGAAGCCATGGCGACCATTCTTTTCAAGGGAATCGCAGCTCGCTCTCTCACCACACGTGTAACTTCTCTAACCCCCAAACTCTTCTTTCTTTCTATTAACTTGAAATTAGTTATGCGAATGCTAAAATGGAAACTTCTATATCACGATTCAACAACTTGTTCTTCTTTTTTCTCAGATCAACAACGTCTTCTCATGTTCTACTAATATTAATTTTGGATTTTTGCATTTCCTTTCTCTGTGAAATAGTTTTGTAATTGAAATTATTTGTTCTTTGAACTATGAATTACGTTTTCGTTTTCTTTTAATTCAACGTGTTTGATTGCAGCTAACTAGCTCCTGTTATTATGGAATGAGATACTCGACTACGGTGTCAAATGATTCTGATACACATGATGATTTCAAGCCAGCTAATAAACTTGAGAATTCTGGCATTTCTTTGTCAAATATTGTTGAGCAGGTATCAATTGAATCTTATACATGAAAAATATATAAATATTTATTATCTTTATTTATGACATAAGTAATCTGTTCAGTTTGGTTCATTTTTGTAGGATGTGAAGGATAATCCTGTTATGCTTTACATGAAAGGCGTGCCTGAATTTCCACAGTGTGGCTTTAGTTCTCTTGCAGTTAGGGTTTTGAAACAATATAGTAAGTAAACCATGCTCTCTAAGAAATTATATGTTCTGAACTTGTCTGTTCATGGTACAAGTGTTACTTTTCCAAATGTTCTGAAACTTGTGAATCTGTAATTTTAGAAGTGTAGACTCAGAAAGGATATAGGGTTACATAACTTACATTTATATCAAACATTATGGTTTATTGCGATTAATTTGCTGAAGGCAGACGATGTCATGGTAGCTATTGTGTTTCGGACCTTTCGGTAGTATGATGTTTTTCGGTTCAATTGCGTTGGGTGAAATTATTTTGGAAATTTCATCCTTACCATATTAATTCATCTTCTCCACCATGAAAGGAATTTAATAACAATTGCTTGCATTTTAACCTTTGCGTATATTATATACCATGCTTTAAAGTTCTAAATGAATATGTCCTATTTATGAATATTTTTTTGTTCTTTTATTTACCTATGGCCTACAATTTTTTTAAAAAATATGGCTTTGCATTGCTGCATGACAAATTGACAAATTTTATAAGTTGCAGCTTGTAATTATCATTATATGTTGCTATCGCAGATGTCCCTTTAAGTGCTAGAAACATTTTGGAGGATGTTGAACTGAAAAATGCTGTAAAAGCCTTCAGGTAAATTTGTTCCTGCCGGTTATATTACTCTTTTTTTCTAAGAATAATACTCTTACCATAGCCTAGTTTTTCAAAATCAACATTTACGATAGTTCATTATAAAAATGAAATTTTTTTAGTAAAAGAAAATAAATAAAAGTTTAGACTTCTTACTGAGAATAACTATAACTAGCGATATGTGATATGAAACATAAAAATTGTAGAAATATGGGGAAAATATATTTCATTACTTACTAACTAGAGTTACAAAGTTAAGATACTAATGGGTTTGAGCCTAAGATATACAAGCATTCTAACTCTCCTCCTTAAGTTGGAGCATATAGATCACCTAGTTTTTTTTTTGGTGGTAGTGTAGATCACCGAGTTTGTTACAAATAGACTCAATTCAGGAACCCCTACGGGACTTAGTAAATATATCAGCTAATTGATCATTAAAAGAGATGTAACTAGTGATAATACAACCAAACAAAAATTTCTCTGTAATGAAATGACAATACACTTCAATATGTTTGGTTCTCATGAAAAGTCGGTTTAGAAGCAATATGAAGACCAACCCGATTATCACATGTTACCAAGGCCATAACACGATACTTTGCCTCAACACTAGATCTAGCCACAACCAAGGTTTCCTCCTAGAAGAACATAATATCTTGAGGTAGTAGAACGCCTATGAGAAGGAGATCCAGCCTAATCAAGATCTGAGTACCCAATCACCTAGGAATGACCTTATTTTCATATAACAAACCTTTGTCCTTGTGATCCTTTTACATACCTCAAAATACAAGTAGCTGCATCCCAGTGACTATCATAAGGAGATTGATGAAATCGACTCACCACGGAAACAATAAATGAAATATCTAAATGAGGGATAGTGAGGTAACTTAGTTTACCAACTAGTCTTTAAGACCTGCATGGATCAATCAATGCTCCCTGACTAGGAAGAAGTTTAAAATTGTGATCCATAGGGAGTCAACATGTTTACAATTTGACATACGGGTCCCCTCTAGAAAGTCCAATACACATTTCCTTTGAGAAACTACAATACTGAAATTAGATTGATTCATTGAACCAGTTCAATAGCAAGAAAGTATTTAAGTAAACCCAAATCCTTAGTCTAAAAGGGATCAAATAAGTGTTTCTTCTACTCTTTAATGCCATCAAGAACATCTCTTGTTATGACAATATCATCAACATAAACTACCAAATAGATGCACTTTCCTTGAGAGTTATGCCTATAAAAAACCGTATGATCAGAATCACGAGTCATTCTTGAATAACAAAGCTAAACCTTCCAAACCGCACCGGGGGATTGCTTCAAACCATAAAGAGAACAAAGAACTTTACAAACTAGAATAGACTCCCCCTGAGCATTAAACCCAGGTGGTTGCTCCATGTAGATCTCCTCATGAAGCTCACCATGCAGAAAGACATTCTTAATATCAAGTTGAAACAAGGACCAAGAACGTATAACAACCATAGCCAAGAAAAAACGAACAGACGATATCTCCGCAACAAGAGAGAAGATATCGGTGTAAGTGTAATGTCTTGGCCATAAACTTGAGTATACCCTTTAGGAACAAGACGAGTCTTAAGGCAATCAACTTGACCATCTAGGCCAACTTTAACCTTGTAAATCCAACCACAAGCCACATGAGTTTTATCTGGAGGGAGAGGGGCCAACTCCCAAGTGTTGTTAGTATGAAGTGCAGCCATTTCATCTATCATTACCTGACGCCATCCTGGATGTGAAAGTGCCTCCCTGGTAGTGTTAGGAATGAAGACAGCAGATGAAGAGGATATAAAGGCACAATAAGGAGGGATATCACCCAAAAATAAAAGCAGCAGCCACTGAACTATGTACTGGTTCTAAATAGTAAATACCATGTAAAAATGTGAGGAAAATATATTTCATTACTTACTAACTTGAGTTACAAAATTATGTATATATACACGATACTAATGGACTTGGGCCTAATTATACAACCATTCTAACCAAATTATTATTTTCAAATTGCTTTGTGTAAATCCAAATAGTTTATTTTTTTGAGATTTAAATCCAAATATTTCAGTTAGAAACATATAATGAACTGTAAATCTTAAAACTTGAAAGTGCTTGTTGCGATGTTTAAACATTGAAATCTTCCATTTTAAAGTGGTATGACTGAGGTCTTATTAGTTTGTTCTCAAACATGATAGTACCAATAGTGTGGGCGTTGCCAAGTATAATTATTTCCCCTTTAACAGCTTAATAATTGACAGATGAGGTAAATAGAAATTTATGATGTTTCTCCCATGTCCTTTCTCTCCAGTCACTGGCCAACATTTCCACAAATTTTCATCAAGGGAGAGTTTGTTGGTGGATCAGATATTATTCTTAATATGCACCAGGTTGATTCCGGTTTCGAAAGTTGATAATTTTTATTTATTTATTTATTTATTATTTTGTACTCCTGTTTAACAATATTTCACATTCTTGTTGTAGACTGGCGAGTTGAAGGAAAAGCTTAAAGATATTGTGTCCAAGCAGTAAAATACAACTAAGGTGATGAAATTATAAGAGAGGTTGTTTAGAAGAATTTGTTCAATGTAATCTTTTACTTTTGCTGAATGATGACATTATGTGACTTATTTATATCATATATTCTGAATAGTAATGTTATTTGTACCAGAATTTCTGGATAGTAATGAGTTATGACCAATAGAAAGTTGTCAAGGCATAAGATTTTTGTGTGTGCATGTATCTTGCTTTAATGTCGAATTGTTATATATGAAATAATAGTTGGGAATGAACTTCAATTCATCCAAAGTTAGAATAATGTTATAGAAGCATAGGTATATTATTGCACCGAAGGTAATCCCGAATTACAGTGTTACGAACCAGAGGTTCAGCACTCTCCCACTCAAAAAACAGAAAACAGAGGATAGAGAACTGTAGAACTCCGAGGGTTTGCTAACCTTCCTGCCTCACGACCGCAAAACCGTACTCAATTTGTGTCTACGCCGTCTCTTTTGTTGATCCCTCACTTTCCCTCTAAAACTTCTAGTTGATCCCCTTTCTGATTTCCTTCCCAGCCCGCCACATGCATAAAATTACTGGCTATGTCATGTGTGATCCACACCAGCATCCTGTTACTTATCCCAGCTTTCTTAATTTGCATTGTAGGATACCTAACATAATGTTAGCAAATTATGGTTCCCAATAGTGTCTGGTGTGTTTGAACTTTTTTATTATCCACCTTTGCAAAGTTTATGTAAAAAACGGGTGGCTTGCTTTTATTACACCAAACCTCCATTTCTCAAAGAGGTTCTCAACACGGCTTGCAAATATTGCCAGTGGATTTTTATCTAATCAGTTAAATTATAAGGGAAAGTAATTCAATGGCATGTGTTTTGTTGTCTATTTTAATTAATTATTTTTTACAATTTTTGTATGGGTTAATGATTTTTTTTTTTTTGAAAAATATTATGGATGTTTTCATTATTCATTCGAATATGAATAGGAACATTGGTCATTTCAGTTTGTGTTGTTTTGCTACATCATGTCACTCTGCGATTTCACAGTCATGCTAGTGAATTGAAATCCACACATCCAGGCGAGTGGAACCATGCCTCTTGATGTACATTCTGAATTCCAACTAAAACTGTAATTAGTTTCACTCTGCTACTTGTTTACAAAATGCACTAGCAAATCTGTAAATTATGAACCCTCAATTTTAAAGCTGTTATTGTTTACCAAGATTATTTGAAGACTATTATGCTGAAAGACTTGATTAAAACCATGTTTGCTTCCTTTCTTATACTAATGCCGAAATCAACTGTCCATATAACATATTGCTTTCTTTATTAAACTCTTGAGATTGAGAATGCACAAGTTCACGAATGCCATTTTTAACTGTTTTATTGCCTTTGATCCTTCTGTTGATTCTTGAGTCAATATATGTATACTATTATCTATAAGTCTATAACCTTGAACTCCTTTCTTTGTAAGTGATGCTATGGTTAACAAATCACCTGATTTTTCCCCTTAAAGTCAAAAACATTATCTTCTGGCACTGAAAATTCTTAGATATATCTTTCTTGGAAGTGAAAAACAACGAGGCCAAGTTCCCTTGCTTTGTGATAACAAACAATAATCTTAAAACTGAAAATCTCTCCAATTAAATAGTACAACCGAGCCAGTCCCTAGATTCTACAATAATATAATACTACGAGAAATACTTAGAAAACATATTCAGATCTTTATTACTCAGGAACATGGCAAAAAGGGACTCAGAAAATTTCTATTTATATATACCCATGAACCACTGCTCCATGATCTACCTACTTGAGCATGTGCACCCCACCCACCTTTACTGTTATTGTTCCACTCAATCGACACAGCTTCTACAAGCGTGCTCTGATTCATAATGGTTTTGGCATTTACGAGGAACCATCAAGCCCCAACCTTGAACTAAGCCAGATGGAAACCTCTTCCATCTCTCTAGGAACTGTGTAATGACCAAGCCTGCAACCATATCACAAACAAAAAAAAATGAGACAACTACTTTACTAACTGACACGTGTTCCATTAGTGAGATGATTTCCTCTTACCCATCATAGGACTTGAATGCAACATATCGAAACCCTGCTGAGCTTAAGCATTGAGCTGACTTCTCTCCATATTTGCAGAGAACTACATCATCACCTACAAAATGAGTGAGTTATAGCAACATGTTCCTCAGGTGCTAGAAAGGGTTTTGCAACCTTTGAACATAAAATGTCTTGAAAAGTTTCATGAAAACGTATAGACATGCTTTGTGAAAATACAACTGAATCATTGGATTGGTTGGAAAGTTAATTGTTCCACAGAGGTACTTTACTGCTAAGACTATCATTTTGTTGAATGATTAGGAAAATTATCAGAGCATTTTATTTGCTAACATGCTTCTCAAATACTAAAAAGAAATGATTGTATCAGCATAGTATAACATTTCTAGAAACGTACTGAGTCCATGGCAGAGTAAAATTGGTAGCGAAGCAGCTCGCCTTCTTGCTTCATGTGACACTTCTATTTTGTTTCCTAAGCTCCTACCAAATAGCAGAAGGCAACAAGTTTAGTATATTGTGAAACTGATGACATGTTTTTTTTTGCAGAATATCAACAATATAAGAAAGTTTCATTAGTACTAAATTTGCTATGAACATATCAGTGCTATAAAAAATATATACCTTGATCCAGGAAGCCAGCCACTTAGTCCAACAACTGCTCTTAAGTTGACAGAGTATGGGATGCCATTTCCATACCTTCCCATTGCAAAACAAGTTGCAGAATATAATGCTATTGCTGCACCCATGCTGAACCCTCCAATACCAACTTTCACTGTCACATATGAATGAAAATTCAAGATTGATATCTAATGCTATAGATGAAGAACAAATCATTTCTAATGTAGAATGATATCATGGGTCCAAATATTAATTTATATTATTTAGGCTTGAAATTGAAAGTACCATCAGCTGGCTCTGTTGATAACAAGTTAGCAATATGTGCTGCTGAAGCATCTAAACCCTCCCAATCATCTGGACCATCTTCTGAAAGTTCTCCCACATCAAACCCTGATTCATATTCAATCACTTAGTTAGACACTTAGACTCCATTTTTTTTTATGACTGTAAAATTTTTAGCTCACATAGTGTTATCATTTAATTTAATTAATAAAGAAGGATCTTATATTACATGCAGTGCAGGGAAAACCACCAAGTATTGCCACAGGACGGGTAGGAGCAGTTGGGCAAATCCACTTTATCTGTATCAAATAATTAAAAACAACATATTACAGTGCTCTCAGAGTTAATGAAATACTATATTATTTAAGATAATGTAAACTAATTGAAGGTGTAAATATTCTCACATTTGGAAGTCGAAGGGACTCCAGCAACTGAGATGAGCTGTAACAAAACAAAGCACAAAATCAGGTTAGCATGTTTCTCTGACATTAATTAGGTTTCCCCATTTCCCAGGTAAATTTGTCTAGCATAAAAGTACTCAACCATACATTGAAATGCTCAAACTCAATGGTATTTTCTGTGTCCAAGTTAAAACACAATAAAGAATATTTCTAGAACGTGCCAGCTTCTATTCATATAATTATATTCTTATGCCAAAAAACCGTGTTTAGTTCATTTTGGTTGAGAAACAAGTTAGCCTGTGGTCCCCAAGTTGAGAATTTAGTATATACTCTTCCCAACCAAGCTTCAAACTATTATAATTACAACTTTCTTTAGCAGAATATATTCCATGTAGAATCTAAACACAAAGAAGTTCAATACTGAAAATATTCAACAACAGGAATACTCCAATTTTGGATCCCTGTTATGCTTCACTTTCTTTCTCATAAAAGTTTCATCTTTCATATACGGATTGTGTACTTCAAGCAAAAAATGAGGCTATACACAAAAAGCAAAATAACAGAACAAACTTTTATGATTCAACTCTTTTAGCTTCCTTACTAAACATCTTTGAGTTCACAGAAAGTTAACAGGACAGTGAAAAGCTTTTTGGGAGGGATAAAAAAAACTCTATACAAACTACAGTTATCTCAATGTATTCTTCCCCAAATCCAAAATGAAAAGCAAAAAGAAAGGTTGGGGAAACAAAAAAGATAACTATCTTTTTTATAAGAAAAAAGAATTAAGGGTGGGAGAAATGTTAGTTTCTGTGGTTTGAACCCTAGACCTCATTTGGTATCCCTTAGCTCATCAATCGAGCAACCTTCTTAGGACAAAAAAAAGGTTACTATTTGAAAGCATTAAGGTTAGGCGAGGTAAGAAACACCAAAGGAGTGTAACCGTGTAAGGAACACTGAAGAGTATAAGCAGGAAACTAACATAAACCATTAACATTTGCCTGTAAGGTAGAAAGGGAGAAAGAAATGACAAGATCCACAAAGGAAAAGTACAAAACAGAACTAGTAGTAGAAAGAATGACTAATGATTATGATGATGTTAGCATGACATATAGCAATACTAAAGAGATAGTATCCATACCTCAAACCATTATCACCAAGACCATGAAGCCAAACAATAGTAGCTTGATGTTTTCCTTTAGGCCTCACTACATGTGTCTTCCCAAACTCAAAAGCTCTTCTAACAGTTCTACTACCTGCAGTTATAAACAAACCTATTACTTAAAAACATCCTAATTTTAAACATAGCTGTCAGTTAGATATCAAAAAAAAAAACATAAGGCAAAAGTACAAACCAGAGCCCATATGAGAATGTGCATGACTCATTTTGCTGCTTGAAAAAAAATAAACTGATGAAGAGAATGGTTCAGTTCTGCAATGAAGAGAATGAAGAATGGTGATGCCTCTTTATACACAGAAGGACATGGTGGAGTTGGAATAAAACGTGTGAATATTCATTGCCATGTAAGTATAGTGAGTGCACCACCGGTTATAGACAGCTCCTGGAACCGCCTAAAATGGTATCAATGAAAATGAGAGGGTAAAGACAAAGACAAAAGCAATAAACCTTTATGAGCTGAGAGAAGAATCAAAGCAGAGAAGAGCACAATCATCCATTCCTATAAGCCGCACAGCTATGAGTGAGAGAGAGAGAGAGAGAGAATCTATGCTTGTGGGCAGTGGCCATAAAATAAAGCAAACCACAACAACAACAACCACTGAAGAATATTACTGAAAATAAGAAAGAAAGAATAATAACCTTAGTTTGTTAAAATAGAAAAATATCTTTTCACAATCATTTGTTTATGAATTTCTGCATGATTTGATGGATACCCATTAGCCTCAATACTACTAAAGTTTTTTTTTTTTACTTCAGTTTTTGTACACAGACACAAAAAGAAACTCTAGAAAAAAATGGAAATCACCAAGAATTGCAGATAACAATTAAGCTCAGTAACCTGGATTTCAGATTAGAATTGACAAGAAAAAGCATGTGAGCTTTTCATTCTAAGTACTCTCCTCTCTTTTGGTTTCTTGCCACTAAATTTGGCTGCTCAAACCCCACTTGATGAAAAGTTTTGTTTGTTTATACACTTGAGAACAGCACAAATCCAAATACTAGACCTTCTCTTAAGCATAGTGGCAAAATAATAATAATTTTCTTTTTGTTACCTCTTATTGGTGTGGAGTATCCACCGGTTTTGACAAATCTATACCGGGGAACCGGCTGGACACGTGTTTACCCGGTTTTACCGGTAACAAAGTTTTTGTCACACTAAAGATTCGAACCCAAGACCTTGAGATGGGAACCGAATCCAGTTACCACTCGAACCAACCCTTTTCGGTTGCAAAATAATAATAGTAATAATAATGATGATGATAAAGATAATGGTTGTAACACATTTCGTGGAAAAACAACTCCCTAAAATCCTTATGTATTTAGCAGACAACTAACTTCTTTATAGGGAAAAAATAGGAGTTTTTTTCATGATCCTCACCAGATACATTAGTTATCAATGAATCTAAAATTGTAAACTTTTTTAATAATAACGACCAAAGTAGTATAACATATACATGCCCATTGTTTATTAAATGTCAGTGATATTATCTCATTTATAAATTATCAGTAGATTTCTGCATATCTTTTTATTTTGTCAGTTGGATAGGGTTATAGTGGACTCCAACTTGAATATATATATCCCACTGACCAATTTCTTTACTTTGGTTTATTACTATATGGCATTTCTGTTTCTCTGTCTCCAAGTTGTGCAGATATTTGCAGCTTTGATTCTCATAGTAATAGCAAAAATGTAATTTATTGCAAAGTTAAAAGTGGACCTGGCATATATCCCGGGCTCACCAAAAAATAAAATTGAGGTATATTGAGACAGAGCCACTATGTATATAGGTCAATGAGTACATTCATTGTGCACCTTCCTTCTATCCACTAACATTTTTTGCACCATTCTTTCTGAAGTTCTATGCTTGCATTGATGGAGATTCTGGACAAATTTGAATAATTTAAATAGGATATTTAACATTGGAATGTAATCAAACTTTAGAAGAACTCTTGAACCAATTTTTCTGGTTCTCTGGCTTAATGTCAAACTCTCATGATGTGTGTGTGATGCTTTTCTTCGATGTACCAAACCTCTACCATGTTCCATGCTTTCATCTTAAGTTAGAAACTATTAGGGGATTTTGTCCTCTAACAAAATTAAGTCCCCACTTAAAAAAGGTGAATTCCTATAATTCTCTACTGCCGCAAAATGGTGATGCGCTAGCAGGGACCGTCAGATCTAGAGAGTTTCTCCCTCGATCTGATGGTCCCTACTGGTGCATCACCATTTTGCCGCATCATGGAATCTAGATCCTAATTCTCACTCAGAAACTTTTCCCGATCACTGTGGATGACTGCGTAAAACTTTTTTTATAATATCAATGTATAATCATTAAACTCTTACTCTCTTGGGTAGAACACTATTTTTTAAGAACCGAACTTGAAAATCAAACCGGCGAGACTTCGAAGTTATGGCTTAGTTAGTGACTTAGTTCACTTGTTGAACCAAATAACTAATAACTAATAACTACTAAATAAATAACTAAACTTTATAGGTAATACATACAAGTTATAAATTATAGGTGGAATTGAGGACATAAAAACTTTTTTAAAAAATGACATGGAATATGGTTCATCCCATTTCAAACCGATCCCAATATTATGGTTCAATTCGGTTCTATAGACTAGCAATTCATTTAGCTTCGTTGAACTACATACATGATTTTGGTTCAACTATTGAACTCGTCGGTCCGATTTAGCTTTTTTTGTTACCGTGTTATTGGTGTGCAGTATCTAACGAATTTGCCGGTGACTAATCTACACTGAGTAACCTGGCATCTAACCGGCTTTGTCGGTCTGTGTGGTTCTCCTCTCCCAACAGAGTTTTTGAACCCAACTATATCTCGGATCAACACTTGTCGGTAGATTTTAAAACACCAGTAGAACAAATGTTAAAAAATTGAGTACGATACCATCTTTCTTTATACTTCACACTTTATTATTATGTTTATAAAAGTTACACTTATAGATTATTATTATTCATTTTGAAGTCTTCAAAAGATAATTTTAAAAACTAAGCAAGTTGATAGTGAATGTTTTTGAGAATTTCAGGACAGAATATCACAAGAGATAGAAAGATATTAACAATTAGGGTTTGGTTGCATGTAAGACAAAGTTAACCCAACAAAACCAACATAAACATTAAACTGATTGACCTAAACTTATAATTAATAGTGACGTGTCAAATGTTAATTGGTTGACTTGTTAATGGTTGGGCATCTAAGGTCAAAAAATAGTGGATGTTTCCCTCATCTAAGATCAACTTTTTTTCTTTTGTCAACTCCTTACTAGCCCCACACTCAATAGAGAAAGAGAATAGCTTCAAATTTTCATAAATAAAAATGAGAAAAAAAAATTGAGTAGTACAAAATAGGAGCGTTTGTTTATGAGCAGACAAGATATGCTGCTGGCACTAGCTTGTTATTGGAGATATTAAAGTACTGTGTGGTGGGTGTGGTATAAGTAATCTTGCATATTATTAATTAAGTGGCTAAAATAGGCAAAACTTTACATTAAAAGGAAATTATTATTTGAGTACGGAATTGAAAAAACGTGTATTCTTTAAAACTTGAAAAATATAATGCAACTCTCCTTTACTATAAGCTGGCATGCACACTGAGCAAAATATTCCTTTATTTGAAGAAAATGGATAACAATTTGTGCCCACAAATTCAAAGTTTTTATTTTTTTATATAAAAAACAGAAATAATTTATATTGAATTTAACCGCTAATTTTCTTACACGCGCTAAATATGCTTATATAGGAACATACACTAATACACATGCTACATCTGAAAAGGAAATATGGGACCATTTGATTCTAAGGAAATGAAGCAGTAATTACTCCCAATTTTTTTTAAATCAATGACCAACATGGTAGTATAGCACAAGTAGTAGATACTTGGGCTCCTTAACTATTTGGTTAAGGGTTCGATCCTTGACCGGTGCGTATGGAAAAATACATCGCTAAAAATATAATAAAAGTAAGAGTCTAATAGGTTCACAACTTGTGTTGCACTGAATCAACACAAGTTAAATAGCACTAACAAGTTCATAAATACAAATTAAATAACACTGAGAGAATCAGCATGTCGCAAAATACAAGAACAGATTCAAACTAAATAAACTAATATAGTAATAATAATAAATTAAATAGCACTAAAACAAAATACTAATTAAATAGCATTAACAAATATTTTTCCGAGTAAGTGATTGTATGGGTGTGGTGCAAAACTCGAGACGTTGATGCAAAACTTATAACTTGGGTGCAAAATTATTTTGAGTGCGCAAAAATATTTTTTCCTAAGGTATTAGTGCTAGTTCTATATTTTCAGGAGGTCCAAATGAACCCCTGACCTGTGTGTAGATTTGCCAAATGATCCCAAATTTTTGCAGTTAAATAATACTAGTACATTATAAATTTACATAGTTCAACATTTTTAACATGTATGATTGAGCGAAGTCAGAAATTTTTTTCCAATTATTTTTGTGATCGAAAGATAATTTCGAAATTGACACTTGAAGTTTTGTTGTGTGCAATTAAGGAAATTTTAGCTGGTATTATTATTCAATTGATTCTTCAATTTTGTATGAGTGTTTTTCTCTAGACTAGACTAGTAACTCTTTTAGACTGGGCCAGTCATCAAGTCCAATCCATCATGGTCAGCCCAGCCCAACAAACCAGTGGGCTACCAGTAAATTCATACTCTACAGAACCAACGATTCAGATCGACCCATCCAGATACGACGACTCTCCTGAGCCTCCCAATCACTATATATACTAGCTATCACTAAGTGTCAGGTACACAGTCTGCTCTATTATCCACTAGTTATTGCTATAGTTCGACCTAGCTGACTTGGGCGTCGAGTGTCATTACAGGTACACCCGTCCGCGCTCTCAAGTCAACCTAATTCAACAACATCTGAAGACTCGTTCCTTAACCAGCTCTCCAGGCGACTCAAAGTACAGTTCAGTAACTATTAAGGGTGCTGGTAGAACAGTGTTAGAGAGATTGTCGTTAGCATTCTTTGCTGTCACACGTGTGTGTGTGGGGGGGGGGGGGGGGTGGTATAGGAAAATAAAAAAATAATAATGATATAAAAAAGTCTTCTTTTTAATAAATACTCTAATTTAGCAACTATTCTATCGCCAACAAAATCTTTTACGATAAAGTGTAATTTGTCCGATATTACTTCAGCTGCAAAAGGTGGTTTTGATTGCTATGCAAATTTCAAAATCTACTAATGTTAGATTGGATCGATAGGACAAAGCAAAACTTGTCAAAAAAATGAAAAAAAAGTTTGAGCTCATCGTTAAAGTCAAATACAAATGATAAGCCTCTTTGATATTATTGCACTTCATATTTTTGGTCGTCGGATAATTATCAAAGTTATGCTTTGGATTATATGATCTTACGTCAATATTTACCAACTAATATTTACTCATGATTACATTCTTTTCCTATAGTTTATTTATTTATTTTAACAACATTTCCTATAGTTTATGATGACCCGATAACAATGACAATAGAAATTATCCCAATTGTATAGCTAGATTCGGACAATAAAAAATATTTGTGAATTTCTAAGTCTTGGCATTAATGATTGTCTTTGATTAAATCTGGAAGAATATTAGTTTTCTTTACACAATCTACCTTAACCAAGATACTATCTGATTTTAAGTTTTCAACCATGATCACGTAAGGGAATTGTTATCAGACACTTATGGTAAACTAAATGGTACCTTCTTCGGTGGTGCAATAGATGCCACTCGTGCGGAAGCTTTGGTCTTTAAAAAAGCTCTCTTTTCATCGGTAAGAAAATAAAGGCAACAAAATGAACTCTCTACTATGTTGTATACACATAGCATTAACTAAAAGGAACATAGATAAATCAGTTAGGCAATGACGACAAAAGAGTTGGTCCAACTTATGGAACTTTTGTGCTTAGCCAACCAGCAACATGATTTCCTTCCTGTAGAGTATGGACGAATAAAAGAGACCAATTATAGTTTTTGAATTCATGGATGAAGGAGACAATATGAGCATACAGATGAGTATGGGCGACACACTCATTATTAAAGACAAAGCTATCTGGCAATCATATTCACAAATAATAACTTTCTTGTAGCCATTCTCTTAGGATAAAATGAGACCTTTAGCAATAGCTAGAAGCTCAGCATTAACATTGGAGGTAGTGCCCAAAAGTCACCCGTCATCAGAATCCCTAAGAGAACACCCAAAACTCGATCTTCCTGGATTACTAAAGTTGCTACTGTCAGTGTTAAGCTACACAAAGCTATCTGGAGGAGGAAACTAAGAGACAACACGCTTTTGGAGGACTTTGTTTTTGGAAACCATGGCTGTTTGCAAGGCTTGTAAATCAAAGGCAATAATATTCCACAATTTCTAAAGATGATCTTTGATATAATTGAAAACCTCATTATTACGAGACTTCCAAATATATCAAAAGGAAGTGAGAAAAAATTGACCTAAATTATCGTTAGCAAAGGATGTGAACCAAGGGAGAAGCTCAAGTTGAAAGAAGACTGTTTTATAGCTAAATGAGATAAACTGCCAGATATTGGAAATCGAAAAGCAGGGAGTCTGATTGCTTGTGGGTGAAAGCATGCAGGGGAGAAATGGAGAGATGAAGCTTCGTTAACATCTTACAAGATGTAAGGAATTTAAAGGCTAGATTTGTGGCTTGCGGTATTACTATCACGTGGTTGCAATCAGGGTCGACCCAACAGTTATGGAAGCCTAAAGCGAACTCCAAAATGAGGCCTATGAAATATAATAAAATAATGTCTACTCCTAATATTTGATTCAATATTATTTGGATAGTTTAAATGAATAATATAAGTATGGTAAAAATAAATAGTTTAAATTGGGTAAAGATAAATGAATAAATTAGGACCTTTTATACAATTCAAAATTAGAGTTAAACAAATTGCAACAACTAAACAATGCATCGACCATAGTAGTAGTTGAGGCACGATTAAAAATTAAATACCTTATTCTTTCAACAAAAATGATTGCATTAAATTTGTAAAAGTGGAAGAAAAAAATGATCAAAAAAGTATAGGTACATCATAATTCATACATTAAATGATCATGGATAATCTATAAAAAATAAAAAAGTTAACGGCCATATTGGTGTGAAGAAAACGTATATAACCATCAAATAAATCAAAAAAGATAAAATTGTAGTAGGCAAAAATTGAACGCTCTCCCAATAGCATAAAAAGCACAGTCCCCTACCAAACAAGCTACAACTAGTTTACCATTTTTAGTCGAGACTCAAGATTTCTTATTTATCTCAGGTAACAATAAAATTTTGAGTCCTTTTTTTCCTAAATTTTTTGAGGCCCAAAGCCCTTATTTTAGTAGCCCGAGTCTTGGGTCGGCCCTTGTTACAACCACATTGTTCACTCGGTTGTTGAGCTTCTCCGTAAGAACTTTCCCCTGGCGGGTTGGCATCACTCTCCTCTGCTTTTTTTTTTATAAGCAAAAATTATATTAAGGGAGTGTAAACGGGCACCCCAACCGTTACAAATATAATAGGTCTCATTAAAACTCCCTACGGTCAAAACCCCATATAAAAAAGACCCAAGGAGGAGATTCGCAATGGTTTGCGGTCTTCAAGGGATTCGGTGGTGAGGTCTTGATCTATGGTGTCGTGTTGTGGTTGGATCTCTTCCTTTTTGTGTGGTGGCACTTCGTTTTCCACATGCTCTTTGTTTTCAACCTTTTGCCAAATTAGGGTTCCTTATTGATTTTTGTAGTTGGGGTTGCTTTATTGTTTTGTTGTTGTCGTGCTAACTGGTATTATTGCTTTACCAACCCTACATCGAGTATTTGATAGGCAAAATAAGGATTGTGCACATGAAATCCAGAAGAAGAGTCTTTCTTTTTATCAGTTGTGACCCCATCCAGAAGAAGAGTCTATTGCAACTGCATGATAGGGAGACAATGTATATAAACTCTAAATGAGAACAGGGATTTATCAACAGACTTCCAATTCCCATCACAAGTCATTCATAAGATTAAACCTAATTGTATTTATCATATTAATAAATAGTTAACTATAACTAATAAATTAATTATAGTTCTCATTAATTAATTAATTAATTAATTAATATTAATCCATAATATTGATTAATTAAAATAATTAATTTAACTACGTTTATATTTATCATGCCTTGATATTAGTATGTCTGAGTCATTTGTGTTAGTTTTAAGGTGGGATCATTAAAAATGGTCCAATGAAGTTACCAAGACTTTCCAATCTAAGAAGAATACCAATACAAACATTAACCGATTATGAAACATTGTAATCGGGTTGAGGCACCCCTAGTGCCTCCTTAATAAAGCTTTTGACTTATCAAAAAAAAACTTCATAGTAAGTTAGTAATTTACCCGTGCATACGCACGAGTGATAATGTATTTGTTATAATTTGATATGAAATTATAAATACGTTGAAAGTTGCAAAATGTAATATTTTCAAACTGGATAAGTAACTATATTTTCAAATTTATTAAAAGAGTTGTGTTGGAAAAAGTTAAAAAAAATTGGTATCTTCTTATAATATTAATAATAGAGTAAAAATGAATAAAAAGAAAAATGAGATTTAAGGTAAAATGTGCACCCCCGTTGGCGCCTCCGTTGGCACCCTCGTTGGTGCTTCTGTTGGCACTCCCGTTGGCTCTCTCGTTGCCACTCCTGTTGGACTCCCATTGTCGCTCTCGTTGGCACTCCCGTTGCCGCTCTTGTTGCCGATCACATTGTCAGTCTCTCGTTACCACTCACGTTGCCACGTGTTGACGTGCAACAGCTTTTGCTGCTTTTTTATTTGTAGTCAGTTTTTGTTTTGTTATTTAGTGGCTAAATTATCTTTTCACTCTAATACTCTAATTGATGGAAGGAGGGCAGCATAATAAATTTGGTGGAGGTTTACTTGCCTCCTTTTATATAGTAGATAGATAGATTATAGTAGATGTGGCTCACAAGTAAAGAAGAAGAATCTTTGATAAGATCAGGACCTGAGGCTAAAAGTATATTTCGACAAGAAGGGAGGATATATGTAGTTGTTTGGTAAGAATGTAAGATGACACATCCCACAATATTGAAGTGACGGTGGTGAAGGTTCCAATATAAATATATGGTGAATCTTTTATTAAAGTGGCAAAGGGAATTTTCCATCATATATCGTAGTATCTCAAAGGGACAGTCAATTTCATTTGAAACTTGGATGCCAAATATATGAAAGGATTGACATTATTTATATTAATCATCATATATGCCAAATTATAAGTTGAAATAGTGGAAATAGTTAATGGTATGAGTGGAAACACAGTCTTATAAAAATGGAGATTGTCAAAAATGAGTTTGAATCCTCACAAGTACTTGTGGGACAAGTTACAAGAGAGTGACACAAACAAAAAGAAAATAACATTTACTGCATTTATTATTAGATTGTATGTGTTACTCTCTCTCTCAACTTGTCCCACAAATACTTCTGAGCATTGTTTTAAAACTCAGACCGGTGACCGACTCGATGAGGATACTGGGTCACCGGGTCAAGGGTCGGACCAAATGGTCGGTAGTTGAATCGCATAACCGGTTTTTAAAGAATATATAGCAATATTTGTAAGAGTTAAAAATTGGATGGTGCATACCCGATTAAGGTTCAATCCTCAACTCCGATTTACAGTGTGGCTCGATTCGGTGACCCCCTCCCCCGGTTTCCAGTTCGACCAGTCAGACCGAGCTAATTTTTTAAACACTGCTTGTAAGAGTCAAAAATTGGATGGTGCATTAATTTTATATCACTAATGAAGCCAATCAATCATATACCTTCAAAAATTAGAGAGTTCTTATTTTTCCAAAGACACCAGATAGCAATCCCGCATAAGGTTCACCGAATTGGATTGAGTCGAGATAAAGAGAAAAATTGGTAGTGGTAGTGGTGGCTCAAACATTTTGTGAAAAATTATTATTCTAGGCAAAGTAAACCATCTAATAAAATGATCCAAAAAGGAATAATGGTTGGTAAAGCTTAGATTTGTGTCCAAAATTTGCTTCAAATCTATGTTGATTTGCATGTCCTTATAATTCCAATTAGAAAGAAAATGACAAACTATTTCCTTTTCAATATTGGTAAGATGGAGATGTGTGAGTGAGGCTTTGAATCTATTCTGTTCTTATTCCGATTCCTTGAATTAGATTTTATTTACTTCAGTGTGCTTGTGTGCCATTTCAAGGGCTCACAAAAAGAACAAAAAGCATTTGGAATACTTCTTCACTTCACATCCTAAGAATATTTCATTATTTTGTCAGTGCAAGCAACCTTTTCCTTTCGTCTCTTCTTCCGTTCCCTTTGCCATTTGGCAAAAGGTGGGGTTGCTACCCTTAATTAACATCGAATATCCCTTCATTTTCTATAAAATGATAAGAAAAATATATAAAAGAAAACACCAATGTTATACATCAGCATTTTCCAAATGAAATTATGTGGTATGCGCATTTTCTAATTTATATTTCGGTGTGAAGTAAATTCTCGTCCATTCCCAACCTATACTAGTTTTTTTTCCACTTTCAAAAAGTATCTTTAGATTTTTTTTAAAAAATTTGTCATAGTCAAGAATCTAGTTTTTGGTTTTTTTTGGTAAAAGAATCTAGTTTTTGTTGTATCCTCCATTGTGTAACAGAACCGTCAGAACCGTCAGTTTAAAGATAAGTCTTGACTTTTCTCGACCCTCTCCTCAACACATACCTCCTAAACCCCTAAATCCCAAAAATACCCCTAACTTAAAAACACTTCATCTCCCACTCTCCCTCCCTACCCCCTTCACCTCCTCACCCTCACTCTCACACCAAAACCCCTCCAAACCGTACTCTCACTCTCACTCTCAATCTCAATCTCACCTCCTCTATTTACACCCTCACTCAGTTCTCTGACATTCTCTCACTCTTCTATTCTTTCTTGCATTTCGCTTTATTTGCTGCAAACTTCGGTTGCAGGCTTGTAGGCAACCAAACCAATTTGGAGACGAAGATTATTTAACTGGTTCGGCTGAGGGCTATTGGACGGGTTCGGCTACGCACAGCCGAACCATCAAATGTTTCAAAAAGTGCACATAAAATTTCGAAAAAGGGGGTGTGTGTCAAAATATATAAGGTACGGTTGAAGGCAGCGGAACAAATTTGGTTGCCTCTAGCCGAACCCATTAAAATTTTGAAAAAAAATACGGAGACGCTTGGAAAATTTGGATTCATTAAAAATACTCTGGTACTTTCGTAGGGTTTGGGGGTGTGTGGTGAGTAGAAGGGGGTTGGGAAAAGTCAAACTTTAAAGGTGTGGACAAACTTTTTTCAGGCAATTGAACTGGGCTCATTAGTGCTTATCAAAAAAAACTGGGCTCATTATTAGTGATGTCAAAGGCCCAAAAAATGAGTTTAGGGATTTTTTTTTGTACACCCACCTTTTCCCTCAATACCCCCACAAAAAATTAAAATCCTAAAATACCCTTCTCAAATTTTACTTAATCGTATTTACCTATATAAGAGGTAAATACGATTTAGAAAAAAATAGAAGTGTATAAACCTAAATACGATGCGAAAATAAAACAAAAATCGTATATATCTCATTAGTAGGTACATACGATTTGTTAATTATACAAATCGTAAGTACCTTGGATGCAGATAGATATGATTTGTATAGTTAACAAATTGTATGTACCTGTTCGTGGGGGTACATACGATTTGTTAACTATACAAATCGTATTTACCCTGTACTAAGGTAAATACGATTTACAAAATAATTAAAAAAAATAAAAAACTGATAACACACACACACACACATATATATATATACACATATACACAAAAATACGGATAAATAATTACAAAAATGATTTCCTAGCTGCTGTAATGCCCAAGTAAAATGATTTCCTAGCTCATGTGCAATGTAGGCAAAAGCAACCGAGAAAGTTAATTCCGTAGACGTCACCCTGACAATCTCCAATAAAGGTAGATTGTATTTATTCGTCTTGTAGGTTGTGTCGAGAATGAGAACTTTGGGAAACAACCGAAATAATTTTATAGAAGTCGGATGCGCCCACATGATGTCCGAAACCATGTTAGAATCCCCAAGCTTCCTGCTCCAACATAAATAATTTTCAGATTCAATTAATCGCAGCAGCTCTTGAAAGTCCGTTCTAGGACCCCTCCTAGAAGACCAATAGGCGTAACACTGCCTATATATTTGTGGAAGAGAAGTGACGTTCCCCAGAAAATTTTTCTTCAAAGCAATCAGACTGTTCTTCAGGGCAACGTTCAAAGAAGTATGCTCATCAATAATAGCGTTCTGCGGCTTAGTCAAACGCCCAAAAGCTGTGGACCCGACTGGGGTGGTTAACTGATGTGTGTGTAGACCACACCTAAGCGACACATGCCAACCCCCATCACGTATGGTACGAACAGCTCTCAACTTGAACAAACACCTTCTTCTCTTCGATCCAATAACTCTAGAATTATTACAAAAATCCTCTTGCTTGTCACAGCCAAAAATGATTTTATCTCGAGTCCCCCTTTTACCTCCACCTGAGTCAGATCTGACAATAATAACAACTACCTCGATACGTCTCCCAACGGATTTCGCCCTCTCAACGACATCATCCCGTGTAGAAAATATCTACAAAATAAAAAATTGTTACGTGGTTAAAAAAAATGTCTATCAAAATTAATTAAAAAATTAGTACTCAAACATTATACTTGGTCCGTCCTGAATGACTCTGTAGTATCTACAACGATAGGAACCAGCTGCGAATCTGACTGCAGATCGATATCTGTTTCGAAAATAGAACAAAAAATAACATTTAGGAAAAAAAATAAATACAAATCGTATTTACGTGCCCCACACGTAAATACGATTTCCAATCGTATACACCCCACCACCAGATAAATACGATGGCCAAAAATGAACTATCGTATTTACGTACGAGTTACGTAAATACGATTTCCACAAGTATTTAGGTAAATACGCGCTGACTAATTTTCCTTTTTGGGGTATTTTACAATGTCAAATCGTATTTATCTATTTATAGGTAAATACTATTTGACTGGTGGGTGGTATATTAACTACTTATTTATTGCTAATCGGATTTACCTTCCATAGTGGTAAATTCGATTAGATATATTGTAGGCCCCAACAGAGAATAACTAAAAAGTGAATTTTTGGAAGATTATGGGAGAGGTATTTTGGGGATAAAGTAGTTATGTGGAGGTATGGAGGGAGGTGGTGGGGTATAAAAAAAAAGCCATGAGTTTATCATGACGTGTAATTATCGACACTGTCTTCGCTAAAACACCCTTCAAAAGGTAATATTTTTCCGAAATTTATTTTCACAAATATAAAACTCTCTGATGGAGGAGAGTGCAGACTAAACGGCTCGTAACCTTTGACACATTATTAATGCCAGTTTTAATTGTTACGCTATCTTATGTGTACTTGAAAATACATACAACTTTACCGGATATTATTATAATTGTTAACAAAATATTCTTTAATTCGATTGAACTAGTAGTCCATTTCATGCTTTAGGTGCTCAATAGCTGTAGGTTCTACATATTGACGACAAAACAAAAGCATTGTTAAAGAATCATAGTTGCTATCAATTATTTGGCAGAGCAAAAATGACAACCTAACAGATTTTGATAGCTCAATCAAATGGCCAGCCTGTGTCTAAATAATCACAGAAACTTTCTCTCTAAAGTTGTAAACCCGCAAGATATATAGACCAATCAAAACCAAACAAAAGGCTTCATGATTTTGAAAGGCGCGAGTGTAAAACAATGTCTCTCCATCTGTAAAAAAATTTATTCCTGAAGGAAAACTGCAGCATGCAATCAATGGTGATCGCCATGTCCATAAGGATCACCGCCAGGGCCAACCACTTCAAGCTGTAATGCAAAACCAACATATTAGTTCCAATGTGCAGTAAAGTACCCATTTGAAACATTCATTTGATTATATTATTTGACAACAATTCTACTATGGTGACAGTACTTCAATGAATTATGTTTCAACTAGCCTCACTCCTCGAATTTCAAACATTGTTCAATTATGCAAAAGCTGTAAACATGATAGATGCGCTAGGATCGTCTCCAATTCTCAAGCGAAATGGAGGGTTCCATTTGGAGAGAGATAGACACAACAATGATGGTGGGCCATAGAATGTGGAGGGTTCCATTAATTCTACGGCCCACCATCATTGTTGTGTCTTTCTCTTTTCTCCAAATGGAACCCTCCATTTCTTTTGAGAAATGGAGAGGATCCTGATCCCATGATATATACACTGCATTGATTTGAACCAATACCGATAAGGGGTGGCAATATATTCACCCTGTCGAGGAATTACTGTTCTGTAAAACATCTTTTACAAGCTTTTTTAATGCAATGATACACTACACTGGTTTCTCTTAAATCAAACAAAACACCAGATTAGATATACATAGAAGCATTTATTAGTGGTGACACTAATCAAATTCTACAAAAAAAAAATGACTCGAGATGAATATTGCAAACTCAAATTAAGTCCATGCTTCTGTGACTGTAGTGCACCTTCGGCCAAAAGGTCCATTTCTCTAACTCGTCACTTATTTTTATAAATGTTTAAAAAATGTAGCAGCTGGTATCTCATTTCTAATATAAAAATATAGAATGTCGGTTCTTGCTAAGATAAGTATGCCATACATACATCAAACTACATACTATAACTGCAAAAGTCATGCAATAAATTGTCAGATGATTATGTTTCAAACTATTCTAGGCATTCAGATTGTGGAAATAATAGCAAGGCACTCAAAGCATGTCAAAACACAGATTTTGTAGGAGCAGCATCAACCTGTGCAGTTCATAGCAAGCAATGGTTCTTGAAAGTTAATAGCAATAAGTAGTCAAATGCAAGTGCAAGCAAACAATTAAATAATTTCAATCTGCATATTTACATATCTTGACTTTCAACCCCAAATAGATCATGGTAAGCGGTAAAAACAAAATTCTACATGTGATGCTAAGCTTACCTCAAAATACTGTGCACACACTGGACATTCGTGAGGCTTGCCTTTCTCCAGCCAAAACCAGACGACATCATGCTCGTCCTCTGCAGAAGAAAGGAGTTTTTTCATCTAGAACATGAGCAAATTCTAGTACTTCTCACAAGATTGTGAAAAGGCATGCACAAAGACTCAAAGAAAGACAAGGAATACTTACCACCTTCACCGCCTGGGCATCCAACTATCCTTCTGTCAAAGTATGACCTGACAACAGCAGGTGTTTCCTATGAACCAGAACAAACGATGGAAGCAGACATATATCAAGCATACTTCAAAACCATTATACATTTTGGGGCGATGTGAATCTACAACAATTATAAAACTAAAACTTATATTTCCACTCATATTAAGGAGAAAAGAAGAAAGAAACATGGATACTTTAGCTCTGCTGGTCAATGAAGAGTGAAGAGCAGAAAGCAACATCTTGCTTTGATTATCTCCTTCATAAAATATTGATAATAGCCAATAGGAATAAGACATATATAAGTAGTTCATTTTTTGTTTAATGTTTGGAAACCCACAAATTGCAGTTGTGTAAAAGCCCAACAAGCTATAAACCCCCTTTAGTGTACCAGCCTCATGCTTACTCTTCATCTTTCACATCCAAATATGGTGAAGTAATTGAGGATAACAATTTGCCAAATAGATTACCAATATCCTCGTGCTTAATATTTTTTTGAGGGCATCTTTATATTGTTGGCAATTGCTTCTAAATAATATCAACTGTAAGCAACTTAGAATCCAAATTTCTTATCTATATATCAGTCCAATGCATTAATCCTATCTGAGAAGCTTCAAAGGATTGCTTCTAAATTGAATTCTATAGGTATTGGCATTGTGGCATCAATAGAAGACTTGGCAGTTAGTAATGGTCCCAACCATAGTTGTTAAAATCGCGATTTAAATCGTAAAATCGCACGATTTTACGATTCCACACACCCCCTACGATTCGATTTTGAAGCAGAATCGGAAAACAGGTAAAATCTTGCGATTTTTGGTGAAATCGTAAGATTCTACGATTTTGAAACAATTCTGCGATTTAAATCGTACAGACATGGCGTCGGGTTAAAACCAGAGCAAACGGGTCGGGTTCGTGACCCGGTTTGCGTTTTTCACCCAAATTAACACATTTGAACCCTAATTCTGCAATTCACAAGCTGCAAACCTCTTCTCTCACATTCGCGAAGCTCTCTCTCTCTCAGTAATCGCAACTCGCAAGCTCTCTCCTACTGGTTCCCTTCGCAAGCTCTCTCTGTCTCTGGTTCGTGGTTCCCTTCGAAGCTCTCTCTTCTGTCTCTGTTCGAAGCTCTCTCTTCTTCTGTCTCTGTTCGCAGCTCTCTCTCTCTCTCTCTCTGTTCGCAGCTCTCTCTCTCTCTGTCCGAAGCTCTCTCTGTTCACAGCTCTCTCTCTCTCTGTTCGCAGCATCATCATCTTCAATATTAAGGTAAAAAAATCATATTCAGTTGACTACTTGATTCTCTCTATTTGAATGGACAGTTAGTTACTAATTAGGGACTGTTATTGAGTAATTAGGATTGTTATTGAGTATATGACATAAAAATGGACTGTTATTGGAAGAGATTAGGGACTGTTATTGAGTATACTCTGTCTAAGTTTGCTGAGTTTATATGACAGTGTTTCTATGGCTGGAACGGGAAGCAGTAGACCTCCTACTACTTCAACTGCATCAACCCCAAGTGTTGGGACGAACCCAAGACGCCGAAACCCACCGAAAAATGCTACCGGGCAGAAACAAGATGAAGAATGAGGAAGATGATGAGGGTGATGCGGACTTTCTTAATGGGTGAAGATGAGGAAGATGATGAGGGTGATGCGGACTTTCTTAATTTAGATGAAGAATTGATTGGTAATGTTGAGGTTGGTAGTAATAATGCTACAATCCCTATGGATGAACTTGATGTTGATAATGGAGAGGATGATGGAGTTGATGATGAAGGTTATGGCGAAGGTCATAATGGAGATGATTATGTGGGAGAGGATAATGAAGGGATTGATTATGGGGCCTATGATGATGTTAATGATGGGATTAATGAAGATGAAGAAGATATTATGGGTGATATGCCTAATATCACTATGAATGATTTGATTTAGGCTTTCGATTTGGTTGTTGGTTTATGTTTAAAACTTTGAGTAGTTTCCTTGGTTTATGTTTTAAGACTTTGAGTAGTTTCCTTGGTGGATTTGGTTGTTGGTATGTTTTATTTTGATCAAGACTTATGAACTTATGCATTATATTAGTTAATAGTAATATCTGCATTTGAGTAAAATCTTGCGATTTTACTTGCGATTTTACAATTTACGATTTTGTTAACCCCTCCCGATTCTACAAATTCATACACTTTTTTTTGGGTAGAATCTTCCGATTCTACTTGCGATTTTACGTTTTCCGATTTTGCTACCCCCCTCCCGATTTTGAGTAAAATCTCGATTTTGATAACTATGGTCCCAACCCCAAGAGTCAGTTTTGACATTCTATCCTTCAGTATTTTTTTTTATAATATGAAGGTACTTATTAGATAACAATTAATTAATCAACATGTAGTGATTATACTAATTTTATGGATGTTTATCCCTTCTTCCTGTGATGTTTACATTCAAACTATGAATTTTTCAAAAATATGATAATTTTAAGGTTAAATTATATTTTTGGTCCTTATATCTTACCCTCGTTTTCAATTTGGTCCAGATAGTCTGTTACTGTTATAATACCATCATTGGAAACTTGGGAGTTATAACACGGTGAAGTGTAGGGAGCAAATTGAAAATGTGTCATGTATAGTGTTCATATTCTTTTTCTTTTAATGGCATATGGCTACAACAACATTCATGTCATTTGTTGGAGTAGCTCTGAAACAGTGACAAGAAATAAAAAGACAATATAATGGAGAAAAAAAAGATGTTGCCCTTGGGGTAACTTGAGTGTAGGATGGGTTTAACAAAATTCAAACAGTGTTAGTTATGCCAACAAAAAACAAACAATGTTAGCTATGCCAAAATCAATTAAGGTCTCCAACATACTTTAAAATCCACTTTAAAATCAAATTTGTAAGATGTAATCCACACAGATGGAACCTGCTGCAACACAGATGACACAACTGAAGAAATAATACTAACCTTGGTTCCAAAAGGACCTACTGGATGGTTTATTTCAAGAATGTCCCTTCCCTAAACAAAAAATAAAAAAACAAATAAAAAACAAAAATAAGAAACGTCCTTCAAATGCCATAAACCAGCTATATAATACAGCAAAAGATAATCAGGAGATTAACAATTTAACATTCAAAAATCAGCCAATTAGGTTATTATAATAAAATTAGAGCTAATTTAACACAACGGAATTTCTTCCAATCCACAATCCACCTTTTCATTTCAATAAGATCACGGAATAGATAGATAAAAGAGTACCTCAAGATCAGCCTGAATCTCCTCACGTTCGTGACCAGTGGCAATTGGGACTACATCCTCAACCCTCTTTTTGATCGAACCAGCTGCGGTAACAACCAACGAAAAATGAATTAAAAATTATAAATGATGGAATAGCAGAAGTAAATAGGAAAAAAAAGGAGAAATGGAATACCAGATTGGGTGGCGACGGTACGACTGAGGGAGGCGAATCGGAGTGGGACGGCGGTGGATCGGTGATGAGAATGAGAGAGTGTTGAAGAAGATAGAGTTTTGAGGTGAGGAGAAGAGAAGAGTCTCCGCCACATGGTTAGGGCTTTCGATCGATCGATCGATTTCGCGTGGTTACGGCGTCGTTTAATGGGAAATGGAAGTAGCAGCCTCTTTGTTTTTGAGGTGATGTGAATGTGAAAGTGATGCGAATCTGAGGATGCTCTTTTTTTCTTTGCTTTTGAATGCGCTAATGGTCAAGGCCCAAACAATTTTGTTTAGATTCTCTCTCTCCTTCCCTCCATTCTCTCTCCATCACCAAATAAAAGAGTGGAAGGTGACAAAAAAATGATTAAAAAATTATAAATAATGATTAAAAAGAGTGAACTTGAGAGAGATAGAGGATGGAGAGAGAGTCTCACTTAGAGTATCGAGGATTTCCTTAGTAATTACTGTTAAATGGATATAATAGTTATTTTCCTAGCAATGAAAAAATTTGGTGACCACACAAACACTAAATTGTGGTTAGTAAGTACTAATCAGTGTTTTCATTTACTCGCTCACTCACCACACTGACACTAAATTGTGGTTAGTACGTACTAACCCTTGGATTGTTGAATAATAGTCACCGAAAAATTTAATAATCGTTACTAAGGAATTCCTTAGTATCACAAGTCTTTGTCATGGAGGGAGATATAAGGTGAGTGAGAAGGAAATGATCTAAGTCCCAAATAATTAGCTTACGAGCCAGTAGCCACACCGTGTTTGTAGCCTGTAGCACGCACCGATCAATCAAATAAATTAAATCATTGATTAAATGCCACTATTATTTTGTAAAATTATTACTTTTAATTTATTTTGTTTGACAAAAGAAGTGTTTATAGAGTCTCGTTAAAACTTTCTCATACAAACTCTTTTTGAGGAAAAAAACATCAAGAAAGATAAAAAGTACTTGCCCTACGTTTTATTGATAAAAAAAATGAGAAAGATGCAAAATCATTTTGTATTACCAGATGGGGCCTTCAAAAAATATATTATATTATGTTATAATTATTGTAAAGTTTGCAAAAATGACAAACTTGCTACACAAACTTGCAAAAATGACAAAACAAATAGAACTTTTACACATGACACTTTTAGTCTCCACTTTGATTTGGAGAAAAGATTGCCTCAACATGTCGCTTGCACCACTAATCTAGCTATACCATTGTTAACGCTTGTTAAGCCAAACGTTACACCAAACGTTTCTTTTGTCGCTGCACCCATTGGTGGGAGCAATATAAGAAGGCCAATAACGACCTATGCTATGCCCATTCACCCAGGCATGTCCTTTACCCAAGCCTTGCAAGTCCACCACCGCAGGGTTTGTTCCAGATGGAGCTTTGAAGTTTGCCTTATACCAAGTCATGGGTTTTCCAACAAGATAAGATAAATTAGTGTTCCACGATGCACCAACACGTGGTTGCAAATCATAGAATCGTTTTCTCTCACCGTTCAGACCAACCTTGTAAGACCAAAGGTTGGTCGACAAATCCATATTCACATTATTCTTCCCGACAAATCCCTTTGGTCACTTTGCAAGAATTCTAGTTGACAAAGACTTTCGATTGCGGATTAGAAATCAAATTCTGGTTGAGAGATTTGGTTATGCCTTCTTTACGAGTATGAAGTATGAAAGTTTGCCTGATTTTTTGTGTGAAATGTCAAAATATAGGCCTTGCTTCAAGCAATCATAAAAATCGGATGTCGACTGGTGCATAATGTTCTCAGAAGCATCAAGTACATAAGCCAGTTGTTAAGCCTAGAATTGTTTTTAAGTATATCCCTAAGGTGAAGGACATGAACCAAGATAAAGGAAAAACACAATTGATATGAATGTTGGTTTGCCTAAAGGTACTATTGTGACACTTAGTCGGGACAGTGGTAATTCATTAGATGTTGAGAAAGGTTATTAGCTTAGAAAGATCTTGCCAAACTTAATAGTTGGTAGTTGGTGGTTGAGACTCTTTCTGTTCAAGATGAAGCTATAGTGGATTTAGGGGATGAACTTACAGGTTGTTGTGAATGCTTTTGATGTGGGTCATCAAGAGAGTAAAGAATCTCCTACAAGAGTTGATGTTATCTCTTCAAAAGATGTTCATTCCAAAAAAAGAAAAGGTTGTTTTTGACAGAGTGAAATCTGACTTGAAGACTACAAGTTTTGGGTGGAAAAAGATGCTGGACAGAATAACCCAGAGGTCGTTGTTGACACTCCTGATTAGGTTGATTCTGATTTCACAGTCGTCAAATCTAAAGTTCAGACGTATAAACTAAGGCAGAACAAAAAACTCAACTTTAAATATGGTTGATTTTTTTTATTATTGTTTTTTCCCTTTTTTTTAATAAGATTTCGGCTTATAAATGGATTTTGCCAACAAAAAAAAGTGATTAGCAATTCATCAGTCACAATCAATTATTAGGATTCGTGCTAATACTTTGGTGACATATACTAAACGTGTGAGTTCTCTTTGCATTTGCTTGCAATGAATTTGATTGAAGAAAAAGATATATAATCACGAAAACTATATGAAGTTCAAATATATGTGTATATATTAATTGAAGGAACTTTGAATTCTCAATGCTTTTGATTTAATAGAAAACTATAGATACAAGAACAATACTCCATACTAAGCCACTCATCAAATAACAATACTTCCTCCTATTATTACAAACACAAAGCATCCTATAATAACTAAATAGATCAAGGATGCATTTTGATTGCATTAAGATATGCAATTAATATTTAATCTTAATTATATATAACATCATTAAACATGTTTAGGATAACGAACACTAAGCAATTTAACATCATCAATAACAGGTCCACAAAGTGAACCAGAATTATCATTCTTCATAGTATAATATGTACTAAGGAATCTAATACGAGTACGTGTTGAAACAGCAGTGAAACGAAGCTTTCCTTTAACAAAACCACCTTTACCTTTAGATTGATAAGGAACTTGAACAGTATCTCTAGCAGCAAATGCTTCAACCATCATTGAACCTTCACATGAATTATTAGCATCACCAACAGAGAAAGTGAGGACATAAACTTTGCCTATTGTTGTCATAACAACTTGTGCAAGTGCACTTTCTTTTCCAGCAACAAGTTCAATTGCTCTTTTTCCTTCTGGTACTGTGTAATGTTGTGAATCAATGTATTTTACTGCTTTGAGAGATTCAACTATCCATCCTGGTAAGGGACCATGAGCATCTTCAATGTGTGGTGGGATTAGAACTCCCCATGATGCTTTGGGGAACACATATGGCCCTTCTTCAAAGTTTCCATTTTTTAGCAAATTTGCTACACCGACAACAAAAAAATGAACATATATTTCAGTTGAAATTTTGATAATATATGTATTTGTGAACACAAATATTATATTTAGGTAACAAATATATATTATGAGCACATTTGTTATGGGTTTTTTCCTAAAAAATCAAATTTCTTAAAAAAATAATCACTTTCAAGACGTATTTCATCGGTTTGTTACAGTTTTTTTCTAAAAAAAAATGAGAATTTGATAAAAATCTAAAAAGTGTTTTGAATGAAAAACTATTTTGGGTAGCTTAGTTTGAAAATCATTTTTAACCGATGAAAGACCATTAAAAATAGTGATTTCTTCGATAAAAAAAGTGATTTTTAACAAATGAAAAATAACTTCTTCTCTTCTCTTAAAAAATTTTATTATTATTTTTTTTGAAAAATCATTCAATGTCAAAAAAATCACTTTTAATTTTGAATGATTTGAATTGTAGAATCAAATCCAACAATAATTTTTTTTAATCACATGACTATTAGTGTGTTTGGCTTCACATCCATTTGATGAATCTCGCGTCCCAATGTCAATATCATCATGAAATTACAAAACTACATTTTGTAACTTTTATGAGGCCGCACATTTATGTGATCGTACCGTGAAACAAACAATTGCTATTTCGGTCGTGCAGCTCTTTTAAACCAAATGTAATTAATATTTTTATACTTTTAAATAAAAAATTAAAACAAAAACTGTATAATGCAAATAGAATACACATTAGTAAAAGAACAAATAGAGAGAGAGAAGAAAAATATTTCACCTCTGGTTCTTTTGGGTAGATTCAAAAGCTTCAACGCAACAGAATCAATAAGTGGACCACAAGCTGGATCTTCTTCAACACCAGAGTTATGGATAACAATTTCAACTTCTGGATAATCAGCTCTAAAACCACAAGCAAATGATTCCCAACCATTACTACCATACATAGTTTGAATTGGAATTATTCCCCAATCTCTCTTCTCATTAGTTGGCACAACCGACACATTTAATTTCTCTTCTTGTGCACACGTGCGAGCTGCACTAAATGTGATTGAGTAGAATGATCCTTTAATAAGCTTCACTTTTTGTTTAATATATGCTTCATTACCAAGCCTAACAGCATAGGCACCTTCTGGCACAATTAACAACATGTCACCTTGTTTTTGTCCTGATTTTATGTATTCTACGAATCCTGATATTGTCCAATTTGGAATTGCATCGTGGCCTGTTACTACTGATCCCTTTAATTGTGTTGCTTTTGGTCCAAGCTCGAAATCTCCATTAGGTAATAAACCTGAATCAAACAGATGATATGATAATATTATTATGTTTTTATCATATCCTATTATTATCCTGTTTCATATCATATCGTATATCTATCCTATTCTGACCGCCAAACTGATCATAAGTTAAAATAACTTTTACTTTGCTATCAAATATTTAATGTGATGCAAATTAAAAATAAATAAATAAAAGAAGTGATTTCTTTTTGAAGAACACATTTTGGTCTTGTTCCATGTGACAAGGAACATGTTAGTGTTGGTTGTGAGCACATGAACACGTGTGTAAGCCATGTGAAGATATTTCCAATGTTTTTGTTCTAGATCCAATAAAGTTGTAGTATGTGAACTTCTTTTTTCTAATTAAATCCGTATATTGGCGTATTGTCTTTTTTATTAATTAATTGCCTTAAGTAAAAGAACATTATAAAACTGGTACAGTTGTAAATCCCTTGCAGTAATATTTTCCGATATAAAATTTTAGATACAAATTTTGAAAACTAACATTACTCTCGCCTCTTAATTAATTATTACCTCCGAATTCATATATAAGCAACAAACAGTTTTTTAGATTCATTGAAAAAATAATGTATCAGGACTACATAATACATCACTTTTTCAATGAATCTAAAAAGTTGTTTGTTGTTTATATATGAATCCGGAGGTAGTACTAACTACTAATATTTGCCTATCGAAAAAAGTAACAACGGTGATATGAATAGTGAGTCGCATTGAATCATCTAGCCCAAATAAATTGTTAGCTAGCAAATAATACTATATGTAGTAAACTATAATTACTTAGATGGATGTGTAAAATCTGTTACCTACATCAGTAGATGGTTCTATATAAATTCTATAATGATGAAGAATATGATCGACAGTGATGGAAATTAAAGCAAATTACACCCTTTGAAATTGCATATATATAAATAGTGGAAGAACTTACCATCTGTAGAGGCCAATGCAGCGTGGCAGGTCGAGAGGAATAGAACTAGTAACACTTTGAGCTTCTGCATTTTATTTTGATGAGAGAGAGAGAGAGAGAGATGGAGTTTGAGATGATGAGATGAGAGATCCCTAGCACCCGGTTTTATTTGAAACAATAGATGAAAAGGCCACTGAAGTTGGCATAAAACTACATCAGTGCCACTGGCCAGAAGGATTTTCCTATTTCTCCCCATGCAGAGATCGCTTTGCCCTCAAGATAGATATATATATATATATATATATATATATATATATATATATATATATATTTCCAGACATGAATCTCTCTCTCACACGAGCATGCCTCAATTTTAACAATTACTACTTCATTTGTATTTTATGATAAATCTCATTTAATGCTTTCATTAGATTAGAGAGTTGGTTGTTATACTAGGGCAATTGTCCTATGAAAATAATCAGATAGTACAAATTGAAACTTACTATAGTTACTAGTGTATGTTGAGAACTGGCAGAGCAAAATCACACAAAGAACTCATTGTATGTTGACTATAGAATGAATGTATTACAATGAGATACAAATGATATGAGAGTTTGACTGCTTATATATGCAGTTCAGTCAAAACAGAAAAACGGAACTGTCATAACTAACTATAACAGCCAATTTCACATAACAAACTAATGCACTATTGGTAAACTGTAAAACTGTAAAACTATAGGCTAACAATGCCTCTCCTAATCTGCAACCAGTGTACTGAGGCAGATTAACTCATCATAGTTGGCTCAATCTCAACCATGCACAGATCCTTCCTTAACTTGCTGAATGATTCTAACTTGAGAGGCTTGGTCATAATATCTGCAACCTGATCAGCAGTGTTGCAGTAAACAAGTTCAATCACTTCTTCCTTGCATAGGTCTCTTAGGAAATGAAACCTAATGTCTATGTGCTTGCTTCTTCCATGAAGCACAGGGTTTCTTGACAACTTAATTGTGGAATTATTGTCACAAAACACAGTAGTAGACCCAACTTGTTCTATTCCAATTGCTTCCAGAGTTCTTCGTAGCCAGACACCTTGGCAGGCACAAGCAGCTGCAGCTATGAACTCTGCTTCTGTTGTGGATAAAGTGACCATAGGCTGCTTCTTTGATGACCAACTCACAGCACCAAAACTCAACATGTACACATAACCAGATGTGCTTCTTCTGTCATCTGAATCCCCAGCGTAATCACTGTCGGTGAAACCAGTTATTTTATTCTGTTGCTGTCCTTTGTGATCAGTCTGTTGGTCTGCAGCTTTGTACATGATCCCCAAGTTTGTTGTCCCTTTCACATACCTTAAAATCCTTTTAACAGCCACCATATGTGCTTCTGTTGGCCTTTCCATGTATCTGCTAGCCAAGCACACTGAGTACATTAAATCTGGTCTTCTAGCAGTCAAATACATCAAGCATCCTATCATTTGTTTATACACAGTCACATCAGCAGCCTTTCCTTCCTCATCTTTATTTAGCTTGCTTCCAGGCACTATAGGATTTGACACTGCTTTACTACTCTCCATGCCAAATCGTTCAAGTATTTCTCTTGCATATTTTTGCTGGGAGATGCTTATTCCAGTAGCTGTCTGGTGAATTTCTACTCCAAGGAAGAACTTCATTCTTCCAAGGTCAGTCATTTCGAACTCTTGTTTCATAGACTCTTTGAAATCAGCACACATTTGTTCATCATCACCAGTATAGATCAAATCATCCACGTACAAACTTACCACCAGTAATTTCCCTTTAGAATTTATCTTAACAAAAAGAGTGTGTTCATGAGGGCACTTGATGAACCCTTCTTTGTTAAAATACAATTCTATTCTACTGTACCATGTTCTGGGAGCTTGTTTTAAGCCATACAAAGCCTTCAGCAACTTATAAACTTTGGTTTCTTCCCCCTTTATAACATAGCCCACAGGCTGTGCAACATAGACATCTTCTCTCAATTCACCATGTAAGAACGCACTCTTAACATCAAGCTGATAAACTTTCCATTTCTTTAGAGCAGCTACTGCTAAGATTGCTCTAATTGTATCCCACCTAGCAACTGGTGCGAATACTTCATTGTAGTCTATTCCATGTCTTTGTGCATACCCTTTGGCAACCAACCTTGCCTTGTGCTTTTCAACTCTTCCTTCTTCATTCAATTTGGTCTTGAAGACCCACTTGACTCCTATGGCACTTGCATTTGCAGGTAACTCTACAAGTCTCCAGGTGTTGTTTCTTTCTATGGCTTGTATTTCAACATCCATAGCTTGTTTCCATACAGGATTCTGTGCTGCCTCTTCATAACTTGCTGGTTCAGAAGTATTGAACACTGCTAGGCTCATCTCATCAAATAAAGCTCTGCCAGTGGTATCATAATCATTGAGCCATGATGGTGGCTTCCTAATTCTCTTGTCCTGTGCATCATCATTGCCTTCTTCTCTTATTTCTGTTGTCTCTGGATTCTGACTGGTGCTAGCACCATTACTGTTCTGGTCATTGGAGCTGTGCTCATTCTCAGCAGTTTGATTCTCTTCTTCCAGGTTGTGCTGCTCTTCTGTGCTTCTGTGATCATCTTCATCGCAGTCAATTATCTTCTTTCCTTTATCATCATTGTTCCTGTTCCACTGCCACTTATCAGATTCAACAAATTTCACATCCCTACTAACAATTATCTTTTTAGTTAAGGGATTATACAACTTGTAAGCCTTGGATTCTTCACTCAATCCAAGCAAGACACACTTTACACTTTTATCATCCAATTTCTTTCTTTTTACATCAGGTATGTGCACAAAACCAATGCAACCAAATACTCTAAAGTGACCAACAGATGGTTTTACACCACTCCAAGCCTCTTGTGGTGTACAGTCTTTCACTACTAGTGTAGGACTCCTATTGAGGACATAGATGGACCAGTTTACTGCCTCAGGCCAAAACCTTTTAGGGACCTCTTTCTCACTTAGCATACTTCTAACCATATTCAAAATTGTCCTATTTCTTCTCTCTGCTACCCCATTTTGTTGTGGGGTAAATGCAGCTATCAACTGTCTCTTGATGCCTTCATCGCTACAAAACTGCTTGAACTCAATTGAATTAAATTCTCCACCTCTATCTGTTCTAAGACATTTAATGACTTCCCCGGACTCTTTTTCTACCATTACTTTAAACTTCTTGAAAATTTCTAATGCTGCAGAGTTTTCAGACATAAAGTAGACCCAACATTTTCTACTAAAGTCATCAATAAAGGTTATGAAGTACCTTTTATTGCTGTTAGATTCTGGTGTAATTGGTCCACAAATGTCTGAGTGGACAAGTTCTAGTAATTTGGAAGCTCTCCATGTGCTTTCTCTGGGAAATGTCTCTTTGTGCTGCTTTCCTACTTGACAGTTTTCACAAATCCTGGTAGATTCTGGTAACTCAGGCAATCCTTTGACCATGTCCTTCAAATACAGAGTTCTCAAGCCCTTCTGATTTAAATGTCCGAACCTGTAATGCCACAAGTGAGAGAGATCACTCTGTTCAACAGATAAACAAGCTGCAGTGACTGGGATTATGTGTCCAACAATGATGAACATTCTGTTCTTAGTCATTACACTAGTGATGATCAGCCCTTTTCTTTGTGGAATACTTTGCATTTGTTGTCTTCAAACACCACCTTCAAATAACCCTTCTCTTGAAGTTGTCCAATGCTTATCAAATTGGACTTTAATTCTGGTATGAAATATACATCTTTGATGACTTGAGTGATGCCTTCAATCTTCAATTTTACTGTCCCTTTTCCTTGAACAACCATCCTTTCACCATTTCCAAGTTTGACAGATTCTCTAAAAGTTTCATCCAAGAATGTGAACCATTCTTTCACTCCACACATATGATTGGAGCATCCAGAATCCAGAAACCATAGACCTCTCTTCTTCTCTTCATCTCCTTCTTGACTGATTGTAGCCATTAGTAAGGTCTCTTCTGCTTTCACTTCACAGATATGGTTGCAGCAACCCGAATCAAGTAACCATAGACCTTTCTTCTCATCTTTATCTCCTTCTTGACTTGTAGCAGCCATTAACAGGATCTCTTCTTCTTCATCAAACTCAACAAAGTTTGCTCCTTCTTCCCATGTGGGGCATTCATTCTTGTAATGTCCTAATTTTCCACATTTATAACACTCAATTGAGTCTTTATTAGGGGTTTGTCTTCCTCTTCCTCTGCCTCGTCCCCTTCCTCTTCCTCTAGTACCTGATCTTCCCCCACCAGTCACTTTTAGGGCTTGATCTTCTTCTTTGTGACCCTTCATTCGTGACTCGTGAACTAACAGTTTGCTCTGTAATTCCTCTATATTCATGACTGTTACATCATTCGCCTCTTCAATTGAACATACCACATACTCAAATCTTGAGTTCATTGATCGCAGTATCTTTTCCACCACAACTGATTGATCCACCTTTTCTCCTTGTGCCTTCATTTTGTTCACCACTCCTAGGGTTCTTGCGAAGAATTCGTCTACCGTTTCACTTTCCTTCATATGGAGCATTTCGTACTCTTTTCTCAACTCTTGAAGTTGAGCCCTCTTAACTTTCGTAGAACCTTGGAATCGTTGCTTCATCGCTTCCCAGATTTCCTTCGATGTGTCCTTCTTCATGATTGTTTCAATGATTCCACGCTCAATTGCCTGGAACAGATAGTTCTTGGCCTTCAGATCACGTAATTTCCCGTCTTCAACAATCTTTAATTGATCTTGCGTCGCGTTTTGTGGTGTCGCCGGAATCCCTGTATCAACCACCGTCCAGTACTCCTTTGATCGGAGGAGATTTTCCATTAAGAGCGCCCAGTGTTCGTAATGCCCGTCGAATTTGGGGATTGATGGTGCGAGAAACTCCTTTTCTGCCATGGTTGCTTGGTCTCAGTGATTCCCTTGATTCTTCAAATTGTGAACAAATTATGAACGAATGAACGAATGAAAAACTCGGTGATGCTTAGATTCTGTAAACTTTCTTGCGTATGATTCACTCTCTCACGAAAAATTGCTGTTTCTGGATCAGGCCCCCTTAAGAGCTCTGATACCAGTTGTTGAGAACTGGCAGAGCAAAATCACACAAAGAACTCATTGTATGTTGACTATAGAATGAATGTATTACAATGAGATACAAATGATATGAGAGTTTGACTGCTTATATATGCAGTTCAGTCAAAACAGAAAAACGGAACTGTCATAACTAACTATAACAGTCAATTTCACATAACAAACTAATGCACTATTGGTAAACTGTAAAACTGTAAAACTATAGGCTAACAGTGTAAAGTATAAACTATCTCTTTTTATGCCAAATGCCAATATCCAATCTAGCTACTGTTCCTATAGGATATATGATTGCGCGAAAAGATAAAGATGCCACAATAATGATTAATAGTGACATAGACATATGTGCGTATAAACCATTAAAAAATATAAAAATTCAGTTTTTTAAAATATTTAACCTTTTTAGAGAAAAAATATTGTGTAAAAAAATATTTTATTTTAAAGTAATGATATACATGTAAATATATTTGATAATCCAGTTGAATGAGCTTTTTTTTATTATCGGATTCATTAGGGGTGATATTTAAAGAATGGTGAATTATTTTCGATTAGGGGTTCAAAAATAACAATTAGAGAGGCATCAATTAATTTTTTTATCAGTAGAGACATATCAATTAGTTGAATTGGGACAAACAACCAATAAGTATGACGATTCAAATAAACAATGAATGAATATCATTTTTAAGATGATTTTTCAGTTGCTTCAAACTCCATATGCAAAGTCTTATGGGGAGGATGAGACAAAGCCATTTAAAAAAAATCAAAATCAAACTCTGCCATTTTTTGGGCTGACGCCCTATGCAGTAGCTCAACCTACACAGCCTCTTAAACGGTCCTATTGATAACTAGCGATGTAAGAAAAATTGGGTACATCTAGCAATGTAAATTTTATATATTGTCAACCAATTATAAAACAAGTTATGTGTTGTTTTTAAAGTAGTCAAAATAAAGTCACATATTCCTGTATATGAATGACTTATAGTGTAACGTTTTTTACTCTGGGGGTACATCCGTACATGTACATCTACATATAAGTTAAATTCATGTTAATGCATACTTTTTTTGTGGACACACATTCATTTTGGTTTCTTAGATAATTTTACAAATTGGGAATTTTTTTGGGGCCCTTTTAACTTTTTAACACTGATCTTCCAATGAGTCCACGCACAAGTCACAACGTCCTGTGAAAAACTTAAATAAAAATTTGAAAATAAATATTAATGACAGATACATATCATAACCATTTTAGGTTGGTTGTACCATAATCTAAACACACATGGCTTTGAATTTGATCATGTTGGAAATGATCTTCTAAGAAGGTGGGTTGGGGTCCAAGATCTATGGGATCATAAAGACAAGATCGCCCCTCCATTATATGAAATTGGTAAATGTTGTATACCAAATCAACATGGTTTAATGGATACCCTCGTGGGGTCCTAGAATAATACATCAAACTTATCAATGAAAAATCATGTAGCTTTTTTTTAAATAAACTGAGTATCTTCTGCGTCCAGCTACAAAGACTAATTCCTCAAATCGGGTAGGACCAGCACTGCTGCATGTCAAAAGTTGGATTCGAACTCAGAATGTTGGTTAAGTCGGAAAAAACTCCTACCAACTCATACAAGTATTCTCGAGTGAAAATTTTTGTAGATGGGAATTAAAAAAGGGTATTGATAAAATCAGATCCTACCTTTGCAGGCAACCCATGTGACCGTAGTGTTATTTTAATTTCAATGTGCCTACATATCGGTGGATATCCTTTAATTTTTTATTTGCTTTTCATTTTTGTTTCTTGTTTTGTGGTCGGCAATAATAATTGTACAAATTTAATAGAATGAGAAAATTGGGTATTAAGAAAATGACAATATTAATTAAGGGCGGGTTTGAGTATAATTGCTTTTGTGTACAAATATTAGGCAACAATTAACATGGTTGCATGTGGTTTTAGATATAGTTTAGATTAGAACATCCCGTTGCATCTATGGGAATAATAATAATTACATTGAAATAATTGACTAATTAATGGAAGTCTCTCTTCCGATGGTGAAATCTTTGTTTCTCATTTTATATCCATTTAAATTCGTTTTTTGAAATTGTAGTTGGCTATGTTTGTAAATACTTAATATATTAATGGTTGGAAAAGATAATCAGATAGATTCAGGTTAAAAAAAACTTTATTTTATTACGCATTAGGCCCTAACAGAACTTTCGGCATATGAGGTTCGTAAGATTTAGCCAAAAATTTGCTTCGTTCATGTCATGGTTGGAGTTTGAATTCTCCTTGCTTTAGAAGAATATGTTATCTCAACATTTTACGGTAAAGTCTAACTAAATAAGATAACATCATTAACAAAATGTTATTCTCCTTTAGGTTCAATTGATGCTTTTGGTATCTAATGACAGAATAAGTAAAATTTCACACAGAAATCTAATCGTATTTCACTATTTTTACCACTTTGAGAAATAATATTACGACAGACTATGTTGTTAACATCACATTGTTGATATGGGCACTTTTGAAATTGTGCTCATATCATTGCTGTAGATGGTTCAAAAATTCTGTATCTAGCTTATGCACCAAAAATTAAATTAAAAAATAAATTACAATGCACCTAAGAGCCTGTTTGTTTGATGTTGTTTGCTGCAAGCCTGCAACCACAGTCCGAGGCAGGTTTATCACAAGTCAGAACACATTTCCCGCCAAACAGTTGTTTGGAGCTTCAATAATGGGGAAACAAACAGGGCATAACTAGAATCAAAGCTCACTTTTGCAATTATTTGCAGAATGAGGTGATACTCGTGCCTTTGATGAAAAGTCAAAATTGTCATTCGACTGAAACACCTCTCTTGTCAGACGTGGTCCTATCGGTCACTCTGCCGGTTGGATGGCCAGACACTTTGCCTGTTGAATGGCTACTCTTGGTGCTTCCACTGCCGTCTTTCTTAGTGACAAAGCGTTGCATGATTCGTATAGGAGTTCCACCCAAATCAAAGTCCTCCTTCAGGGATTTTGTTAAGAACCTAATGTCTGTGTCGGAAAGTTGAGTCTTCCCACGCAGAAACGCAACAAATGTAGGAGGGCGAGCCTTAACCTGAGTGAAATACTTGATCTTAGGTTGTGCTGCCTGGTCTTTCCAAGAATGCCTGCTCATAACCTTCTCAGGAAAAACAATGAGAGGGAGGAAACAGAAAACTTAGTAGCAATTGCATATTTTACTCCTACATAAAGCGATAATGGAAGGAGTAAATACCTTTTGCAACCAACGGTTAAGACGAGCCGTAGATAACCTTGAACACCATTTTTCGTATGTATCAGTGATCTGATGCAAGACATCAGTCCTACCCCTTCCCTCCAATGCTGAAATGAATACTACCGGTATTCCGGTTACCTGTTAAACAATTCCCAATAGTCATAGTCATTGCTAAATATAATACAAAGACTAGGTGCTAAAGACATGATAAGTTGACAACCTCACAGATTAGTTTTTTCTGTTTGAATTATGATCCATTTTAATATCATGTCTAAATATATAATTTGGGCATCTTTTTTAAAAATATAACATTATAAACATAAGTATAACAGTCCAATTTATTGAACATCTAGACAAAGTTGAGCTAATTATTAGATAACAGACCTGAGGTATAACTGTTTGAATTTCTTGTGGAACAACTTCCATAACCTTCTCATAGGATAATGATTTGTTTTTACCCCTTAGAAGGTCCATTTTGTTCACAATCACAACCAGACCACGCCCCTCTTCCACTGCTCGTCTGGCTATAACTACTTCAGCATGTTTCATACTTCGTTTAGCATTTATAATCTGGTCAACATAGATTTTCAAATAAATAAAAACTTATCAACACAATATTTAATTTAGCATACAGACATTGGGAAAGGATGAAAAACCTTCACTGTTTTAATGGAGGACGGTACAGACACTTACACAACATCACATTAATAAATGCACCAAGACCATCATAATGGACAGGATAACTTCATATAAGGCTAAAGCTAAACCTATAAATAAAGGAATGAAATAGAATGCAAGTTTCTCTCTAAGAACAAACCACCCATGCACAGGAAATTGGCAATGATAAAGTTTTTGAAAAAATAATCAGCAAAATCTGAGGATAATATTCAACATTTTCAAGAGACAGATGAATGACTGGAACGATTACAATTTAATAGGCTTAATACATTTTCCATCATAATGAACAGGATAACTTTGTTTAAGGATAAACCAATAAATAAGGGAATGAAATAGAACCCATAACTACCCACGCACTAGGGTATCTTCAATGATAAGGTATTTGAAAAAACAATCAGCAAAATCATAGTATCGGATTCAACATTTTCAACAGATAGAAGAATTGCTAGAACTTAAACTTGTGTTTAACTAATAGAAACATAAAAATTACATAGGCTTAAGCTTGTATTTAACTAAGAAACATGGAACAAACTGAGAACAATACACTTCAAGACGTTGCAATTTCACATGCTAAAAAATTGTTTGATTATATCACAGTTGCATGCCATTCTCCAAAACATGCAATATATGCAGCATACCTCTTCTGCATCCAGTACCAAAGCAATTATATGAGCCCGAAGTAGACTCTTTCTTGATTGCATAATGCTCAAGGATGCTGCTCCTTTCTCTTGCTTTGTCCTCTGCAACCAACCAGCGGTATCAACCTGAATGACAGCAGAACATGATAAAACTTAAAAATTAAACCAGAGTTTCAATATTAAATTATACTTTGGTAATAGGTACCAGTAAATTTAAAGAAAACAACAAGGAAAAAATCACTGTATTGATGCTGAACTTCAGGCCTGATAGAGTTACAGAATGTAACTAACTTCATAGTATTTTTCACTAATGAACAGAAACAGTTACACGCATCTTATATAGTGCTAAGCACAACAGAATGATGTCTAGGTGCTGACCAGATGCTGAGTCAGCACCTCTAAATAACTAAACAATTAACCACGTGTGTAGCAATGACACACAGATATACAACTGAAATGCTAATCTATCCTCTATTAAGGCCTGTATCAAGGTGATATCAGGTCCTGGGTTCTGGAAAATGAAATATGAATACAGAAGAAAGGAGAGAACAAAATACCCAGGTATATAGAGAATGTCCAGTCTCTCTCTAAAGAGTCCCAATTAATTCCAGCCAATCTCCCCCAATTCACACTTCGTCACCTTATGCCCTACAACCAAATCAAACCCACTACCCTTCCTATTTAGAAATTCCCAAATAATTTCTTGCCTACCTAAAGTGTCAGTCTCAATAACAAGGTTTTCTCAAAATTTGGGACTGCCAATGTAAGTAGAGTTGTTATAGTTGTCTTAAGTTGACCAAAGGCATCTTGAGCCTCACTTCCCCATTTAAAGTTGTCCTTCTTAAATTGTTATGTGAGGGGCCAAGCAATTTTGCCATAACTCTTTACAAAATTCCTACAATCACCTGTTAGCCCCAAGAATCCCTTCAAATCCATAGGGGTATGCCAGCTAATTATATCCTTTATCTTCTTTGGATCTGGTGAAAACTCCTTTACTGGAATTAAATGTCTACAATATTTCAGCTGCCTCTGACCAAAAGTGCACTGCTTGTTAACAAATAGTTGTTTATCCCTCAATACTTGTAGTACTAACTTGAGGTGCTCCTTATGACTGCTTTAATCCTGGGGGTGTCTCCTTCCTTCATTTAAATCTGGTATGACCAATTTTAGGTCCAACTTTGAGAATACCTAGGTAGCTTCCAATTCATCGAGCAACTCATCAATTACAAGAATGAGAAATTTCCAAGGTATATCAACTTGTTCAATTCCCTATTAATCTACATAGAATCTCTAATTTGCATTTTTTTCCTTTACCAAAATAACCAGGTTCAATGCCCTATAATCTACATAAAATCTCTAACTTCAGTTTTTTCTTTACCAAAATAACAAGGCTGGAAAAAGGACTAACATGTGCCTAATTATCCTTGTAGGCATCATCTCACTCAGTATCTTCTCAATCTAATTCTGGTAGGACATGTATTGTCAGATTTGGGGATTTGAACCCCTTCCTTCAGATTGATGGTATGATCCTGCTCTCTCCTTTTGGGGAGGGGGGGGGGGAACAGTTGTGTTCCTACGATTCTTCCAGAACAGCATCAATATCCTACAAGCCGCTCTCCTAAGGCCTAGTTCGTGGTTACCCAAGAGGCTTGTCCTTTACCCAATAGCCTAGAGCCCTGGACACTTAGAGAGTGCCTAGTCTCTCCCAAAGAGTCTTGAGTCTCAACTAATTCCATCCTCAATCTCCCCCAACTCACAGTCCATCGCCTTATGCCCCTCACAACTGAATCACACACCCACTACCATCCTTATTGCCAACTTAGAACTTAGTTACATAGTGGGGAGCTTTTCAATATATCTCTCTTGATCACAAATTCACAATCCCTTGCATCGAATCCCCTCTTTCTCCTTACATACACCATACTTATTTGTAGGATCTTTTCAGCTTATTACCCATAAAGCAAACTGTATTCAGTACGGAAAATAAGTAACTTCAATCAGAAAACAAAAATTGGATTCTTACGAGTTGCACCATGAACCAAGTCAACCAACACAGTCAACAATTAATATACAAATGATCGATTTTGAGTTGATCGCCTAACAAGACAAATTGTGCAATACTTTCCCCTGACTAAATGTATAAAAGGCATCATGAACATTAAAAAGAAGACTTGCATATCGTGAAGGTCAAAGCTACATTGGCAGCAAATAAACACATGCATGCACTTGCAGGCACACACAAAATTGAAAAGAAATGTGTGGCAAATATCATCTAATTTGAAGGTCAGAGAAACAAAGAACTATAGTGTTTTCCTCTTACAAGCAACATTCCTACTTAAATATATCAGTTTACAACTTTATCAATACTACTACTAGAAATCTAGAACCAAAACTTACCAGATAAATTGTTCTCCCTTCAAATTCAAACTGGGTTCTGATTGAATCTCTAGTCAGACCAGCTTCAGGACCCACAAGAACACGGTCTTCTTGCAGCAATGTATTCAGCAAAGTCGATTTACCAACATTTGGACGTCCTACAATTGCCAACTGTAATGGCAGTTTGCTTTCGTCGGCCTCAAGAGAACCAGTGTCATCATTGCAGCTATTCTCCTCAGCACCTTCATCTATGATGAGTAGCAATTGAATGCAAAATCAAAAGACGTGATTAGACAACAATGCAATGATTGACTAGACAGCACAGCAATTGTAAATTGGGGTTAACAGACTCACCATTGAAGTGACTCAGCATATAATCCTCTAAGACAGGCTTAAGGGAAAGATACAACTCATGCATACCAAGTCCAGTTTCAGCAGAAATAGCAATAGGATCCCCAAATCCTAAGCGAGACATTTCATTAGCAGCAGAAGCAAGAGAGTCATTAGCATCAATGAGTGATTCAGATTTATTCATAACAAGAATAGGTTTAATTTGAGGTGCATTTTTCCGCAACCATTTTCCAACCTCTTGATCAAGAGGATGAAGACCAGCTCTTCCATCAGTGAGGAAGAGTGCAGTGTGAGAAGTTGACAACACATTAGCAGTAAATGAAGCAGTTCTATGGAGAATTGAACCAGAAGTAGCTTCAGCTTCCAAACCAGCAGAATCCAAAACCCTGAATCGCAAGTGACCTAATTTGGCGATACCTTCTCGAATATCGCGAGTGACATGATCATCGGGTGTGTTGTATACTAGAGCTTCCCTCCTCCGAATTAGACGGTTGAAAAGAGCAGATTTTCCGACGTTAGGTCGGCCGAGAATGAGAACAGTGGGGAGACGAGAAATGGGAAGTTGAGTGAAATCTAAATCAGGAACCTTCTTGTTGTTGGTACAATAGCCCCTAATCACAACTAAACTGAAACTCCGGTTGCGGGTCCACCGGAGAAAGGAATTAGACATGAGTTGAGTTAGGTGTGGCTCTGAAGCATTGTATCGAACACCTTGTGGGTGTGGGTGTGGGTGTGGGTGTGGCGGTGATGATGATTTCGCTGGAAACTTGTTCACTTCCGCTTTAATATATTGATATCGATAACTATTCAATAACTATTAAATAGCATCCCTCCATGTAAACTGTGAAATTCTGAAGAGCATATGAGGCGGGGGGGACAGTGAAGAGCGCGCGCACAGTTTGCTTTTGACCTTCCTCTTGTTCTTCTTCACGTCTCGTCTTTCCTCCTACGAATAAAACTAAAGTTTAAATTTAAATAATAATAATAATTTAGGCTAAAATAAGGAGCAAATCAAATCGCTCATCGTAAATCATTAAATATGAGTATGACGGTATGATATAGTATAAAAATTCATCGATAATTGAGATTTAATGTTGCGTCTTATAGCATTTTACACGGTATATTACGCTCAATTTTAGTGGTTTACCGGTGAAGAATTTGATTTGCTCCATCACCAAGCACCCGCTAAAATATAGTGCAAAATCTTGTTTTTTTACAACGTGCAAAAGCTTGATGGTCATTGTTCTTGTAATGTCCTTAGGAAGATAGTCTTGTTAAGGGAGGGAGACCTTAAGTATGATAAATAAAAAGATCTTTAATATAACAAATACTGTAGCATGTATTATTTATACTAGCTAAGTGACCCTACGGTGTTCTACACTACAGGGTAGCATCGTCTATCGCTGGCCACCGAGATAGTGGGATCGCTACTACCTCGGTAGGAGCCAATAGTTGTGTGCCACGTCTTCCTTACGTTTCTTCTAGTTGAACGCGTCTTAGTATATGCATAATTCGTAGAGCATTGCATGTGATACAAATTTAGTACTATCTACGCTTCTTCGCGTGTCCATTATACTCCTTGGGGCCCCCGTATCGGCTGTCCGGACACCCCCGGTACACAGCTCTTCGAGCTTCGAGCCCTTCAGAGCGAAGATGCTCCAAGCCCAAGCCCTTCTCTGTCGTCGGTCCTTGGCGATTCCCTGTTTCTGATGCTTTAATTGCGCATTTATGGTTGCTTGGCCTAACATCCTTTTTATTTATGGTGCTCGCATTTAATGACTCCTCGTTTCTCCTGGCGCTTTAATGATGCTTCAAAGTGTTTCTACCCTCCTACTTTGAATGTAGAATTAGGGTTGGCCTCTTGTATAATTTGTCGCTGCTTCTCTTCCTCTTGACTTTTTAGTGTGCTTCATGAATTTCCATCTGTCTAGGTTTCGCTCTTTTCTGTTTGCTTCTTCCTTGTTAGGTGCTCTGCACGCCTCCATAAGGGATTTAGGCCATCGGAAGTGGCGGCTGCGTGTCTAACGTGGAAGGGTGGGACGTTACCTTGGAGATGGTTTATCCGAAGTGAGGGTGCATAATATCTACATCACTTCTTTGGGAGTCCATTTCACACGAATTTTCTGGAAAAGTTTAATGATTCTGTTTTTCATATGCATTTATCAATTTGAAGGAAGCTTAGTTTAAGCTCTGGAGGTGAGATGTATAAATTGGTTTGAAACATGGAGCTTTCTTTAGCTATGTTGAAATACCCATATTGTTGTCAAATACTGCCCCATGGAAATGCATACTTTATCAAACATATGTGTCGCCTCAAACCAATGATTTGTTATCTCTATATGATCCTAATTAACTTTCTTGGAATTATTGCACCATGAGTATGCCTTTTCTTCTAACATGATATGAGTTTTAGCTTGGGGCAAAGGGTTCAGAAGTGTGATTGTTGAATCTGATTGTCAATCTGCTATGCAATTCACTGAAGAGGTTGTGCCTACAACTCATCCTTACGCTCCCTTGATTGACTACATTCGGGACGTAAAAAAACTACGAAAATCTGGAGCTTATTCATCCTCCACTTGGACGCTTTAGCATCATTCTCCTCCTGAAGTCTCTTCTCTCATTCTTGCAGATTCATTGGGAGTAGAGAGATTTAGAGATTAAGTTCTGTTTGTTTTGTTATTTTTTCCCATTGAGAAAAAAAATCCAACCTTGAAATCTACAGTGGTTTTTGTTATTGTAAATTTTGGAATTGCATGAGCCTTTGGTTGGTTAGCATTAAAAGTTTTCGATTTCCTTCTAGAGATTACTTAATCTGATGGCCTGAATATAGTGAATATCTTCATCTTTTCTTTTCCTTTCTTTGTTTGTACTATACTAGTACTTAGAAGCTCACAAAAAATGGTCCATTTTGACAAGTGTCACTCATTCACATCATTGATGCCACATCACCTTATAAAAAATAATAATTATTATTATTATCTATCTATAGGTCAATAGTGTTTTTCTCTTTACGTTTACATACACAGTATAGAATAAAGATGAATATTTTATCAAATGCTCCTTTTGTGTATTAACAAAGGATATTATGGTGTTCACAGCAAAATAAAAAATAAAAAATAAACGTCTCAGAAAGCATTACCACATGAGGAATATCAGTAACTAGAGGACACACTGAAATTTTAATCCGGGCTATGTATCGATTGCAGACTTTTCACTATTCATTGGCTAGTTTTACAAACAAAATCCATAACACCGTGACAAGCTAAACAACTTGATTAATGCAGCTAAAAAATTTATATTGCAAAATTTGATCTTCATCTGTATATGAATATGAATATCATCTTTTCCTTCTTTAATGATGAGCTGCAGGGATTGCAACAGTCACAATTACCATGTAATATCACATTCATCACCTTTACCTAACAACCTGTGACTGTGGACCCATTTCATCAGGATAAATCTGAAGAAAAAAAACACTTTTGTGAGGGACAGTAGAAAAGCATTTAAGCACAAATCTAAAGAACCAACAGTTGAATTGTGGTTACCTGGTTATTTCTATCCTCACTAAAGCTAATTGTTCTGACCTTCAACTCTCCTCTATTAGTAGTTAACTCGTCTAGTATCTCAGCATTACCTATTTCCATTGATACTCGAGCTAATTCAGCTTCCTGTTACAAATACAAAGTAAAGCACTGATTTTATATCCCACATTATTGTGCGAAGAGAATTAAGAAGAAATAGAAATTATTGAGAGATGCTGAATGTATATAATCATTATAATAAGTTACAAAGTATAGCATACTGTTAGAATATCATATTATTAATTCATACTGACTAGACGCTGAGTGTATACAATCATTGTAATTATTGAGAGATAGTCATTTGTAATTATAAATAGAGACTACCTTGAAAGAAATATTGAAACTTAGTCTTGGAGCACCAGCTATTTCTTCATATTCAGCTGCATCTAGTTCCCTAAGATGGTGTGGATTGAACAGCCTGGGGAGTATATGCTGCCTCAATGTGATCAACAAAAAGAAAGGCAGGGGGAATAACATTCCAGCTATTGGAACCCATGTTACTCCAAAACAAGCCAAGAAATATACACACTGGAAAATTGTGAACAATACTATGTATCTGAAAGGTACTGATTCAACAAAGGAAGCATGATCCCCTTCCAATAACCTGCAAGGATAAGTTGGCTTCAGAGAGAGAATTATATGAAATCATTGGCTACAGAAGTTTCATAATTTTCTTAAAATGATTGAAGTAAGATCCACTTACTTGTGCCACCTACTAGGTCTTACAAAAAGTAGTAATATCCTTTCCCAAAATTGGTTCCCTGGAAGACTATCAATAGCCATGTATGCAAAGTATCCCCATAGAACAGAAGTTGGTATCTTTTTTATGGCAGGCATAGCAAACACTGATGCTCCTACAAGGAGTGATTGTAAAAGGTTGCTCACTCTTTGCTCCTTTACCCTGACAGGCAAATATGTATCTATGTGTTTCTCAGGATCAAATGTGCTCTTATTGTTCTCTCCTTTTTCTTCACCATTCAAGACAAACTCTTTCAAATCCTCTAGTTCCTTGACAACTGATTGTTTATCTGGATTGTTATCCATTTCAATAAACACTGATTGCATCTTCCCATATATCTCAGAATTGCTACCTTTCTGCTTTATGCTTTCCTTAGCACTTTTAACCATCTTTTTCCTGATCAACTGCCATTCAAAGATCACTATATTCAGTATCCAGTTTAATAATCATGATATTTACTACAAATCCCAATGCTCGTTTACTCACTTGTCTCTTGAGAATAGCCAGGCTCTTGGTGTGCATAGGGGATTGAGGCAGAACACCATTTGAAGGGGGTAAGCCAATTAATCCACAAAGCAAAGTCTGAAATTTTTAACCATAGTAAAGCATTAATTTTTATGGGATAGTTAATGTGAATTAAAATTAAACACCTCTATACAAGAATGATTTATACCATGAATCCTAGCAACAATATGTCATAGTGATACGCAGAAGGTTTTTTAAGATTGAATTCCTTTTGTTGTGCCAACTGGGAAGCAACACTATGGTCAAAGAAGTAAAGCCCCGCAATCATCAAGGCAGGAATAAAAGCAGCAAAAATATGATCTGGAGAAACCTTCCCCATATCCTGCAGCAGAAGTTATGTCAGTAATTTCAAAAACGATTAAAACAAGAACTGGTGTGAGTGTTACAGTTTGCAAGATGAAGTACTTTGATTACTGTCCAATGATGTAAAGATGTAGATTCCCAAGCTAGAGGTGCAATGAGCCTTCTAGGAACTCCAGAAGGCACTTTACTTGGTACTATGAATGATAAAACTGTCCACACCACAACCATGAAAGGCACTCCATAGTCTGCAATGAAACTTCGTAGCCACTCTGCTCAATAAAAGATAGAAAGGTCAGATTCCTCACTCCTACCATGCTAATAATGGTTCAAAACTTGGAATTCAATTGACAAACCTGTCCCATATAACCATGACCTTGCTCTTCTGCTTTTTAAAGAAGTATATAGAAGTGCAAAGGTGAATATAATACCCAACAATCCATTTGCATACAACCAATGAAACTGGTACTTGTCCAATGTTGGATCTCCGTCTTTAGGAACTGCAAATTCGCTGACCATTCCCTGAACATACAATACACTAACTTGTATCAATGTCCTTTTCCCATTTGTTATGATGCCAAATCATATTTTGTTTTAATAGTTGATACCTAATTCAATACATCAAAAAACTAACCTTGATAGCCTCTTGAATGAACAAGACTGTGATCAACATGCCAAAAAGCTCACCAGCAATCCGTGTAAATCTATTGATGATATTGCCAACATTGAATATTGCTAGAAAAAACAACAAGAGAGAAGTCCATACACAAACCCTGAAATGTAAGTATATCAATATGAATATCAATAATCAATCAGACACTGAGTAAAAAATGAACTTGGACTCTTGTTCATGAAGTGTTTTTCTTACCATCCTGCCCAAGCCAAAAAGAGTTCTCGTCCCAAGCCTTCCCTATTTTTAGCAAAGTTGTACAAATAAGTGTACATAAGGATAGTGGGTTCTGCAACTCCTAGTATTAAGAGTGGTTGGCCACCCAAAATTGAGTGTATAATTCCACAAATAGCTGTAGAAGCCAGTGTTTCTACGGTACTCAAACTTCCATCTACATAAAAACAAACAAATTAGCAATTGTTCAATCCTAGTGCAAAAACATGATCATAGTTTAAATTAATCTTCACCATAACGCATAATCGTCGAAAATACTCGAGATTCGATCATAAAAATTCGCTCTTCTCGAATCTCGAGTAATACATATTATACATACATACATATATAAGCATATATAATAAAATGTAAGATGAGTTAGTGTAAAGCAATTGATGATTAAGTGAATAACCTGTGTCTCTTCTGAGTTGTGCACCGAAGGCAATAACAGGTAAAGCAGAAGCAAAGAAAATATAGGTAGTTGGGGCCAATATCCTGTCATTAAACAACGCGTGTTAGTGTTGCAATTTTCAAAGAATTGTGATTACATTACATGATATAAGAAATTAAGAAGAATTAGAAAAGTTAATTACCCGGTTCCTGAACTGAAACCAGAAGTCCAATCTTTTTTGTAGTGCACTGCTCTTCCACGAAAATCATTTACAATACCCTTAAAAGGTGTTTTGAACCACTCCATTTCTGTAAATGTGGTTTCATCACACGTTCAAGAAATCAAATTCGAAAGAGAAACACGAAAAGTAATCGTCTTTTAATATGAACATGCAAAATGAAGAAAGAATGTATCATGCAAGTTGAGATAGGGAAAGGGATGTTAGTGCATAAAACAATGAATGAAGAAGAAGAAGAAGAAGAAGAAAACCTAACAGTGGCGTAGCGGAAGCGGAGGGAGAGTCCAAGAATGTATGAGAAGAAGTTATTTGAGAATGGAGAGAGTTCAAAGTGTATTTGTACACAGTCTTGTTTACTTCTTCTGAAAGACCAATAAGAGCAATGCAATGGGAAGCGGCAAAAGTCCACGTCTTTCTACTGTGAACACTTCCATACCTAGTCGTAATTGGACTCGGTTCTCACCCTAAGAGTCTCGGATTTAAATTTTGAGTGTGGCAAAAATTATTGGACAGGGAGGCACACGGACCAACAAAATCAGATAAATTAGTCGCCAGCAAAGTCAATGAATACTGAACACTAATAAGAAGTGGTAAAAAAAAATATTTGGAATTAATTTTGCATAAAATCAATGGTATAATAAAACTATCCCTTTCCTAAGACCCCATAGCATAGGAGAGAATCTCATCTTAAGTGGTCCCTCAAATTCTTCTGCATTGCATTGCATACTAGGAGTATTTTCCAAAATATTCTTTTCACAATACGGATTTCATCACTTAGCCAATCCTTTTCATAATACTAATTAGGATCAATTTAGTACATATTGTGGAGTAGAGTACTGTGGCCCAAACCCACGCTTTCAGTATCCCTCAATATACCATTTGGCTGTATACATATAAAATAAAGCATCTATGGTTTATTTTATTTTAGGCTGTGCTTCCATCTACATCACAACACAACAAATACACATCACACAACAATTAATAAATAAATAATATAGTACATCATCATGGTTACATACATACACTTACTGAGCTACTGGTGGTAGCAGTGTGTTCTGTTCTACCATATAGCACCTATTTAATTTACTGCGATACATATGAGTTTTCATTTAATTTACTGCGTCCCCATCCCCAAATTGACCGCGGGGGAATTTTCTCCCCCATCCCCGTCCCCACGGGAAAAAATTTCCCGCCCACGGCCCCAAACGGGGCAATCCCCGCGGGGATCCTCACTTACAGGTAGAAATTGCCACCCCTAAACACACTCAACATAAATCAGTAGATACTGCACAGTAATAATATGATAACAAAACAAAAAGTAATCTTGGATCACTATAAAATAGTACAATCTTGGAAATCAGCAAGAAACTTTAAGTTTGACTAAATTCTAAATTAAGAATTAGTCTTACTTAATCCAAAAAAAAAAATTGAAGTTTGTGAGATATCTCGGAATGCAGTTGGGACTGTACTCATGAAAGATTTATTTGTGTACAATAAGAGTGTGAAAAAATAATAATAGTAATATATAAATATGGGAAATAGGAAACTTTTTTTCTTTTGACCAAAGAGAAATAGGAAACTTGAAAGCGATAGGAAGGTGAAAGTGATTTTTACCACGAGGAAGAAATTTCGTCACAACTCACACTGCCATGAATGGCATATGCTTTGCTATCAACAGCTGTTGTTATTGATTTGATTGCCTCTCCAAGCAAATCATTTAATTTGGTAAAACAAGTCAAGTTTCCGAAAATAACTTTTACTATATCTCATTAAATATAATAAAAAAAGGATATCTCATTAAATATTTTGAATTATTTACAAATATAAATACTCAATGATTTGTATTTTTATCATAATAGTAAATATCTGAAAATTTTGTTTTTTAATTTTGTTTTCTTAAATAATAAATTCTCTAATATCGTGTTATCAAAAAATATTCTAATATCATAATAAGAAAATGGATCCCATGAAAATCCTTTTTTTTTTGGTACCGGACCCTCGCGGGCGACCCACGCAGTGTCCCAACGCTGTCAACGAAGGACTAATCTGCCCTCGCTACTTAGGGCTCTTAATCATTTCGCTGGCCAATACCCTACTTGACGTAGGCGGAAATCGAACCCGAGAGCAAACCGGATCGACCCCCACCACGTCCCAGCAGGAGCCTGAACCACTGGGCTACGTCCCAGCGGGAATCCTTTTTTGTTAATACTGCTCTAGTAGTAAATGTTGCCTATATAATGAACAATTTAAATTTTTTTTAACAAGAATGAACAATTTAAATTCAAATTACATTTTAAAACCTATATAAAAGCAACACGTACGTGTTAAATTAATAAAAAAATTGACAAAATGTTAAATTAATAAATTATAATAAATTTAAAACGTTAAAATAATACGTTTATAATTTAATATAATACCTAGAATTTTTTTTACTGTCACCAAGTTATTCTTTGAAAAATAATTGGTGACGGGTCTTTTTAAGGTTATTCTTATAAAATAGGCAAAATTGCACTTTTGGCTCTTTATGTTTGGGGTTTGTGTCATTTTGGCCCCTGCCGTTAGTTTTTTCTAGCGGACGCCACGCTGGCAGTTAACGGCTGACGTGACGTCTTAAATGTCAGGACTGACTTTGACCTGACTTGGTGATGTGGCACATAAGAGACCAAATTGAAACTTAAAAAGAACATAGGGGCCAAATTGAAACTGAAAAATAAAATTAACAAAAACAAAAAAACGCATTTATCTTCTTCTTCCAAACACCACCTCCATCTTCATCTTCTCCGGCGAGCCACCACCACCCCCACCAAAAATCAATTACTTTTCCACTCTTAATCCCTAACCTCTCTCCCTCAAACCTAAAACCCCCAATTTCTCAAACTTAATCCCAAACCCCAAAACCCCTAATTAAAATAAAACATATCAAATTCACTCATCTGTTCTTCCAAGATCAACAACAACAGAAGCCGTCACTACCAAAATAACCACATAAGCCATTAAAAATGGTTGGTTTCATCGTTGAACCCATCTGTGTCACTAGCGCATATAGAGGTAATGTCACATAGCTACATACAACTTGTACTACAACCCTGAAATTCATAATTCTTTTCTTAGTTAGTTACATATACATTAATTAATACTTGTTCGCAAATGCTCGCGCAACTAATATTTAATATTGGTTATGGAATTGGAGACTTACCCCAAAGTAAGTCTAATGACAATTTCTACTGTTGTTTCATGGAAGCATGAGTTTATGGAGAATTCCTCACTACTGTTTTTTTGGTAGTGGTGACTTCTGTTGTTGTTCTTGGAACAACAGATGAGTGAATTTGATATGTTTTATTTTATTGGTGGGTTTTGGGGTAAGAGATTAAGTTTGAGAAAATGGGGGTTTTGGGTTTGAGGGAGAGAGGTTAGGGATTAAGAGTAGAAGAGTTATTGGTTTTTGGTGGTGGTGGTGGCGGCTCGCCGAAGGTGGTGGTGGCTCGCCGGAGGCGGTGAAGGTGAAGGTGATGTTTGGAGGAAGAAGATGAAGGTATTTTTTTTTGTTTTTTGTTAACTTTATTTTTCAGTTTCAATTTGGCCCCCTATGTTCTTTTTAAGTTTCAAGTTGGTCCCTTATGTGCCACATCACCAAGTCAGGTCAAAGTCAGCCCTGACATTTAAGACGTCACGTCAGCAGTTAACTACCAACATGGCGTCCGTTAGAAAAAACTAACGGCAGGGGCCAAAATAACACAAAAAAAATATGAGGGACTAAAACGAGAAAAAAAAACATAAAGGGCCAAATTGACACAAACCCCAAACATAAAGGGCCAAAGTGAAATTTTGCCTATAAAATAAGTATATCGATTAAATAAGTATACATGTGGAAAGTTATTCTTAAAATATGTGCATTCTTTTTTTTTTTGACTAAAAGTTTGTGGTACCTCAGTTACAATTAATAGTCTTCTTTGAAAAATAATTGGTGACGGGTCTTATGGAGAGTTTTTTTAATTCCACTAACTTTTAGACATTTAATTCCACAAACTTTTAGACATTTAATTCACCAACATGGTATAGCATAAGTAGTACATACTTGGATTCCTTAACCATTTGGTCAATAGTTCGATCTCTAGTCAGTGCGCATGGAAAAATACCTGGTGGGAGAGGTCAACCCCTTAAATAGATCTTAGTACCTCGAGGATTAGTCTCTGCAGTTGCGCCCGCAAGAGATACATTGGTTTACCAAAAAAATACTAGACATTTAATTCAACTTTGACTTTTCAATAAAAAATTTCACTAAAAATGAGGTCTCAAATACAAGCTGGAATATCTTTGGTCCTTTATACAAGTTGGAAAATAACTCATAACTTGAACACAAAAAAAACTATAGTTTTTCTTTCACACAATAGACTTATTAGGAAATTTAGTTTTTGAGGCGAGAAAGATGGTGAAAATAGAGAAGTAGATGAGAAATAGAGCAAATTTGATATATTGATTGATATAAGAGTGTTTTTTTTTATAAGCAAAATTTCATTAAAGAGCATTAGGAGTAATTACCTACACAAATGCGCACAAGCTTGGGTACAATTGACTTTTTAGCTCTATTGTGTTGTGTCAACACCATAGAACTAAATAAGAGAACCGAGATAATTGACTCTAAATTTAGGCCATATTCATTGATTGAATCTACATCGGATCGAAGTTGATATATCAATCTGAAACAAGCGAACATTGCAATAAGATAAGGATTCAACGTCATACCAAGACGACGAACAACAATAACACCACACTTAGAAGACAAAAGCATAGAAAAATACAGAATAAAAGCAAAATTTATGTTGGTACTACTTATTTAGAGAAAAAAAAAGGAAAAAATTGATCCTGAGGTGTGACGACTTTAGGCACAAAAAAACTGACTCAACATATTTCTCTAGTGAGTGAGCAAGGGGAAAATAAAAATATAGAAAATATTGTTAGAGATGACTAGAGTTTGAGGAAGAACGGATCCAATACTTTTTTCAGTCCTACCAATTTTCTTGACTCACCATAAACATTTACGATACTAAAAAAAATATAACTTTTATTTTATTTTATTTTAGTGAGACTTTTATTTTATTTTTGACAAAAGGATAGTGCATTTCATTTATAATAATAGTTTCAATATAAGTTTGACTAAAATCAAAAACCTGAGAGCTAGCATACATTCTCGATGCCTTTACAAGGTTGTGAGCGACGAGATTAGCTTACTTTCTAATGTAGTAGCTAATTCTTGATTTCTTTTTTAATGGCCCAAGGTACGAATTTTTCTAAATATGTCTTTTTCATATAATATATGCTCAATTTCAATTTAAATTAAAGTAGGTAGTATCTCCACGATTAAGGTTCAAAGATTCCTACGAGACTCACGTGTTAGATATATACTCGATTTAGGTCATTTGTTTTTTCTTTTGACAAAAATATAGGTCATTGTTCATGGCTAGACAAATTGTCCATAAGTAATACACATTATTTATAGGTCGTCAAAAAAATACATATTTTCTTTATACATATTTTATAATTGTCTTGTATATTGATTATTTTCCGAAAAATGTGTTGATAATATTTTTACAAATTGGGATTTTTTTTTATTGGATCTTAATCATTGAAATAAAGGAAAATATTATGGAGACCATTTTATGAGGAAATGGTGGATCTACCTTGGAAAATGAATCATCTAACTTTGTATTCTCTGACTTTTGATGACTTTAGGTTTTTTTATGAGAGAAGAAACTAAAAAATAACGGAGAATGCATTAGAGGGGAAAGATAAATAGAAAGTTAGAGAGAATGCATTAGAGGGGAAATTGCGCCCGTCCATAAATTTGTTTTGTTTGAACATACTTTAATTAAAAAAAAAAATTTACTCCTATAAAAAATAAGTGTCGCCTCTGTTAGTTAACTTTTTTTAGAATAAATGCTTAAATGATTTTAGATATATAAACACATATTTGGTCTTTAAGAAAAAAAAGTATTTATGTACTCTTTTAAAATTTTAAATACTAGTCAAGCTAGTCTTTGATGAGATTAAAATTTCTCAAAGAGTTACCTAAAAAAAGAGTAATCCAAACAACATTTTGGACTATTAAGATGAATTTGATACTTTTCACTTCTCACATACCAAATATATCTCATTTTTTCTAAAGCGCCAGTTTAGTTCTTTACTCATATTTTTAAGTGAATGTAAAAAGTTATGAAGGATAAAAGAGATCTATTATCAAATTTGTAAAAAGTTATAAGAGAGAAAATTTTTATATTTTGTAAAAACTCATTAAAAAAACGTGATGTAATGGATCAGAATACTCCAATACTCCCTTAATAAGTTGGTCTCATAAAAAGAAATAAACAGATTGAATACAAAGATGAACCACGCGAATGAGTAACTACGAATCAACCTTACAATTTAGGAGGCTTTCACTACTAGAAATCTCGGTATTACCTGCGGAATTTCCTGCGGAAATTTTCCGCAGGTAATTTCTGAGAATTTTCCTACCAAATTTGTAAATAATCAGAACATTTGATGCGCTTTCATATTCGCAGGTAAGTTGGCATGTAATATTTTATTTTCCTACGGAATTTTCTACTAAGCACCTTTGGCAGGAAATTTCTTTATTATTATTTTGTAAACTTTAAAAAATCTGATTTTTTTTTACTTTTTTTTATTTCAGATTTTTTAGTTTTTTAAATTAAATTAAATAATAAAATAATTAAAAAGATCTCACGCTCACCCATCACTTTCTCACCCTCACCCTCACTCATCGCTCTCACTCTCACTCATCGCCGCCATCTTCAAAGGCTAGTTTCCGTTTCCGTTTCCGTTTCGTTCTTCGACAGATCGGAACATGGAAGAAAAATCAAAGGCTAGTTTCGTTAACAACTAGTTTCCGTTTCGTTTCGTTAACCTAGAAATCAACAATCGAGCCAATCGTTCCTCGTTTCCGTTAAATTGTTCAGATCGTCTTCTTCAACAATGTGAAGCCGCGCTCTGAAATTGTTAGGTGTTTCGAATAGCTGTTTCTGAAATTCTCTTTCCTTTCATTTCTTCGCCATCTTCATCATCATCAGCTTCAGGTATCGCTCTCTTTCTCATTTCTCTCCATTTTTCTTTCAATTTCTGTTATTATTGCTGATAAATTAAAAAAAATTGGATATAAATATAAATAAACCTTGTTAAGGTAATTAGGGTTTTTTTGTTGTTGTTGTTTTAGAGAGTTATAATCAAGCTATAATCTGGAATTGGAGTTTTGGAATTGATCTTATTCTATTATTGTTTTTGATGTTTTGTTTTTGCATGTGTTCATTTATCTCAAGTTAGGGGAGAATTTAGGGGTAGGTAAATTTTGTGGTTTTAATCTGTTGTATGTGGTTTTAATCTGTGGTTTTAATCATTTGGGTGGAATAGTGTTTAGATTGTGAAACGAGTTTATTGTTATTGTTTGAATTTTGGGTGTAGAAGTGATTTGAAATGTGAATTGTGCTGATTGTAGTTATCTAAAGTAAACAAAGAAACAACTAAATTTGGTGGATGCTGAATATAAATTTGACAAACTACTCCACAATGTTGTCAATGGCAAAACAGAGAAGAGAACAACAACAATGTCGTGCAAAGAACTTCGGGTGAGGTATAATCTCTACCAGATCACACACCATGTGTTTGATAAAATGTAGGTTTAGATGAATTTGCACCACCATGTACGTATATTTCAAGAGGATGGTCAAAGATGGATTTGCAGCATTTGGTTTAATTTTCTTATCTTTGATATTTAAAGTGATAGCAAAATGGGCAAAACACTAAAACCAAAAGTTTTGACAAATAAAATGCTTTTTGTTGTTTGCAACACAGTGAGTGAGTTTCTATTAGAACATACTGAACCTCAAGTTGTGATGATAGGAATATACAGGAGAAGTGTATTATTTGTCTTCAGGCTATTATTGTGTTGGAAAACAATACTTTATATAAACTTTAATTACTAGAATCTATTTTTGACTATGCGATTGCAATGTGACGTATTGACTTTATATATTGATTTTGCTATGAAAATCTTGATATTAATCTTCTGGTCTAATAATTCAGGACTAGGTAAAGACAGAATGGATATTACAAGTTTTATTGCACTCATACTTGGATATTAGCACTCATACTTGGGTTGACAAATTTTAATGCTTTGGATTTACAAGTATTGATTGATCCTTGAGCATTTATAGTTTTATACTCTTATCACGTGTTCTTCTCCTAAATATTGTGTTTTTCATTCTTTATAGCATGCTGATGCCTAACATTTTTTTACTTATGTTTGGCCCTTTCATATGAACTATATTTCTTAAGTATGTGTCTAGACTCTAGATGCAACACAACAATTGTATACTTTCTGCAACTCGGAATTCTTTAATTTGGTACTTGTGCATTGGCTCAAGGGAATTTCTTACAATGATTGGTTTTCTTTGGCATGCAGTGTGCTTGTGCAGTAGGCTTTGTGAAGGAATTAAGTATAACTGAGGTATGAAAGTTTTACTAGTTTGAAATTAGACTTTCTAGTTTTGATTGCAATTAGAAACACCTGATCAAATATGCTTGAGGGGGTTTTTACTGCTATGTTTGCTTTGATTCCCAAATTTTCCATATTTTTACACCATGGGAACATAGGTTTTCTATTGTTGATTTCTGTTTAGATCCAGTATCTGAGGGGGTTTATGATAGTTTATTTGCTTAACTTATATGCAGACGTAAGTTCTCTTTATTTTTATATTATTCAATTCCACCTTCTATTTGGCAACTTGTTAACTGTCATTCTGTTTGTGACTCACTTTTTGAAAAACTTTCAGCAATTGGTGCAATATTTGCTGCAACAGATTGTGTGCACATTGCAGAGATGGTGTGAATCCTTCATAGAAATCTCAAAAAGTATGGATCTTTTTATAGTAAAAACCATTTAGAGAGGGATCTTTTTATAGTTTTCTTAATATTTTCTTATGTTGTTAGTAAAACAATGTGAAGTTTAATGCGTGTATTGCTTGTTAATTTATACTTGGAAATTATTAGATCATGTAGCTCATTTTTTCTTGGCAATGGTTTGAGAGTTCCACCTTGTATAAGTTTTAAGCTTGCACTCCTATCATGTAAAATGTTACAGTTGACTGCTCGAGTTATTTTTAATTATTTATAACTGAGTGCATATTTTGATCTGTTCTGCTGGTTTGATCTTTAATTATTACATAATTTAGTCCAGAGGCATGTGCTACAATCTTGTGGAAGAGTGCTAAAGCTGCTCTAAAGGTATATGCAAGGCTGGGAAAAGACATTGATGAGGTTAACTTGCAAGTGAGAGATGACGAAGACGAAGATCGAGAGGATGACGATTTCATTGAATAGCCACTTGTGAAGTTTAAAAAGATTGGCAGTAATCGGATATTGAAGAATGGTTGTATAAAAGTTGTATTAGATTTTAAATCAATGTTGTTGACATTGGACAAAAATGTAATGAATGGTTGTATAATTGTAAGGAATTGGCTCTGTGTCTACTGTGCAATTTGGGCATATCATTTTATAATGAGCATTTTAGAAAGTTAATACATATTGTCATATTCCATGTAATAATAGTAATAATAATACCGGTCACTAAATTTGCTGTCAATTTGAAATAAATTTTTTTTGTTGTTTCCTGCGGAATTTCCTGTGGAATTTCCTTTCCTGCATAATTTCCTGCGGAAAGTTTGAATTTCCTGCGGAGTTTCCTGCGGAACTTCCTGCAGATATTTCCTGCGGAATTTTCTGCAGACTACCTGCGGAATTTCCCAAGGAATTTCCTACGGAAATTTCCTGCCAAATTAAAAATCCGCAGGAAATAATTATCCACGAACGAAATAACTGGGAACCTTAATCCGCTGAAAATTCCGCAGGAAACCCGTTTCCTGCGAATTTTTAGTGAAAATCCGCAGGAAATTCTGCAGGAAATAATGAAAATTCTAGTAGTGTTTAATGAAACCCTTGTATTTGTAAGGTTTGGGGTACCCCTAATACTTCTTTCTTATTAATATTTATTTTGCTTAGGAAAAAAAAAAACTAACAATTTAGCATGGGCTACCTTCACCATACAATCATTATTTTTGAAATATCCCTCAAAAAGAAGTTATCGTGTGAACGAGTGCTATATATGCCATTTGACGGTTATTCATCTGTACTCTTTTTTCAATGAACCCAAAACGTAAGTCTTTGCTCTATTTGTGGTTGTATTTATGCATATAACAAAGTAACAATAATGTGAACACCATCTATATATATTTTTACTAAATAGAGAACAATTCCATTGGTAGTTTGCTACTAAATAATAAAGTGTTTGATATAATTCATATATAGTTGGCTTGAAATTTCAATGGAAAAGTGAGTTGTGACTTCTCCAAAAGAACGTCATCATACTATGTGTAAACAATGTTACCTACCTTTTGTCACTTTTCTAATATTGTCCAATAGGCAAGCATGCGAAGTTGAAGAAAATATAAGTTCACCTTTAACATTTTCTACATTGTTGAATAAAAAGTTGCTGATATAGTGATATGTCCGGCCTTGTGGAGGTGACTGTGACTGCAGGGTTATCTTAGAATAGGGCAAAGTACCACGGTGGAATGTATCTACAAACACTCTGATGTTAAAGTCAACAAGAGGAGAGTGAGAGGTAATCAATGAGCAAAGGCGTACCTAATGTCAGAGTGAGATCACTTTAATAGGTGATTGGTGGGTGACATACACGTAGAGCCCTAGAGCTCGTGGAAGGGCGTGTGTGAAGCTGACATGGCAGAGGTCGTTAGACCGTTACGGCCAAGCCGAGGCAAAATCTCGATAATTTGATCAAATGAGATTGATCTCAGCCGTTGGATCTGATGATGCGCGTGATGGCTTATTGCAGGCCACTTAATATATAGGACTTTAGCATGAAGCACACAGTCACAATTTTTATATAAATTAATAAAATCAAAACCTAGTATATAATTTATAAAAAAAATAGACTGGGGTCCACGGTTGAACCCCTCAATTGTTCCCTGCCCTGAATTGAAATAGGGAAGACATTCACCACTTGAATTGGCTAGCTATATGTGTGATTAACATCGGTTGTGAAAATGTGTGTTAAGTGACAACCCTAGCAAGAAGCTCTTGATAGAATGATGGTATTAAAATTAATGAGGTTGGGGAAGCAACAACAGCAACATAAAAATTGCTGTTATCTGTATTCTGCAACTTAACAAGTGTATGTTTCGTTGTCAAAAAAAAAAAGCTTGGCCTTAAGAAATTGTAACCGAATATGGTTTTATATGGAACCACCTCACCTCAAACGGATGATGGAGAGGGATTTGTTTGGAGGGAGAAAAACAATGTTTAGGTTTTTAAAATTTATTTCATCTCAGAAAGAAAAATCTCTTCTTTGGCTTATTATTGTTTCGTTTCGTGGAGGCTCTGCATGCATAACCTTAGGATAATAATGGGAGATTCTACTCTAGGAAGCTTAGTTGCTGGCCGTTCATTAATTACTAGGGTCTTAGATACCATAAGTATCTGATGGCTATGCCATCCTATGTTTGTTTTGTTCTCTAAATTAAAAATAAGGGGATAAGTGGGTGGGGTATAAAAATAAAGAGCGGTTTTATTTAGTACTGTACTTGAATAACTGTTTATTAATAAGTCGGATCTATTACAGAAGATCGGATAGCTATGTGTCTATCACGATGGTAGTTTAGTTTACAAGTTATTGCGTGTCCTTTTCCCTTCTCCTCTTGCCTCTATTTATGGCCGACCTGATGCTTAACTGCCGAGGTGGTTCCTTCTCCTATTTCCGGCCTTATCCTCTATAGTCTACGTGTTGGCCTTATCCAATTGAGAGTTTAACGAGTCGAGTACACGTGGAGTGCTCTCTAGATGCCACCTGCTAACTTGTCTACTGGTCATCAGGCCGGGCTGGCCTACCGAAGTCTTAAGTAACCAAGTCGGTTAGGATGGTCCAAGTACAATGTTGCAGAATACAGATAACAACTTACATATTATTACATTTCGTATATATATGTTCGTACTAAATATCATTATTCAAAATTAAAATCAACTTTTATTGTCAAAAATATTAAAAGAAACCTCGTGTTTTTTGTCAACAAGAAACAAAATGAGTTGGGTAGAGTTAGTAAACTGGGTTGGGCTTGTCAGACCGGCCCGAAAAAGTTCAAAAAAGCACAGGGTTTGGATCAATGAAATTGAGCTTGTTTTTGTAATTGGGCTTAGTAATTGGGCTTTTTAGCCCGGCCTAAAAGTGTCGGGCACCTATCGGGCCTTGAGTAGCCCATGAGCCTGCAAGTTTAAAAAATATGCTTTTTTTACGGTGCACTATTGCCAAACTTAGTAACTTGACAGTTGACACCATTTAATGTCTAATGTTTTCTAAAGTTTACTGCAGGTTACTTTACTTCTTAGCTTTGAAAATACATCCTTTATATTTATAACAAAATTAAATCTAGAGTGCACTACAGAACAATATCACATACGAACTAAAATTCATGCAGAACTTTAATACAAGTTTAGCTGGCAAAATAGACTCAACATGTATGCATTTGTTATGTTCACTAGAGAATAACCTCGGGAGAAATAGCATTACTCAAAAAACAAAAATAGTGAATAAACCTTGCAAAATAGTATACGACGATGGTGGCAAACTCGAAGTAACAAAAATTTACAACCTACATCCCGTTGAAAAGCACTGTCAATTTACATTCCTTCTATTAGATTTCTAACATTCTATTTGTTAGAAGGTTAATTTCAATAGTTGCCATGAAAATATTGCAACCAACATTGAACAAAAAAATTGATACCTACAAATTTCTTTGAATCTACGGAAGTATAACTACAACCCGTTTCACTGCAAAAAAAACTTCCGCATTCTTTAGATTCCAATTGGAGAAAGTCAGATATTGAAAAGTGGTATTTCTTTCATCTTGTATATGACTTAATAACTATGAGTCTTCAAAAAATTTCATTTTAAGTTTACTCTTCACATCATCCATCTCCTTCATTTGTCTCTGTAAAGAAAAAAAACAGATTATATCAAACCATGATTCTAGACAAGTAATAAAAAATTGGATCAACAAGTGTGAGGGCAAAACAGGATGCTAGACCTGATACAATGCATTCCATGATGCATCAGACTTCTCATTTTCATGCATCCATTCAATGGCCATTGGATACTCAATTGTATTAGGCTGGGAACAATGTGATGTTGATACCGCATTTCTCTATAAATAAAAAGCAAACAACACATTGTAAATCGTATTTGGAGAATTCTATGAAGCCCTCGAGTTTTCTTCAGTATCAATGCCCTATTAGCAAAATTAATTCAAAATTTAAATTTATTTTAAAATGTCTGTTTACCCAACAAAACAAACAACAGCAAGTTGAGTTAGGTTACCATCTCGTGGTTGTGGTTTTTCTTTTGAAACGCGGCTCTATCAATGGTAAGATGGCCGAAGAATTCGCTTTGCTTGTCTGGATCTCTCAGATTTGGCTTCCAGGCAGAGACAACCCTGCAGGAAATTCACAAACAGTGTATAATGTTTCGGAAAGTTTGAACTTTGAAATGCTTGATAAAATTAGAGCCATCTAATATTTGAACACATTTCTTTGTTTCCCTAAAAGAAAACAGATGGTACATGAAAAACAAACTATCACAATAATGAATACGGATACGAAAAAGCAACGTGAAAATAACCAATAAATGATTATGAAATACCTCCCATTTTCAAGAGTAAGGCATCTATTTGTCAACTCAGATACTGCATGTTCAGCTGCTTCTTTTGTTCTGAAAATAACCAATGCCCTACCTGTCAGTGGATGAGAAAACAAAATCAATGGCTGATTTAAAAATCAAAAAAGTTTATATGTGCGAGCTATGAAGCACCAACATAGACACCGGACACAGACACCGATAATAATTTGAGAAAATATAAGTAATTGAAGTGTCAGTGCTACATAGTGTGCCAGTGATTTTGTTATGTTTCACATCATACCATGAAAGACCAACAAAAGAATGAAACATGGGACTGCTTGCAGGTTATAAATGTAAATCTGTAAATACCATAGTGTATATCAGAAGTCCCTTTCCATTCTATCATCCTTGCCTCAACCTTCTCTTTCAAAGCATGCCAAACAAGATCCTGTACAAGAGTCAAGAAGTGAAGAGAAAGATATTAAGAAACAATTCCCCTAGACACAAAGACCAGATTAAATTAAAATCCGAACCCAACATCCTTTTACTATATCTGTGATCTGTCCCTTAATGTAAGACCTTAAATTAAGAAAGTTGTTGGTTTATTTATTTTATAACATTAATTCTGTCCATTATTTATTACTATTTTTTTTTTCAATTTTACCCCTTAATTATATTCTTGGTACTCATCATTCCTCTCTCCTCTAATTAATTAAGGTTAGATCATATACCTCTACTTCATACGATGTGTAGGATGGATCCAGATTACCAAGTAAAACCAGAGTATTCAACTTTTTAGCTTTCTGTAGCCTTTCGTCCCAAGGCTACAAACAAAATTATTATTATTAAGAAAAAAACTACAAAGCATAACAATAATTGCATGTTATTATATCTATATTATAGAAGTATATATTTGCATACATTTTAATTTGGCTTCTTTTAAACCAACGTTGTGTATGCCAAACAAGCCAAAAACATTTAGAAGTAGTTGTATGCATGATAAATAAAATGAATGATGCTAAACAGCTAAAAATAATGTTTCAGATACAAGACCAGTACAAAGTGTAGAAGTTCTGAAAAAAAAAGAAGTCAAACTATTGAATAAAACCTGAACTAAGAGGACACAGTAATATAATGAAATGAAAACTTACCATATTTTTGAACCACTTTCTTTTGTCCTGCAACAATGAAAATAGGATTGGCAAAGAATTAGAACTGTGACTGGATTCATATATGAAACCACATCTACAAGTTATAAATGTTTGTTTTTCTTACCACCAACATCTTAATCTTTTTTATCTTGCTTCAGAAGTCAGGTTCTTAAGTTAAATCATTTATATCCAATTATGAAAAGAAATTCTACATTAAGGAGTGGTAGATGAACCACTGCTATCATTGTATTCTGATGAAAGAGTAGGGTCAAAAAAACTCAATATCATAAATATATAATGATAATTAAACTTTCGTATTCTTTGAGAAAGCAGCATGGATTTTAGAGACTTACAGCACCTGGCCTTTCAGTCACCTCCATAACTTCTCGGCATGATTTGACTATGTTAGCCTGTCTGAGCTCTTCCTTCTCTTTAAATTCACCTTTCTTTGGGGTAGCCTGTCTGAGGTATTCCTTCTCTTTAAATTCATCTTTCTTCGGGGTAGCGTGTCTGAGGTCTTCCTTCTCTTTAAATTCACCTTTCATCGGGGTAGCTTGTCTGAGGTCTTCCTTCTCTTTAAATTCACCTTTTATCGGGGTAGCTTGTCTGAGGTCTTCCTTCTCTTTAAATTCACCTTTCTTCGGGGTAGCCTGTCTGAGGTCTTCCTTCTCTCTAAATTCAACTTTCTTCGGGGCATTTTGAGTAATAGTTGTCTTCTCTTCTATGAACTTCCTCTTTTTAGGTGGAGAAGAGTTCAACGATTTCCTTGGCGAGACACTCTCAAAAGTTCTTGCTTCATCTTTATCTTTAACTTGATCGCACAAGCTAACAGAAGGATCAGTCCTACGCTTAATCACAATTCTAGGTTTTTTATTTGTCCCAAGATGCAAATTGGTACTGATCTTTTTATCCCCCTTCCTGTTAAAGAACTGCTCCACTGCACAACACTTAACACAATGAACTAATGTAATTGGCAATGCTAGTTTATGGCAGTAATTTGCACCATATCAACATGTCATATAATTTCTAAATATGCTGTGTCCAATTGAATTAATTAACGAAGATATCAGGGAAAGAAATACAAGCATATAACTGACCTTTAAATCCATCAATCTCATCAGTGAATTTATCAACAATTACACGCTTTTCAACATCGAAACAACATTTGAAAAAGAAATCTGCCTTCTCTAACTCTGTTTCAGATGGTTTGGGATTTCTTATGTCATCTGAAGTGCAAACAACATTGCACTTTCCCATGATTGCCTCCTGAAAACCAAAATTTTGAATGCAGGAAATAGTATCAAAAACTTTGCCATATGACAGACTCACTTTTCAAATAACTTTTCAAATAGATGAAATTTTGTATGCTACAAAATTACCATTAAGAATAAGAAGCATTATGAACTTCCCAAAAGAGGGAATTCAAAACTGGTTTCCTAAACCTTAATTTATGACAATTTACATAAACACCTTAATCCAACCATCTAAACACCTTATTAAAACTGGTTTACTTCCCCATGTCATAAAACATTTTCAGTAGCTTTTTATGCTACAATACAACCAACCAAAGGTGCAATTCAAAGAGTTTATTTGAACTTATCTTATGGATTGTTTGTGCAAGTATTTTGGAGATCTTTTGAAAATAGCTTACCACATTGCTCATAAGCTATTATCAGCTTATTTCAGTAAACTCTTTATCATAAGTTATGAAAACAACTTCCAACTTTTATAAAAATAGTTTAACCACATTCTCTCTTTTAATATAAAAATAACTTATCCATAACTGCTTACTCCATCCGGTTTCGAGTAAAGCAAAATAATAAATAAAAAAACACAATTAGTGGTCTAATTACCATATTAATGTCATTATTCCTAAATTACCCTTCACTTAACTTAAATTTTATTTTCCAATAACTATTTTATTCTCATAGAACAAGTCCCCATGAGGAGCAATACGGAAAACACAAATTACACAATTATATTTTTGATCATTTTGAGAAAATTAAATGAGACTAACTACTCTAATTTTTTTAAGAAATGTGAAGTAATTTTTTGTTACTTATACTTTATGAAACTAGAGGAAGTATAGGATAAACATTAAACATTTAAGTGTTTAATTTAAATAAGTTGTTTACCTAAACATACTCCATATCATTGTTCAAAATGACCATTTCAGCCAGTGCCATTCAGTCAAAACAAAAAACAAAACAAAAAAGATTGCATATGGACCATTTTCAAACAGACCAAAACAACCAGTCAACTACAAGTGTCTCATTATATGCAATCAATTTGTTACCATCAGAAACATTCGGACCCATCAAAACCCCACAATTTGATGGGTCCCTTCACAGTTCATACTCACTTAATCTTTAATAAATGCACATGATCACATGCAAATGCAGACAAATATCAGTAAATTCAGATAAGCAATTAATTAATTACTTAATTAAAAAAATTACCAGAAAATTAACATTGGAAATCCCTTTGCCAACACCAGATGCAAGAAACAATTCATTCCAACGTGGTTGATAACTTCCCAAAAATTTACGAATCTCAGTAGGACGAAAAAACCAAACAACTTTGACCATCCTTTCATGATTGGGTTTTTCATATATCTTCACAAGCTTACCAATAGAAGTCTCAGCATGAAAAGTGTGGCAAAAGTAGACACAATCATATAGAGAGTACTGAACACCTTCATAAAAAAATGAATCATAGAATTGAGTTCCAGAATTTCTCGCACCAACTCCTTTCTTATTCCCCCACTTAAAATCTCCACTTCTTGCATTTACATTTTCATTTGCTTGTGACATAGCTCATTAACCCTCTAATCCACTCACAAATGTTCCCAAACTTTGAGGAAAAACCTAATATAATATAATAAACAATAAATCAAAGCACCAATCATTAGCAAAAGGCAAAATAAATTAAATAGATTGCACATTACAAATGCAAAGCAAAATCATAAAATAAAATAATAAAATAAAAAAAATAAAGACAGTGAAGTTCAGAAAGCTACGGGATTAGTGGAGCAAAATCGTTAATACGGAAACCTAGGAAATAATTAATAATTAATTAAGAACAGAAACAAAAGTCTCAAGTGTCGTTGTTTTGGGATTGGGGATAGTAGTCCCACACCTTTTTGTAATAACACAGTAACATTACAACATTATTATAAATAAATAAATAAATAAAAGTTTTTCCCTAATTTCTTTCAAAGTTTGATCATGCATAATAAGAAAAATGAAGGAAGTGCAGAAAATGATACCTGGTTGGTTTAATGTTGTATTTGAAGGAAGTGCAGAAAAATCATGGAAGCAAAGAATGGCGAAAGAGAAGCTAATACAAAAAGCTGAAAAGAAAAAAAAAGAATAAGAGGAAAGGAGAAAGGAATTCTAGAAGTAGAGAAGTGAACAGAAAAGTGGGAGCTTGGAGGGTAATGGGAGAAGAGGGAAATGCGAAAACGACATTGTGTTGAACGCCACGTGGCAACTTGACTGCAGAGAACCGTAGAGAGAGGGAAAAGGAGTAACTGAATGATATTAGTGTAGGCGTAGAAGAGTAGAGGGAGAGAGAGAGAGGATGATAATAACTGAAAATGACCTTTGTAAATCAAGTTCTCTCCCTCATGCGTTTTTTGCATTTCAATTCAGCTTCTTCTCTCTTTTTTTTTTCCCTTTCTTTTTAAAACCAAACCGTGCACCATTCTTGGAGTAATTTCCTTAACTTTTATGGAAAACTTTTTGAATTTTAAACCTACGCTTTTAGTTCACCATTTTTATATCGTTCATGGTGGGAGTAGAATATAAGATTAACATTGTGTCCCGGAAGGGTAGCTCACGTGTTTGAGTGAAAGGGACATTGTTGGTGAAAATGTAGGCGTACGGGGTTCGAACCCCACTCCCCCCTCCCCTCTAACTACTAACACACTAATTTCTAACCACTTTGCCTATAAAAAAATAAGATTAACATTGTATTTTAATTACAATCTTAGTTAATTAATGTGTAGTAACTAATTTGTAAAGCGCGGTGTAGTCCGTCGCGGACCAAGGACCCTGGGTTAGGCGTTTTCAAACGCACATATCGCAAAAAATGTAATAAAACCAAAATTTTATTACATTATTTTTTTCAAACGCACATATACACAGTAGGATCGCAAAAACATATCCTGTGCTAACTTTATTTTTTCAGGGGGTTCAGCTGAACTCCCTGAAGTGTATGTAGGTCCGCCCGTTGGGTGTAGTACTGTAGTTCACTGATTTGCAACTAATTAATGTAATTAAAATAGGATCTAATTTATATACACAGTCGGTATAAGAGATTTTGACCATATCAACCTATCACAAAATAACATGTCATAAAAAATATTTAAATTTATCACAACTACCTTAAAAATCACTCATTCGATGACTTTTGATAAGTTGATTGTGTAAATATTTTTACAACTACGATGTATATCAATTAAAATCATTAAAGTATACACTAATGTCTATTAGGCGAGATTTTAGTTACAAAATTAATTAAGACAGTCTATTATAATTGCAAATTACTACTACGTATTAATCTCTATCCAAGGAATGGGAGGTTATATTTTTGCTATGTTTTCTTTATGTGGATTGATATTTAAGGGTGGTGTTCTTGTATGGAAGTTTTGTCTTGATGTAATAGGTTATTATGAGTAATTTTAATACTCAATAATAAATATTTGCCTTTAAAAAAATATTGTAGCTTAATTGTGGAATTTTATTAATTAATCTGATGCTCATCTGAAATTATTTGGCTTCGGTATGGTTTTTGTTTTTTTGTTTATATGGACCAACCGTTTTACTGTGCTCATACTTGCTCAGGGCTCAGACTAGGTATTTTCAACCCCACCCTTGTGTTATCAATTAATAACACGAATAACCTTAATTTGAATCTTTATTGTTGTTCCAAAGCTATTGAGGTTTAAACCTTGGAGTATGTACATACATGGAGCATTGTGGATGATTTTAAGGGGAGAAAAGCTTTAATCATACGGAAAATATTAGATGTTATGAGATATATTTGTAAGAAAGTGAATAATGCTATGTGAGAGCATGCAACACTCACAAATTGTGACTACCCACTATCCAATGTATTGATAGTCTGTTGTTGATTGGTCAAATGTCATATTTTTATGCATTCTTCTCTTTCTTGCAAAAATCTCATAATCTTGGTTCATTCATCCGTAATTTTGTGACAAATCTGTTCTTCGGGGAGCGCAGCGCAATGGGGGCTTTTCCCTCCCCTTTCTCCACAACAACTTTTCACGATTTATTCTTTACAAATGAAAACATGATTTTTTTTGGAATACAAAACCTTCAATTGTAATGGACCATTTTTTTGGATTAGCCTTCTTTACGGAGGCAAAAATCATCTTTGTTTAGATTTGATTTTACAACATATCTAGTCCTTTTGCCTTTATTTTTTTTACAGAAAATTTAGGTCATACAAAGGTACTTAAGATCAGCCACCAAAGAGGTCCTCACGTCGGCAGCGAGAGTTGAACCCACGCTTTTATGGAAATGAGTCAACTCCTTACCAATTGAATCAACCTTCATTGGCAGTCCTTTTGCCTTTATAGTAATTAATGACCACAAGGTTTGACATGATTGGCAAAATCGACATTGTTACACTGGATATTTTCTGTGGCTACCCAATTATGACTCAAGATCTCCACTTTGTGTATATGAGTTTACGAGCGGTATTTATCACTCCGTATGCCGGGTAAAAGATACTAAAACAACAAGAAATGGTATACTGCTTGAAGAAGAAGAAATGATACGCAAGGAAAAATGGCTCTTCTTCTTAGGGTGGCTTCAAGACAATGTTTATGTTCTTGAAAATCAGTGGAAAAGAGCCTTAGGATTTTACAATTTTATTTTGGAAATAAACCTTGTGACTTATTTAGCGTAGATGTAAAACAACAAAGAACATTAAAGAAGAATAACCAAGACAAATTCAATTGGCGACATATAGGAAGAAAAATAATAAAAACCTGAGACAAAAAATCCTCAAGATTCAACGTGGTCTTCTCAAACAAAGTTGATGTATCATAACATTAAGAGAAAATTATAATGAGACTAACCCAGAAATCTTCTATACATAAGGCTGCTGGGCTAAAAGCAACACAAAAATCATTGTATGCTATATGCATTAAACACATACAAATACAGAGTTAAAAAATCCTTCTATATATATAAGGCTGTTGGGTTAAACGAACACAATTATTATTGTATGTTATACGTATTATACGCAAACAAATACCGAGTTAAAAAAAGACAAAAAAAAAGGTAATGACAATTTTGTAGTTTAATTAAAAAGATGAGAGCAAATATTTGGGAAAAGATAAAAATATGTAATGGCATGTTTATAGAGAGAACAAAATAAGGGCAAACATTTCCATAAAAGACAAAAATGTAATGACATTTAATAAAAATTAGGGCAATCATTTCGGGAAAAAGACAAACGTGTGTAGTGACATTTTGGTTGTTTTGATATAAATAAGGGCAATTATTTTTGGAAAAGACAAAAAGAAAGTAATGATATTTTTGTGGTTTTGATAAAAAATAAGCATAATCATTTACAGACAAAAATAAAAATATGTAATGACATTTTTTTGTTTTGATAAAAAAAATGAGGTCGATCATTTCGGGAAAAAGACAAAAATATGTAATGACATTTTGAAAGTTTTGATAAAAACAATGAGGACAATTATTTCGGGAAAAAGACAACAAAAGCTAACACAACACATGCATAGGTTGGGCTTGCCTAACTACAGGTTTTGTTAGTCTAGTTGTCCCTCGATGGGCTAGGTTCGACTTTTGCCTCCTACTTTTGGTGTGCTGTAGGTGATTGTTAGCGACTCTGGTGCCGACCTAGTTGGGATGAGAGGCGTTATAGTGATGCTTTTGCACACCTTAGTAGCCTAGTAGGTTTGCTTTTTATTTTTTTCCCGCTATAATGTAGTTTCTGCTCATGGGTTTTGGTTTAGTCCCCCCATGATTTCTGTACCTTTTCTCTTTTTTATCAATAAAATTTAGGGGGAGTACTTTTTCCTTCCTGGTGCTTTTTCCCTAATGAGGGTTATGCATCAGAAAAGAAGGTTTTAACGAGGCTCCATACCCTTTCTTTAAAATAAAAAAAACTAACACAACACATAAGACCAATTATTTATAGTTAAAGACAAAAAGTTTGAAACGTTGGTAACAACATTTTAGGATAAAGACACAGCTAATGGCATTTTCAAAACATTGGTAACAACATAAGAGCAAATATTTCATATTTGTGTTGCTTCTCTGCATTTTTTTTTGTTTTTAAAACTATTAATAAAAATAACTTAAGACTCGTGCAGAGCACAAGTGAGGGTCTAGTTAAACATGAAAGAGAATGAGAAAGAAAATACCGTAAAAAACTAATTGAGAGAAAGGCTGTGCATCTTGTCATACACATTGGGAAACAACTTACCAGTGGCTAAAAATATAAGTTTGAAGGAAAAAAATATTAAAATTAGTTTTAATTTTAACTAAAATTGAATGTTTTACAATATAAGGTATTTTAGTATATTTTAAAAAGAATTTTAATGAATATTTAAACTGTTATGAATTATAACGAGTAGTAGCCAAATAAATAAATAAAAAGTAATTTATTTATAGTGTAAATATTTTTCAATACTGCTCACTTGGAAATATAAGACTAACATTTTTAATACATTTAAAACACAAATCTTAAAGGTGAGTACATGGTTGATGAGGAGACACCAAAAAGTCCACCGGTTCTTATTGGAAAATGATTTCTCTTACGAAAAGAGGTTCCGCAAGAATGAATCCACCAACGGCTGATAATTGTTATTCAACAAGTGAATTGTAGTTAGATGCCAATAAAATGCTCCCGATTGTTTATGAAGGCTACATGTGCATTTCTTACATAGGAGTAACTTCCTTCGCAAGATTTAGCATTGCTCTTTTTATTATGGCTGGTTCAAAACTTCAAATATGACTTTTCTTTTCGATAAAAATGACAAAAACAACGTGAATTAATTGGAGAGCCTCTTTCTCTAAGATCAGGGATATAGATTACTGATAGATTACATTTGTGGTGATGAACAATTAAGGTGGGAAAACTCTTGTTACGTCGGAATCGAATAATTTAAAACACGAGACTCGCTATAATATCAGTTTAGCAAATGAGGCGCAATGAAAGCCATCAATTTTTAGAAGAGAAAATAGTCATTCCCTAAATTAAAAAGTATTTTTAAATAATTGAAACAAAAGTGATTTGTGATCAGGAAATTGACTCCAATCCCCGTTATCGTTTCCTCCTCACCCATCACTTACATAGCAGCGTACCCTAACAAAGGACACTTGACATGATAATTATAAGGCTACTTTTGTTAATTAGGCTATTGGTATTTGCATCTACAATTTTTAGTAGAGACAAAAGAGGGAAAAGGAATGGTGAAGCTAGTGACTTACACTAATTAATAAGTTCATTTTAGGCTTGAACTAAGTTAGACTTATAACTAAATTACTTAATTATAACTTATCTTCCCTCTTTTCTTTTCTTTCAATTTTCAAGCCTATAAATAAATGAATGCAAAATTTGAAGAAGAAAAAAGAGGGAATAATTTGAAGTCATGAAAAAAACTAAAACGTCAGGTTTGTTTCATGATATGTTATCATTTTATTTCTTTCATTTTTAAAAGTTCTTTAAATTTGAGAAAAAAATGTTTTTTGTCAAACCCAGGTGAACTCATCACTTTAAAATCCCACCAAATCCCTTCAAAAGTCCACATTGTTTTAAATTCACTATCACATTTTTAAAGTGACCAAAATACAATCAAGTGCTACATTTAGAAGAGTTCCAAATAATAAATGTCCAGCAGCTGGAAACAACCATGCAAAACTATATTCACTATCATTCTTCTGATGATGATAAATTTACAGATTGTGTTACCTACTTCCCACTTTCTTTTAGTGGGAAGTGACAAGCAGCTCAAATGAACATAAATATTGACATCTAAAAATGAAAAACAGGTAGGAAAGATACAGGTTAAGAAAAAACTGGCACATAAAAAATGCCCAAGAGAACAGATGATGCCTTTGATCTCTTTCTCTTGAAGTAATATTGCATATAAAAAAGAAAAGAAAATAGGAAATCAAGAGAAGCACGCGGGAAGGGAAGAATGCCCTACAATAGATTGGCCTATGTATGAACTTGAAAAGAGATGACCTACTGACTCTGCGAGTTATATACAGAGAAGAGTTTACTAAAGAAGGGTAGTATAGCTGCCAGCAATGCTTTTGGACACTCTTCGTGGGGTAGATGGCCACATCCTGAGATTGCAACCAGTCTCTGCACGCGAAATGGATAAAAAGTGTGAGGAAACATCCAAAGTAGGATTGTGAAAAGTATTTTCTACTATCCGAGACATGGATACTTACAGAATTTACAAATTTTGAGGCCATCGCTTGACAAGATTTCAGAGAAACTAGTGAATCTTCAGCACCAGCTATGACCAATACTGGAATATTTTTCACTGCTTGCAGCAATGATTCTGCTTCTTTTGCAGATAGGATGGTTTCGGATGACAATTTACCAATCTCATGAAGTGCTTCATCCCATCCTTCAACATATAGTGGAGCCTATAACACACAAGAACAGTCAGGGTAACACTAAGTCAATAAAATACCAAGGCCTGTAGATAAAGTTATAATCAATGAGCAAACTCTACTAAAATGTATTGGGATAAAAATTGGAAAAAAATAATTATTTTTTGTTTCTCTCTAGAAGATGTAGAATACGGAAAAGTCGTCAAACTAATAAAAGTATGAACTCAATATGCCTAAGTATCTAAGTACGAAGTACAAACCATAAATTTCTTAGGCACTTGAAGTTTGTGAAAATTCATTATACGCCCTTCATTTCTGGGTTTAAGTAACAATTTTTCATGGCATATAATTAATTATCTCCACAGTTTGGACCTCAGAAAAAGAGATTGGTTCTTGTTCCTATAGTGTAGCTTAAGTACAAACATACCTTGTAGAGAGTCAAAACATCTGTTGTCAATTTGGTAGCATCATGCCAGGATCGGCGATTCACCACTTGAGCGGTTTCAGTTCTTAGTAGTGGCCGAACCAAATGTTTCTTTCCAAGTGAGGTATGCAGAAGGATTCTAGCAAACGAAGGAATTACTTCCCTAGACAAGCTAACATTTAGCAATACAACACCTTTCACTGTAACCTGGCGACACAAAAACAGGTCCAACAACATAAAAAAATGTGAGATGAAGATTAACCACAAAACATATAACCTCCGCCACTAACAATTAGCAGGCTTAGGACAACACCAAATGTCAGTAACACGACCAATGTGCAATGCTGATGTCTTCATATATACACAAATAACTACATTACCTATATTTTAAGAACTTATTCCTTGCCCATTGAATCCTAGTTTAAGCTTTCTTGATTATTTTGTTGCATAATTAGAAATTAGAAACTAACATGATATGCAATGTGGTATATAAATATGTATGTCAATCCCAATATTACAATAACCCAATAATCCCATTGAGTAGGGTCAATAAAATGGACTCCGCAGCAAGCCTTTGTGATCACAAATGCTGAAATACCACGAGAAAAATAAATCATGAAATCTACAAAAACATATTGTGATTTCTTACTTCTTAACCCATAAGTTGTTATTTGGATGGAAATTTTAAAGACCTTTTGCTATCATAATACACATCAAATAACCTGAGTTGTTTAGGCCCACTTTACAGGCTCCATATAAAAGCTAAGCTGGCACATGTAGCAAATCAAATTGATAAAGTTGTTTAGTTGTCACAAGAAAGCAATAAGAAACACTTACGCTGAAAGAATTCATTGATGTCTGAACTCTTTGTGCAGCCATCAAAGCAAGCAACCCTCCATCATCATGACCAACTAGCACAACTGAAGAAAATCCAAGCTCCGAACAGAAAGACAAAAGCAGGTCAACCTGAAACGTATATATCCATTAGAAGAGGATATGATTTTGCACAGCCTGCTGGTTGGATATAAACTGGAAGCTCCCAGCCATGGAAGCCAGAAGTAAATTTTCCCAATCAAATGGAAGGAAGTTCATCACTCCTCCAGATAGGCAAGGAAGCTGGCACAGCCTTGCCCATTTAATCAAGACCACAAGAAGAATATAATGTCACGTGTTTTAAAAAACGGATCAAACAAAGGAATAAACGGTAATTACCTGACTTTCTAGTTTATAAGGATTAGGCAAATCTTTTTTCTCCCAATCCTCCCTTCGCAACCTTGGAGTCAATCCCCAACCAGGCCTATCAAATGCAGCAACTGTGCAATTACTCTGCCGGGCGAGAGAATTCAACACATGCCGCCAAGAGAAGACTCCTCCACCAAACCCATGTATTAAAACAATCCCCACCTGGCCAATGCCCTCTAAATTTTGATCCAATGACTGAGAATCTGATTTTAATGCTTCATTATCTTCATGAATTTGATCTAGGTGCAAAACAGGGATATCTTCAGAAAGGAGGGGAGTAGTTACTGGACCAGCTAAAAGAGGAGCATATAAAGATGAGTCGTGGAATGGATTGCTATAGGTCCTGTAGAGTTGTCGCTGCATCTTTGGAGGCACGCTTAGCAAATTTCTGTTAAATTTCGACAATCCCCCAGACATCGATGAAGTGCAGCAAACGGAAATAGATTCAACCACGGATTTGGAGGACAAACTAAGTGAAGGTGGCGAACCAGGCAGGCCGAGCTTGTAATGGAGAGTAAGACCTTGGCAGGTGATGAATAAGCTATCTGAGTCTGCAAGTACTCTGACTGGCAGTTCTTCATCACGAGCTGCTCCAAAAGCTCTCCGTTTCATTTCAGTGTCACTTTTTGGAGTTCTCCCGCCAGAAGGAACAGGTGAACGTGGAACCTTCTGATAGCCAGAGAAAACATTTTTGCATGAAAGGACCTGCAAGCAAGCAGAAATTAAGAAAAAATATACACTTTTTACATGTGCGTCTTTAAAGTAATTATAATTGACTAATTTAAGCTTTGTGAATTCAGAAATTTTCTTTCCAACTGGAGCATAAAATTACAACCACTACATTCCAAAAACTTTGAAAGGAAAAAAAAGCATCTTGACCACCAAAACCAACGTGTTATTATGAGACGCAAAGTAGTAGAACAAAGCAATGCAAACTTACAGATTCAGGATCAATTCGATGAAACTGGAGCTTTCTTCTTGCTCTGCAGCTGGTTCTATAAGCAACCACAATATGGCCAAGGGCAAACACAACTGATGAGAGAAATAAGACATGCATTCCCCATGACTTTTTCAAATGCAGTATCTTCCTAGCAAGGGAAACCGAAGCTTCCGCTTCAATCTGAGAATTTACGCTGAAAACACAAACTTTAACTGAGAGGAGAATAATTGAAACAAGGGAAGACAGGCCCACAGTTCCAAGGTAAGGACCGTGTGAGAGAGCAGGTCCATCGCTAATTGAATAAACACCTGCATTCACTCAAACAAAATCCCCAGTATGAGAACCAAACTTCAATGTATAAAAACTACACTAATTAACAAACAGAAACGATTCATCTACTGCTCCTTATGCAGATTTTATATAAGGAATACCAATTGAGAAGAGTAGAACTCGTAAGATATATATTAGTGACAATTTCTAATTTCTCATAATTAGTGACAATTTCTAATTTCTCATAATTTCAAGGAAAACACACACAAAACAGAGTAAGATATATATTACCACCCTTTAAATCCTGATCAATTTTAACTTTATGGTTTCATGTACACCAACAGAACTTCAATTTTATTGAGCAAAAAACAATAGATTAATTATAACGAGCTCTTTATCTTAGTTTAAACAGAATAAAATAATAAAATAAACAAACAAATAGACAAATTAGACAATGCATGTATCCTTCAACTTCAACACCGTGAACAAAATAAACGAGAATAATGAGTTATATTCTGATAAAGTAAAATTCGAAGTGAAAAGCTACAGAAATGGTGCAGAAAAGGGATAAGAGAAGAGAAAAACAGATCATACAGATAATGATGAAGGATCTTATGACAGAAACGAGAGGAATATCTGTCAAAGAGCTCTTGAAAGAGTAACGATGCAAATGCTCCTTGAAACCATAGCACCTAACACACGTGAAGCTCGAAATCAAAACGCAAGGTACAAGCACGTCGATAACCGCCACAAGAACCGGTAACGACGTCACCAGTAACGACGCCACCAATGCCGTTACAAAAAACACCGTCCTAACGATCCTCAGAAGCTTCTCGAAAATTTGCCCTACCCTCGCCATCATCACAATTAGGGATCCGATAACGGTTCCCGAGTTTCGGAAGGCAGTTACGAAAATTATTTTTTATTTTAAATAAAAATAAAATCGGTTAATTAGTTTAGACTTAAGAGATAGAGGGATCTCTGAATCCGGTATCTAACTGAAACCCTGGCTTAGCTAAATTAATCGAACAAAATGTTGGCCGACGGTGACTCATTAGCTGTTACAACCGACGACGGAAGTTCAGGCTTGCCGGAATGGTTGCGTGTGAGGCAAGAAGAACGCCGTGAACGGCGACACTAGGGTTCCAGTGGGAACGAATGCAGAGAAAGAGAGGGTGGAAAGATGGAAATCCCTCTCTGAATTTTTCAAGAGTTTTTGAAATCCCCTTTGCCTTTCGCCTTCTCCAACCTATTTCTTCTTCTCCCTATTTTGCTTTCCACCTCCCCCTATGTTTATATTTGTTTTAATTAATTGTTTATAATTCCACTATTTTATTTTAAAATAGAAAAACAACCTAGAAAATATGTATCTGTTTTTCTCCCAAAAAAGAATTATGTAACCTTTTTTTTTGCCGTGTTATTATGTGCAGTATCTATTAGCTTATTAGATAGCTGAAGTTTTGCCACACTCAATATTTGAACTCAAGATTTTCGAAGGAATTCGAGCTCGTTTACCGCTTGGACCAATCCTTATTGGCATTTAACCTAGGAAAAGAAGTTATTATTTTTGAAATAATCATATTTATAATTATGTTTTTTGTTTAAAATTTTTTAGGGTAAGAGCATAATGTCTAATCAAAGGTTATTGAAAATTTTAGGACTCAATCAATATTTACAAAAGAAATTATATTTACCCAACTCTGAGATTAGTGCAGATTTGAACCCAAACCTTTTATAATTATAATTATGTTGGTACTAGTACTAGAACTAGATAATTTTTTCTTCAGCAAATAAGAAAAGATTTTTCTTCTAAAAGAAAAAAGTAAGTATTTTATACGATTCTTTTTTTAGTTTAATTTATGTACACATACGATGTATGGACTTTTACAATCACAATCAAGGACAATTCATGAAATAACTGACATATAAGGTGGTTATCAATTGACTAATTTTTTTTATAACGTGTTAACTTGTAATTGGTAAATAGTATAAATGAATACCCGTCAATATATCAGAATACGGTTCTTTTTTATAAGGATTTCCTTATACGGTTCTTTGTTATGGTTAAATTATAACGGGGCAATTTCCAATATATCAGAATACAATAATTTAGAACATAAATGAATACCCGTCAAAAAAAGAAAAACAAATGTTAATATTGATCACTTGGTGTGATGGCATACGGAGAATCATCATTAGTTTTATTTTTGATAAGCAAATGTTAGCGAGTGGGGGATGTTAGTTTCAAATCCTGAACATCCTTATTACAATTTATACATGTCTTTTAGCTCGTCAACTGAGCTACCTTCTTAGACGAGAATCATCATTAGTTAATTACGAATTTACGATGATATTATTCGACGTTCTACTCTATTAAATCAATCCACATCACAACCTTTCAATTTCGAACCTAATATCTTTTGCTATTTATTTTATAATTTATAAATGTCGTTTTCTATATCTTTCCTACTTCCATTTTAATGAGGGGATCATTATATTCGACAAATATTTTCTTTCTTTTGGTTTGCTTTTCATCTCACTCTAGAGTTTAACTTCATTATTAAAACGATACATTTTTCAGTTGGTTCTATATCTTTAATCAAAGTTTCAGTTAGTTCTTTATTTTATTTTATTTTATTTTATTTTCCTATTTTGTATTTTATCTTTCAAATCTATGTCAAAGTGGTCATTTTGCAAGATTTTCGCCCACTAAGCTTTTGTGGCATTTTAAGTGGCGCATCTAATGGGGATGTTATTAAATTATCTGACATTTCATTTTTTTTAAAATAAAAATACAGAAAATGAATAAAACTATAAATATTTTCAAGAACACTTCAATTTATATATTGATTATTGGACCAAATTAAATAAAAATTAATCTCAGAAAAGTGTTTATGCGCAAAATCAATTTTAGAATCGAAAGCCTGAAGAGGAAGAGAAGAGGAATTGACGTTGTTTTCTTTGCAATTTAGTATTTTATATACATTGCATCATTGATAGAATAAATGAGATTTACAATTTAGGAAATTTCAGTAAAATAATTATAATTGGGAACAGTTAATGAGGAGACGCTCACTAAACAAATATAAAGGTTGTATGGTTAATCGTTTCTAAATAGAAAATAAATTTGCTAAGAATTTTCAAAACATAGTCATGCACTATATAGTTAGGGATGAAAGGCCTCAACGATACTGAAAAGGCATCAACCAGGAAGGCATACATAAGTAAAAGAGAACAATCGTATAATCGTGTCATATCTCTATAAACAACGTTGTGTCAATTACTACCAATTATAAGAAAACACGATACTAGAATAGAGCTTTAGCGACAGTTTGTCAAATCAATACAAGAACAATAAATTGATAAATAGATAAGCTCCCTTTAATAACTGCTACTTGCAAAGGAAATAAGTAGACATAACAGGCTCGAACAAAAAAAAACTATATTGTATATAGGATTTTGCTGTTTGGTTCGGTTTCTGTAATCAAAATCGCGAATCGAACCGAACTGAATGGTGTAATAAATAAAAAAACCCGATTTTTTGTACACCCCTACGACCGACCAGCTGCAAACCGCACAAACTTCTTGAGCTCAAAAACAGTCTCAATTAATTTTTAAATTCGAAGTTAACCTGCACTTTAGCCACGCATGCATCATGCATGATAAGCGGTTAGCGAAGGTTTATAGAAAATTTAAAAATTAGTCACTTTGTCTAATCATCATTGTTTACGAGGGTTCCAAGAGCTGCGTTTTCAATGTTTATTTGTTTAATTTAAGCCTAAATTGCATTGCGTTAGTAGCTAGGTATGTTTGTTGACTTGAAGTTTTTTATGTTTTAGTATAGAATTGATTTTAACGTGAGTTAGGATTTAATTTGTAGTTTTTTGCTTAAAAAATTATTTTTCCTTTCAAATTTATTATTTATTTCACTTTTTTACATAAATTCTTCCAAACCAAAATCACATTACATTCAACTCATATTCATTAATTTAAAATCAATTTAGTTTTATTTGTGATAAAAAAGTTATTTCTATATTATGGGTGCATGCTTCTAGAATGAAAGAATTATATTTTAACAAAGCAAACCATATGATAAAAATTAGCAATTTCATTATCACGATTGCTAAAAAAAATTCATGAAAGTCTCAAAAAAAGTAATTGTTTTTTACTGGACATAAAAGTAAACCAAAGGTAGACAATACGACTAGTAACACTATAACTTTGATTGAACTTGCATTAAAAAGACGGGTGTGAAAACAAACAAAAGAATCAATCCTCCAACGGTTAGGAGGCAAGTGGACCGGAATGGTTTGAAAGCAAATAGAAACAGGCTAGCCGGACCCCACGGCGGGGCCCGAGTGGAATCACTGTCTCCGCCACGGTGTCCCACTGAATGTTTGGTGGCTGCCACCTGTAGTAAGAATCCTTTTCCATCTTTTCCTGTCTTTCTGTCTGTCATCTTATTCAAATACTACACATAGTAGTCCTTTTCATGTTATTTTTCCAAACTAAAAATTTAATTCAAAATCATTCTATTTATTTTTAAAAATATCTTAACCGTAACACAACGGTCTCTTTTTAAATTTAAACCCTTCTTAACAAACTCTTTAAAAATTATCAATAAGGGTTATTTCAGTGGTAGTTAGATTTGGATCTCACCTCAAAACGTCGAATTCAAATTTTCGGTGTGGCAAAAACTCTATTGAGAATAGAGAACTACAAGAACCGATAAAACTAGTTACACATGGTCACCTAGATTCATCGGCGTAGATTAGACATCGACAAACTCATATTTTTATTATATTTATCATTACATAGTAATCTTTAGCCATTTTATTTGAATCCAGCATTGGAAATGCATTAACGTTAAAACTCTCAGGTGAGAGTTTTGTCATTCATTATAGCGCTACTCGATTCGAAAGATTAATTTCTACAATTGTGTCTAGAGAATATCCGTTTCACACTAAAAAAATAATAAATTTTAATTCATTTAGGTGTAAAGGCTCCGGCCCTCCCCTCTAACAACTAATGACAATGTAATCATAACTTTGTTTGGCAAATGAAAAATGAATAGTGGATAAACCATATATATAAGCCATTTTTTATAGAAAACAATCAAAATCAATTGGCTTCAAGGTTCCAACTTGGGAAAACTGGTAAGGTTATACTTTGAGGTGGAGATATAATAAAAGTATTTGTTTGATTTTTTTTTTTATGTTTAAAATTATTCTACTTGAGAGAAGACCATGCTTTTGGCTGCACTTGCATGTTCCCTTCCGTTCCCATGCCTCTCAGGTTTTACTTTTGAGCTCCATAACAGAGGAGAGAAGCATGCGCATTCTCTCAAGTCTCAACTCAACTTTTCTTTCTTTTTCATTTTTTCTTTAATTAATGAATTAAGATGTTGTTTTCAGGGATCATAATAGAGAGATCAGCGATCACGTGCAACCTACTACCATAGCTCATGAGCTATTATTAATTTATTACTGGATTGGTTTTAATCACGATAATGATTGGGACAATTGAACTGAACTAACCTTTTATTTATTAAAGTTGTTTTATTTTTCGGTAAAGGGACAATTTGGTCTCTAAATAAGATCATAAGGGACAGTTTAGTCTCTGAAGAAAATAAAGAACTCAAGGTAGGGAACTATTTTTGTCCAAAAACTCATCTAATGTTGTGACATTTACTATGTGGCACCAAGTTGTTACATTTTTGAAAGTATGTACAGCTTTTGGGACATTTCAGTCCCTATATCAAAAAGCTTAGGTCAAGAGTAAGAGAGTAAAAAAGGACACATTGGTCCTTGTCTAAAAAGGACAATTTAAATTTATCCAATATGGTGTGGAGAAGTTTCACTAATATAGGACAAATTAGTTCATTCTATTCGATTAATCCACATTCAAGCTTTGTTTCTCCAAAAATAAAAGAGACTCTAAAATAACTTGGAGAAAGTACGTGAACACTAAATTAGTGAACAAGGTGAGTCTTCTGCGATTTCTAACGATTCATTATGATTCCTTTTGAGGAGCTAGCTAACTCATCTCTCAAAAGTGAGGAGTTAAATATTAATGTTGTACAAAAACTAAGGAGGAATAGGCACTTTGAATGGAGGGGCAAAGACATAGAAGTGAAGCTAGGGAGAAGAAATGGGCACTTTAACTTAGATGGTGATATGAACCTTGAAAGTGGATTAATGGAGAAAGATGGACTAAATTGTCTATTCAATATACATACATACACTCACACACACACGTATATATTGGTGGTGTCTCAATGGCTCGTTAGACATGGCCTAAAGTGTTTCCTTGTAGACATGGATCGATGTGTCCATTTAGACCGAAAGTGTGTTTTCAAAAAGAAAAAACCCGTGAGATATGAACTATCACATCTCTGTCAACACAAAACGTTAGAGCATCCTCAATAGGGGTTGCTTACTTGTCAAGTACTACTTTTGTTAGGTACCCCGATTGAGAAAAATTGGAATGTGGTATCTATGGGGGAGTTAGGGTTTAGGGTATCATCTCTCTCATCTGATGCACGAGACCCACAACTTTAATTTTCATCTAATAAAGAACTTGAAGATGACATTAAAGTGAAAGCTAAAAAGTTATTAGTGGGACTCATTTAGTAAACTTTATTGGAGTGCTAGGTTGGAGAGATGAACTGCTTGTTAGGTATTACTATTAAAAAATTATAAATGAGTAATGTGTACACGTGTGAAACCCATTTTAAGTACCCAAATTGAAGAGCTCCATTGTGGATGCTCTTAGTAGTGTTGCTAAATTTTTAGACGAAAATGGACAGAGAGACCAATGTGTTTGTGCTTTGAATGCTTCAGAGACGATTGCATGACTTAATATTCCTCAAGGACGACTAAATTTTCCCTCTCGTGATATTCTTTTGGGGGCCAAATTGTCCCTCTACTCATTTATTTTTTGATCTAAATAAATTAATAATTGTGTCCAATCTTTACCTCTAAATTAATAATGTGTATGTCAATTTCAAATCACTATTTCACTATAATTTCTAAAAAAAAATCCACTTTTATCAAGCATAGCGATATATATATATATATATCTCATTATCTTAAATTCAAAGTGGATAATAACGAAGTATGAAAACACTATCGTCAGAGAGATACTTTAGATTTATGTATGGTAGCTTCTAGGGTGAGACAATGATTGTATGTTTGAAATCATCTCGAAACTCCAACAAACGACCGGCACTATACCTAATACGTAGAAGTTCAAGTTCTTCGTATTCATACAACGAAGACAATTACCTAATTGAAGTCAATTCAACAAAAATACAAAAAATTAGCAAATACGAGTACTTCAAAACTCAACATATTTGTTTTTCATTAGGTTTATTTTTTCATACATACATTTCTTAAGTAAATATTTCAATTTATGTGAACGCGGATGACTGTGAGCTTCTACTCAGGAGGACAAGCGCGAAACATGTTGGAATTTCAAAGTATTTTCAAGGATAATTCCACTATAAACCACACATTACATTATCCCACCCTAACAATTATTTTATATTTAATAAATAGAGGAAAACTTTATAACATTGTAGGTAATACTAGGTATATGGATTGATCACCAATAATCAAAGAATGTGTATGTGACAGAAGGAAGCAAGTCGAAATAGATAAAACTTTGAAAAAGAATTAATGTGCCTGCATTTTACAAGCTTTTATAGTAAACAAACTTTGGACCCCATTTTGCATTCGTACGTCACATAACCATTATACACATTGATCAAGTACCCAGGTGCTTGGTGCAACCTTGTCTGTCGTTGCAGGGGCAATTAACAGAATCTTTTTTTGCTTTTGCCATTATTATTTTTGGTCTCATGCATGAAAATGGAAGAAAGCAAAGGGAATTGGTTTGCACCTTTGGCTGCCCATAAATATGTAATAGCCGGTTCTTTCTTCTTCTACGGTTAATCTCTGTCTCTCTCCATGTGCTTTTCTTCTTTGAGCTCCTCTAAAGAAAAATGGAACCTTTCTCCCTTCATATACAGCTTGAGACAAAAAGGATATGGAAATGGGACACTCAAAAGATTTGTGATGATGTACCTTTTAGTCAATTCAATTCAACCATGCATGCTCGTCTCCTTTATATCATGTAAGTTTTTTGTGTTGGACAAACTCAAGAATCTCTTTTCTCCTTTATCTTCTGTCGTAGCATAAAAGTGGCAACCTGGGAATCTCTCTTTCCCTATGTGATTGTGAACACTCTATAAAGGCAATGAGGCTAATAATACTGTTGGGAATTCAAGTGTGAGTGGATAGTTTTACGTTGACTATGAATGAGTTATATGAATGATATATAAGAAAGGCTTTTTTTTACCCTCTCCTTATCACTCATACCCCCATAAATCGTTTTTGGACCAAAATACCCCTAATTTTTTAAAAAAACGTTTTTCTTAAATTTTCCGAATTTACACGTAAATTCGGAATGGGGGTATGAAAATTTCCGAATTTACGTATAAATTCGGAATACATTTTTTTAAATTGTATTCCGAATTTATGTGGTAAATTCGGAAAAATTAAAAAATGTATTCCGAATTTAGGGTAAATTTCGAAATTTTCAGGATTTATGGGGCAAACTCGGAATTTTTCGGATGGATTTATGGGGTAAATTCGGAATTAAAAAGAAAAAATTTACCCCATAAATTCGGAAAATTCTGAAATTTACCCCGAATTTACCCTAAATTCGGAATACATTTTTTCGTTTTTTCCAAATTTACCACATAAATTTGGAAATTTTTAAATTTAACATTCCGAATTTATGTATAAATCTGGAAAAATGTAAAAAAATGTTTTTTTTAAATTAGGGGCATTTTTGTCCAAATGGCAATTATGGGGGTATGGGTGATAAGGAGGGGCGTACCAAAAAAAAAGCCATATAAGAAAATGAGACTCATATACACGACACTTTAAGGTTTTTTTGGTGGTCCGATTAGCTAACTCGTTATTGCTCTCAGTGCTCATCCGGACTCCCAACAAATAGAACTGTAGGTTTAATCACCAAAATAGTAGTAAAATTTTATCTCTATGTATTAATTTTTTTTTTGACAAATCTACATATTAAACTTAAATCTCTGTTTTTAAAAATCTCATAAAATTATAATCTTCTTTTTGTTTTTTGTTTTTTCGTAAGTGTTTCTCTACAAATCCTATTATGCTCCACTAGGTGGTAGTCCGTCCGGTCTCTTTCATAAGAAGAAAATACAAAAATCATCAATATCAATAAGCTCATTTAATTCTTGTCTTTTTAAAGTAGAGTTTCCAAAATACCCTTCACTCAATTTCACATGTGAAATAACTCCACTCAAGTTAGATTTGTGTGCATTACTTCCACTCACCTTGAAGGCAGAAAAACTGCTGTGGAACAATTTTTTTTTTTTACCAAAATGGAACATTTTTTAGATTAAATACCAAAGTAGAACACATTCTAAACTTAGTTGAGAAGTCGCCCCCATGCCCACGACTTCTCATCATGAAATTTAATTTTTTTTTGCTTTTCTAGTTGAGAAGTCGCCCCCCACCGGTGGGACTTCTCAACTGTGTTTTTTTTCATTTTCTTTTATATTAATTTAAATTACTTTAATTTAATTAATTTAGAAAATGAAAAATAAAAAATATTTTTTACCAAAATATTTATAATTAATTTTCAAAATTAATTAAATTAAAGTGATTTAAATTAATAGAGAAGAAAATGGAAAATAAAAAACACATTTGAGAAGTCTCATTGGTGGGGGCGACTTCTCAATTATAAAGCAAAAAAACATTGAAATTTTGCGGTCTAGAAGTCGTTGCCATAGGGGGCGACTTCTATACTAATTTTAGATTGTGTTCTAGTTTGGTAAATAATCTAAAAAGTGTGTTATTTTGGTAAAAAGAATTTGTGCTACATGTGTTTTTTTTTTGCCCACCTTGAAAACTAAAAAGACAAAACATTCAATGAGAGTAAAATTGGTATTTAAACAATAAATATATACTAAAACCTAGAATACTATCTTATATTTGAGACAAAAATTAATTCTAAAAATCTTCTTTTATTATAATAGGGACAGGAGGGAGTAGCATTTTATTGTTTCCTTTATTTATTTTTGGGCTACAAGGCTGCATTCTATTGTTAACGTGCACATCTTCCCACTTCCCAGTTTTTTGTCCACATGCATGTCTTTTTTTTTGTTGGTCAAATCCACCTGCATGTGTTTCAACTTTCAAGACAAATACGCCGTAAGAGGTGCGTGTAGAAAAGCCCCAATCTTGACACGGGCTTGATGTTGAATTTGTGATTCATCTATTGTGGCCCAAAATCCAAAAACAGTGCCCCTTCCATATTTTTGACCAAAAATAAATAAAATACAAATTTCTCTCGATTTTTTCAATTAAATCATGTAATTATTCATGGTTTTGATCTAACCTTACTAGTATTGATTATTTTATGAAGTAAAAGGAGGTATGTATCCCAACATCAAACACCATTTATAAACCATATTGACGAAATCTCATGAAACCAACTCTTACAATTTCTGAATTTCAGTAAAATGTGGGAGAAGAACTCACCTTTTTATGTGAGAAATGTTATTTCAACACTAATTTGGGACATTTGGATCCGAAAACTTGTTTGGTGATTAACCGAGTTAATTTACACACTTGATTATTTTTATTTGCTTGATGACTAATTTATATGTTTTAATTGAAAAATCTCATGTAATTAGGATTAAATCATGAGATTAATTGAAAAACACTAATTTTAATGAAGTGTTGATTAATCCAACACTTCATTGTTTGGTGATCCAACACCTGACTATTTACTTGATTATATCGTTGGCTACTCACGGAGTGTCTCAACGCTTTCAACGAAAAACTAATATCTATTAGTGTTTAGGATTAAATTTCGCACTGGCAAACACCGAGTTTGTCCACTATGAAAATCAAACCCGAGAACACCAGGTCGACCCCCGTGTCCCAGGATAGACTAAGCCATTAAATGTTGGTTATGGCTAGATTATATGTTGTTCACGGTAATTAAAATTTCTGATTAATAAAGTTCAATATTAATGAGTTGTGACACCACACACCACATCCGTTTTTTTAGTTTTTACTCGTATTTTAAAGTTGTTTTACACAAAGGAAATAATTAATTTTTGTTTTTTATAAAATCATTAGTCTTTTTTTCTATGATAGTCTCGATTATTTATTACTCTTCACAATTATTTTTCGTTCTATAATATATAATTAAATGTATAATTAAAAAATAATAATTAATATAATGTTAAACTACTCATCAAAAAATATAATATTAAACTGTTTTGTTTGTCAAAAAAGAAAGAATAGCAGATCCAATAGGTTGAATTTAAAGTATTTGGTAAATTGGCGATTGAGCTAGATTATAAATATAAAATGACATAAGTAGACATTTGCAATTAATGCTAAAAAAAGAGAGAAAAGATTCATATAAATGAGTAATTTAATTAAAACAATAAGATTACGAATGGAAGAAAAAAGGAAACACTAGCTCATACGCTATTTCAAATAGTGTTTCAGAAAACAATATAAGCTAGTAAAAAACACTATAAGCTTGTCATACCAAACACCTATAATGAGCTTATTCGCTTTAAGCTATTTGTTGTAGGTTCTGTTTGGGAACAGTAACTCGCTAGCTTATTAAGGATAAACTAATTGTAGGTGTTTGACACGACTAGCTTATAACGTTTTATGAAACTCGATTTGAAGTAGTGTTTAAGCTTGTAACTTATAGCGTTTTATTTTTCCTCCAATTTTTATCATTATTATTTTAATTAAATTACTTATTTATCCTCCACTAAATAAATTTTATTTCTCATTTTAAAGCATTAATTACAAATGTCCATATTTGTCATTTTATATTTATAAGCTAATTCAATTGCTAGTTTTACCAAACACTTTAAATTCAATTCGCTACTTTATCCACTCTCAACTCATCAATTATAAGCTAGCTTATCTGCTATCGATATTCACCGTCTTTTACCAAACAAAGCAATAAGTTAACAGATTAGTCTTGCCATACAGAACATAAAATGATAAATAAAAACTCGTTTATCTCAAAAACTATTCCCTTTGAACCTACTTATAAGCAAAAAAAACACTTTTTAAATTTATTGAATAACTGATGTATCTATCTAGTCTATATTATATACGAGATATATGAATTATTCAATGATTTTAAAAAAATTGTCTTTTTGGCTTATTAATAAGGAGAAGTTAGTAAGTTACCATCGTAAGCGAAAAGATCCTAGGAATGCCCTTTTCGTCCATTTGCTTTGGCGTTCCCGTGCACTTTTCTTATCAGTCCCTTTCACACCAATTTCCATTTGTTGCGTTGAAACTTCAATTTCATTCATCTCATCCCATACACTACAATCTCTCTTCTTTAACAGGTTCTTCACTTTTTAAACCCCCAAAACTTACAAATTATAATTTTAATTTTATTTTTGTTCTCTTCCTCAACCAACCCTTTCGAGGGTTTGTTTGGTAGATTCCTCATTCCCGTGGCATATAAAAAGCAAAGATATTGGTATCTGCCCCTTTCTTCCTTTTTTTTTTTTAAAGAATATAAACAAACTTCTTCTCCATTCTCCTCTCACCTTATCTCATTCATGTCTTGTTGAAGCCTCTGTATTGATAATAATATGGAGGCTGTTCTTCAAACCAGAGGTCTTCTCTCTCTTCCTACAAACCCCAGAAATACCCACAAGCTCTTAAACCCTTCACATGGCTTAAAGCATCGATTTTTCACTCCAAAACCTAAAACCCTTGATGGGTTTTCTTTATCTACTAATGGGTTTCAAAAACTCAATAGTTTTTCATCAAAAGCTAATTCCTTTGTTACAAAGGACAGAAGTTTATTCGTTTGTAGGGCTGAGGCTGCTGCTGGTGGTGGTGCTGCTGATGGGAAACCGGTTTTTGGGGAACCTGAAATTGAGGAAGCAAAGGTTTTGGGTATTGGGATTACAACTTTGAAGAAAATTGTACCTCTTGGTTTGATGTTCTTTTGCATTCTTTTCAATTATACGATTTTAAGAGATACAAAAGATGTGCTTGTTGTGACTGCAAGAGGAAGTAGTGCTGAGATTATACCGTTTTTGAAAACTTGGGTGAATCTTCCTATGGCTATTGGGTTTATGTTGTTGTATACAAAATTGTCTAATGTTTTGTCTAAACAGGCTCTCTTTTACTCTGTTATTTTGCCTTTTATTGCTTTCTTTGGGGCGTTTGGGTTTGTTCTTTACCCTCTTAGTGGCTATATACACCCTGAGGCATTTGCTGATAAGCTTCTTAACATTCTTGGACCGCGCTTTCTTGGTCCGCTTGCAATTATGAGAATATGGAGCTTCTGTTTGTTCTATGTTATGGCTGAATTGTGGGGGAGTGTTGTGGTTTCTGTTCTGTTTTGGGGGTTTGCCAACCAGGTAACTTCATCATTTTAACTTTGTTACTTTCTTACTTTGCGATAGTTTATATATATGTTGCTTCTGTTATCGATATCATATTATCATTTTCGATTCTGGTATCCTATAGTACATGAATTCATGATTGCCTATTGGATTGTTTTACTTAGCCAACTATTCCTGTTTGTCCTCTTTAAACTAATTTTCTTAATTTTGCATAATTGCATGTTTTGATGATGTTTATGATGATTATTCATTAGTAGTATGCTACTTTCTTTAGCTTAGCCACTCAGCTTTTGATGAGCTTACGTGTCCTTGCTTCTAAATTGAATTCATCAAGGTTAGATGCTTGAATACTTTTAGTAATTAGTAAAACTCATAAAATCTTAGGTGGATAAGATGTTGCATCTTATATTTGAATATGTTTTCCAATTTTGTTCTGTTTCATGCAAACTGTTATGAACACAAAGCAGAGAAAGAATATGATATTGGCCTTATTTGGATTAGCTTATGAGAACTTATAAATTAAAATAAGCTTATGGTTCTTTACTTGTGGAAAGTTCTTCTAAATTTAAAAGTGTTTATGAAGAAGTTAAATGAGAGTGTACACAATGATTTCAACTAAACCGGAAGCTGTTATTTAAAACAACCTTTTTGCATAAGTACTCTTTGAGAAGTTTATCCAAACTAGCTCATAATCAAGTTTTTCTTGTTGGAGGAGAGTGCTGATATCTTTTTCTTTTCCCATATGTTTTTCCTGCAGATAACTACTGTTGATGAAGCAAAAAGGTTCTATCCACTGTTTGGACTCGGGGCCAATGTAGCCCTTATATTCTCTGGCCGGACAGTTAAATACTTTTCTAATCTGAGGAAAAGTTTAGGTCCTGGAGTTGATGGTTGGGCTGTCTCTTTGAAAGCAATGATGAGCATTGTTGTGGGTATGGGACTTGTTATCTGTTTCCTGTATTGGTGGGTTAACAATTATGTTCCTCTACCCACACGCAGCAAGAAGAAAAAGGTAATCTTTTGGAAGACAGATATACTATTGTGCATATAGTGGTTGTACCTTACACAGACTTGCATGTTTTCCATTGCTTTCGTTTTTTGTTTCATTCTTGAATCTTGACTATACTTAAACTGAAAACAAAGTAATATATTGCATTCCTCAGGTTTTTTCTTTCTAATTTTGCCTTTCTTGTTATATGATACATGAGGTTTTGTATTTCAAAAGCTAGATAAGGTGTCTCTTCTGTAGCATGATTGGCTCATATCTTTGTGTTTAAGATATTGTCCCAGCTAGCTATTTGGTGTTATCCCAATTTTTTAATGTCAGAAAATTGGGAATTCTGAAATCCTATAATAATATTATTTGAAATAACTGACATTTTAGCTCGCTATGCATTCTTCCAGGAGAAGCCCAAAATGGGAACAATGGAGAGCTTGAAGTTCTTGATGTCTTCGAGATATATAAGGGATCTTGCCACTTTAGTGGTTGCATATGGAATAAGCATTAATCTTGTTGAGGTTACATGGAAGTCAAAGCTCAAAGCTCAGGTAATATAAAACTTTTTTCACATTTGGTTTTCTTATTCGCCATTTTTGCTGTGTGCTCCTTTTCTTTATCGAACACACCTCTGCGAATTGTACAGTTTCCCAGCCCAAATGAGTACTCATCTTTTATGGGCGACTTCTCAACTGCTACCGGAATCGCTACCTTCACGATGATGCTTATAAGCCAATTTATATTTGACAAATATGGATGGGGAGTTGCTGCAACGATCACACCTACCGTCCTGCTTTTGACCGGAGTTGGTTTCTTTTCTCTCATATTATTTGGTGCTCCACTCGCACCCCTTATCGGACAGCTTGGATTGACTCCTCTGCTAGCGGCTGTCTACGTTGGTGCCCTGCAGAACATATTCAGCAAGAGTGCTAAATACAGCTTATTTGATCCATGCAAGGAAATGGCATACATACCCTTGGATGAGGACACCAAGGTATGAACTCTACTCCCTCCGTTTTCATTTCTAAGCAAAAACATCCACCTTTTTATGTTACTAAATAGAAGCAATTCAATGTTCTTTTCAGTTACTTTACCCAAATTACCCTTATTAATTGCTTACTTTTTCTTTTTCCAAAACTTTTAATATGAGGAAGGTCAATGGTCATAGGGTAATTTAGGATTTTACCTCCACTTTTTTATAGATTTTATCACTTCCTTAAATTGTGTGCCCAACCACCATTTGCTGATAAATGAAAACAGAGGGAGTAATCTGCTACTCTATCATATTATCTGACATGATGCTTTGAATGATTTAGATTTTATAAAGTTCAAGACATGAAACTTTAGAAAGCTATGTCATATGTTACATTTTGAATTTGATCATTTTTGTAGAGATCTAATACTTAAGCTGTGCTCCCCTCACTCATATGAAAATAGTCCATTTACTTGTTACGTCAACTACACGGTCACACACACACACATACTGTCTTCATATCCCAAAATCATGTGGCCGTATGTGTACGACATTCTCTTATTACAATGAATATGTGTTCAATTTATTGGTGTAGGTCAAGGGGAAGGCAGCAATTGATGTTGTGTGCAATCCATTGGGAAAATCTGGGGGTGCTCTAATTCAGCAGTTTATGATCCTAACTTTTGGTTCACTAGCTAACTCAACTCCATACCTCGGAGGTGTGCTTCTCGTGATTGTTCTTGCCTGGTTATCAGCAGCCAAGTCTCTCGACACTCAGTTTACCGCTTTGCGCCGAGAAGAAGAACTCGAGAAAGAAATGGAAAGAACAGCTGCTGTTAAGATACCAGTGGTGTCTGAGAATGAAGATGTAAATGGTTCTGTTGCACCTTTGAATCCAGTAGCTGGTGACCCTTCCTCTAGTAGTCCATCTGAATCCTCCACTTCTCGCAATACTTAGTTTAAGCTCGCCTTTTTCTATCGAATTTTCAAGCAGAAAAGAATAAGTCTAACTCATGAAAGAAGTGTTGGGGGAAACTATTTCTAGTAGGTGATTACCTGCTTATAGAATTTTTGCTTCTCACTTTTTTCAAGTCATGTTATTATTATTTCTAGTTCCCATAGATAAATGAGTTTAATTCTCATTAAAGAAAATGAAAGAATGAGCTTATTTTTAATTTTGTTTCAGAGAATGGACCGTGTGTTGATTTGGAATAAGGTTTACAATTTTACAATGTAGGATATAGTTGAATTGATGGTACCATTTTATTGTTTCCTTCATTTGTTTTTTGCCCTATAAGGCTGCATTATATTGAAATGGGGCTTGTGATGTTGAAATAAATAGTGCCCCTTTTGAACCGAATTGAGGCCCAAGCTGGAGCAAGACTATGATGTTGAAATAAATAGTGCCCCTTTTGAACCGAATTGGGCCCAAGCTGGAGCAAGACTATGTCGCCAGACCATGGGAAAATGAATGAACTGGTTTAAGCCAAGGAAATATTTTTGGACATTCCATTCCAATTACTAAAACATTTCATCATTTTGGTTTTGCAAATCATTTTTAACTTTAACAGGTGGCAAAACAATATAACTTTTTTCGCCCCTAGTACGAACGGTAAGGGTTGAGAACAGAGAGCAGGAAAGTTGAGCGTAAGTGATACAGGTTCTTTTTTTTAGGTCAACAGCGATACAGGTTCTAAACTCACGCTCTTAGTGTTCACACAATACCTGTGTTCTACCACTATGTTATGCTCTATCAAACATGTTTATAGGGAGGCTAATAGGGTGGCTGATGGTCTTGCTGATCTTGGTTGTAGCTTGGTGGAGAGTAATCCTTATTTTCTATTTGATACTCCTTCTGATAGGGTTAAGCACTATGTTGATGATGATGTTATTGGAGTTTCTACTCCTCGTATAATTATAGCGTAATCTCCTTTGGGCTTGTCGCCCCGTTTTCTATCAAAAAAAAAAGGGGGAAATACATGTAGGAATCTCAAAGTGATCCCGAGGACTAATTGACAATAAAGCCACCCCAACTAGAGAGTGAGCAATCCTATTAGCATCCCCCTTAGCAAACTCAACTCAACTATGTTATGCTTTTGAGTCTCGAGACAAACAATAGAATATAGTGGTACGCTGAATGTGATAAAAAAAACCATAAAAATGAAGTTGGCCTATCATAGTCAGAGGTATAGGTGCTTGTTTGCTGTGAAAGCAACAAAATACTGAGGTTCACGAGCATTTATTTGTTGGAATGCAAAAAAAAAAAAAAAAACTTTGGCATTTGCATGTAGGGGACCTTCTCAGGTTTCCATTCCCACTCACTCCAGTTTGCATCATTTGTTGCTACGTGTCAATTACTAAGAGCAGTGCAATTCCACTCTTTCTTAAAATCAACGGTCATAAGCACATAATCACCTTGATATAGTATAATATACGTGCAACACTAGAAAGAAAAACAACCAAGCTCCTCTTATTCTTGTTAGATTGGATTCCTTGATATGGTATTTGGCCCATGTAAATAGAACAAATCCGAATCCATTACGCAATATACAATCCATAGAGAAAACAAAGGTGTCCCTTTCTGGTCCCTTTTTAGTATGCTGGTGTTCTATTTTCTTTTTCATTGCACCTAAGGATATGAACAATTTGGAATAAACTGGGGTAAGTGGTCCTAATTCTCCTCCAACAACTTTCTCCTCAATTTTCACTAGTCTCACCAACAAGGCTAAAAAATGAAATTGATAATAACTTTATCATACTTTATATAATGCAATGATTTTTCATTTTTCAAAGTACTGATAAACATAGATTTATATGTCCTATTGTTTTGTGTACGCTGACTTGTACTATAAAATATTTGAACTATATCAGTTAAACTTATATTTGAGCAACTCAACATTAACAAAAATCACATAAGTGTTTCATATAACGAGCCAAATAAGATGTACAGCTACAAGGGTCGTTTGTTTTTGTTAGGCTAAGGTTGTCATCAAAGAGACCCCACCTCAAATGACTCTTTAGTCCTTTCAGTACAAACTTCATTTCTTCCACACCATTTTCCTCATATCATATAATAGAGGCAGCTAGCAGAGTAGATACATAGATTGATAGAGAGGAGAGAATTTCCCCTTCACTTCATTTCACTGCACTCATCGAAATGAGTCGCGAAGAAGAATCGGTTACAAGGCAAGTATCCTCAGAATGCTGCTGGTTATTGGACGATGCATGCATACTTGACATGGATTACTTTGTTAAGACACTTTCAGGAATCAAACAGAAAGGTGTTCGTGCTGATTTAGTTAGTTCCCTCATAACTCACTATGCATCCAAATGGCTTCCTGAAACTGAAAATGCTCTCACTCTCACTAATGCTACACATTTAGAAGGATCATCGCCCGAAAGTGTGACAACATCATGGATGAAGAAAAGGTTCTTTATAGAAACCTTAGTTGGTGTTCTTCCTCCAGACAAAGATTCAATTCCATGTAATTTCCTTCTTCGCCTTTTACGAACAGCTAACATGGTTGGTATTGAGAACACTTATAGATTAGAGCTTGAAAACCGCATTTCGTGGCAGTTAGATCAAGCTTCTCTGAAAGAGCTAATGATTCCTTCTTTTAGTCACACTTGTGGAACTCTCTATGATGTTGAGCTTGTTATTCGGTTGGTTAAGAGATTTGTGAGTCTTGACCATGAAGGTGTTAAAACTAGTGTTGCTTTGGTTAAGGTGGCTAAGTTGGTTGATTGTTACTTAGCTGAGGCTGCTTTGGATGCTAATTTGAACTTGTCTCAGTTTGTTTCACTTGCTTCTGCTCTTCCTAGTCATGCAAGAGCCACAGATGATGGCTTGTATAGAGCCGTTGACACTTACCTTAAAGTATGTGTTTCTTCTCATCATTTTAGTTTTAAATTCATAATTTGCCTCATTAGTAGAGTTAATTTTTCCCTTGTTAATTGTTTGTTGCTCCTGTTCATATTCTATAGTATTTATTAAATACTACTCCCTCTAGTCATAAGAAAAATTTACAATTTTAGGTTCATATTGAATAACTGATGTATCTGGTTTCTAGACCAAATAAATACATCAGCTAGTTATTCAATAAACCTAAAACTTTAAAAATAGGAGCAAAGGGAGTATGAAAGAAAGAACCAGCAAGAGGTTCTCCAATATGAACAGGAGTATGAAATTGAAGGTGGAGTAGAGAGAATGAGGTGAAATGACATAAATGTCTTTTGTGTGGTAGTGATAATTGGATCATATATAAGCTAGCTGTAAACAACATACTGATGCATTTGGCTTTTCTTTTTTATCTACATACTGATGCATGCAAAATGTGATGCGACTGTTTTGCAGAACATGGAACATAATTAATGATTAGTTGAGTTTATAGGAAAAACTCTATCTAACATAGATGTTAAAACTTGACATTTCCTTCTTATAGCTAAGTATATTTATCATTTGACGCCAAAGTAGAGGAGTTTCCTTCTAAATTCAAGTAACCTACCATTTATGTATAAGTAGGCCATCTTAGTAATTAGTCTTCCCACATGTTACTTTAGTGTGTAGTTGGTTTCACAGTAGAAAAGCATCACAACGTGGCTTTAGTGAAATAACTGATGTTTGGTTACTATTGAGCAAAATTGATTTTGATTCCAAACCTCGGTTTGACTATAAGAGATAAAAAGTGCAACCAAATACATACGTTATTCAATGAACCTAAAACTGCATTGTAATGTCTCTTATAAAATGGACAAGAGGTAGTAGTTTTTGCCTCGAGTCGAAAAGCTTACATGAAATTTTACATTATACTTTTAAATATTAAAAGTAAACATCCTAACACAACCAAATCATTTCGTGTTTATCACAATCTTGTTCAGTTTATGATTTTATCAAATTCATTTTACTAGTAAGATGCATAAACACATTTTGTTACAGGCACATCCAAGCCTGTCAAAGCAAGAAAAGAAGGGTCTATGTAGGCTAATTGATAGCAGAAAACTCACACCAGAGGCCTCACTTCATGCAGCTCAAAATGAAAGGTTACCTGTGAGAGCTGTCATTCAAGTTCTTTTCTCAGAACAAACAAAACTTAATCGCCACATGGATTGGAGTGGCTCCTTCAGCGGCTTAAGGAGTCCCATTCCAAATGGAAATGACAGATTTGATCCCCCAACACGGTGTCTTTCAAAGCGCGAAATGAGTGTTCAGCAAATAGAGATAAAGAAGCTGAAAGAAGAACTTTACAAGCTGCAAAATCAGTGCAATGCCATGCAAGCACAGATGGAAAAAATGGCTGAGAAGAAGAAAGGGTTCTTCATATGGAAGAAGCTTGGGAAGCCTGCTTTTAGTAAAGAAGTGGAGAATATTGAACAACAAGAAGCTGAGAAGGAGTTTGGATTAGGAAAACAAACACCTATGGATACTAAAACTAGTTTGGGAACAGCCAAGACTTCTCACAAGTGGAGGAAGTCTTTGTCCTAATAGAGAAGCAATCACTGCATGTGAATAGCAAAATATAATCTAAGTTTTCATATAAGTTCGTTTTTTGGAGTTCAGATTTGAGAAATAATGTAAGATATACAGCAGTTATATAAGTTCGTTTTTTGGAGTTAAGGAAATTAGTATACCAGATGCCAGAATTTTCAAATCTTTAGCAGAAAAGTATGCGCTTAACAGGAAATTAGAAGAAACAGAAACCAAGTGCAGCATAAACAACAAGCTGTTATAACTTATTTGGCAATCAATTAAAAAATCTTATACACAAATCAAACAATAGAATGCCTATATATGGCTATATTGTGCACACTTGCTTATTCAGCTAGCATCACTCAAATTGTAAATATGAAAAATACAAATCCATTATGCATTCAGTAGAGCCTCCAATATATACTCATAGTTTCACTGCTTTCTTGATAGTCTTGAAAAACAAAGATGGAGATGATGGGATTCTTCTCAAGACCCTTGCACTCTCTGACCTAAATAGTCTTTTTTCCTTTTTATGTTGTTCTTTTCTTTTCTCTAACCCTTCAAAACTAGTAGTACCATTTGCTTCACCTATACAAGCTTCTGTAGAGTAACTTTCTATACCATCTTGGGGTTGCAACTGCTTCTGCGTATAATCAGAATCTGAAACTTTTGAGTCTTTCAACTCCTTTAGTGGAAACTTCAGATTCAATTGTTGAATTATATCTTCATTATCAGTCCCACCAGAAGCATTTTCTTTTGTTTCTTGTGCATCTGTTCCTTCTCCTTGATCATTATCTAAAAGCATTTGAAGCCACTTGTCAACATTCCCTTTCCCGCGGCGCTTCCTAGTTTCTTCATCTTCCTCAGTTTTTGTCTCATGAAGACTTGGGAATGAATATCCACAATCTCTCTTTTCTTCACTGATTTCTAGCTTCTGAAGTCTGTGCTCAATTGAGTATTCTCCTTTTTCCTCAGTTTCTGTTTCCTCCAAGACAACAAGTGATTTAGAATGCTCCTCTAGCCTCTCTTCTGTGACTTCCTCTTCTTCTTCATGCTTTTCATCTTCATTTGCGGATAAGCCAGCTTCAGAAGTTGCCTTTTGTTCCTCTTCCATCAACACTCTCAGCTCCTTATGGAAATGTGTTCTTGGCCTGGTTCCATGCAAATAAAGAACAGGTTTACAGCCTCTCTCTTCTTCAGAAATGGAATCATCTATTCTGAACCTTTTCCTTCCTTGTTCCCATTCAGGTCTAATCTGTTTCTCTATGTCATTTCTATGTTTATACTTTTTGTGAAGCTCTTTCTCAGCAGCATCACAAATTGCCCTTTGTGCTTCAAGTCTAGCCATTAGTGCATTACTTGCAGCCTGGTTTAATCTTGATTGTTCCTTATAAATCACACTCCTACAAGAAAATTAAATCCAATTAAACGAGTCCAAAAATAATAAAGAAAAGTAATCAAATCATTTAAGTTTTGGTTACTAAGGCTTACTGGTGCATGGTGTCTCTAATCATCTTCTCTAGCATTATCCTATAAGAAGATTGAGCCTCAGCTATCCGTCTGCATTTTTCCGCCTTCCTCCTACGTTTTACGAGCGCCGATTCAAGATCTTGAATAAGTAGCTTTTCTTCTTCATTCTTGAGCTTCAATTCATCCATTTCATTATCCAACTTGTGCATTTCTGCCTGCATTTTGGTAGTTTCGTCTCTTTGCTTCAGAGAATCCCTGGCCATGACAATTGCTTGGTAGGGATTTTTAACAAAATCTGGATCTTCATTTTCTTTCAGCATATTGCCTCCTGTTTTTCTTGTAGCCACTGAAAAAGGCATTCAATCAAAGGCTGGTTAGATATGATATATCATGAATCTCTCTATCTTCAAATCAAGCTCGGTACTCCCTCCGGTCCCGTATATAAGAGAAAAATTCAGTTTTAGGTTCATTGTATAACTGATGTATCTAGTCTCAGTTATTCAATGAATCTAAAACTGCATTTTTATCTTATATATGAAACCAGAGGTAGTATGACCATTGATAAATCATGCACTGCCACAAACCTATAGCTGGAGACATAGGCCTTGTCTTCTTATTGTGATCAAGTTGTCTTAAAGCTAATGCATCATAAGGTTCCCTTCGAGATTTGACGATTGCGGCCGGAGCAAGGCCTACTTCTTCTTTCAATCCATAAAAGTGTTGTGGAAAAGAATGAGAATCCACAATTTGTGAATCATGCAGTTCATGGTTTTCTCCTTCGAAGAACAAAAATGAAAAGGCTCTGTGCCTGTGATTTGCAAGCACAAATAATAATATCATGATCCTCCTCATCACTTGGAATTTGATTTAGAATTACATAATTTGTAGATGCAACAAAAACATACCTAAAGTCTGAGTTTGAAGATGCAAAAATGGACAAGAACTGATTGACAGATATACCCAATTGTAAATCCCACCAAGGCACTAAGAATTCTAGTTTATTTTTCTTCCTCTTGCAGACTTGCCTCTGTAATATCCTTAGATTGCTCAAAACAGTCAAGCCTCCCCCTGCATTGTCATTTCAATTCCAATTATAGACTTATAGTAACTTCTCCATTAATTAAAATGATTTTGTACTTGAAATTCTGAGATGCAAATCTCAATTAAACACTCAATTCGGTCACACCTATGAAGTACTAACACAGACACATGACACAACACGCACACAGACACTACTTTTAATTTGAAAAATACAAGTAATTGAAGTGACTATGTTGGTGTTAATATCCGATACGTGTTGAACACCGGACACGTCTTCAACCGGAAGTGTCAGTGCTACTGAGAGTATGACGGACTCTCTTCTATTTAGTCCATAAAACTATAAAAATCTATCGAATATTTCTTAAAGTATATCGATATATTAATTAATTTAGTCCCTAAACAGCAAATTTTAGGGACTAAATTTTTATACTATTGCAATAGCTTATTAATATTTCTTACTTCAGGAATGGTTTTAAGAAATAAATTAATTGAAATTGGACAGGCTTAAAGTGAGTTCTATAAATGACATAGTTAGAAGAGAAAAAAGAAAGTAGGAGAAAGGAAATGATTACTTACTTGAAGAAGGAAACCAATGATCAATGTCCCAAGCAAGAGGAGAAGCTGAATCAGCATGATAATACAATACATTACCATATCCATCTACTCGAATCAACGCAGGGTCAAAACCAGCATTCCTAACAAATTCATTTCAACCAAAAATATATAAAAAAAATTAACAATTGAAAATTTCAAAATCTGTAATTTTTATAACCTAAGCTCAACTGAAATGCATTGCAATTGCATACCCTAGATGGCTGAGCTGCTTCCACAAAATACTGACAAAGATTTTAGCTTTAGTAGCTGACTTAGCTTTCGGATCGATAATCGGAAACATCTCATCCAATTCACTTGCTCGTTCAACCTCGTGTTGATGTAAAGCGTAAGGGATGAAAGTGAATGGAGGGCCATGGCTATAGGGACCGAAACCTCTGTCTCGGCAGAGTTTTGCGTAGGCTTTTGGATAACCTAGGTTGTCGTTGACAGATATTTCCTCTTGACTGAAACTATAGTCTTCCGCCATTGTTGTTGAGTTTCAAGTGGTTATTGTTTTTTGCAGTAGTAAATGGAGAGCGTGTTGTGTTCTGTTCTGTTTTGTTGATGAAGCCAGAGAATGATGCCCAACGGTCGAATTGTTTGAAACAGAAAAATGTTAATTAATTCGAAATAGGATGTTTTACTCTTTTCTCTTCTCTTGTTGGGGTAACGGTTACATGGGAGGGAGGGACCAGGAAGCGAGTATGACTTACGTTATTAAACATTTGTTTAGTAACTTTTATTAAGGACTATAGATATAGATGCAACTTTCAAAATAATTAAAAAAAACAAAATAAAATTAGGGAAAATCTAAATTAATGAAACCCAAAAATCGTGGTACTGTTCCCTAAATTATAGAACCGTTTTATTTGGAACTGTTCCCTTATTTTTCTCTAACAACATCTCTCTCTTTCGTATTTTTCAATCTCTTTCTCTTCTTCAACGTTTCTTTCTTAAAATCAGCAGTTGCCATCTCCGTCGATTACGCCACCACAAACCATCGTCACCGTCGCACATACAGGTCGCTGTCGTCTCACAAAGCGTCTGTTACCGTCGCCGAAACTGCTCGCCATCACTGAATAGAGGTCGTTGTCGTCACCGCCGCGGATCGCTACAGTGTAGTATATAAGCTGTACATTTCACATTCTCACCTTAGTTTTACGTTTTTCGAAATTATATGTAACGGAACCTAACCAAAGTACAGTATTTCTCTGGTTATTATTGCACTAACTAAACTTTTCAATAGTTTGGTTAGTACAATAATAACCAAAGTACAGTATTTCTCTGGTTAATATTGCACTAACCGCTACATAAGTGCGGAACATTGGTTAGTCATGGCTAGCCACAAAGTAACATAACTTCGGCTAGTCGGCTACTAGTCACAGAATCTAACAATTTTGGATAGTTGGTTCTAACCACCTAATACAGAAACCTTCGTTATTCTTACAAAATATTAAATTGGTCGTTATACATGTTAATATAAAATGTGGCATCAAAATATAACATTAACCACATAATTACAGTATATTGGTTAGTACCATCTAACCACATAATTACAGAACTTTGGTAATTCATAAATACTAACCACATAATTACAATATATTGGTTAATACTGTCTAACCACATAATTACTGAACTTTGGTTAGTACCATCTAACCACATAAAAACATAACCTCGGTTATAGAGCTCTAACCACATAAAAACAAGAATTACAAGGGTGTAATTAGGAAAAGACTTACGAGCAAGTAACCGTGAAAAAGTGATTTTAGACCCATGTTCGTCAACTGCATAATCAGCCATCAATGGCGTGTTTCAACGGTGCCCGTTTTTGCATCAATGGTATGCGTCGCGGCCTATTTCCTTGCGTGAGTGCGTTTTTGCGACTTCCTTTGCATAAGGCAATGACGTGCGAAGAAGAAGAGTGTGGAATAGAGAAGAAGAAGGTGGGAAAAAAAAAGAAGAACGTTGAAAAAAAGATAGGAAGAATGTGAAAAAAAAAAAGAAACGTGAGAGAGAGAAACGAGGAAATTCTGATTTAGTTTTGTAATCATCCCTAAAAAATAGGGGCTGATTTAATGGTTAATTTATTTTAATTATTTAATTTAATTAAAACAAAAAATGCCTGTGACAACAATGCCCTTATTCCTTTCTATCCATTAGATTAAATTTGCTTAAAAAAAGGAGAATCCAATGGCTATTATTTATTTAGTAAGAGTTACTAAGGAAAAAGCTTAGTAACATAAGCCAAAGCCGTTGCTGGGAGTATAACTATAGAGAATTTAAAAGTAAGTGATTTATTGGATACATCTACTGGTATGTGGAATTCTTCTGTCATTTATCATATTTTTAACACTCAAGAGGCGTCTTTAAACAAATCTATGCCTCGGTTTCAGGCTACTGAGGAAGACAGGTTATGTTGGTGGAGAAGCAAAACTGGTTGTTACTCGATGCGTTCAGGGTATTATGCTCTTTTGGAGGACTTTATTGATAGTCTCATCTTCGTGTAGCAGGTCCATAGATGTTAATATGGAAGTGTCGTATTCTACCTAAAGTCAATCTATTACTTTGGTGGTTGGCGTGTGGGTGCCTGCCAACCCGCGTTAATTTCCAACGGAGACACGTTAATTGTGATGCACGCTGTCCTTTGTGCGAAAGCGAACCTGAAACCGAACGACACCTTTTCCTGGATTGTCCGCACACTGCTGCAGTGTGGGCAGCTGTTGGGTTGGCGCTGGACAAACTCCGCGCTGGCAGAAACCGGACGATGGTACCCTCAAGTGCAACGTCGACACAGCGCTTTCACTAATGAGAACAAGTTTGGTATTGGAATGTGCATTCGTATGTCTACGGGTAGCTTTTACAAGAGTAAGACTATGTGGTTTCTGGGGATTCCAACACCACAAGAAGCGGAGACAATCGGGCTTTGGCAAACCTTACTCTGGTTAGAGGCATTGGGGATGACTTCTGTTTTCATAGAACTGGATTGTCTTCCGGTTGTAAATGGCTTGATGGCAGACTCATTGCCGAATACCGAGTTTGGTGTGCTAATTTCTAATTGTAAGACTTTCTTAATTAATTTTCCAAGCTTTCAGGTTAGCTTTGTTAGGAGACAAGCAAATCTTGTCGCTCATACTCTAGCACGGGCATCAAGATTATATGCTAGCTCTAATGTTTTTGATTTCATTCCATCTTGTATTGAGACAATTTTATATAATGAAATGATCTAAGTTTGTTGCTGTCAAAAAAAAATAGTGCTATTAAAGATTCAAAAAATGCGCTATTAAAAGTTATGGGAACTAAAAACATATATTTTTTACTATGCGAAAAAATCCTAAAGGAGACTTATTTTTTCTGGTATAAAATCTCATCCAATTGGTCTCGGGTAAATGAGACTTTTTTATAACATAAGGGTTGTTTGCTTAAAAAAAACATACTAAAACAACTTTAATTGAATAAATTGATATTGGGCCTGTTTGGATCGGCTTATTTGGGTCTATCTAGTGGCATAAGCACTTATGAAACTGTTTGGGAGAGCTTATAGAAACAACTTATGACATGTTCATAAGCTGTTTTCAGTTAATTTCCATAAATTTCAAAAGATAGCTTATGAAAACAGCTTACGGCTTATAGAAAAATAGTGAACATTATTTCATCATTTATTTTATAATCAGCTTATGCATAAGCACTTATATGATAAGCGCTTATGTCATAAGCGCTTAATTAAGGTGTTGATCCAAACAAGCCCATTTTCATTTCCCTTCCCCTAATTTGGATATTTGGATTAGGATTGAGCTAAGCTTTTTGCACTCGGTCACCGAAAGAAAAAAAAAAGGAAAAAGAAAACAAAAATTCATATATTACCAAAGGGACCTTGGAATCCATCGGAGTAAGGGAATGATAGGTTGCACTTGCAGTTGCAGGTATCTTCTCAGGTTCGTCCACCAAACTATTTCCTCCTAATTTTCATTTCTCAAATTCATATATATTATTATTATTATTATTATTCGCTTAAATTTCTAATCATTTTCCATTCTATCTATGAGTCTATATATTTATGCTTTGTATCTTCAAATTATCAACTATTTGTGTGGTGTTGTTCTTTTGCTTTGCAGAGTCGACCGAGTTCTCAGATTTTCCCACACATTTGTCGCATCAAGACCTACACAGCATTACTACCAGGTTCCCATTTTCTATTACTTCCATTCATTTTTTATTTTCACTTTTTAATCCCTTTTGAATTTTGAAATCACTGTTTTTCATTTATTCCTTTGTTTTATCTAGTGCTACTAGTGAAATTATGGTACCATTACTAGTTGACAAGTGTGATAATATAACTATTGATGGGGATTAGGTGCCCACGAGCAAATTTTGATACACTGAATTGAGATGGTGTCTCATTGAATGTAACTGTATGAAAATTTCTATTGATTGTTTAAGAGTTTTGAACCCATTTCCCTGCTTTAAAGCTTTTTCATTTTCGCAACAGGGACACAGAACTTTTTATGGTTTGACCTGTGATATTATAATGGGTGACAGGAAAAAGAGAGTTTGCATTGGAGACCAGAGAAAGAAACAGAAAATGATGAATTTTATTTGGAGACCTGTTGCCACTAATGCTGGTTCTTGTGAAGGTTTGTCTTTTTAGACTTAGTCACTGAACGTATTGGCAATCAACTTCTGGCAGTACTGATAAGAACTTCGCATCAAATTTATGATATATATGAATTCTCTTGCGTGACATGACCTTAAGTGGTATTTCTTTGAATGTAATAAAGCAGAGAATTACTAGTTATATTATCTGATTTCTATTTGTGGTATAGCTCTTCCATGTTCTTAGATCAGATAGAATTTTGGTATGTGATGTATTGTTGGCTATGTAAAGTTAATATTGACAAGCAGATAATGCCATGAAGTACAATGTCTTCAGAAAGCGTGATATTTTTTAACTCCATTGAGGGAGAGAGAAGGTGGGAGGATTATCTGTTTTTAATGTTGTGTTTTGCAGAAAGCTTGAAAACGGATATAACAATTGAGTCAGAATATGGGCGTGAAGTTCAAGAAGTGGGTTGTAGCACCTCTAGCACTATTTCAAATGAGAATTTCAAGAAGGTAGCTGTTGAAGCTATAGATGAAATTTAAGGGACCATTTTGGCACCAAAAAAGGACCATATTGGGATAACTTTTACTAAGTAAGGGTATCGAAACAAAAAATAAAAGAGGGACCAAATTGAAACCTAAACTAAAGATAAGATACCAAAAGTATAATTTAGCCTTTTTTATGTTAAGAATCGGGATTGTTGGCTGTTTAACCTACATTGAAGGTTGCATAGCACTAGATCTGTTTTGTTTGTCATCAGAACTTCAGAAGACAGGGTTTCATAGAAATTAGGTGGGGGAACTTCATAAGAACTCCTGCATGAAACACTATGCTGCTGATTTGTTTTCTCATTTTTTCCGGCTCTGACCATAGCTTTTGTTTAATGTTGTCTGATATTTTTCTTCCCCTTTCTTTTCTTCATAGTTTACAGTGGAAACAATTGATATCCCTTGTTACTTTTTTAGAAAGCTTTGAATGTGCCGTCTCTTTTAAAAAACTTATACTTGTATTTGGTTCTCTTTCTGATTATGCATTGAACAGGCAACAACTTCTACCTTTTCATTTTGTGTTTTTTGTGCAGGTTGGTGCTTCTCTATTTCGTTTTATTAAAGGAAAAGGGTAAAAATAATTTTTAATTTGTTTGGAATCAATAAAGACATTGCTTAGGCAACTGGAATTGGATATAATTTAGATGATACGGAGGCTGAGAATGTCCTGGGGAAAGTGATAGATAATTGTGAATAGTAATGCATATTGATAATTGTAGATAGGCATAGGCTGAAAAGGAAAAAATAGTGTTACAGTCATGCATATTAGAATTGTAAATGGTTTAGACTTTTAGACTTGAGATTCACATTGTCAACATCAAATGGGATCACCAATAAAAAATTTTGTTCCTATTGTTTTTTATTTTCCAAGAGAGAGGGTTGGAGATAGTTCTTATGATATAATAAGACTAGTCCCAAGGCCCGTGTAATAAGTTATGAATATATGAGTATGATGTAAACATATAAAAGTAAATAGCCTTAATACAAAACTAAGATAAAAATATAAGACAACACAAATATAAAATGAAATGCGTGGGTAAATGTTGCTGAAGTCCCAGTGGGAGAAAATATTGTAACATGGTACTTGAATATAAAAGAAAGATAAAAATATACTCACCAATTTAAGTATGCTCTAATACCCGTTAGTGCGAATAACCAAAATAAAAAAGATAACACAAATAGAAACTGAAACACGTATATATCATGCATGGTTGGATGAAAACCAACCAATAAAATAGAAGCATTTATACAAAGTTGGAGAAAAGGATGAGGTTCTATTGTAAATATGACTGAAGTTCCTATAGGTTAACTCATAATTTGAATGCAAATAAGACAACCAATTAGAAAGTGAAACACATGGGTATCATGTAAGGTTGAATAAAGCCCACTAACAAAATAGACCTACTTATGCAAAGTTAAAAGAAAATGATGAGGTTCTGTTGTAAATATGGATGAAGTTTCCGCGGAAGTAAATGCTGCAAGTTCCCGCGAGAGTAAATGTTGCAACACAGTTCTTTAATATAAAAATGAAGATAAAATTATAAACACCAATTTAAATATAGTTTTAATACTTATTGGTGTGAAATGATCAAATAAAAAAGACAACACAAATAGAAAGTGAAGTAAGTGGTATCACGTACGGTTGGATGAAAACTACCGATAAAATAGAAACACCCATACAAAGTTGAATGAATATGACGTGGGATTCTATTGTAATCACTGCTGAAGTTTCCGTGAATAAAAATTATCTATAACTATAAATCAAATAAGAAGATTATAAAATTAAAAAGGAACATTAACAAAGAGAATAAGTATAAAAAATTTGATTTTGTAAATACTATTTAAATCAAATACTAAAAAGAAAGACTAAAATAAAAATATAAATACTAATTTAAATATGTTTGCAATACCCACTGATACGAAATGACCAAAATAAGTGTCATAAAAAAAGGGGTCTGTTGGAGTACTCATTAAAGAAAGAAAGGGGTTTGGGGCGAGTAATAATAAAATATAAATATAAGTGGAAATGTAAATAACACTAAATATAAGAGAATGAAAAATAATAATAGGGTCTCAGTTACTTAAATTTATGTTTGTAACATAACTTTTTTTTCTGAAAAATAAAAATAATAATAGTAGTACATTAAATACTTTTTTATTGGGTACAACAATTATTAAAACATGAAGAAAAACTAAAGAAATTCATTAAAAATTTTCCACACTATTGCAAGAATCAAACTTCACACTGGCCAACACCGTGTTTGCTCACCGCGAGAACCGAATCCCAGTAGATTAAACTACTGAACCAACAGTCTTAGTTATTTAAATCAGCATCGCTAAATAGTACGGGTAAAAAACATATTAAGTGTTTTTTTAAAAAGGCCAGCATCACACGACACAGAGGTTATAAAAAAGTTTCAAATGGTTTTTTGAGGTTTCGTATTCATACCGAACATAATTTTCCTATTTAAATTTGTTGATACTAAGAAAAAAAACAAAGGTCAAGTATTTTTTTCAGACTTAGTAAATAATAATAGTATAATATTTTTTGGGTGCTTTTAGGGTGAGGGAAAAAATCAAATCATTCACCGGTGAACCACTAAAATTGATCGTAGGATATTGTAAAAAACGTTCTGAGTAGTTAAGATTGAATCAGCTGATATTAAATCTCAACCGTTGATGAATTTTAATATTATTTTCGATGGTCATATTTAATGGTTCACTCGTCAGGGATTTGATTTGTTCCCACACCCTAGACCCATAATTTTTTTAGAAGACTTTTTAAATAGCTTAGAAGAATTTTAAAAAATTTGCTAAAAAGTTAATTTTATGCGGCACATTCATAAACTTTAGTGCTAGTATTAACTTTATTTAGAAGCATTTGCATTAAATTTTCAAAAGAAAAATATTAGTGCAATCACGTTTTGAACTACCGATGTGAAGTCAATGTATTTTTCATAGTTGAGATCGATTGTGTTGCACCTTGAGGACTTGTTTATTTCTGGAGTTGTGGAGTTGGAATTGTTGCTGAATTTGGGTAGATTCCCCTTTCGATCGGTTCATTCTCTCAACCCTAATTTGGGTGCTGCTGTTTCCTCTTTTGTGCTTTTGTTAGTTTCTCGTAAGTAGTACGGTCTTGTCCAATTTGGGCTGTTGTTTTTGTCAGCCTCTCTCAGTTGAGTATTGTATGGTTCCTTTTGTGAAGTGAGTTGAGCCCATGTGATGTGTGGAGCCTCTCACTAGATCTTTGGGCCGTGGGCCTTCCCTGTGGATTGTTTGGTTGGGGCCTTGCCCATTTAATGGTAATCAAACTTTTCTTGACAATTTATTCTCCAACTTTCATCTTCTGTATGTTCTTCTTTTATCTCCCAGAAATTTCCATCTTCCAAGTTTTTCATACTCCCAAACGAAATCGACCGAATCCACCCACCACCCGATCTCCCCACATCCGTTTAAACCGTATATGCAACTGGTCGGAAGTGAGTGACCTTTTAGACCTCACAGTTTCACTTGGATTGGAGATTTACAACCCGGAACCGAACAAACCGACCGTTTGTCCACCCCTAGTTCCTGCTCATCTTCTCCGTGCGTGCGATCTGTTGCAACCCACTGTTCACACTTGGTTCTTGTTCGTGGTCTCTTCCCACCGTTCGTGATTCTGGTCACGTCCCTTGCTAGCGCCTTTGTTCGCGATCTCTGCTCCGAATTCTTGGCTGAGTTTCCTTTTCTCTTGTTCGCTGTTCACAGCTGATTCGCGACTTGCTGATTCTGAGCCGTTCTCACGAAGCCTCCACCTTATTCCCCTTTGAAGTCGTGGCTTGCTGATTGGTGTTGATGAGTGGCTTCGTGTTCCTTCTGTACAGGATGTGTTCTGATTGCAGTGGATAAGACCAACACTTCCAGCTTTGGCCCAAGTAAGCGATATTGGGTCGAGTTGTTTCTCTTATACACCCCTTCGTGTGTTGTACGCAAATTCGAAAAAGAAACTCAAAGAGGCAACCTGTTGGTACGTGTTTTGCTGCTGTTTCTCGTGTGGCTTGCTTGGCTTTGTGTTATTCATTGCTTGGCTTTGTGTTATTCGTTGGTGTCTTTTTTGACCAGTGACTTTTTGTTATTTGTTTGTCCCTATTGGCTACTTTTGACATTATTTTTAATGGCCGCTGAAAGAGAAAAGGATAATTTTTGTGTTCGCTTTACCGGCAAGAATTATGCTGTTTGGGAATTTCAATTCAAGATGTATGTCAAAGGAAAAAGATTATGGAATCACCTTGATGGGATTTCTAAGGCGCCGGAAGATAAAACTGCCTTAGACGCATGGGAGGTCAAAGATGCTCAGATTATTTCCTGGATCCTCAGTACTATTGATCCTCAAATGATCAATAATTTGCGATCATTTTCAACTGCTCAAGAAATGTGGAATTATTTGAAGCGTATTTACAACCAGGACAATACGGCCAAGCGTTTTCAATTGGAGTTAGAAATCGCCAATTACAAACAAGGTAATTTGTCAATTCAAGAATATTATTCTGGTTTTTTGAATTTATGGACAGAACACTCTGCTATTATCCATGCTGCTGTTCCCAAGTCGTCACTTTCAGTCGTCCAAGATGTTTATGATACTAGTAAACGGGATCAATTCCTCATGAAACTTCGTCCAGAATTTGAGGCTGTTCGAGGTGCTCTGCTGAATAGGAACCCTGTTCCTTCCTTGGATATATGTGTTGGTGAACTGCTCAGGGAAGAACAACGTCTCCATACTCAAGAAACCATGGCTCATGGTCCCGTCCTTTCTAAACCTGTGACAATTGCATATGCTGTGCAAAATAGAGGCCGTGATATGCGACAGACTCAATGCTTCTCTTGTAAACAATTTGGACATGTTTCTCGTAGTTGTCCTATGAAATTTTGCAATTACTGCAAGCAGCAGGGTCATATCATCTCTGCATGTCCTACGCGTCCTCCACGACTGACTAAGCGTCCGGTGCAGGCATTCCATGCCACTACTAACTCTGTAGCTGGTCCTTCCACCACTGGTGTATCTACTGCTGGTTCTTCCACCACTGGTGCCTCTGATGGTGGTGCTCTACAGCTTGAATTAATTCAACAAGCGGTACTATCTCCTCTTTCTGCCTTGGGCATTACTGGTATGTCTTCTTTCATCTCATGGTTACTTGAATCTGGTGCATCGAATCACATGACGGGTTCCTCTAAACTCTTGCACAATTTATGTTCTTATATTGGTAATCAGAAAATTCAAATTGCTGATGGTAGTACCCTTCCTATAACTAATGTCGGGTTAAGTTAATATTCCCTTCTTCAAAAGAAGAGGATTTTATTAGTAAGATTTTGGCTTCACCTAATCCACTGTCTATCTAATATTTGTCTGCTTTGAAAAGTTGATTTCTGTTATGGTTCTTTTCAACTTTGATTAATTTTATACATTGAGCTATTTAATTAAGTGATAGCTAATTTGACATGAATACAATTCTCATCGTCGAAAGACCAAAACATGATTGCGGACTAGAAGCATGAGTCTTATACTGGCTCCTGAGTGAGATGCAGAACTTCCATTTGAAGGAGAGTCTTATAGGGTTTTAGATAAAGGAGGGAAAAGAAAGAATAAAGACTTTGAATTGTGTTTGATAGTTTGATATGATTTAAAGGCCAAGTACCGTTCCTTATTTATACTAATACTTGACTCGTAATTCTAATCAAACAGTTAAATTAATGATGATAAAAATTAGAAATACGGAAACAAATTCTAAGAGATAACCTAAGATATTTTAAAGTAAGATCAAGATATTGTATCATGCTTTTCATACAATCTAACAGGTATAATTGGCTTTTGCAGCCATTGAAGGCGTTTCAATAGATAGCGTGACTTTAGCTTCAGATAAGATTCGGGCTATAATTGATGAGGTGAGTTGCCTGTCCATGCAATCTCTCAATCTCAAGAAACTTATGGCTATATTTACCTTCGTATTTCATTTTGTTTTTGAAATGTATTATGTTGGTTGGTGGTGTTGACTGCTGGTGGCTTACTTTGTAGTCACAAACTAAGGTTCACATATTTTCTTGTGTTTGGTAACAGACAGTTAGGAGTAGAAATCTTGATTATTCACACTTCATATCCCTTCCATTGGCCATCCATCCTGAGTTGGTTACTAAGCTAATCAATTTTCAACACACTATTTTGGGAAATGATGATTCATGCAAAGATGATAATCTTGGCACCGACTCTAATGAGGATGAGGATACTACTGATAACAAAGAAGTGGATCAACTGTCAAAGAAAAATGCTGATGTTGCAGTTGAACTTCAAGTTGATGATGACAGTAAATCAGTTAAAGTTAATCTTACTAGCATACCACTAGTGAGTTATGCACCTAAAGCATCCAAGTCTTCTGCTTCATCTGGTATGAGAACAATCTGTTTTGCTATGCCTGTAGATGCTTATTGTTGCTTAATAAATTTGAACCAAAAGATTGTGAAATTGTCTCCATGTGTAATAAACTCAGCAGCATAAATATTCTGAGTTTTGATGTGTGTTTTGTTACATTTTCTGTTCTCTATAACTTTTCACTTTGTGGGGCCTGAACTAAGAATTTTAGTTAATCATTGATAAAATCCGATTCTGCACGCGACTCGAGTCGTTGAGGCTCTGTAGACTTGTAAAATCATTAAAAATCGTGATTTTGATTACCTTGCTGTCATCTTCATAGCTTAAGAGCTATGGAACACTTATACTCTAAATTGCTAAAGTATCGGTGTTGTACCTGTGTCTAATTTTGTTGATCTTTAAAAGAAAATATTGATTTAAAGCTTTTTGCACCTCCTTGTTCTTCATCATGTTATGAGTGGAGTTGGAGTACATACTCCTTCATTCATTCTTTAAGAATGTAAAGAGAAGATAGACATGATTGGGGATATTAGTTTTGAGATCCTTGTTATTTCACCTGTATCAGTCAACATTTCAAATGCCCAATCCTGTGAGGGTGTGTGTTGAAGTCCCAGGTTGACTAGAGATGTGCCCTAAGTAGTCCTTATAAGATATCCCTGTATTTGTGTTGTGTCACACCTGTGTCGTATCGTATCCGATATTTGGACTGCATAGCTTATTACTTCTTACCTTAGAGACTCAGCAAGGATTAAATGTTTATACTTTACTTGCAGATAACTGCTAGTTATGCTCTGATCTTGTTCCTTCTTCTATGTCATGTCTTCTTTAATACGAAATATCACTGATTTAGTTTTCAATTTTACAGACTTGGGGATTGACAAATCTATATTCATCAAGCCTAAAACATTTCACCTTACAGTACTCATGCTCAAGCTGTGGAACAAAGACCGTGTTAAGACAGCCACTGAGGTCTTGCAGGTAAGTTGTATCAAATTCAACACAATGATATAGTATGTAAATTAAATTATTTCTTTGTAACTATGTTTGTATCTGTATAGAGGATTTCCTCTAAAGTTATGGAAGCATTGGATAATCAACCCATCTCAATAAGATTAAAGGGACTGGTAAGAGTCTATTTTGAACTCCATCCTATCGATACGACACTCATGAATTCCAACATGCTGGTTATTTATTGACAATATATAAAATGACATTCTAAGACTGGACACGACTCTCATATCTCCGTGTATGTTGGATAGAAACTTGCTTTCTTATACCATCAAATTTGACTTTATGCAATTTCATTTGATATCTCTAATAAGGGAAACATATCTTTTACCTTGCAGGAATGCATGAAAGGTTCTCCCGCAAAAGCCCGTGTTTTGTATGTCCCTGTGGAAGAAATTGGCAGTGAGGGTTGTCTTTTACGTGCCTGTCGTATCCATATATGACTAGTTTCTTGCGGTTTTCATTTTATATTAGGAAATTGTTTTTTATTATAAATCACAAATAATTGTGGATCTGTGATCGTATCTGGTTTTACTTTTACATTGTGCTATAAAAATTGTTTTTCTGAGCTTGTTTAGAAGTCATAATTGATGCATATATTGAAGCTGGGCTTGTCTTAGAGAATGATGCTAAACAGAGATTGAAGGTAAGTTAACTTTAGCGGTTTCATTGTCTTCTATGTATTTTGGAAAGTAATGATAGAAAAGTTTTGCAACCCACACTCTGTAGGATTACTTTGGTTCAAGGCCATTTTCACCGTACTAGTCATGCTATTTATTAGATGTCAGTTTTCTATAATTTCTTTATGTTCTCACAGAATATCTGAGGTTTATGTTAATGTAGTGTCAGCCCGTGTTTTAACATGAAAGATGCATAGCAACTGTATATTTATGGACAAACTCCCTGTTGTCAGTGTTATTTATGGATTTCCTAGCAGAATGATAATTTCCTCTTTCCCACTTAAAATTATACTTGAGAACACCTATTGACTACATCAATGGGGAAAAAAAGGAAAGAAAGATATATATCATCTTCTTTGACACCCTGATGGGCAATCTTACGACCAGAATAATGTCATACTCTCCCTCTGCTGTATAATTTGTGTGTAGTTTTGATAGTTTCAGTGATCATCAATTTTTTTCTCGTGTTGCAGCTGCACGCCACAGTGATGAATTCAAGGCATAGGGAAAGGTGATACCACGCTTGCTTGTTGTAACTGTGTTGGATTGTTTTTCAGTTTGAATAGCTGATAAAGCTGCTGGTGTTCAGGTCAAAGTGGAAAAGAAACGTAAACTCTTTTGATGCACGGAGTATATTCAAGCAGTATGGATCAGAAGACTGGGGGCAGTATCTTATCCGTGAAGCTCACCTTTCACAGATATTTTCATTTGGTGAAAATGGATACTATCATTGCTGTGCTTCAATACCTTTCCCTGAAAATATGTAGGTAGAGTGCTTGATGTCATATTGATTATTGCCTGACTTACTCCTATATGGAATAAGGATATAGGGGTGTTGCTTCTCAAGTCTGTTGAACTTATCATGCAGCCAATGAAAATGCTTTAGGACCAACTTGAGCATCTTAACCAGAAGAAAAGAAAGGGGAGTAGTGCAGACCTGGGATTTCAATTTTGTGTTTCGATGCTTTTCTTCGCAATTGGCATGGCCTCTTGTAGGGTACTAAAAGTTTTTCGTAGTAAATGATACCTCCTCCTCCTCCGTTTTTCGTTTCACAATACATGTCGGATTTTACGAATAATGTTGCCTCTCTTTAATAGTATTTTGTCAATAATACCCTTAACTATTTAGAGAAAAATAGGTAGAATGAAATAATAGTTAGGGTTATTATAAGAAAAAGACAAATATTTCCAAGTAACCAAATTTATTACTATTTTTGTTTAAATAAGTTTAAAACGATATCGATTGTGAAATAGAGGTAGTATATTCATTCAATGATGTCATATGTTGTAATATGGTGTACCGACACATGGTCGGTTTATCACCGTCAAATTTATATTATTTGAACTCTTTATTCAGTTGAATGAGTTAACATTATACATTATTATTCTCTCTAGTTATACATGTATTTATCAACCAAACATGTAGTAGTAGCATTTCACACTAGCAACAAGTCAGCAATATCGACCTATTAATCTTTGAATATCTCATTGCATTTTTTGCTGTAAAATCATTGATAATATATCCGTTCATAATCAAGATTCTCTAAAAAATCATTTTCAATTGAAATTATGGCAATATTTAATCTATTTAGCGACATTGTAGAACACAAATAAGATTCCAACAATTTCAATTTTGAAAAACTCCTCTCAATAGAGATGGTTAATATTATTCTATAAGCTATGTATGTATTAGGAAAACAACAAAATCTCTTAAGAGAACTCAATATCATAAAACTTGATACAATTTTTTTTATATTACTATTCATCTATTATTATCCCTCATTGAAATTTGAAAGAGAAAAGTAAGTTTTTTTAAAAGTTAATATACTATCATTGCATCATTGAAATTTAAATAAAGTCTCATTTTGTTTTTTTTGATAAATACATGTCAGGTTATCACTGGTTTTTAGTTTGTCATTCTAAATAGGGTTTTCCAAGTGTGAGTAAAATTTAAGTTGTGACTTTCAGATAATTATTTTAATATAATTATAATCTTTTTATTATTTATGTATATGTGGGTCCATTTGCTAAGTTTGATAGTTTTTTCTATCCGTCTAAATTTTGTTTTAAAAATGGGTATGTTAATTATATAGTTTTTTAATTTTAATATATATGTATATACACCATATAAAAGTTGGTGCCCCAAAATTTTGGACCCCTATGCAGTGGCTCCTCCGGCACACTCTTAGACATCCCACTGACCACTTCTATCTATCTCTTCTTCTCTATAATTTTCATTTGTCCTAACTTAATTTGATTTGCGTCTCATATAATTCATCAATCAAAAAGAGAGTAGTAAATAATTGTAAAAAAAAAAAGAGTAACATGATTGAGTCTTCTGTAAGTGAAATCAAATTAATAAAATTTTAGAAACGTGTTTTGGATGAGACAATTTTTGAATGTACCATTATTTAAAATTTTGAGAGGAATAAAATACTTTATTTATTTAGATGATAATTAAAATGAATTTTGGAAATAATTTTTTTATCTACTTAAATAAAATGATAAATAAATACCATCACACACAAACACTATTTTACACAAGAAATAGTTGAAATTTAAAAGGAATGTAAGTTTGTGAGACTAAAATGGTAGAAATTGAAATTCCATAGAATTTCAAAATCCCTCACCGGACTCCTCTTTCTCTCGCGCGAGCCATTCTCTCGTGTGCCGCTCTCGTCTCAACCATGGCTGAATCCTACTCTCGCTCTTCTTCCCTCAATCAGTCCAGGTTCGTTTTCGTTTTTTATTTTTTGTAAATTTCAGAGCACCATTTCAGCTGTTTTGGATTCCCCGTGAGCAAAACCATAACATATTCAGTTATCGTTTTCTAGTGTTCAATGCTTGTTATTTGTTCATTTCTGTACTAATGTGTTGAAATCTGTATTGCTGAATTTTGTCCCATTTTAAGCTGGCTGTGTTCCCTACCTATAGATATCAAGCAAATAGAACTCAAATCAAATCATAATTATACTTTCTACTAAGAACTATTCTAATTTTGTCAAGTTGCTTCAGAAAATAACTAGGAAAAGATTCCGGAAGTTAAAATCGTCAATATCTGATGAATCAGTTTTATGTTCCAGACAGAGTAGGAAGCTAAAACTGGTTAAAGGAAGTATTGTTGATAGTATCATATCCAATTGTTGCATCTTCTGCATTCTGCAACACTTAGCTTGTAGTTTTTGTAATTAGTTAATGAGTCAGAATCAAAAGTTCTAAAGCAATGTTTGTGTTGTAACTTATAAAGTTCTAAAGGATGTTTAGATGGTTATAATTGGTTAGTTACTAGTGGCTCCGACCAATGTTACTGAAAAAGAAAGAATTGGTGTTTGTTTAAAGAAATCTGTGCAAACATACAATTGTGAGGTATTCTTTACCCAAATAATGAAGGATAGACAAGAAACAAATAGTTACTCAATTATAAGTTTATAACACAATAAATAGTAATGCATAACAAGAGACGAAGGTAGAACTTGGAAGTGACAAATAAGATGAGATGTGGATAGGGTTTTGAGCACGAGTTCTTGCTCAAAGAGGCTATTTGAAAGGTGGGTGTCTCTGCGCATATCTGATTCAGTCTAGTGTTGTTTTATTCTGCATTTGTTTGTTTTTGACACGGGAATTATTTTATTTATTACCATTTCAACTGATTGTGATTTTTGAGTTTGAGGTTGTTTTTGTGGAACAGTTGATGGGTTATGATGGTGCGTGGAAGCCGTGCTATGGCAAGACTCACTCCCCTTTTCTCTATGCTGACACAATCCCATTCCCGGCGCCCACTTCTCTCTCGGAATTGCTATTTTTATACTCCAAAACGCATAGTAACCGGTGTTACCCCAACTAGTGCCATCAGCACTTTAGCTCTAACAGCAAACTCACCAGACAACGATGGCTCCCCGTCCTCCTCCGCCTCCAAAGTAACAAGTGCTATTAAGCTTTCAACCAAAGCAAGGAGAAAAGCTGCTCAAGAATCCCCTGAGGGAGTGCTAAAACGGAAGCTAAATAATTGTTCAAAGGAAGGTGATGTTGTTCAAGCACTTGATCTCTACGACGATGCTCGAAATATGGGGGTTCCGCTCACTCTTGATCACTACAACAAATTACTCTACCTGTGTTCTGTCCAAACGGGTGATGCCAGTGTGTCCTCTTTGGGTCTTGAAAGGGGTTTTGACATCTTTCAGCAGATGTTGAGTGACCGAATCGAGCCAAATGAAGCCACATTTACTAATGCTGCTAGGCTTGCTGCTGCAAAGGAAGATCCCCAAATGGCTTTTGAGTTGCTAAAGCAAATGAAGAGTGTTGCCATTGCACCTAAGCTGAGATCCTATGGTCCTGCTCTATATGGATTTTGCAAGAAAAGGGATGCTGAGAAAGCTTATCAAGTTGATGCTCACATGATTGAATCGGGTGTTATGGCTGAGGAACCTGAGCTTTCTGCTCTTTTGGAAGTCAGTGTCAATGCAAATAATGCAGACAAGGTGTATGAGATGTTGCATCGCTTGCGTGCTGCGGTGAGACAGGTGTCTGAATCAACTTTGCAGATAATAGAGGATTGGTTTAACTCTGAATACGCCAGAAAAACCGGGAAGAAGAACTGGGATGTTAATGGAGTAAGAGAAGGGATTGTGCGCGGAGGTGGAGGATGGCATGGACAGGGTTGGCTTGGAAGTGGGCAATGGAAGGTGGTCAAGACTCATGTGGACGAGGACGGAATGTGTCTATCTTGCAATGAGAAGCTTGTGAGCATTGATATTGATCCAAAAGAGACCGAAAACTTTGCTGCCTCGTTATGTAAATTGGCTTGCCAAAAAGAAGCCAAGGCAAAGTTTAATCATTTTGAGGTAGAACAGTATTCACTGTTTTGTTTAGAAATTATGCTTTATTGCTTAAAAACTGAATTTGGTGAAGGGCTCTTATCTTGTCTTGTAGTCTGCCTTTGAGTAGTGGCTATATTTTCAAGCCTCTGTCTTCAATTAGGTTATATATAAAAGTATCAGTATAGCCATGGGAACTGATATTGATGTTTAACATTTCCAGAAGTGGCTTGAGAAGCATGGCCCATTTGATGCTGTTGTAGATGGTGCTAATGTAGGACTTGCCAACAGGCAGGAGTTCAGCTTTTCGCAGGTGTGTGTGAAATTGTTGACTTTTTTATCGCATTACAAAAGCAGCTTCTTAATGGTTCTTTCCACTTGATTGTAGCTTAATTATGTTGTTCAAGCATTGCGTCAAATGAGCCCTTCAAAGAGATTGCCACTTATAATTTTGCATGTAAATCGAGTAACTGGTGGTCCTGCTCAGAATCCAAATAACAGGAGACTTGTAGAAAATTGGAAAAAAAGTGGTGCTCTTTATGCTACACCCCAAGGTTCAAATGATGACTGGTAATGAAGTGCTTCCATGATATTTATGTTAGATTGAGTTGTCTAGGATCATTTGTATTTTTCTTCTTATTTTACGTGTCCAACTCTTGTTTACTTGTATGATACATTTCCAACATTGATAGGAACATAGGTTCTTCAGTATGTGTATCTGACAATCTGTGTAGCCCTCCAGTAATTCAGCTGTACTAAAATGTGGATTTGTTTATTGCAGGTACTGGTTATATGCTGCTGTTAGTTGTAAATGCTTACTTTTGACAAATGATGAGATGAGGGACCATTTGTTCCAACTATTGGGTTCTAATTTTTTCCCAAGATGGAAGGAAAAGCATCAGGTATTCTGAATTATCAGAGAAATTAACTCTAACCCTATAAGGATGCATTCATTATAAGCCTATTCTGAATTCTGCTAGTCTTCTTTATCCATGGACTATTGACTACTACCCAAGGCTAGCAAGGATCTCAAAAGTCAAAACCACACTCTAGGGAAAAAGAAATTATTAGTGCCCATTGCACATTGTCCTCAGTTTAATTGTTCACTATGTCTTCTGCACAACCATGTTTGCTTAACTATAATCCTAGGTAATCTTATATGGAATGAGCCCCACTTTAGAATAAGCTTATGAATCCTACAATTAAGATCCTCTAAAAAATCTTATACAGAAATATAATTCATCTTGCTTCTGATTCATTTCCCAAACCATAAGTTTTACTGATATTTCACTATTATGAACCATAAAGTTTGCGAGAGTATGTTATGTATATATGTTAGAATCAGTTCACACGAACTTTAGGATCCAATTGGGAGTTTTGGAGGGGGAGGGGAGAGCTTTGGGTAAAAGGAAAGAGAAAAGGGGAAGGGAAGGAAGGTAAAGGATAGCACCCCACCTTAAATGGGGGGTTTATCTTTTTTTTCTTAATATACCAAAACCCCCTAATAAGGGGGAACTTAAAAATGTATTGCAGGAGGATTGTTGGAGGGTCTAGGAACCTTCTTCAAATCCTTTCTATCTTTTTATAATCCTCTCAAAATTAAAAACATTAGTCATAGCTCGAGCAATCTCTCCCCCTTTTCTACAAAAATGCTCTCAAATAAAGGGGATAGATTTCTCTCTCTTTCTCTCTCCTCCCCCTCCCCTCCTAACTCCCAAACAGAAGGCTTTGTTCCATTTGGGATTTAGGAGGGGAGGAGGGAGAGGGTAAGACAGAGGAATTTCCAACATTATTTGAGAGTGTTTATGAAGGAAGGAAAAGAAAATACTTATGAATAATGTATTTTTAATTTTGAGAATAATACTTTGAAACTTTTTCTAAGCCCTCAAAAATCCTCCCCCAGTACATTTCTCGAGTTCCCCCATATTAGGGGGTTTTAGTATTATGAAGAAAGATAAATCTCCTATTCAAGGTGGGGAGCCATTTCTCCTTCCCCTTCTCTTTCCTCCTTCATTTTGTGAAAGCTCTCCCCTCCCCTTCTAAGCTCCCAAATGGAGCCTTATCCTTTCTTGATGCTTAATCAATGTCATTAAATAGCGAGCATCGCGGCACTGTGTCGGAATGGGGTGGTAGATTTTGTGCCAGCCGCCTTAGACAATTTGTGAAGCACCATCTGCCGTGCCAGTGACATAGGTTGTAATTCTATTCATCTACCATTGACAACAACATTGTGCTGAATTACTAATTTGTTATTTGTCTTTTGCTAATGAATTTGGGTACTTAAGTATTTGAGTCCAATAATGAAAAGATAGATGATGCCTTTTTTGGTTTATAGGTTCGAGTATCAGCCTCATCTCGTGGAGCATCCCTAGTTCTGCCTCCTCGTTATTCAATAGTTATTCAGGTGAGAGGAAAACCCAATTTTGGTTTCTTGTTCAATTGGATATAGAGAAGCATGTTTCCACCAAGCAAACAGTATGGTTGTTACTCAGTTCTCCTTGCTTGGCATTGAAATAGAACTCACACCTGTGTAGTAAATGAATTGGGCTGAGACTTTTGTCCAATTCTGAGAGGTTTTGGGGTTTTCTATCTCGACCTGTATGTATCTCTATCTGTCCCTTCTCCATTCAAATGGGTACAAAAATGATTGACAGATAACTGAAAGCTGCAATTTAATTATATATGCTAATTATTTTAATGAAAGGCATGAAAGATGAGTAAGGTTTTACGCAATATAACTGCAGGAATCAGCCAATGGTAGTTGGCATGTGCCAACCGTTTCTAGTGATGATCCTGAGATCCCAAGGAAATGGTTGTGCGTCACTAGATCCAAGAAAAGCGCATTACATAATTTATGGACATCAACCTCCACATCTGATGGCAGATGAGAAGGGAGAGGGAGAGTTTTGATCTTCTTAGTTTGTTTACAGTAGTCATCCAAGGTTTTTCTCATCTTGAATTACAGTTGCATGCAGCTGCGATGAATGCCAGACATATACAAGGTAGCTGCTATCATTTCCTTCTCTTTGTTGAGTATTTTTTTGTTTTTGTTTTATGTTGCTCAACAGCTTATCCTTTAGCTCCAGGCTGCCCCAAAATTAAGGTTTTCTTTTTTTTCTTTTGGTTCAGGCAAGTTTAAGCAGTATGGATTGGAGGACTTGCGGGGTGTCTGAAATCAATTTTTCTCATTTTTTTTGCCCAAGAGGCTCAGGTTAAGTAGCATTACATTTGTATAGGGAGCAATTGATTGCAGGATTGAAAGCCATTAAATCCACTTTGCCACCACTTCAGTCTGCATTTATAGACCCCTTCTGATGAAAAAAGGATAACGGCATTGTTGTAGAACTATGTAGTATGTACCATAAATTTCCTAAAAATATGCACTTAGGTTGCATGTTAGGGATGATTATTATTGGGGCCATCGAGTTCACAAAATGTCGACTTAATTTTGGCCCCCATCAATTTATATTTATCTACACTGTCCATTTAATGAGGATCGTGTATGACAAAACATTTCATTTGATCAGGACGCGACAACATTTATTTAATCATCGAAAATTATGGTCGTCTTTTCAATTTTCATGCTGGTTGTATTTGGATTTCAGTTTGAATGAGTTCAAGCTTATGTGGATTGGCTTAAATGTAAGCTTATGTTTTCAAACTACAATCCAAGCTCAGTATTAGTTGTCTACAATCCAAACTATATCTTCATGTTGACTTTTTACTTGATGCCAATCCACCATGCAACAAGCTCATAGGCTATATAAGTTTTTTTTTTCTTCATAAGCTCATAGGCTATATATGTGAATCTCCCTTCTATTTTATTTTTATTTTCCTGATAAAGCTTTTGCATATTAGAACTTCCTTTCTAAAAGGAGTTGCCAAACATGTACTTTAAGTGAATGAGAAGCTAATTTGTACTTGGTGGTCGATATTTGGAGGGAAGTGTAGCATTTTGGCTTAATTGTTAAAACCATAAAATTCAGTGGTGGGACAAAAATTCTGGGATAGGGGGTGCATGCTGCCTTGCCTTATACATGCTATTTGTGGATAACAAGGGATTGAAAGGAACATTTTCTTAAACTTACTATGTGGAAAGCAATAATATACATATTTTAATGGCAGAGCATAGCTCCCATGCCAGTTGGGCGCCATGAACGTGTTAAGTTGGAACTGACATAGGCTCTGTTTGGCAATGCTCATCCGCTAGCTTATAGCGGATCCGCTAGTTGTAAGTGTTTGACACAAGTAGCTTTTAGCATTTTTCCATTAGCTTATAGCGTTTTTTGAAACGCTACTTGAAGTACCGTTTGAGCTTATAGCTTATAGCGTTTCATTTTTTCTCCCAACTTTACCCTCATTACTTTAATTAAATTCCTCACTTATCCTCCATTAAATGAATTTCTCTCTCATTTGTAAGCATTAATTACAAATGTCTATTTACGTAATTTTAATTTTATAAGCTACTTCAACCGCTAATTTTATCAAACACTTTAAATTTAATCTGCTACGTCGTCTGCTGTCCACTACCTCATCCGCTATAAGCTAGCTTATCCGCTATCCGCTACTTTTTGCCAAACAGAGCCATAGTCTAAAAAATATCAAAGAGTTTGTCAAAAAAACATCAAAGAGGGCGAGGCTTTGGGGTTTCTTCTTCATGCCTCGTAACTTTAGGGTAGAGTTTGTTAGAAGATAATCAAATCGAAAAGTTTCTCACTTGCATGGGAGCCTACTTCTTGGTCAAGTCCCAACCCCAACGTTGAGTCATTACCTTATGTATCTTCTATGTATTCCCTACATCTCAGCAAAAATTGATCTTATAAAATTGATTTTCAACGAAAGTAAGTTGAATATAAAATGATTTATGTTTGGATGAATTCAAATAAAAGCAAGTTTGAGCAATAAATTTGAGAGTAAAAATAACTTTTTGAAGCAATTATTACAAATTCTAGTTTAAAATTTGAATCTATCTCAAGACAAAATCAGTTTTACTCAAAAACACCCAAATATGACAAAAAACGGATTTATCTCTAGAATCACTTTTCATTCTCGCAAAAGTGAATTTAAACATGCCCTAATTTAAAAGAAAATGAGGTGAGACAAGCTAGCATTTACTTTCCCACCCTGCACAGACTTTTCATTTGTGCCTGTTAAAAGCCACTCTTCATATACATATCTTTGCAACTATTATTTTTTAGTGTTCAGACTTTAGCCTACCCCCAAAAAAAGTATTGAGTGGTTATGTAAAAAAATATAGGATGTTATTTATATCCAACAAGTACATGTAGCGTAGTGGTGGAACTGTATCTGCCATGTCATAGACCCAGGTTCGATTCCCGGGTGGTGCATTATGGGGAACTTATTATTAAATAATTTGTTGATGGTGGGTCCATCATCATTCCAGAATTCTAGGATGAAAACAAATGCCTCTGAACTCCTTATTATTATTATTATTTTTGCATTGTCACCTTTTAAACAAATTATCACTAATCCTGAACCATTTGGATGAACAAGTGCAACTGAGCTAAGAAGAAGATAAACTAAAATTGGAGAAGCAATAGTGTAAGTAACATGGCAGAAAAATATCAACAGCGTAGTTAGGGAGAGTTTAGATTCTCTACCTTTCTCTCTCTCATAATTTTTAATTTCAATTGTCTAAATTTGGAAGGATTATGAAAAAGGAGAAATTAAACAATGGCTAGATGCTAACAATATGCTTATTTTGTAACTTAATGGATCTGTCTTATTAAAAACAGTTTGGCAGATAAGGATTCATTCCTTTAATTAGTAGCTTATGATCCGCAAATGAGACAAAGCATGTGCTGTGCTGTTCTGCTGCAGATAAGGATTCTCCCCTTCACACATCTGCTGCATAGTGCATATGACTTTGATTTAGCTAGCCTGGCTCATCTAAGTGAAACCCCTTTTGGAAAATTTACCAAAAGGTTCCTATCACCAAGTTATTTATGCTGCTTTGCTTTCAAATTTGCAATTTTTAGCTATGTTCAAAACGATATGGGAATGTATCAGTGTTAAAACTCTTGAGGGAGAACTTTGCTGTCCATTATGGTCCTACCCAACTCGAGTAATTAGTCTCTGCAAAGGTGACTCACTGACTAGCCAGCCAATTAGCCATTTCTCATTCAACTTTTGACACATACGAAGAGAGGACAAAATAAATAACAGGGACAGTTTGCCAACAAAATAATTAATAGTAAATGATTTTTTTTTGTTAACTTAGACAAAATGATAAAAAAATACTACATACTATTACATAGTCACACCTAAGTTTGAATTCAGAAGTCAGCGTCTCCATATTACTGAAACTTTCATGATTTGTTGGTGTATACAAATAATCATAATCAACCAAACATTTATTGTTGGAAAAGATAGGCCTAAAAGACCTCACTCAAGGGTCTCTTGTGCTTAGCTCCAATTTGCCGACCATATGTAGATTCATGAATTTCTGTTTTTTGTGACTTAGAGCTATTTTTGCATGTCCTCCACTCCCCTGTCACTACTCTTTTGTTTTATTATTATTTGCTTCACATTCTACCTCACTAAACACCACCTCTATCTATGCCTCTCCTTACTATTCACATGAAAGAATTATTTATTTGCTTCCAGACATTTCTAATGGATCACGCCACGCAAGTGACAACTAAGCTTGCCAGAAAAAATGACTTGATTAATTGTATATGCATGTCCATACCATGTAACCATATCCCCTTTTTTGAATACACTGTATAGTACATTAATTGTATCCACCCTTTTAATAATACTACTATAATGCAACCTCAATCACCTATCAATTTCGTGAACTTATTTAATAAGCCTCATTGCTGTAATTGACAATTATTTCTACTATATATATAGCTCACCACATAAGCCTTTTGTGCTATATTTCAACATTTCCTTATCTCACATTCTTATCACATTCTCAGAAAGCTTCCACCATCTGAGGCTCTTTTAGAAACTTCCAAAGATGGCTGGCATAGCATTTGGACGCTTTGATGATTCTTTCAGTTTGAGTTCCATCAAGGCCTATATTGCCGAGTTCATCTCAACCTTGCTCTTTGTTTTTGCTGGTGTTGGTTCAGCCATAGCCTATGGTTAGTTGAAAGACTAGTATATGTATATAACTAAGGTTCTTATAATACAAGTCAATGCAGAAAATCAATAACTAAGGTTCTTATAATATAGTTTTTGAATTATGGACATGCAGAGCATGCAAACCAAAGACTTAAAATCATTGTTCTTTCTTAGTTGAATTGAATCAAAGATTATATTATATATATGACTTTTTTTATCCTTTTGCAGGTAAGTTGACATCAGATGCAGCTCTTGATCCTGCTGGGTTGGTAGCAGTTGCTGTTTGCCATGGTTTTGCTCTCTTTGTTGCTGTTTCAGTTGGAGCCAACATTTCTGGTGGTCATGTCAATCCAGCTGTCACCTTTGGGTTGGCTATTGGAGGCCAAATCACCATCCTCACTGGTATCTTCTACTGGATTGCACAACTTCTTGGTTCCATAGTTGCATGCTTCCTCCTCAAGTATGTCACAGGAGGCTTGGTAAGTTCAAGCTCAACCCATGCAATTCAAACATCTTATATCTTTGTAACACTGGCACTTCATATCAAAGATGTGTACGGTATCTGACATGTATCAACATTGACACTTCAATTACTTTTATTTTCTGAATTTATTAACTGTATCTACTTGTTTGCGTCTGTATCAGTGTCGTGTCTAGTTAAAGCTGCCAAACTATGTCGTCCGGTCCAGTCCGACCCGGCCAAAACATAAAAAATGATTGGACTGGGTCGGGCTAGTTTCTACTACGCTGTGTTTTTCGTACGTCAACCCGGCCCAACACAACTTTTAACAAAAGGAATCTCAAAAAAGTATTAAAAAATGGGCTCAATTTGGCCCACGGGCCAACAGAAATGAGCCAAAATGGCCAAATTCTTTTTTGGGTCTCTGTTCTCATGCCAACCCAAAATACCAGGCCGTTAGGTCGATCTGGTGGGTTGCGCCAAAATTGACAACTCCGTCTAGTGTACATGTTAGTATTGGTCCTTCTATATAATCCAATCATTTTTCTGAGAATATATATTAACTTAGTGGCTATTATTTGTTGTCACTCAGGCTATTCCTATCCACAGTGTTAGTGCTGGTGTTGGAGTTGGTGAAGGAGTTGTTACAGAGATAATCATAACATTTGGATTGGTGTACACAGTGTATGCAACAGCAGCTGATCCCAAGAAAGGGTCATTGGGAACAATTGCACCACTTGCCATTGGTTTAGTTGTTGGTGCAAACATTTTAGCTGCAGGACCATTCTCTGGTGGATCAATGAATCCAGCACGTTCATTTGGACCTGCAGTTGTTAATGGTGATTTCCATGACAATTGGATCTATTGGGTTGGACCTCTAATTGGTGGTGGTTTGGCTGGTATCATCTATAGCTATGTCTTCATGACCTCATCAGAACATGCACCTCTGGATAATGATTTTTGATTTGATTTGAGGTTGTTGCATATGTTTGATTCTTGTAGTGTTGTTCCTCCACAATAATGGAAGGAAAGAGACTCTTGCTTTTTCTTTCTTTTCTTCTGATCCATTTTATCCTTTTGTTTTTTTGCTTTTTTTTTTTTGGTTCGGACCATTGCTGGCTACCCACGCAGTGTCCCAACGCTTTCAACGAATGACTAATCTGCGCTTGCTACTTGAGGCTCTTAACCATTTTGCTGGCCAACACCTATTTGACGTGGGCGGGAATCGAACCCGGGAGCAAACCGGATCGACCCCCACTACGTCCCAGAGGGAACTCGGACCACTGGGTTAGGAGTGTTGGTTAAAAATTTGGTGAGACTGAGAGTTGAACTCGGGACCACAATGTGAGATACAATTCTGCTTACCACTAAGACACATCATGTTAAAAATTTGTTTTTTTGCTTTTGATGCAAAGCATTTGACTCATTGTTTTCTTGTAAGAATTCAACTGTCCTTGTAGTGTTTTTTCTCTTCAAGAAAAAAAGAACTCTAAAAAGTTACTTTTTTTGGCTTTTTATGTAGTTTCTTCATGCAATTGGTTCGATTTTGACACAAAAATTCATATGGTTTGAAAAGGAAAACAGCATACGAGTTGATTTGGATGTTTTTTTAAAAAAATTGAAGATATCCAATCAAAATAAATGTAGTTTGGATTGGATCACATGATTTAGTTTTTTAACAAGTCGAAGAAATATATTATTCAATTTCAATAAATGTCTTGAAAAATATATTTATATGTTGAAATTTTTTAACTCGTTATATTTTTTCAAGATATTTATTGAAATTGAAAAATATATTTGAATCTGGGAAATAATGAAAAATATATTCTAATTATGTTATGACTAATTAAATCTAAAAATTATGAAGTTTATAAATATATTCTGAAAATTATAATGTGTTTCATGTATGGGCTACCATGTCCGCGATGGGAATAATATTAGGGTTGCGAAAAAACGTGTTATTTTTGGATTAATATGTAACGTTTTTGGTTATATGTTGAATCATAATATTTTAAGTGAAGTTTAATTTTTAATGCTAAGTTATGAATACTAAGTTATTTTTTTTATTATTGCTTGATATATTAAATTTAAATACTTAAAAATACTATTTAAAATAGATAGTTAAAATATGCTTTCAAGGCTTTCGACATGTTTCTTCCACATACTACTCCATGACAAAATATAAGCAAAACGAACTATCTGCATACCGATTAAGATAGATAGTTATTTGCACTTTTTTTTTTGTAAATGTCATTCAAAATAATAACTTCATTACCTAAATTATCCGTTGGCTCTTTAATTGCCTAAAAAAGGGCTCTAACTTTTCATATTCAACGTTAAATATTTAATAACGAGTATTTTTCCTATGCTATCATTAAATACGATTAAAAGAGTCAATTTTTTCTTATATTTTGTTACAACTTAGATGGCCTAAATTTTTCTTATATTTTGCTTATATTTGGAGAAACCTCTATTGATCGACTTGTCATGGTATAAAGCACACTTTAAAAACGAAGAACTTACAAATCTAGAATTGAGGGAGTTATATTAGCCAATAATTGGTTCCTGAATTTTTCAATAGAAGGATTAAATTGATCTAACATAGGGACAAAATTGAAACAGAAGCTACCAAGCCTCCACCACCTCCAAGCACTTTAGAGTTGACAATGTTTTCTGTCATCAAAGAGATGTTCAGACAACCCAATGTGTTGAGGAATGTTGAAGTAACTAATGGCAACATCATGGCATAATTTACTTAAAGAGACCCATGATCCATCGTCCGTAAGAGTTCGAAGCTCGTCTCAAAGAGGCGCATGATTCATTTGTAGGAGCATCGGCTCGTCTAGTAGGGGCACAATGGTTAATTTGTTTATCGAATGATTTTGACATTAGTAATGTTCTACAAGTACCTATTTATTGTTTGTGACCAAGCTGCATATTGAATTGGACTTCCACGTACATTGTGTAAGAGAAGATCCAAAATGGCACATCAATTGACTCAATTCAGTTGTATCACTTAGTTTTTGTTAGCTCAATGTAGTGAATGTATATAGGTAGCCTTAGTTCCAGATTGAAGAAGATCAAACGTTGTGTAACACTTTGATTTGATGATGATTCACTTGGATTATGAGAAAGTGCACTATGCATTCATCTTAGTGAACTACCTTTTTTCTTCCTTCAATGTTTCAACATACAACTCACAATTACAGATAAATACTCTCATCTGACTACATCCCTGCGCTTTGTACATATCGTAAAAAAACAGATATATCCATGAATGATTTTCTTTCCGATTTGCCGTAAAACAAAAGCAGAAATGGCTGTGAATAATGGGGTTTATATATATTCTTTGGTTATATATTCAAGCCTCAAAAGACTCTGAGTCTGACTCTCCAGCTTTTTCATATTTCCATTCATGCCCTTTCCACTCAGGTAGTTGTTGGATCACAACCTACATAATAACCAATATTTTGTTCAATACAACAAAGTAAGCATAAAACATTTGTGTTCTAATCTATATTAACCTATAGACCAATAGTACTAAAAATCGAGAGTCAAGATAGAATCACTAACCACCCCTGTTGAATCTGGTTCACCCACAGTTGTTTGACATGCCAATCTCCAATTCTTTGGTTTCTAGAAAAGAAGGAAAAAACTCAGATAACAGAACTGTAAATAATTTTACTTGCCACAAGTAGAATAAAAGTTATCTAGTACTTACTCTCTTGAGTTTTTCTTTCTCTTTATCGGTGCGGGGATTTAGAAGCTCCTTGCCTTCAAGAACCTAACAGCAATTGCAAAATACAATTAGTAGTAGTGACCTATAAAGCATCTACGCAAACATCGACACAGACACATAGACACTGATTTGAATTTGAAAAATAGAAATAATTGAACTATAGCTGTTGGTGTTCGACACGACAGATATTGAATATCGAACACGTCTTCAAACCTCAAATTCGGGTGCTACAGAGGTAGTGACACTTTTAATTATATACTATAACTATATAGGATATAGTAAAGCTCACCTCTACCATACAAGTTGCACAAGTTCCACCCCCTCCACAATTTAATAAAGCTCTAGCCTGTTGTTAACAAAAGTATATATTAACTAACTGTTCATATACAATGAATTATTTGTAAATAACAATTATTACTGATGAAGAAAAAAAAAAGGTTAGAAGTTGATGAGGTTTACATAAGGTCCATAAAGATCTATATTGGAATCAAGCATTATATTCCTAAGTTTCTGTCCACCACTAGCAGAACGATAATGCACATCTGGTGTTCCATCTGGTAGCAACACAGACTAATCCAAAAAACACAAAAATGCAAAACCAATTAGTATTAGTATAATAATGTACAATAAGTTACTTACACGTATGTATGTATGTAGTATTGTGATTGTTTAACAGAACTTACACTGACAAATGCGAAGCCAATAGAGGGTGGCTCGTTGGTGTCAGTGGTGGTCTCTGAGTTCTTCTCAGGGAGTGTGCCAATGGCTCTTATAACTTTGGTTCTTGCAAAGTTAGGGGAACTGAGGGGTCTGACTCTGAGGTTGTTAGAAGAAGGAGAGAGGGAGCTGAATGTACGAGGAGTCAGTTGGAGTTGAAGGAGTGTCATCTGTGACATCTTCAAAGGTTGTTGAGCTCAATGGAGTGAGGAGTGTGTCTCTCATTTGTGGTGGTTCTTCTTGTCATCATCTTATCTCATACTCATACACTTTCAATGTATATGGACAATACAATATAGATGATATAAATCATCAAAAAATAAATAAAAAAAAAGATATAGATGATATTTTCCATTTAGTAATGTTTTATGTATGATTAATCCAATGCAATCAGTTGGGTTTGGGCCATACAGAAAGACCGAGTGAGCAACGAAGTTGCTTGGCCCCAACAAGAACAGGCCCGTAGAGTTCTTAAAAAGCTTAAAAAACAAGCTTTTGCGCTAGAGGAAGGGGTTGAACCTTCGACCTTGTGGTTAACAGCCACACGCTCTAACCAACTGAGCTACTCCAGCTCGTTGGCGTTTGATAGTTTCTTTGGCTTATTATTTTTAAAAACGTTAAGTGTAGAGCATAACTATAACTAACATTTGCTTCAAAAAAAAAAACTATAACTAACATAACTTACCTTAAGAGTTTTTGAAGATACTTAAATTTCTCTCCACTCTCGATAGAGTTTGTAACACTGACACACCCAAAACTCAAATTTGAGACCTTTAGATGGAATCTCAATGTAGTTATCACTCGAATCAATCCTTGTTGGTCATTGTTAGCATACTTTAGTTATCTTCAATCCTTGTTAGTATACTTTAGTAAATCAGAAAATATTATATGTTGTCAAACATTAGTCTTTTTCAGTATAATTTCATTGTCTTTAAGCAATACCGTCGAGAAAACATTATATACTATTGATATATTTTGCCTCTAATGTCTTAATCTTTTATAAATAAATTATTGAATTTTTAGTCTCGATGAAAAACAATAGTATGTTCTCGAGATTATTATTATTATTATTATAGTTTTTTCCTTTACAATATTTTTTTTTCTAAAGGTTTGTTTTTATTTGTTACAAAATCCTCTAAAGATTTATTTTGATTTTGAGTTGTGACATAATAATACTATCAAAAATATCATCTATTGCAAATATAATTATTTGGTTAATTTATAGCTTGGCTTAATAAAAAAAACATGTATATTTTTTATAAATTGGTATCTTACGTCGAAAAATATTATTTGTTGTCAAAATAATTAATTCTTATATTCTATCTTTTTGTGCATATATTTTGCTTTTGTGTTTTAATAGGGAAACATTACATTGATATACGTATATTTTACTTGTAGGTTCAAATAGAAAATATTCTATGTTGCTGAAATCATTTTTTTTTTATAGAATCATTCATAAAATTATGTGTAACAAGTAATACGGTGCAACCCATATGTATACACGAGTATATTGTATGTTTATTTGAAAATTTAGAGACAAAATTATAATATTTTTTCGGAGTTCTATTCAATAATTTCTAAACAATTGAGATAGTTATGGAAGTCAATTGATAACACAAAACATAAATAAATTAAGACTAAAGGCCCAAATTGGTCCTTGACGATTTCCTCGAGGGATAAGTTGGTCCCTGACAATTTTTTAAACAAATTAGTCCCTGACATTTTTAAAATTGGAACATAGAGACTAATTTATCCCCGTTTTGAAAATGTCAATGACTTATTTGTTCCAAAAAATTGTGAGGGACGAATTTGTCCTATCTAAAAAATTGTGAGGGACTAAAAGGGTGTTTACTCATCATAAATCATGAATCAAAATAAAAGAAAAGAGGGAATGAAAATGATACGAAGTTACTTGCTGGGCAAGAGGGTTTTGTTTTATTATCCGGTTCTGACCATGCAAAAGCCTAAAACTAAAACCCTTAACTTGAGAGAGATAGATAAAAAGAGGGCAGAATGGCCCAAGTTTCAAACTTGCGCCACTTTTTCTTCCTCCCTTCTTCACTCCCTCTCTCCAAATCAACTACCCGTTTCCGATTTCTCTCAACCCTCGTCGCCTCTTCTTCAAAACGACACCGTAACGTTCCTCCTCCTCTCCATCTTCGCCGCAGATACAACACCACCACCCCGATGGAAACTGAACAGAAAGTTCCCGTCGGTGTTGGTTTCAATAGGAAAAGAGCTGAGGGTAGAGACAAGTCCGACTTGCCCAAAAACCTTCAGCTCAAAGTTCGTAAACTTAATCCTATCAACACTATTTCATATGTCCAGGTATTTCTCTCATTAGAGACAGACACATTCTGATTTTGATTTTGATTTTGATTCTGATTCTGATTCTGATTTGATTGTTCATACATTAATTGTTTGGTTTATTGCTTTGGATATTCTCTGATAGAATGTTGCTCTGTTTTGTATTTAACTTGTTATTGAAAGTATTTAATCATTTCGGTTTACATGATTGTGTTTGTTTTCTTTTTATATGAACCGTAGGTTTTGGGCACTGGAATGGACACTCAAGATACATCACCTTCTGTGTTGCTTTTCTTTGACAAACAGAGATTTATTTTTAATGCTGGAGAGGTAAGTATTCTCTAAGACTTGCATTTGGGAATTCTATGATATTATTATCCCTTTTCTTATCCTTGCCACTGTCTGGAAGCTTAAATGTACGCCTTTTAAGATTAAGATTTATTAACCTTGTATCATATTCAATTCAGGGACTACAAAGGTTTTGCACGGAGCATAGGATAAAGTTATCTAAGGTATGATGTATATGCAACTTGAGCCATTTTTCATTCTGGTGTGAATTTTGTATCTTATGCATTGCTTATTATTGACTCATGAAAAGATAGTTTGTAATTTGTTACAATTTTTAGTTTCACACTCTTACTATTTTTCGTCTTTTTTCCAGATAGATCACATATTTCTTTCTCGTGTCTGTTCTGAGACTGCGGGTGGGCTTCCAGGTCTGTCTTGGATTATTTTTATTCTAATGGTTTTATTCATAAAGTTCATATCATATATTGCAGAAAATAACACTTATTCTAATATACTAAAAGTTGATATTTAAATTGTATTATGCCTGTATGGATTATACTTAGCTTTGATTTGTGGAGTTATGGTACATTGAGAAGAGCCTTGAAAGTAATCACCGTCCATTTTCAACTCTCAGGTTTACTGCTTACTTTGGCTGGTATGGGAGCTGAAGGGATGTCTGTAAGTAGTAGACTAACTTCATATAATCTTCCATATCTATCAAATATAGTTTTAGTAAATGACACCTTTTAATTTTCAGGTCAATATATGGGGCCCTTCAGATCTTAAGTATTTAGTAGATGCCATGAGATCTTTCATTCCCAATGCTGCCATGGTTCACACAAAAAGCTTTGGGCCCGCCTTGGGCACCGATGAGTTCCTAATGCAGTGTCAAAGTAACCCCATTGTTCTTGTTGATGATGAGGTGGTCAAAATATCGGCTGTTATCCTACAGCCAAGTCGATATGATGGTCAGCTACTGAAATCTCCACAGAGCCCTTCACAAAAAAGGTTGGATCATATTCCAGTCACACTCGATTCCCCCAATGGCCAAAAACAGTCAGCTGCTAAGCCTGGTGATATGTCTGTAGTATATGTCTGTGAACTGCCTGAGATCAAGGGAAAATTTGATCTAGAGAAAGCTAAGGCCCTTGGTCTCAAACCTGGGCCAAAGTACCGGGAACTGCAACTTGGAAATCCAGTGAAATCTGATCACCAGAATATTATGGTAAGGCTCAAACCTGTAACATTATGTACCCAAAATAGGGTGGTAGGAAATTTAGAAAAGGAAATGTAATTTGAGACTGATAGATATCGATCACAATCGCACACGATTTAGTTTATTTTTAATCTGTTGTTGGATTCCATAGATTTTAATGCAACTGTTTTCCTGCCACAACAGGTTCATCCAAGTGATGTCTTGGGTCCTTCTATTCCTGGTCCTATTGTACTCCTTGTTGATTGCCCAACAGAATCTCATTTGGAAGCATTATTGTTTGCGAAACAACTAGCTAGTTATGGTGATCAAGGGGGCAATCTGCCAGAGGCTGGTAAAAGTGTCACATGTGTAATTCACTTAACTCCTGCATCTGTTGTCAGTTGTTCAGATTACCAAAAGTGGATGAAGAAATTTGGCTCTGCACAGCATATCATGGCTGGACAGGAAAAGTAAGATGTTAGTCTATCTGGAGAGTACTTTTTATGGTTCTCCTATTTGCTTTATTCGTGATTACTTCTGGTTTCTCATGCTGTTTGCAGTAAGAATATAGAGGTTCCTATTCTGAGATCCAGTGCAAGAGTTGCAACACGACTTAATTACTTGTGTCCTCAGTTCTTTCCAACTCCAGGATCTTTGTCTCTTCCAAATCAGAATTGCTCAAAAGCGGCCTCTTTCGCTTCAAGTGAGGTTTGTTACTCTGAGCTAGAAAGGGAAATTTGTTTTCCCGAACAATGGTAGTTAAGACATATAGGTGTCTAGTTAAAGTGTTTGATTTTTTTTTTTGCAGGGTTCTATTTCAGCACCTTCTGAAGTCATCTATGCTGAAAATCTTCTCAAGGTAGGGAAGACTGACATCATCTGGCTGTTAGCTTATTTGTTTTATAGAAGTTGTGATTAAGCTTTTAGAGTTTGAGAAGCCTATAATTGTTACAAGATTGTTGGTCGTTGATGACATCTATTCTTTTGAAAAAAAAAGTGTTCAATAGCTTAAAGCATTATGATTATGATTTATGCCTCATGCTGCAACGTAAGTTTAAGTAACAACCATCTGATTTTTAAATACACGTGTCTAGTGGTCTAACATTTTGTCTTTGAACTACTTTAATTTGTCTGGATGTGCCACTAAGAATATAAGAATGACATTCTTGTCAAATCCTTGAAGAGTGATTTCCTCATGGATTTAGTATGCCGGGATAATAATGAATATATTTGAGCAAATTTTCAAGCCCCCGAACTTTCTTTAAATCCATTTAGAGCATTTTCTTTTTCTTGCTCTCCTGTCTTTGTAGTGAAATTTTTCATTAGAGTTTCTATTAATCTTCTTGTGTGACTAAATCTTTTTATGAGAGTTTCCATCACCTTCTCCTTGATAGGTGGTATTATTTCACTTCTTTGTTATTTGTCTCTTGCTTTTGCCAAGTTTGTATATTGATAAATCTGTTGCTCTATGCTGTACAGTTTACTCTGCGTCCTTATGGTCATCTTGGGTTGGATAGATCTTGTATTCCAACTACAGTGGCTTCCACCGAAATCATCAATGAGCTGCTATCAGAGATTCCAGAAGTTGTGGAAGCAGCTCAGCATGTCAGTCAGCTCTGGCAAGATTCTAGTCAGACAAAGGAGGATTTAGTTTCTGCGGATGATCATCAGATGATTGAGGAGCCATGGCTGTGTGACGATGGGATTCCCGCATGCTTGGAAGATGTAAGGAGAGACGACTTGGAGATAGTACTTCTTGGAACTGGTTCATCCCAGCCATCCAAGTACCGAAATGTGACCTCAATATATTTAAACCTTTTCTCAAAAGGAGGTTTGCTTTTGGATTGTGGTGAAGGAACCTTGGGACAACTTAAAAGAAGGCAAGCCTATCCAAATTCTTAATTTCATGTTTATTGTGCTGCACTTGTTACTTTTTTAATCTGAACTGTTGGTTGATGTATCCCTTGGAAACAGATATGGTGTGCGCGGTGCCGACGATATTGTGAGATCTTTAAGCTGCATTTGGATTTCACATATTCATGCCGATCACCATACTGGTTTGGCCAGGATTCTTGCTCTGCGCCGTGATTTGCTGAAAGAGGTGCCTCATGAACCATTGCTTGTTGTAGGACCTATGAAGCTTAAGAGATACTTAGATGCATACCAAAGACTCGAAGATTTAGATATGTTGTTTCTTGACTGTAAACACACCACAGCAGCATCATTGGATGCTTTTGAGAATGACTTCCAAGAAATAGCTGATTCTCAGGATCTTATCAATAATAAGGAAGTAAATGCATCAAAAGTTGATTCGACTTTGTTTGCCAAGGGGTCTCGTATGCAAAGCTATTGGAAAAGACCAGGTAGTCCTGTTGACAAGGATGCTGTTTCTCCTATCCTGACGAAATTGAAGGGGGTAATCCAGGAGGCCGGACTCACTACCTTGATTAGTTTTCCTGTTGTACATTGCCCACAGTCATTTGGTGTTGCTCTAAAAGCAGAAGACAGGATCAATAGTGTAGGAAAAGTAATACCTGGTTGGAAGATTGTTTATTCTGGTGACACAAGGCCTTGCCAAGAGCTAATAGAAGCATCTCAAGGTGCAACATGTCTTATACACGAGGCAAGTCTTTTTGCTTCACTTTTTCTGTAGTGACTTATGTTTTATTCCCAACAATATATACTATCATCGATACTAGTGTTTTTTCTTCAACATTGTCCATGGAAACTAAATATGCGTACTTGTGAATTGCTAATTGATGCAGGCAACTTTTGAGGAGGCTATGGTAGAGGAAGCTATAGCAAAAAATCACAGCACCACAAGTGAAGCCATAGAAATGGGAGACTCTGCAAATGCATATCGTATCATACTTACACATTTCAGCCAAAGATATCCAAAAATTCCTGTATTCGATAAGACACACATGCATAAAACATGTGTTGCATTTGATCTGATGAGTATCAATATAGCAGATTTGCCCGTGCTTCCCAAGGTTCTTCCATATTTGAAATTGCTTTTCAGAAATGACATGTCAGTTGATGAGTCAGATGATGTAGTAGATGATGCTGTGGCTTCAGCTTCTTAACTAAATATCACAATTGTTATTTATTCAATTATTTTTGTTTTGCATAATCTGATTGTATCTTATGTCAGGCTAGGCAAACATTATATCAGTTATCCTCCATTGACCATGCAGGTTCCCCAACATTTGACCAAAAAAAGATCAAGTTAACATGTTTATAATTTTCTTGGGTTCAATTATTTGATGTGCTCAAAATAAAATTAAGTTATCATTATATTAGATGAGTTTTTTTAGGTGCTGATTTTCGGGTAGAAGGTACCATTTGCTTCAATTCCCATTTTAATGAATAACAATCGTAACATCTTCGTTACTTCTCTCCATGGAATTCAAGACCATTTGGTGAGCTGCTTTTATGATCGCAACTCGAAGGAATTCCCTTAGTAGACCAATAATTATTGCCATCATTTATATAGAAACAGTTGGGGCCAATTTCATTTTACTGTGATCAACAATTCTACATTTAGGAAATGAATCGGTCCACATCAGTTAATTCAAAAGAAATTCGTATCTCCTTCAAGTGGCCCACTGACCATTTTGATTAGTCAGTCTCCTATAACCATCCAAATATATTATTGGTGTTAGCCTTTACCTCCACAGGCTACAGCAATACTTGCCACTGTTCTCCAACATGTTTAACCTTAAAAATTGCTTTGTAAATATTGATTTGTTATCTTATTTTCTTGTCCCCATAAACATGAGGTCAGAAAACAGTTGTACACTTGCAACCAATGCTGCTTCTAATCTAACAACATCGCCTGCCAATGCTGGTTATTTCTTAAATGCTTACTATTCAGCTTTATATTGCAATAAACTTAATAGCAAACATCTACCACACACCACTATAATTCATAACCCTCTTTACACTTGCACCCACTTCATTCATAGCCATGCACTGATCTTTCTCTCTTGTGATGATATGAAGAAGACAAAAAAACAAAGATCAATGACTTGAATTTGATCATCATCATCAATGGATCAAGATGACTCCAACTCACCCGATCCCACTCCATCCTTTGCTTTTAGATCCACAGCTCAGAACAACATAATCTTAAGAAGCCATTCTACAAAAGAAACCCCTTTCTCAAACTTTCTAAACTCCCCACCTCGTCTCTCATGTCCTACTCTTTCTCGTAGTCTCCAAAACTCTCCCATTTCCTCACCCATTCATCCTCATCATCATCATCATCACTACTTCCCTACCAAACTCTCTGATTCTGATCCTCAAACCACTTACCACTGTGCCTCTTCTGTGCTCAGAAACGATGGACAGATCATGTCCATTGCACTGTCATCAAGTGGTTTAATCTACACTGGCTCTGAGTCTAATCTTGTGAGAGTATGGAAGCTACCTGAGTTCACTGAATGTGGACAACTGAGGACCAAGGCTTCAAGAGTGGTGGCATTGGAAGTGTCCAATGACACTGTTTATGCAGCATATGGTGATGGCAAGATTCGGGTTTGGACAAGAACTTGGGATAATAAAGTGTTGAAGCATGTTAGATCAGCTACCATCCCAAAGACAGTTGGCTATGTCCGTAGCTACATTGCTGGGAAAGACAAAGCAGTAAGTCTATCTTTCTCACTCCCTTAACTGTACAATTAAAAATGTTGTTGATAAGTTAGAGACAGTCAGAGCCCACGCATCAAATTGTGCACTAACAAATATCGGGTTTGTCAGTGCACATGTCACAGGACAGATTAAGCCACTGAGTCAACTGTGTTGGTGCTTAACACTGTGTTAGTTGCAATCATTGATATGTGTCCTCTGTAACACGAGTGTTCGACATGTATTGTGTCACACACCAACACCGACACTGACACTTCAATTACTTGTATTTTTCAAATTAAAACTGGTGTCTGCATATCGTCTATGTCGTGTTCGGTATCTGTGTCTGTATCGTTGCTTCATAGTATATGTCTAATATACTATTTTCTATTAACTTAATTGTTCTCAGCAGATGAAGCATAAGGGACTAATAACATCAATGGCAATTAACACAGCAGAGGACATTCTATACACAGCTTCCCTAGACAAAACTGTGAAAGTATGGCGAATCTCAGACCTGAAATGCATAGAGACAATCAAAGCACACCCCGAGTCAATCAATGCCATCATTGTAGCTGATGATGGAGTTCTTTTCACTGCCTCCGATGACGCGACGGTCAGAGTTTGGCGTCGAAATTTTTGCAGCCACGACCAACCTCACTCTCTAACAGTAACACTGCACGCCAAATACTCCCCAGTAAAAGCCTTGACATTAACCCCTGATGGAGGTATCTTATACGGTGGCTGCACTGATGGCTACATACATTACTGGCTAAAGGGTTGGTTTGCAGGACAATTGCAATATGGTGGGTCAATTCAAGGGCACACACATGCAGTATTGTGTTTAGCTAGTGTTGGAAAATATGTAGTTAGTGGTTCAGCTGATTCAACTAGCAGGGTTTGGTGTAGAGAACAAGATGGTCAACACACGTGTCTTGCAGTTCTTGTTGGTCATAGAGGACCAATTAGATGTGTAACAGCTTTTGTAGGAGGACGTTTTGTGGATGATAGTGAAGATAGTTGCACTGTTTGCACTGGAAGTCTTGATGGTGTCTTGAAGCTTTGGCGTGTAACTCATCATACTAAGAATGTCAATAATAATCAGTGCTCGTCTCAAGCTGAGACCAAGTATTTTGAACTGTACAAGGGACTTCAATGAGTGCTGATTTATAGTTTTTGTTTGCAATTTTTGACTCATTGAGAGACAAGTAATTGACAAATATTGGATGTCATAATTTTTGACTTTGCCCGAGTAAACGGACATTACACACTAAGCTAGAATCTTAAATAAATAGCGCACTTTTCTGTAGCGCTTCTGAAGTTAAAAACAATGAAAAACATCACTAGCGCTTTGTTTAAAACCGCTACGGAAGATAAAAATATGGAAAAACATCACTAATATTTAGTTTTTTTTATCAAAAGGAAAGCAATAAAAGAAAACACGGAACAAAAACAAACTAAAGTTTAACATGCTCTATGCAATTGCTAAAGGATTGAACGTAGTTTGGTCCTAGGTCTATTATTTGTGAATCAGACTCTGAAACCACCCTATCGCTGATTGCTCGTGAGCTTGAAGAGACTCACCCTATGTTTCCTACATCAAATCATTTTCTCTTGAGGCTTGGGATTTGACTTATGTTCAAACACTTCATAAGGTCAACTCGTGTGCTGATTGGTTGGCAAAGTTTGGAGCTAATATGAATCACTAGCCTTTGGTTTAAAAGCACTACTGAAGATAAAAACACGGACGGAAAAATATCACTATTGGTTAGTTTAAAAGCGCCGCTGAAGGTAAAAACACGGAAAAGAATGCATTACTTTGCCTCATTGGCAAGCAAATAATACATAGAAAAAGGAATTAACAGAGCTAGAGAAGCTTTTATTCAATGAGTTACAGTTAGAAGAACCTATTGGCCATGTCGTGTGTTTTGTGATTGCATTTCTAAGCTACCGTTTAGATGTTCACCAACAAGAGAATCTCTCTTCTTTAGCAATCGGACAAGACCAAAACATAGCAAACGCAAAACGCAAAGAATTGATATGGTGACCAAAGCTGAAAGAAGATAGCCTACAATGGAATTGGAACGCCTGCATCCAAAAAGAGCTCCCAGACACACCATGGTAGAGTAAGCATAATCTGAAAATACGTTAGTCAATATATTGATGCACTGCAGCACGAATCATATACCATATGATATCATATATTAATATGTATAAGTTTAAAAATATGCTCCTTTGGGTATTCTTGCCTTCAATTACCACTGTTTTGGTGCCTTCTTTGTCAAATAAGGAATAAATCAGGCTTGCCTTTTTAAGGTATTCAATTCATAGAATTAGAACCTCCAAATATGGTCCCTTCATTGTTTTTTGCATACTTGCTTTTTAAGTTATTTATTTGTATCATATATATATATATATATATATAAAAAAGCTTTTTTAAGTTCTTTTTATCTTAGATGGGTCCTTCAAGTCCCCTTAAGTGTATGTTGATACTTGATACCCTTTTAAGGATGGAACTGGATTCTCTCCTTGTCAAAATAACATTGTAGTCATACAGTCACGCTAATTAATTAAAGATCAAAATTTTATGATCTCATTTTATTTGTTTGTCCAAATAATTTCCTAAAATCGGGATCTCATGCGGGTCATAAATATGGCTACAGAGAATCCATTTTCTTTTAAGGAGTAGTTGTTAACTTTCCAATGTGTCCATCCTACATCCATCGGCGGAGCTACATATATGGGAGGGGTTCAAATGAACCCCTTGGAAAAATAAAATTAGCACCGATATCTTAAGGAAAAATGCTTTTGCATCTCCTGAAAAATATATTTTGTACTCAAGTTCTTAGTTTTGCACCAAAGTTCCTAATCTTGCACAACACTCACAAAATCACTCGCACTCTTATATTTTATTTTAAAAAAGTTTCTCTTTCTCACTCTCCCTGGATCTGTTCTTGTTTTTATTATCCTAATTTTGAATTTGTTAGTACTATTTAATTGGTAATTTGTGTTAGTGCTATTTAATTAATTTGTATTTTGTGTTAGTGCTATTTAATTTATTTTAATTCTTTTGTCTATTTAATTTGAGTTTTTTTACCTACAATAGTTGATCTGAGTGGTAACTTGGAACCCATCGCAATGTCTCTGGTTCGAATATTTTTTGAATATTTTGATTTTTTGGTGCTATTTAATTTGTATTTAGGAACTTATTAGTGCTATTTAATTTGTGTTGGTCTAGTGCAACACAAGTTGAATCTAATAAAGTCTTCTTTTGAAGCCGACACCTTTCTCTGCTATGAATATTGTGAAGAATAGATTGCATAGACGGATGAGGGATACATGGATGAACGACTGTTTGATAACATATATTGAGGCTTGTGTATTTAAAAAAATTGACACCCTGACCCCGGGATTCTGGGTCTGCCACTGCCTACATCATATCTCATTCATATTTATCTTTAATTTTTACTACAGTAAGTAGAGACTTTTGACGTGGGTTTTCCAACCGGTGTGAAAGGAGACACACACTATATTGGTTAAATGTGAGAATTTGACACTACGAGCCAAACTTTTAACGATGATTATATAGGAAAACCGGTGTGAAATGTCACATTTTACATTGGTTATACATGAAACCAGTGTTAAAAATATTTTTTTGAAAGATTAAATTAGATCTGAGGTCATTTAAGTTATTTTAAAAGTTCATATTTCTCATTTAAATTCCCCGCCCCCCGGTTAGTTGCTTTATGTTTCAAATGTGTAATACAATAACTCTTTTTTAAGTTTTCCATCCATCTATGTTAACGAAGGAAGACATGGTTACGTGATATAGTTCACTGACTTGTATGTGTTGCAAATGTTAGTGTTTCATTTTCATTTATGTCCTTGATGTATTTTCGGTTTCAGTTAGGTCTTTTTTACTTTCTCGTCATCTTCCCCAATGTAGGAACCAATAACATACTTAAACCTAAAATAAGATAACTACGTAAATTTGTGCATTGGTTACAAAATGCAATGCAAGGAGACTTTCATTTAAAATATTTGTGTGTGACAAAAAGTGTGTATTTGTGAAGTTTCTCAAATGAGAGTGGACCTTCTTGGATTAGGTAAAAGAAAACGAAACAAAATAAACAAATAAGCGAAACGAGAACACTTCTTCACATGTTAAGAATAATGCATCGGTAACACACTATTTTTGCATGTACTAACAGATTCTTTATTTTCTAGTCATTGAATTAATGGGAAATAAAAAGTGTGAATTTGTGACATATTTCAAATAAGAGTGGCCCTTTTTAGTCAGGTAAGAGGAAACCAATCAAAATAAACCAATAAACAAAACGAGAAAATTTATTCACAAGTTAAGAATGCATCACTGACACACTATTTTCGCATGTACCAACTCTTTATTTTCTAGACAATGAAAATTTCATTCTACTTCGATTTTTAAAACCAAAACTAGTGGACAATTATAACATTTTTATTCACTTCCTTTACACTCACCTCCCCTGTTACCCAATCTCTCTCTTCTTTGCTCAAAGCCTCTCCTACACTCCATATTTCTCTCTTTCCAACTCAAGTTATCGGTGAGTATCCATTCTATTCTGGAGCCGAGCCAACCCTTAATGTCTCTCTTTTGGCAACTCTGTGTATATGCAAACCTTCAACTCCTGTTTCCACACCCAACCGAGTAACCATCTCTGTTATAACAACATCACATTCTCACGCTCAATAATAAAGTCAGATCCACTCACGTTTGGTTTCCAACCAACAAGAACTTCATGGTATTCAGACCGAAATCATCATTTCACATGTCTATATATTATATAAATATAAATTATATATTTTTATAACAAACAAATATAAATTAATTGAAACGTATTACATAAATTTTATTTATAAATTAAGGTTTATATTAAGAGCACCTCCAGCGGAGGTTTCTAAAATTGAGATCGCCAGCATGGAGGCTTCTCTAAACTCTTTTTTTTAGATTGCTATTTGAGTGCAAAAGATTGATGTCAACATGTCGAGCCGGCGCAATTAAACACTTGCTCCGTAATGGCAGTTTTTCACCTTTTACGGCAGTTTTTCAACTCTTTGTTTGCTTTTTCTTTTATATAAAAACATTTTGTTTGATATAGTAATAATAATATAGAATGTCTTTCAACCACTTCAATCTGTTTTAATTTTTTTAATCATTTTTTTTGACTTTTTTAATATTTTATGTATTATTACAATAATACTTATTATAATTATATAAATTATAATATGATGTTCACCCACTTCATCTTATTTTAATTTTTTTAATATTTTATGTTTTAGACTTTTAATTAAGACAAAAAAACTAATAAATGTAGATAAATATAATTAAAAAAATAATTTGATTTAATAATTTAAGTACAAAGAAAATTAAAAATAAATAAAATGTATTAAAGTGAGATAAATTTTGGGACCCAATTTGAGTTTGTGAAAGTTCTAGAGCAAAAATTTCGTAGAGTGTTTAAAAAAGAGGTGGCATTTTGAAATTTACTTTAGTAACCATGAACTAAAACATGTACAGGCAACCCTATTATCCTATCTCCAGCGTCTAAAGTCTCTCTTCGCAACCAAATCTTGAACTTATGTGCGAGTAACAACCAACATCACTATTTCACACTCGATAACGTTTCCTGCAGAATTTTCCCCTTCCTTTATTACCCTTCCCTAGTAGAGTCATAACCTTCATTATGAATAAGCTGAAAAAGCACTAGGAATTAGTTATTTTAACGTATATTTACTCTTTAGTATCTATATGTATCAATTTTTTAATAATAATTTACATTCAAATTTGAAATGTGGGTATGGCAGCAAGTTGGAAAGTTGGAAATACAGAATCCTTAGCAAGGAATGTAAAGAGAAAACATAAAAAACTCTTTAACATTTCATTCTATGATTCCTCTTAGTTTTCCCGTACCAAATTATTTTACTTATCTATTCCATAAATAGCAACTGGCATTAAAAATTTTGAGTTTATTTTTGATAATTTGGTTGCATGCTAGGAGCTTAAACCTTTAATTAAATATTTTGGATTCTTATTAGCAATAAAAAACAAGAGAACCAACAAGGTTGGTCCGAGCTGTAATTGGTCTCGGATCCCAACCCCAAGGTTTCAGATTCGAATCTTGGATGTGGTATAAACTCTGTTGGTAGTAGAAAACCAGATTCCCTGATGTAGATTATTCATCAGCAAAATCTGCAGATACTGCACACCAATAACAAAAATAAAATAATAAGAAAAACTAAAAATGTGTTTTCACTTGTGATCCGCATCCATTGCCTTAGAGGATCAGATTTAGATTACTTTTGGATATGCCAACTAAGATAATTCATTTTGAAAGATTCTTGCTAAAAAGAAATAAAGCAAAAAAAAACTTAAAAACCGCAATGTATCTACAATTGAAAGCCACTATTCATTCAACATAGGGATGTCAAAATGGGCTTGGCCCGCCAAAAAGAGGCGGGCAGGGCTAAGGTATTGTTGCCCACCGACCCATTCGCCCAGCCCACTAAAAGGAAAAGCCTGCAGGCTGAACACTGTGGCAGGGCGGGCCGCCCGCCAACCCACTTTTTTTTTTTTTTAATAAAAAAAGTCCTGACTTGAATTATGATTTTTGCTATTAGTTAAACCATCAAGCAGGTAAAATACTTATTTTGGTTGCTTGAAGGTTAACACTTGAATTATGGTTTTGGAATTTTTGGTTGATGGTTTTAGTTGCTTTATAGTCAATCCTAGTAATTCCAATTATTGATGGTTTTTTACTTTTATTTGTGAATGGATGCATGAGAAGTAAAAATTTGTTAAAAAAAGCTTTATAAAAACTGCATTAAAATAAAATAGGTGAAAAATCTAGTTGAAACGTAAAAACAAAAAAAAAATAGGTAAAAAAGTTTGTTAAAAAAACCGCAAAAAAATAAACGGGCCAACCCACCAGCCCGCCTACCTATCACTTGGCGGGCAAGGCTAGAATTTTGAGCCTGCACTCGGTTAGCGGGCCAAGCCAGCCCGCCCATTTTTTAGCGGGCTGAAGGAAGGTCGGGCCGGGCCGCCCGTTTTGACATCCCTAATTCAACATTAGAGGCGTGATTTTGTTAATGAAAAACCTAAACCTTCCTCATACTTTTCTTAAACTTGGTCAAAAAGGGCAATGTACCTGGAATGGAAAAGGCCACTATGTTTCTTTTTTATAAGCAACATGTTTATCAATCTCAAAACAAAGGTTATTAGTTGTCTAACACACATGGAATTCACTAGGGAGTAATAGTGTGTGCACTTATAATCGGGTAATTTTTTATTACTCACGAACAAATTCTTCAATGGATAGATGTTTAATGCCCGCATGTTGGTTTATGAAGATACGACCGCAGATTATATCATGTGTTGTCTTCTAGTTCTCGCCATCTTCATTTTACAATTTTTGACACAACTCAACTCCAAATTCCTTAACCTACTTTGTATTAAGCAGAAGTCCGCTGAAAAAACGATTTGAGTTTCTCCAATAACATTCCAAACAATTTGGAGTCCCGGTTCAAATCTTAAAAATTGAGTCATAATTATACTTTTATCAAATAAATCACCAAAAAGTCAAACATCATTATTTAAATTGTTAATAACATCTCAATGTAATTTTAAACTAATATCAACCTTCTAGCTACTTGAAAAGAGCAATCCTTCTAACACTTTTTGAAGCAAATTCATCAACCAAGCCCTCTGATGAATCCCCATCACATGATGGTTTTCAGTGTTAAAAAGGGATTTTTACTTGGAGTTTTTGATGAATAACAATGAAGTTGATGAGAATTTAACAATTTGTGCTATTAGAAATTTATTTGCTATGCAGTGTTTATGCTGGGTTTTGTCGTGATTTTGTGCCTAGGGACTAGGGGAATTGAAGAACAAAGCATTGCAGGCAAATGGACTCAATGGTGCAATAGCAAGGAGCATTCAGCCAAATGGCGCGCAACTGGTGCGTGAGTGGCGCACCACGCGCGAGAAGATAGCAGGAAAGGCGCCCAACTGGCGCGCAACTGGCGCGTGATTGGCGCACCACGCGTGAGAAGACAGCAGGAAAGGCGCCCAACTGGCGCGTGAGTGGCGCTAGAGCGCGAGTGGCGCGCCAATCAGCGGCAGACGCGTTAAAACACGCGTTGGACGCGTTTTTCAGTATCTTTGGACGTATTCTGAACCCTAGCACACGGCAAGAACTGATTGCTCTGGATATCGGCGTTGAAGATTCGAGACTTGGGAACAAGGATTGAAGCTTCACATGTGTTCGTCTTCATCTCCAATTTGTAATTCTTCTCTTTCCTTTTCCTTAATCATGTGTAACTAAACCCTAATGTTAGGGATGAATGAATATTGACGTAGCACTATTGTCGATGGTTTAGAATTTTATTTATATCATACTCTCTCGTATTTTGCGTATCGAATTTCTATGCTTAATGCTTTTTATGGTTGGAAAACTCATACAATGATATTTTGTTCAATTATGAAATGGAAGTTTTGTTTTTGAATGTTTGAAATTCTATACCTTCAATTCGTAGCCTAGGAATAATCTATGAGTTGTTGTATATTGCAAACCCTCGTTTTAAATGCTTGTCGTTAATTAGAATCGCTTAAGGAATTAGGGTTTGTAGTTATCGACAAAGGACTAGTTACCTAAGGAATTAGGAATTAGTGAATGTTGTGGGTTTGATAGCAAAATTAGAAAGAGCTTATCCTTCAAATTAAATCAGTGCAATAGTGTGAAATCAATAGGAATTCATCCCTAGCATCTTCTCCATCGTATCTTTTCAAACGCGTTCTTCGTTTCTATTATTAAAAACATAAAAAGAATATTTTATTGCTTTACTTTAGAGCTTCATAGCTCAATCAAATCAATCTCATCCTAGTTCACTTTGGTTCCTTTAGTAGTTGTTAACGTAACTGGTAATTAAATTCGATCCTTGAGGACGATACCCGGTACTTGCCGGTTTTATTACTTGCACGATTCGATACACTTGCCGAAAGTTCAACATCCTCGCATTTCACAATTTGCAAACAAAAGCAATTAAGAAGAAAATCAAGATTTCCAAACTGAATCAATCTAGCAAACAAAAGCAATTGAGCAAAAAAAAGTCAGCCACTCATAAAAAATCATAAAAAAAAAATACAAATGCAAACCGAGTGGGTGAGGAATGAAAACAGACTATAGATTAAAGCAAGTCTAGGATTAGGTTTTCCATAAAGCAAGTTTAGGATTAAAGCAAGTGAGGAACGAAAACAGAGTATAGACTAAACTCAAAAGCAATTTTTCCTTACAGTGAAACACACATTAGGATTAGGTTTTTCGATCAAATTAGTCTAGGATTCGAGTCTAATTCTCTTTGTTTTCTCCGACAGTAACGCCAACAAGTTTCAGTTATAATTAGTGGTGTCAAAAGGATCCATTCGTCCATCGAATATTCGACTCGCATAACAAAAATCTATCCAATCTGTCGGTTACAAAAAAAAATTAATGGATTGGATTGGATCCATTTCGCTTGATTTGTGGATAGTTCTGATCCATCCATTAATTTTTTTAGATCCAATGAATTACGATAACTAGAAAAGAAAATTCCATTGAATAATTATAAAAATACTATTTTTACCAAAAAAAAACATTTTTAAAAACCTTTTCAGTTATAAATAATTTCCAGAAAATAATTTTTTAAAAGAATTCAAAAACCCAGTATAATATATATATATATATATATATATATATATATATGGCAACCACCACCAATTGCCGCCGGAGTTCCACCGCCTACCATCGCGTCGGCCGCCAGAGCTCCGCCATCTACCGCCACCGCCTGCCACCATCACCAAGTATGAATATATTTATATATATATATATATATATATAATTTAGTGTCAAAAAAATATAATATATAATCATATATATATATATACACATTTATAAACATAAAAAATTAAAGTTCTGCAGTATTAAAAAAATTAAAATTATGACTAATTTTATTTTTTATTTTTTTGACTCATAAAAAAGTTTTTTATTAAAAGATTTTTTATGGTTTAAAAATATTAGTGGATGGATTGGATATCCATCTATTAAAAAATTGTTAATGAGATTTTTTGTAAATTGATGGATTGAACTGGATTTATTTGGTATAATTTTATTGAATTTAAATGAATAAATAGATTGTCTCCAATCCTCCATTATAATTTAAATCCAAATTCATCCATTTTGTCACCCCTAGTTTTAATCAACAGAGTATAGATTTAAAAACATAAGCAAGAGATGAAGAGGGAGAGTGACATTAGCGGATCCAGAAACCTTTTATAGTGGGGGCAAAAATTAATCTAATATTTTCTTTAAAATATATTATAAGCTTTTACAAAATACATAATTCCGCGATAAAAAAAGTAAACACTCAAATTGGTAGTTGAGGAAAAAAAACACTCATTTGGTCCATAAAAAATTAAAAATATCAATTTCGTCCTAAAATATCAGTGAAATTAGCCCTTTTATGATAATTTTAAGGATATTTTAGTCATGACTAATATTTAAATTTTTTTAACGGCCAAATTAGTACTGTCTTTTATTAGAGAGAAAATAGATCTTCATATTTTTTGTAAAAGGACTTTGTGGATTCATATGGTTGTTAACTTCTTTAAAACAAGGTTTATGTGATCACATTGAAAGTTTAATCCGCAAATTTTGGTGGGAAGTAAAAATAGAGAAAAGAAGATGAATTGGGTGAAATGGTCCACATGTGTTTTGCCTAAAAAAGATGGGGGTTTGGGGTTTAGAACATTTCGAGCCTTTAATGAAGCTCTCTTAGCTAAACAAGGATGGAGGATATTATCAAATCCTGATTCCTTAATTGCTAGATGTTACAAGGCTAGATATTTTCCAAGGAGTGATTTTTTGAAGGCCAAGATTGGATATAATCCAAGTTTCACTTGGAGGAGTATTCACCAAGCATCTTGGGCGATTAAAAAGGGGATTGTATGGACTGTGGGTGATGGTCAACATATTGATGTTTGGAGTGATAACTGGTTGCCATACCAATTTGGCTACAAATTGTGGACAGTAAAACCACAAAACTCTGAAATATCCAATGTTGCTGATCTTATTGTGGAAGGATCGTGGAACCAAGGTTTGATAGAGTCTCTATTTTTGTCTTTTGAAGCATGCAAATCCTTCAAATTCCTCTGCCACAAGAACATCAAGAAGATGCAATAATTTGGGGCCCCGACAAAAAAGGTAAATTTTCTATAAAATCAGCATATCACAGTATCAAGCAGTGGAAGAATGCTTCATTCACTCATGCTTCTTCATCTTCTGATCATAATATGGTTTGGAAAAAATTGTGGAGGATTAAAACCATTCCTAAACATATTCATCTTGCTTGGAGGATCTTAAATGATTCTCTTCCGGTAAAACAAAAATTGTCTTCTAGAGGAATTGGCTGTGAACCTTTTTGCTCAAGATGTGGGGATAAATTGGAAGATATAGATCAAGTATTTAAGGATTGTGAATGGGTGAGGATAATTTGGTTTTCATCCCCTTTAGGAATTGATATTGTTGCAGCAAATGACAATATTAGGGGTTGGCTTATTCACTGCTTAAATCACTTACCTGATGAAGTCATAGTTTATATATTATCTCTTATTTGTTCAATGTGGTGGGCTAGAAACAAACTATGCATTGAAGCCAAGGTATTTCATGTAACAGAGGTAATAGAACGTGCCTGGAGCAAAGTGAATGAATTCCTTTCAATTGTTTCGGCCAAACCATCATTAGGAGGTGCTGCAACTTCATGTAATCCTCCAGGGCCAAATCGTTGGATGCCGCCACCTCGTGATACTTATAAAATTAACTTTGATGCAGCTGGTCCAATAAATAATAAATGGGGTTTGACCGCAAATCCTTATATTGCTGAAGCTTTGGCTATGAGATTTGCTTTAAATTTTGCTCTAGAACTTTGTTTCTTTGACCTGCAGATTGAAACATATTGCCTACAATTGGTCACTAACTTGAAGACTTGCAAGGAGATATGCTCCTACTCTGATAGAATATTACATGAATGTAGTGAAATCTCTAAGTCTTTTAGTAATTTTCAGTTATTACATGTTAGAAGAGAGGGTAGTTTTGTAGCTCATCAATTAGCTAAATTTGCTCTTTATAACTCTGAATCTCTTTGGATTGAGGAGATTCCTCCTTGTAAATCTTTGGCCTCCGATATTGGAGGGTTCTAATGAAATCATTAGCACGTCAAAAAAAAACTTCTTTAAACAATGATAGTGTTTTATATGCTTGTTAACTTTTTTTTTGAAAAACATGTTTCTTAACTTTAAAAAAAAAATATATGAAAATAAAAACCTATTTTAAATTGAAAGTTGTTTTGGATAATTTTTCCTTCAGAATCATTTTTGACGGATTAGATATCATTACAATTTTTTTTTTGATTACGATAAATAACTAAAAAATAACTGTTATCTCTCTTAAAAATCTCTAAAAATTAAGAATTTAATTTATATATACATTAGGTGTATAAATGTTTTATATTATCTATTAATTATAAGTTGACACATAATTAAAAAGAAGTTAGTCATTAGTCAATTGATAACCACTCTGTATGTCAATTATTCCATGAATTGTTATTAGTTGTGGTGGTAAAACTCTATACACCATATGTGTATTGGTAAATTAAACTCAAAAATTAATATCTAAATAATTAAATGTAGAAGCTATTTTTTTAAATTTATTTTATATATAATCCCTTAGAAACCGACCCTCATCAATGTTTCCACTTTAAGCATTTTACGTGGTTAATAATTCAGAGAAATCCCATCAATTTTCCCTAATTTTAGATTTAAAGAGGACAAGAAGCAATTGGGAAATGTGGTAAGTTTTGTTAAAATAAATAAAGAGCAAAGGAAAGAAGAAAGGAGGAAGTGTTGGAATATTTTATTCCAATATCATAAATAATGGGCATATATTCTTTATTAATTATATTAGCTATTTATCAATTAGGAGCCTTGATTGATATGTGATCAAAATAAGTAAAAGGCTATATTGGATTTCTAATTACATAATTAATAATTAATTATTATTGATATGGGCCCAATATGAGTGGATGTCAGTGATAGCCCATTAGAGGGATAATGGGAACCCTAATAGACTGTCACACTATAAGTAGGCTATGGTCCCCAATATACCGGACTAACCGCAACACACACGTTTACTCTCCTCTCCCCATCTGAAGAGAGTCTAAGGCATTAGGAGTCCCGGTTGAGGAAGAACCATAAAGCCGACGAGTAGCTGTTGCTCGTTTATCACTCACTCTTTCTTCTCAGGATCCGTTCTCCACTTCTTTGCTATGGATCCAGGTATTTATCTAATCCTTGATATATCAACATGTCGTAGATCCTAAGGTCGTCAAGATCATGGTTTTGTTCTTGATTATATAGAAGCATGCTCCTATATTTTTTGTCTTCCGCAATAGTGTATTCATGCTTGTATTATTAATTCCAACAAGTGGTATCAGAGCCATGGTTCGGCTTGGTGGGGGAGCGGGTAGTGGATCCTGGTTTGGATCAAGTATAGTGATGTGGGTGACTCACACTTGGGGGGAGAAGTTGAAAATTCAAGTGTGAGTGGTTAGTCCCACATCGGCTATGAATGAGCTATATGAATGACATATAAGAGAGGGGACTCATTTACTTGACACCTTAAGGTTTTTGGTGGAGATGTGATGTCCAAGTCTTTTAGTGGTCCGGTTCATTGGATAGCTCGGTGTTTCTCCCCGTGCTCCTCCGGACTCCCCAACAAGTGGTATCAGAGCTTTCTTCTATGTTGATTTATTGGGATTTATTTTGGTGATGAGAACCTTTATCATGTATTTTTCTTTTGGTGTGTTTCTTTTTGGTTTCACAAATTTTCCAATATCAATATCGTGTTTGTGAATTAGTATTTTTTTTGCTTCACAAATTTTTCCAACATCAGTATCATGTGTTGTGAATAGGTGAAAAGATATTTTCTTTTATATATATACTTGTGTCATGTGAACACTACATAGAATGATTGTTCAATTTTTTTTTAAGGTTACTGAGAAAATATATTGCAAGGATCGATAGTGTTGAAGTTCATAATCTATATAATGTGATATTTGGTTTCAATTGATTCTTTCTTGTTTTACTGATTACATGTATATATATAATATTTATTGTTCTACATGATGGTTATTATGGATTCGGATATCGGTTTTTTTTTAATGACCATAAATTATAATATCATAATCATATCTTTTATATATGGTAATAGAGATTCTATCTCGCTCTTGAATCACGATATTTTACTTGATTGTAAACGTAAATATTTGTCCATTTACGTTATAATATTTACATGTAAATATTTTTTTTTCAATAATATTTTAGTAATCTTATCATTGAATAATTTGTATTGTGGTGTATGGTTATGGCCTTAGTATTTCGGTGTTGTTTATGCGTTTAATTATTTCAGGCCGACCTACGTGTCGTGATTTTAATTTAAATACGGTCTCCGCACCGTGACTTTCCCTTTATTTATTTTATTTTATTTCTAATATTATAATTGATCGAGAAAGACAAAAGAGGACAACACCATATGAGGACACGGCTCAGAGAAGCTAATTTTGTGCTGAAGAATTGTAATTTTTTTTTTGTAATTTCATTCTTTTGCGTTTAGGAGGCCATAACCGTACGTTCAGTTTTTTTTCTTACACTTGTGTGTAGGAAACATGTGAATTAAGACCCTTTCCCATATTATTATTATTAATAAAATTGTCTAGTATATTTTAATTGAGTTGATTGAAACAACACGTTGCCAAAGTAACCTCTGTTACGTAGGTCAATTTGATTAAATTTACAAAAGATGTAGCGTGAAATTATTCATGCGAGTTGTTGTCGGCCCAAAGGAAGGCGCAACTTGGCCGAATAATAACATGCATGTGATGGTAAATGTGTGGTGATTATAAAGTTATTTATCCATGCGAGCAATTGGGGTGCCCAAAGGCAACCATTGTTTGACAGGACTTATTACCAATATTTGATCATTGCGTTGAGAGTACTGCTTGCAGTTAGTCTTTGCAATTCAAAGATTGGGGACTAATGGTGCGCTTAGTATCTTGTTTGGGTCTTTTAATTCACAATTAAAGTTATTTTTGCACATCTAATAATTATTTATAATTTGATGTGCTACTAATGTTGATTGTATGTTCTTTTTTAGTTGCTATTGCTAGCTCTCCAAATTTTGTTACTCAAATTAACCAAATCCCTATGCTGAATGGGATGAATTTCAAGTCTTGGAAGGAATCCGTTGAAATCGTTCTCGGATGTATGGACTTAGACCAAGCACTGAGGGAGGAACGACCCATTCCCACTCCGGAGAACTCTTATGAGCTCAAAATTAAGAAATGGGATCGGTCCGACCGAATGTGCCTCATGATCATCAAGAAATCAATTCCGGAAGTTTTCCGGGGCTCAATTACTGAGAATGAGAATGCTAAGAAGTTCCTGGAATCAATAGAGAAATCATTTGAAAAAAGTGATAAGGCTGAGATAAGTAGTCATTTGGCCAAACTTACCTCTATGAAGTATAATGGTAAAGGGAACGTAAGGGAGTACATTATGGAGATGTCCAACCTTGCATCCAAACTCAAGGCACTAAAGATGCACATCCCTGATGATGTGATTGTGCATTTGGTTTTGATCTCTTTTCCTGCATAATTTGGACAATTTGTGGTGACATATAACACTCAGAAGGACAAATGGTCCCTCAATAAGTTTATGTCTCACTGTGTGCAAGAGGAAGAGAGACTGTGGAGGGGAAGGACTGAAATTGCTCATTTGGCTTCAAATTCTCAACACAAGAAGAGGAAAAAAAGCCCAACATTAGGCACATACACATTTGGGGGTGTCCAGCTGAAGCCAAGCCTTACAGGCCGCATGAAGATAAGTTTGACCCTAAGACAGTTAGTTGTTATTTTGTTGGGTACGCAGAACACTCTCGCGGGTATAAGTTTTACAACCCCAAGAAGATGCAATAATTTGGGGCCCCGACAAAAAAGGTAAATTTTCTATAAAATCAGCATATCACAGTATCAAGCAGTGGAAGAATGCTTCATTCACTCATGCTTCTTCATCTTCTGATCATAATATGGTTTGGAAAAAATTGTGGAGGATTAAAACCATTCCTAAACATATTCATCTTGCTTGGAGGATCTTAAATGATTCTCTTCCGGTAAAACAAAAATTGTCTTCTAGAGGAATTGGCTGTGAACCTTTTTGCTCAAGATGTGGGGATAAATTGGAAGATATAGATCAAGTATTTAAGGATTGTGAATGGGCAAGGATAATTTGGTTTTCATCCCCTTTAGGAATTGATATTGTTGCAGCAAATGACAATATTAGGGGTTGGCTTATTCACTGCTTAAATCACTTACCTGATGAAGTCATAGTTTATATATTATCTCTCATTTGTTCAATGTGGTGGGCTAGAAACAAACTATGTTTTGAAGCCAAGGTATTTCATGTAACAGAGGTAATAGAATGTGCCTGGAGCAAAGTGAATGAATTCCTTTCAATTGTTTCGGCCAAACCATCATTAGGAGGTGTTGCAACTTCATGTAATCCTCCAGGGCCAAATCGTTGGATGCCGCCACCTCGTGATACTTATAAAATTAACTTTGATGCAGCTGGTCCAATAAATAATAAATGGGGTTTTGGTGCTGCTGTGAGAGATCATACTGGCTCACTTTTTGCCGCTGCAGCTTGGTTTTTTAAGGGACCGCAAATCCTTATATTGCTGAAGCTTTGGCTATGAGATTTGCTTTAAATTTTGCTCTAGAACTTTGTTTCTTTGACCTGCAGATTGAAACATATTGCCTACAATTGGCCACTAACTTGAAGACTTGCAAGGAGATATGCTCCTACTCTGATAGAATATTACATGAATGTAGTGAAATCTCTAAGTCTTTTAGTAATTTTCAGTTATTACATGTTAGAAGAGAGGGTAATTTTGTGCTCATCACTTAGCTAAATTTGCTCTTTATAACTCTGAATCTCTTTGGATTGAGGAGATTCCTCCTTGTAAATCTTTGGCCTCCGATATTGGAGGGTTCTAATGAAATCATTAGCACGTCAAAAAAAAACTTCTTTAAACAATGATAGTGTTTTATATGCTTGTTAACTTTTTTTTTGAAAAACATGTTTCTTAACTTTAAAAAAAAAATATATGAAAATAAAAACCTATTTTAAATTGAAAGTTGTTTTGGATAATTTTTCCTTCAGAATCATTTTTGACGGATTAGATATCATTACAATTTTTTTTGATTACGAAAAATAACTAAAAAATAACTGTTATCTCTCTTAAAAATCTCTAAAAATTAAGAATTTAATTTATATATACATTAGGTGTATAAGTATTTTATATTATCTATTAATTATAAGTTGACACATAATTAAAAAGAAGTTAGTCATTAGTCAATTGATAACCACTTTGTATGTCAATTATTCCATGAATTGTTATTAGTTGTGGTGGTAAAAATCAAAAATTAAACTCAAAAATTAATATCTAAATAATTAAATGTAGAAGCTATTTTTTTAAAATTGATTTTATATATAATCCCTAAGAAACCGACCCTCATCAATGTTTCCACTTTAAGCATTTTACTTGGTTAATAATTCAGAGAAATCCCATCAATTTTCCCTAATTTTAGATTTAAAGAGGACAAGAAGCAATTGGGAAATGTGGTAAGTTTTGTTAAAATAAATAAAGAGCAAAGGAAAGAAGAAAGGAGGAAGAAGAAGAAAGAAAAGAATAGCAAAAATAATAAATAAGAATGTCATCATCATCATCATCATCTCCAAAGCTCTCAATTACAAACCCACACACACAGACACAACCACAGAGCACAACCCCAACACAGCGTCATCCTAATCTCCCCGCCGCCACCCCCATGTTGGAGCGGGCACTTTCCTCCCGTCGTGTTAACTCTCACGGCGACGTCGACGGAGACGGTGACGACGCTCTTAACGGTGACGATTCCAAGACGAAGAAACAACAGAACATCCTCTTTCGCATCAGTAATAGAGCTTCCAACTACTTTTCCCGAACGGTTAGTTTTTGTGGCCAGTATCTGCTTTGTATTGCCATCGCATTGCTCCTCTTGTTGGCTTCCTCCTTCCTCTTCACCTCTCGTAACTTCGTCTGCATCTCTTCTTCATCCTTTTACCATCCTGTATCTCGCGCTGGATTCTTTGGACTCGATGGTCTTGACTCAGATTTCGGAACCCTCGGCGTGCCTTGGTGTAAGTCTCTTTTCGCTGATCTGATCCTATTTTGTTAGTTTTGTGTGGATCGACGGAAATAATTAAACAGAATGTTAGCTTAGAACTTGAGAATTTGGTATTTCTCGAAGATCAAAGTGAAATGCTGGTCGATCTGAACGTTAAATAATCGAGAAACAATGTTTTTTTTTTTTATATAAAAAGTTCAACTTATTATTTTTGGATCTTGATCCTTAATGAAACCAAATTTCCTTATTTTTTTTGCGCAATTTGTTGGCTGTTCTGGGGTTCATTGAATGCTGATGAAAACCTGTAGAAATGTATATATTAAAAATTAAAAATAAAAATATCAACTTCTCAAAGAGGGCAATTTGGGGTTATTACTGTTAGATTGATGAAGTGTTTTGTGATGGGAGCAAATTTGTTGATTTTTCAGTGGCTTTTTTAATTCCTTATTATTAATTATTAATCCTATACAATTCCCTTCAAACTGTGAAGTTCATAGTTGCACTTGCTTGCTTGGGATGAATTGGAGAGAATAAATTGATAATGCTGAGGAGGTTTAATGTTAATAATGCTGAATGGTAGAGTGGATTATCAATTTAATATCCTATTGTTTCAAATGAAATGTTGGATACTTATAATCTTATCCTTGGTAAAGGCAGATCGAAACATGGTAAAACTGTAGAATGGACATCGAAAGATCTGCTTAAGGGGCTGGAAGAGTTTATTCCTATATACGAAACACGGCCAATCAAAAACAATATGTATGGGATGGGTTTAGATCACAGCTTTGGGCTTTGGTTTATGGCCCGGTGGTTGAAGCCAGATTTGATGATTGAGAGTGGTGCTTTCAAGGGACATTCAACTTGGGTTTTGCGGCAGGCTATGCCAGACACTCATATTATTTCTCTTTCACCTAGGCATCCGGAGAAGTATCTAAAAAAGGGACCTGCCTATGTTGACGGTAACTGCACATATTATGCTGGAAAGGACTTTGTGGATTTTGGAAGTGTTGATTGGGCAAAAGTGATGAGCGAACATCGGATCACAGACCTCAGTCGGGTTCTTATATTTTTTGATGACCATCAGAATGAGTTAAAAAGGTTAGTTACGAGTTCTTTGACATGCATTATTTAATAGTTTAGTACTCATGATGAAATTTCTTTTGCTTATTTGCATCGTTATTTTGTATGTGTCATAATGAGCAGAATCGAGCAAGCTTTGAAAGCTGGGTTCCGGCATCTTGTTTTTGAGGATAACTATGACACTGGAACTGGTGACCATTATTCATTGAGGCAGATATGTGATCAATTTTATATAAGAGGTGTGTAAACTCTGTCTTTTCTATTGAATTTTCTTTGTTTCAGGGAGTAATTGATACGGATATGATGTTATAGACATTCATCAACGTTGCATTTCCTCTTGACATAGTTACACAAGTGTGCTATGTTTCAATTATTTGTTTCTTCGTGGGCTTTGGCCACACTGGTGAAGTATTTGATATGAGGGGTGGGGCTGAGATTTTATATTAGACAAATTGTGGGATTGATTATAGGCTTAGTTCAGGAAAGCAGCAGAAAATGTAGAATCATGCATGAGTTTTGCTCTAGAAAATGTATAATACTATAAAACTTTCTCAATTGTGGTTTTGGATGCAAAAAAGTTTCATAAAGTCCAGCTTCCAATTGTTGGAAAATGTCTGTTGGGTTGCTTGCATTTGTTGATAATCTTCATATTGGTTGAGTTACTTCTTTATATTTTAAACTTTTAATGTAGTATTCTATTGGCATTGAGAACTAAAGCATATGGTAACTTAATCTAGCCAAGGATATTGACTTTTATTTCATTCTTTTGTTGATCTAAGGCGGGGGACACAGTTGCTTTAAAGACAGTGATGAAGCTAGGATCAGGTCAAGAAGGAAGAAATTCTGGGAGAAAGCAGTTGATATTGAAGAACTATGTGGGCCAGGGGAAGCATGGTGGGGAGTTAGAGGCTACATGCGTGACAACTTCAATCACAGTAATAAGCCAATATCTTACGCACAGCATTTCCAGAATAGCCGGTTTATTGAATCTATTCTTGATGTGTACTGGGAACTTCCTCCAGTTGCTGGTCCTTCCCTCACTCATCAAACCAGGTATGATCCTGCTCGTACATCCAGTCCTATTGTTGAAGATGGGCGATATGGTTTGTTCCAGAGGCTTGGTTTGGGCAAACTTGACAATTCTGTATTTAATGGATACACTCAGATGGTTTATTTACAGATATCTGAACGATAATTTACGATCGCTTAGACAAGGGTATGATGTAGTTGAAGAAATTTTTGTACCTGTATTATGTACGACATAGTTCTTTTTATTTTTCTTTCCCCTTTTCCTTTTTGAAATTCAAGTTAGCCATATTTACTCACTCTTCAATTCTTTCTAATTATGGTTTGGTTACTTGTCATTGTATGGTGGCTAACTTGATTGCCAATGTTCTTATGTATGAGTAATCTTTCACTAATTTATTTTTCTCACAAGTTCAGCCTCACAATATTCATATGATATTAGTATGTTTGGATCTGCGGCCTGCGGCCGTGACATTAAATGTAGTCCAAAGAGCTCATTGCTGTGAATTTTTTGCAACTAAAAAATGAAGCTTCTGCATAAACATGGCTCAAAGTTTCTTAGAATGCTGATGCATCCACAATCACCTAAGAAAGAACTGTCGATCACTGAGTGAATTGTCTATCGTTTGCAGTAGGGGTGTTTGCGGTGCGGTTTGGTTCGGTTTTGAGACAAAAAATGAACCGAACCGCAAGATAAAATTACATGCGGTTTGGTTTGGTTCGGTTGGCTTCCTAAAATAAAACCAAACCAAACCAATGCGGTTTGCATTGGTTCAGTTGGTTCGGTTTTGAACACTCCTAGTTTGCAGACTAGTTCAGTCTTGCCTTAGGTGGATGCTTGTTGTTGTTGTGGTTGTTGTTCAGGTAAGCACATTAATGAGATATTAGACTGAAGTTATTCCCGTTTAATCTTACTGCCTTAAGATATTACACGTGTCTCATAGTTCATCGTTAATAAATGGCTAGAGCAGAGTATTCTTTTTCTTTTCTCTTCTCAAACCATGGATGGTGAGAAGAAGAAAAGAGTTTCAAATGAGTAGCCTACAAATCAGCACCAAGACATGTGCTGAATACGTACCTTCATCCCTGACTTTAGTACTCGTTTCTTAGTACTAATTATTTTGTCTTTTCACTCAGTAGATTGAATATGTTCTGTGAATTTTGTTGTTGGTGAACTATGATCCCCGTAACTTATTTGACTTTGTAAACTGCTCTAGCCATTTATCATCAATGAACAACTGCTTTTCTTATATTTATAAGAACTCGGTAACTAGCTTCGCAACTAACCCCGAGAAGGATAGAATAGCTCGAAATGAGGCAGGCGTATCTACGAGATAAAACTTTATAGGAAAAAAGAGAAGACAAACACGAATTTCATTATTTAGAGTGGTGATAAAGTTGAGAAGACAAACAGGATTATCTTGTTTTTTATTTGAGTCCTATTTGTTTGGTAGTAAATAATTTTTGAATTGTTTTTCGTCTATATCACGTGGCAATCATCCATTAGATGCTGAAAAGACATGTCGGTGCAACATTGTAGTAGTGCATTTAATGTAGTGTTGATACGTAGCACCGTTATTCTACTAGTATATGGAAAGGAAGACGTATACTTCCCATTATAACATTATTTTTTTTAATAGAGTTGAAGTTAAAGATTAAAAATCAAATTTTAAATCCAATATTCTGTGTCAGACCACTTCCCACTTCGACTCCAAACTGGGGTTGAGCCATCATAAGTTATGGGTTAAAATGAAGCTAAACAAGTCTAACCAACGAAACTAAATTGGATTTCTCATGATGAATGTAATGTAATAATTAATAGAAATAGAAATAAAAATCTTAAACTAATATTATAGAGTCCTCTATGTAAAAGACCCTTTCAAAAATAAGCGTATACCACTTTTAGTGAAGAGCACACGATATTCTTTAGTAAAAGGCAAAAGAATAGTTCGCTTTGTGCTCAACACATGGTAGCATAGTTTGTATAACTAAGTTTGTTTCTTTTATAGAGTAAACAAATGTTTTGCTTCATGCTACAGGCGATGTGGACTCTAGTTAGAAAACATCCACTCGCATAGTTGCCTCAATTTCTATCTAATAATTCTCTCGAGTTGCTGTACCACCACAAGGTCCACAACACAATCAAGTGCTAGCCCGTGGTCACATTCCTCCCTCGTATTAGAAATACTTACAATATTTTAAAGCAGAGGAAGAGAAGAAATATTGCATTGAAGCTTTGTTACCACTTACCGGTGCTGCCTGGTTTACCAAGTGCTGCTATATATATATATATATCCCAACCATCGTTTCAGATATCGTTGCTTCCAAATGTTATCTACTATGTCATTTGTATTCATATTTCTTCGTGAAGCACTCAACCACAGTAGTGAATGCTTCTGCATGAAACTATTTCACCTCAACAACTTAGATCATATGCTAAATTTATATCAGGAAACAAATAACATTCAAAACTAAAGAGCTGCAAAAGAACATTACTAGTTATTTAGCGGCCTAACTCAAATAAGTACCCATTTGAAACGTCTTAAATGGGCCTTGAGGCCCAAAGCCCGATTCCTCGTGAGGCCTTCTGTAAGATTTCATTTTAAACTACACCTGCACTCTATGCTCGGGCCTCTTTACTTAAGTTAGCACCCATATTTCTAAACGCTCTCCATTAAACTCAGGCAAACATTTTGACCAAAAAAAAGAAGAAACTCTGGCAAACATAAATCTTTTGGACGCTAAATGATAACTTGGCAGGTGGCGTATGATGGGTGGGGATCACAAGAAAGTAGAATTCTTGCTATTTGTTATTATTGGTTTTATAGTAATTGAATTTGTGTAGATCATTAAGAAAGTCGATATGTCCGAGTGGTTAAGGAGACAGACTCGAAATCTGTTGGGCTGTGCCTGCGCAGGTTCGAATCCTGCTGTCGACGCTTATATATATCCATTTTGTTTTCCAATTGAATTATTTAAGTTGTATATGATTTGTTGGTTTAATAATTTCTGCATGTGTATATTTTTATATTCTAGTTTATTTTGTATGTGGTTAACGAAAAACCTTTCAATTTTAAACTTTTTTTTTGACAATATCAATTTTAAACTAATCGGTGGGAGTAGTTAAAATTAATCAACGATTTGTCAAAAGTCTGTCTAATCATGTTTTCTCTTTGTATATATTCATTATTTTTTAATTGTTTTCCCGGATGATTAAACAGAAGTTCACAAAGGATAAACACTAAAAGTGATCAGTGGATATCACTTAGCTTCAAGGATGTTGGTGAGACATAAACTTTCTGATTGTTACTGAAATTTCTTGAGTGGAAGACCAATGGTCAAAAAGATCAGTATGCTTATCTCAGCTTCTCATACATGTGGTTTATATGTTGATTTCAATTCATGATCCTTTTTGTTATGATTATTTAAGGCGCGCAGTGTTTGGTATATATTAACTGAATATAAAACAAAATATTATATGTTTTGTATATTAAATATTTTAAGTTTTATCTTTTTTTAGTAAAAGCAAATATGTCTTTTTTTTTTATCTTATACATGTTTTATTTTATTTTAGATATGCATAAAACATAGAATAGGACTCGTATGTTTTATTTTATTTTATTTGTCTAACAAATACCATTAAGATTTTCCATGCCTGCATATGTTGCTTTGAAACCCTATCAATTATATTTTTGAAAAGGAAAACTATTTTATTCATATTATATATATATAGACACACATATGGTATAAAACTGTGGATTGGAAGCTCACAAATGCCTTTACATCAAAGAGACCGCAAACAAGAAAACAAAGACTATAATACACCCGTATAAAAGCTCAAAAAGGGGGGTGGGGATACCACAAAACAATACTCTATTTCCTGAGAATATAGACCAAGGGATCGACACTTCATTCATAGAATAAACACTTGAACGAGTCTTTGCCAGGAGTCACTTCCATAAGTAGAGTTTTATCTCAAATTGGGGTCAATGAGTTTATTCGAGAAAATTATTTCATTTCTAGTTTCCCATAAGAGCACAACATGCCAAGTCATTATCAAGTTCCTCCTATTCCAGGTAGGGAATACACCACAATAGAATTAAGAGAATAGAGTTTGGATAAGGTGGTAGCACTAGCTATAGTATTACCCCAAACCACTTAAATACCAAATACCAGATCCTTGCCGAGACACATAATGTAGCTTGAGATGGGAGCCTATTCAGACAGAGGTGTAATGTGAAAGGCTGAAAGCTATCACTTTAGTTGGTGCACCATGTTGGGGAGTCGTATATGGGTATCATCTCTTATATATCCTTCATATAGCTCATTCATAACCGATGTAAGACTAATCACTCACACTTGAATTTCCAACACACCACTCTCCATCCAGGACATGGAGGATCTAATGCATGCGGAGCTGAAGGAGTAGATTTTTGGAGCAGTAAAGCATACACATATTTGACCAAATACATTTCCTCTGAATGCAGATTTGGAGCAGTAAAGGCTTCCCCGTTATGGGTGTCCCCACATTTTAGTTTTCCTATGCATTCCTTTTCTTAATGGTCATGTTGGATTGGAGTGTCTCTAGTACTTCCTCCGTTATGAGCAATAAAAAATGGGTCAACGAATGTTAATGTATTAAGACTAAATATATCAATTTTCGTTGATTAGTTTTTGCTTATATTTTGTTATGGGGGAAACATTCTATTAAAAAAGAGATAAATCACGAATTTGTTCCATTTTTTCTTTTACTAATTGTTAGAAATTTTGAACTTGTAGGCGTTCTTTTAAAGAAGTATATCATTTCGTAAGGTTCAACCATATACAATATCTCATATCTGGATTGTATAATCTTGAACGAGAAACTAAATAGGAATGTTCCGGTTTATTAAATTATTAATAAACCGAAACTGAAGGCTACCTAAAAAAACTAGGGAAAGTTAACCTAACAAAGAAGAAGAAAGCATAAAAGATAAAACTAGCTAATGCAAAATAAAATACTTTTCATTTGATTGGATGACCTAAATTGTCTCAAAGAGACTACATATATAGTAGCTATTAATGGGCCGATAAAATAAAAGGCCTAGGGCTATAAGCCCAATTAAAACATACTAAAGTAAAACCCAACTAATTAACTTCTAACACCTAATATTTTCTAATATTGCTCCCTAGCTAACATAAATGCTCAAGCAAATACATAAATTCGCATCACTTTTTTTTTTGATGAAGAAAGGGGCCCTAAGGCCCAGAAGAACACAGAAGACTAGCTAACATAAATGCTCAAGCAAATACGTAAATTCGCATCACTTGTATATGATATTAATGATGTATAAATGAATATATCTGTATGTAACACATGCTCAAGCAAATACGTAAATTCGCATCACTTGTCTTTTATGGGCGTAGAATCTGGTTCACTCAATGACAAGTAATAACCAATTCTGTCAATTTTTATCTATCACGTTAGTACTTTCTAAATTAATTGTTAATGATGCTAGTTAGTTAATCAGAATATTTCTTCAAATAATGTCAATTTTTAATAGCATCATCCCCATTATACAGTAGGTTTGTAATGCGGATGCCTAGAATAACGGGCATTACTAACATTTTAGGTCGGTTATTTTTCGTGATTATCCAAATTCGAATTTGAGATCTCCACTTTAATGGGGGAACTTATGGTTGGTGTTTGTAACTTTATCTGTATACCAAAAAAGCCATTATATAAAAGAAATAAAATTAGATAACTACCTTTTTTGTCTCATTTTTTTCTTCTAATTTTTACCTTTCATTCATTAATATTTCCAAACTCTAAAACCTATTTGCACCACTTCTGACAAATTTAGTGATAATAAGTAAACTATTGACAAAAAAAAAAAAGACAGTAACTAATTGTTTTCACAAATTCATCTCAACAAAAAAGAAGAACTAAAGTAACTTTAAAATACATAACTAATTTTTTTTACAAAAGAAAACACTATTGATATATTAGGTTTGTATTTGTATAAAAAACGGTTATATCATTGGCAATATTTCCTATCATTTTCAGTTTTGGTCCTATTTAAATGAGCCACTAGATTTTGTAGTTTAGTATGTTAAAGTTAATTATTGCTGCAAAGAATAAAGAAAGCATCTAAATCTCTCAATACTAGTTTTTATATTAAAGCCCTACCTCCACACCCCCAACCCTAGCTATAGGCTATAGCCCCAAAACAATCCCAAGATGCAACCCCAAATTAAGGAAATATAAGCACTCAGTGAGTAATAGCCTCAAAACACTGGCCACCAGCTTTTTTGTTCTACTTTATCAAAAAGCAAAAGTAAGAATAAAAAGGGAAAAAAACTGAATAAATGAAAGGAAAAAAGAGAAAGCAACGTGTGCAAAGTTCTTCAACCACATCTCTATAAAATACTTTGAGACCCCAAGACTTTACGTTTTCTTCAACACCTACTAATAAGAAAGCAAAAAACACAACTCTCAAACCTTTAACCAAAGGCTTGTTTGTTACAAGGAAATATCACAAAGGTGAAAGTAGGAAGAAAAAGTTGGAGATTAAAAATATCACTTTCTTAAGAGGGAGAGGACGTTATTATGAATTGAAGCTTTCAATTCCAACACTTCAGAAGATAAATGAGACTCTTCTAGTGTAACAAGTAGCAAATGATGGCTGGGAACCCTAACTGGTGGAGCATGCATTCTCCATCTTTGAATATACCTCCTCAATATGTTCTTGGATCTTCTTCAAATATCCCTTTTAATTCTTTGACAGAAAATTCTATTGCTGACCCTCCTCAATCATGGAGCCAATTGCTTTTGTTAGTATAAACTACACTCTCTCCTCTTCTTTTGTATCTATGTGTTGTGGTGTCTAGTTAATTATTTTTACATATATGGTTGTTTTGCAGTACTGGATTCCCAGGTGAAGAAGAGAGACTTGGTTTTAGTCATTTTCAACCTAAAAGCTCAGAAAACTGGGATATTCAAAATCTTAATCCTTCTTCAAGAGTTCCTACTCCTGATGTAATAAAGCAAGAAGTTTCTCAAAGTGGAAATTTGTATGACCATGAATTTCAGGCTTCTGGACAAGCTGTTGGTTCATCTTGGTCACATATGGTGCCAGTTTCTTCCCCTAGGCCTAGTTTGAGTAGTAATAACATGTTGGATTTCACTTATAACAAGCCAGACCATAGGACTATTCAACTACCAGATCAAACATCTGAGGTAATATTTAAACATCTGTTGTTATTAATTATTTCTTCTTTCTTTACTTTTTCATCCAAACTTTCAATTCAACTTCTAATATATAGATTATGTCTTCAACATGTTAATTAAATTAATTTTATCTATCCTTTTCTTCTGCTCAGTGTAATAGCTCAACTGTTGGAGTTACTAAGAAGGCTAGGGTTCAGCCATCTTCAAGCCAAGCACCTCTTATAAAGGTGACTCATAACCTCTCTCCTTTATTTCTTCTATTTGTCTCACTTTTATTTTTGACAAATATTTCTCTCTCTTATGTGGTCGTTTTGTTGTGTGTTGTCTTTCTTGATTGTCTTTCTCTCCAAGACTGTTTATCCTTGTTGCTCATAATTACATTACATGTTTCTTTTGTAATACATATATGATGCTGGTAAATGATGCTGATAATCATATTACTTGTTGGAACTTGGAAGAGAAAATTTAAGCAAATGAAATTCATATAACCTGAGTTCTGATAATACCTTCAATTATATATATTATGAATCTGAAGCAGGTGAGGAAGGAGAAGCTAGGTGATAGAATAACAGCACTTCACCAACTAGTTTCCCCATTTGGAAAGGTAAGCAAACAAATTAACCTCTCCAAGTTATTATACATAAACATAATACAAAAGCTTAAACCATATTACAAGAGCCTTTGGTTTGGTTTAAACCCTACCATGATCCATGTTTTTTTTAACCACTATAATATCTTTTGGCATTGATTGGAATATCACTTTTAGCTTTAAAGGAAAAAAGATGACCCTTCATGTAGTTAGTAATGTTGTTCACTTTTGCAGACTGACACAGCTTCTGTCTTGTTAGAAGCCATTGGATACATCAGGTTCCTTCAAGGTCAAATTGAGGTGATATTTCTCTTCACTTCTCCCAAGCTATTCAGATAGTACTAGCATGCAGTTAAAGTTTTGATGTTTTGTTTCTCTCCAAAACATTCTTTTTAGTGTTATGGGAGTTATAAAATTTTATTCCACTTTGTTGCAGGCACTCAGCTCTCCTTACTTGGACACTGCATCAAAAAACATGAGGAATCATCAGTCTGTGAGTACCCATTTCCCAATGTCACAAACACTAACACACACATTCACCTGACACATAATTTTGAACAGGACAAAAATGACACTATACTATTGTATGTACTAGAATTAGAATATAGTATTATTATTGAAGGGAATGTTTTGTTCCTTCCTTTTAAATTTTTTATTAATGAAAAATTAATTAACAACAGGTACATCATGGAGAAAGGAATTCTGTATTTCCTGAGGACCCCGGTCAGGTATGCTTTATTGGATCCATCAATTCATTAGAATCAAATTAGGGTGGGAGGAGAGCCTCTCTTTTTCAATTATTGCACTATATATTTATTAATCCCACTATTGAAAAGAAAGCCATTGAAACAACAAGGTTTCTCAGCTTTTTATAACATCCTTTAAAATTAAAAAGCTGGTGAAAAGCATGATGGGGCTGAATATTGTTCATTTCATTTGAAAGTCAAAGAAGGGTTTTAATTTCATTGAGAGAAGTTAAATTTTCTAATTAATTATAATATTTTTCCCCCCTTCTTTTTATTCCCATCTAGCTGTTGGATGACAATGGCCTAAAAAGAAAGGCAGCTCCAAACCAGGTATCCTTTTCTTTTTCTACAAAGTTGTCCCACCATGATTATAGTATTATTTTTCATTTGACTCCTTGTTTTAAATATTTATATAATATTCTAGTCACTATATATTAGTAATCATTATCACCATCTTATGTAATTAGTATGAAAATAATTATTCAGTTAATTACTTTTTTTCATTTATCAAATTATTAATCAGGATAAGGCAAAGGATTTGAAAGGAAGAGGGTTGTGTTTGGTTCCTGTGTCTTGCACCCAACATGTTGGAAGTGAAAATGGAGCTGATTACTGGGCACCAGCTTACGGCAATGGATTTTAAGATGAAGTGAAGTGATCTATTTTGATATATAACATCATGAGCAGTCATTCTGTACTAATGAAAAGGCTGATTGCTCACGATGCTATATATAATCCAATGAATGGGATATTCTTGTCCCTTGTTGATGTACTCTCTCTAATCTAATTAAGATAGACTGTTGGGTTCTTATTATTATGTGCCAAAACTGTAATTGATCTTTGTAAGCTTGTTCTAATTCTAATTAAATTTGCATTGTGGGGAGTTTAAATTCTTTTTTTCTTAATTTTGTTGCAATACATTAGCGACAGATTTCTTATTGTTAGCGATGGATTTGGCCGTTGCTAGCATTATGATTTTCTACATTTCCTTCCTAAAAATATCAATTTAGGTGTGGAAGGAGGTTACATATCCAAAGGAAATTTCTTTGCGGAGGGACCAAATTAAGCAAGGAATAAATTTGCTTGGGCCAAGTGGTCAGAAGTTTGTAGGCCAAAGTAGGATGGGGGTTGGGCTATAGGACCTTCGACGATTTAACCCTAGCTTGTTGGGAGAAGTTGAGGTGGAGGCTACTAGTTGTTAAGGGTACCTTGTGGGAGGATGTCCTCGATCATAGTTAAGTAATGGAGACGAGTAGTCAATAATCCTTTCTAGATTGAAGCTTCCTTATTACCCCTCTTTGTGGTGGAAAGATATAGGATTTGCTCTCTGAAGGGATAACTAAGAAGAGGGCAATGAGACTTCATTCCAAGTCCTTATCTTCGGCTACATTTACTTCTCAAGAAGATAGATGGATTTGGAAGAATAGAAATGAGAATGGGGTGTACGTATACTGAGAGGGGAGTATCTATCACTAATCAAGATGTGGGTACTCGTTCTTCACTTGAGGCGTATGCTTTGGACAAACAAATAGAAAAGTGGAGGGGGGCAGGGGCTCACCTATAAGGTCGTAGCTTTTGCATGGCGTATGGTACTGAATAGACTCCAATCTTGGAATAATCTATTTCGTAAGAGAATCATTTGAGTTTGATGTGACTCTATGTGTCCTCTATGGGGAGCATTAGCTAGGAGTCAAAGAGGCGCTTATTTCTGAGGCTTTTTTTTAAAAAAAATACAAAAAACATAAACCACATATTCCTTAGGTGTGAAACTCCATTAGGTTGTGGTACTTAGTGTTTAGTTGGCTTGTGGTGGAGGTGATACATCCACCCGACTTACATAATGTGTTCTCCGTCTTTTACGATAATGGGTTTCCAACTTTGAATAGGAAGAGTCTACTTAAGATTTCACATGTGTTATTAATTAAGACTATATTGGAAAATAGATATAAGAGAATTTTCTTCAATAAATTGCTAGATGATCTCTCTGAGACTTTCTTTACATTAAAATTATATTCATGGAAATGGTTTTTGACCAAGGCATATATCCTCTTGTATGAATGGTGTGTTAACTCAATGAACAATGAAGTGTCTTTTACGAGAATAGGATCCATGGGTTTCAAGGTGTTCCTAACTTGAGATATTGGAGTGGCACTATTTCCTTGGAGTATGCATGCATAAGGAATATACACACATTCACTGCATGTAGCTAATTCGTACTAGTAATTAATGTTGTTTTGCACATAGAAATTTTCTAGGTAGCTAGAAGTAGTACCCATCATAGCTAGCTATTATGGATTTATATTTGTTTGTTAGTCATTTGTAACTGTAAAATGAGCCAAAATATAATTCAAATTGTTGTCAGAAAGAAGCCAAACAATCATTCATGTGGATGGATATGGCGTGACTGACCCGAATGTTCAATACTATATGGACCCCATCTTATCATTCGGGTCATCAAATTTGGACCACTTTTTGTGATTACATTACATTACTCAAGTGCTATAGTTCCCATGGCCCATTTCTCCCACGCTCCTCAGGTTATATGCTTTCATCATCATGACGCTGGATATTGCATCACTATATGAAGCCAAAAATATATTATTATCTTATACTCCATTATGTAGCAACAATAGTTATAGAATGTCTTTAGCAATTTCTTGATACACTTTAATTTTGGTTTTAACGTTTATGTTGCCTTAATTAATTCCCACTTTCGCATGTAAAGCCAATGGGGTAGTGGCCATGGTTACCTTTATACCAACCAACAAGAAATTTATCTACAATGGTCATTACATGAATAATTCATGTATTACATTATTGGCCTAATACCTAGGGCGGCTCTTCATTTTTTATATTTGTCTTAAGATAACTACTACAATTCAAAATAGGAGTGAGATTCTTGTCAAAAAAAATTAGGAGTGAGATTTTGTGATTGAAATATAAGATTATTTGGATGTGAGAGGATACTAGAAAAATTGTTTTAAGAGGGATACTTTTGCGACATATATACGCGTATCTCTCACTATTAGTGAGAATTTTAGATATAGAAAATATGATTCATATTGAAGTAAAATTGGTTCACATTTGCCACAAAGTAACTGGAATTGGCTTAGAGAGGGATTTTGAGAGGAAAACATTGAATTTGACCGACTTTTGAATAATAATTTGTGGGATTGTCTTTAGAAGACTGATAATTAGTATAACATGACATTTAGACTATGTTTTTGTGAGTGTCATATAAAAGATTAGAGAAGAGCTAGCAACACTCTCTTTCTAACATTCGTTCTATGATTGGTTAAAACTCGTGTGGGTTCCACTAAATTAATGGATCTCATTTTCAAAATGGTGGGACACACGTGAATTTTAAACAATCATAGAGTGAGTGTTAGAGAGAGTGCGTAAAAGAAAGCGTTGATAGCATTTCTCAAAAGATAAAATAAGAAAATAAGTTAAAAGGTAATTTTGGTGCAAAATGTCCAATTTTTATAATTTTACTTGCGGTTGAAATCCCAATATTTTCTTAAATTAAATAAATATGTAAAATGCAAGCAACAGTTATTTATATAAAGGAAAATCTGGGGTGCAAAAATCACAACACTAAATCCCTTTATTTTATCCTCTCACGATCCATTCATAATTGAGCACATGGATATGTGAAGCATGATGTCAGTTGCCCTCTTTTGACTATCACCTTTTGCATGCGATTAAATGGATTGGAACAAAAAAATACATAAGAGAAGCCCAAATTGTGAAGCTCTATGGGCCCAAAAATAAGAAAAGAATTGGTTGGAAGACCAATGTTTGAGATTGGAAAAGGGGTGTGACAAAAAAGGGGGAGGCACGACCAAAAAGAGGGGGGCTTGGGGGGGCATTCTACAGGTGGGATTTTGGCCAGAAAACAAGTGGTGGCAAAACGGGTTCGGGTCGGCACGTCAACTTGTCAAAAAGGGTGAGATGGGTTGGTGCTCCTCAGCCCGACACCACCTAGCTTATAATTTTTTTAATTTTTTTTTTCATTTTAAACTATTTGGTATGTATTTCTTTTGGGGTTGAGGCGGGCCAATCTTTCTTTCCCTTTTGTCATTTTTTGGACAAGCTTGGGCGCCATAGCCCACATTTCCTTTTACATCATTTTATGGGAGGGCTAGCCCGCCAATTTGGGATGGATATGGCTGGCTCAAGTTCTTAGCCCCCAACTCTTTAGCAGGTTCGCTCTACCCACCACTTTTTGGGGGGCTTACGATAAAGCAGGGCGGCTTGATATTGACCAAACTGTTTTGCCATCCCTAAAAAAAACGAGAGTTTGATGCATGAGGGAGAACAAAGAGGAATTTTTGGGTGGTGCAACAACTTGAGAAATTTGGAGGAGTGCTCGTGAGAGTGAGGAGATATCTCAAGCCTCAAATTACGATTCATATCCTTTTTTTGTCTGTAGAGAAGGTGCCAAGAGTCACTAGAAACTCACACATAACTGTAATGTCTAAAATTTGAACCCACGACATGATATTCAACTTAACAATTTCAGCATTTGTCAATTGACTTGTACCTAGAGATGTCTCATACCCTTTTTCCATTCTTTGGTATTTTATAGGCATTGTTATTTTTTTAATTGCTATAATTATGAGTAGCTAAGCTCTCTTCTAAGATCTATAGTTTTTTTTTTGACAATTCTAAGATCTCTAGAATGATCTCATATTTTGAGATACCCTTTATGTTCTAGTTTTATTTGAGATACCCTTACATGTTAATTGCCAATTAATTTGCTTGTGAATAAGTTGTTATTAATTTGTTGATCCATGTGAAACATTGTTCTCTAAGTTATAAATCCAAACATATTATTCGTTGAATAAATGCAATAAACTATTTTCTTTATTTTTTATAATCAAAATAGATTAATCGTGAGTAGAGTGAGACTAGGCCAGACGGTCCATGGCCCAGCTTATGTCACGCCCAACCCAACATAGACATTTTTTTAAATAGACAAGGCTAAGGTTTTTTTAAAAGTCTATTTAGCTAAAAAGGTCAGGTTATATGCAATCGAAAAGTCTTTTAGACCTATCAGCCCGACTTATTTATGTAAATATAAATAATATTTTTCATTACTTCTATTGTATTAAATTTTGTACTTGGTGTTTAATCTTAAAACTCCTAACATTTTTTGTTAATTTAAACATATTAACCTGCATCAATTTTTTACATATTTAAAGTTATTACTATAAATCAGAAATCAAATGGATGTCATATAAAGATATTTTTTTCATATAAACCAAGTATCCTCTGCGCGCAACTGTAGAGACTAATCCCTCGAGTCGGGTAGGACCACAATGGGCGGCAAAACTCTCCATCAAGAGATTTAACACTGCTGCATACCCAAGGCTGAATTCAAACCAGGACCTTGGTTAAGCTAAAAAAAACCTCTACCATCTCATCCAAGTGCTCTTGGGTAGATATTTTCCTAAAAGGTTTTGTTAGATCTCAAACTACTTAATATCATTGATCTATTAGCTTCTTAGTCTATTTACAAAAGCATACACTACTGAAATGGGCTTCTAAACAGGCTTAAACCTTGTCCGACTTTTATTATGGCTAGGCCATGCCTAAAAATTGGATCTATGACAAGCCACAGACCAGACTCAAGCTTAATACTTTCAACACAGACCGAACCTAGGCCTTGCAAAACCCAACTCTCCCGACCTATTCTCATTCCCAATCGTGAGAACAGTGAATACTCCATTCCATATATAATAGTTTTAGAGCTTGGATGCATTTAGAGCTGTCAAGATGGGCGACCTGACCGAGTCCGCTAGGCCAAACATAAAAGTGGGCTAGGCTGGGTCAGCCCAATTGTCGACTGGGCCGTGTTTTGTGTAGTCCAGCCAAGCCCAAAACTCTGGGCTTGGTCCGGTCCGCTGCCCAATCTAACTTTAACAAAGAAAATCATAAAAAGTTGGCCCTGCTTAGCTCATTGGCCAATTGGGCTGGGCAAATATGACCGATTTGTTCTTGGGCCTCTATTGAATGAGCCCAACCCAACCGACAACATTGGGACTAGTCTAAAATTGAGAGCTCTAGATGCATCCTAGTGGGTTGCAAGTTGCAACAAGAATCAGACAATACCTAACCCGGATTGCAGCCTTTCTTCCATATGAACCAAACTTGATAAAGTTTTAATATGATGAATCACGCGGCTATGGCTTGCCATCTCATCCCAGATTTAACCAAGTACCAAACCAATTTATACCATGAGTTAGTTACCCTTATGTTGTGATTTGCTTCCAAAAATAATTTTTCTCTATCAAATTTATTGTTTAACTAGTTTTTACGAGAATTCATATAAGTATAATTTAAGTCGGATTGCAACCTTTCTTCCATCTAGTTTAATTCACTTTTATTCAAAATGAATTTTACCACAATTAATAATTCATTAAAAATTAATTTACCTCGTTATAATGCCTCAAGTCTTTTGGAATTTGAAAAGTCCTTCCACTGATTACCTAAACATTTTTTCTCGTTTAGAAAAACCTCAACTTTCTGGTCTATGATTCATCACAGTTATCATTTATGATTTAGATTTTATTGTTGCATTGCATGTCGACTTTTGTGGATCAAATGCAAATTCATACACTACTAGTACAAGAAAATGGTTGGCAGGTAGAAGACACCACATACCACCAAGGAGCAATGATTTTGAGAATTAATTGGAGTTATTATCCGCATTCAAACCCATGTGAAAATATGAAACCAAGGCAAACGCGTTTTTCAGGACCAAAGTTCATTTTAGGAGACATTCATTTTCAGTTTTGACCAGCTAGTTTGGACTAAAGACAATTTTGGATTGGACCAGAATTATTTAGGGCTAAGATCGCATGCAATCGGTATTTTTGTGCAGTTGCACATTCGAATGATCTAAACAGTTCAATCTTGATCAGACGGTTTATACTTTTAACTTTAAAAACAGACATAGTTAAAATGTAGCCATCTGATCAAAATTGGACGGCCGGGACGCACTGAATGTATGACCGGCAACATTCCAACTGCACCAAATCCAGATCCAATTTTCAGGACCATTATTTATCGGCTCAACCCAGCCCACCGAAAACGGAACTGAGGTGACCATCTTAAAATAAAAACCAATTAAAAAGAAAATTTGAGAAGTGTTAGGTCGACTAGTTGGTTTGCTAGAAATATATAATAAACATAAAATGACTTTAGACAAAAGAAAAATGTTTTAAAAAATTTATTGGTCCAACTGGGTGATGAGTCGATGCGTCTAGCCTGTTTTGGTGGGTTGGCAAGTTAGCCAAGCCAAGTAAACCCTATATTTTTTTTTATATATAAGAAAGTTTAGGCGAGTTGCGTCTTGAGGGTTCACCAGGGTCAGGAAAGGCCTCAAAGCTCTTTGAGCGCTGATAAATGTACTTACATACTACCCATCAAAAAGGTCTTTCGGCAGCTAGATTTGAGCACATGTCCTTGTGGGATGTGAGCTAAATTCTTACCAATTGGACCAATTTTGGTTGGCATAATTTACTTAATCCTCGTTTATTTTTGGTTCGGACCATTGCTGGCTACCCACAAAGTGTCCCAACGTTTTTAATGAAAGACTAATCTCCGCTCGTACTTAGGATCAAATTTCACACTAGCCAACACCGAATTTGTCTACTGTGAGAATCGAACTCGGGAGCACCAGATCGACCCCCATATCCCAGGGTAAATTAAGCCACTAAACAGAAGATTAATTAAGACAAAATATACATGAAATAATTGTTCACCTTAAGTTAAAAAAACTAGAATTTACTTCTGTGTGATGCACGAGTTACAAAAATCAACATAAGAAAATGAACTCCACTAATACTTGTTTGACATTTTAGCTAAAAATTTGTCTCATATATTTTAATTGTCGTTTTACGATATCAATGAAACATTAACACTTGTTTCCCTATTATACTGTTGAAACATTAATTTAATTTTATATTTTCAATAATGCTGTTTCAAAATAAATATCACTTTCAATCACAAAAAAAAATATCATTTTTCTAATTTTAATTAATCTTTTACCTATAACCCTCGAACTAGTACTATGAGTATCACTCGGCACTCGCAAGACATTATAATCTATTATTCGTTGAATAAATGCAATAAACTATTTTCTTTATTTTTTTATAATCATAATAGATTAATCGTGAGTAGAGTGAGAATAGGCCAGGCCGTCCACATCCCAGCTTATGTCACGCCCAGCCCAGCATAGACATTTTTTTAAATAGATAAGGCTAAGGGTTTTTTTTTAAAGTCTATTTAGCTAAAAAGGTCAAGCTATAAGCAATCGAAAAGTCTTTTAGACCTATCAAATCTGTTTATTTAAGTAAATATAAATAATATTTTCATTACTTTTATCATATTAAGTTTTGTACTTGGTGTTTAATCTTAAAACTCCTAAAATTTTCTGTTAATTTAAACATATTAACTTAAATTAATTTTTTACATATTTAAAGTTATTATTATAAAACAGAAATCAAATGGATGTCAAATAAAGATTTTTTTTGCTATAAATCGGGTATCCCCTGCGCACAACTGCAGAGACTAATCCATCGAGCCGGGTAGGACCACAATGGGCGGTAAAGCTCTCCCCCAAGAGATTTAACACTACTGCATACCTAAGGCTGGATTCGAACCTAGGACCTTGGTTAAGCTGGAAGAAACCTCTGACATCTAATCCAAGTGCTCTTGGGTAGATATTTTCCTAAAAGGTTTTGTTAGATCTCAAACTACTTAATATCATTGATCTACTAGCTTTTTAGTCTATTTACAAAAGCACACACTACTCAAAGGTTGTAGACTTTTATAAAGAATACAGAAATGGGCTTCTAAACAGGCTTAAACCATGTTAGACTTTTAGTATAGTTAGACCATGCCTAAAAAATGAGTCTATGACAAGCCACAGACCAGACTCAAGTTTAATACTGTCAACACAGACCGAACCCAGACCTTGCAAAACCCAACTCGCCCGACCTATTCCCATTCCTAATCGTGAGAACAGTGAATACTCCAATCCATATACAATAGTGTTGGAGCTTGGATGCATTTAGAGCTGTCAAGATGGGCGGCCCGGCCCAGCCCACTAGTCTAAACGTAAAAGTGAGTTGGGCTGGGCTAGCCCAATTGTCGGCTGGGTCGTGTTTTGTGTAGCCCAGCCCAACCCAAAACTCTGGGTTGATGGGCCAGTCCCAAGTCTAATCTAACTTTAACAAAGGAAATCATAAAAAGTAGGTCCTGCTTGGCTCATAGGCCAACTGGGTTGGGCCAAAATGACTTTATTTTTGATAGAGAAAAATTTATTGGTCTAACTGGGCGATGAGTCGTTTTGGTGGGTTGACAAGTTAGCCAAGCCAAGTTTATATATATATATATATATATATATATATATATATATATATATATATATATATGAGTTAGGATATATTGACACCAGGGTCAAGAAGGGCCTCAAGGCTCTTTGAGCGCCGATAAAAGTACTTACATGCTACCCACCAACAAGGTCTTCACATCGACAGCTGGATTTGAACCCACGTCTTTGTGTGTGAGCTAAATTCTTACCAATTGGACCAACCTTGGTTGGCATAATTTACTTATCCTCGTTTATTTGTGGTTCGGACCATTGTTGGCTGCCCACGGAGTGTCCCAACATTTTCAACGAAAGACTAATCTCCGCTCGTACTTAGGATCAAATTTCACACCGGCCAACATCGAGTTTGTCTCTTGCGAGAATCGAACCCATGATCACCGGGTCAACCCCATGTCCCAAAATAGATTAAGCCACTAAACAAAAGATTAAGACAAAATATACATGAAATATAACCCTCTAACTAATACTATGAGTATACTTCCTGTTTATGGTAGCGGTGAACAAGTCAATTACCAATAAGACTAGTTTTGTAAAATTATTTTTCTCTTTCTTCATTTTACATCTTTTTTTTAAATATGTGTGAAATACTAGGAAAATATTATAAAAGTATAAGATAATTATCATGACTTTGAGATTAACTGTTTTTTGATCTCGGATCCTATCTTAAACGTAAAATAAAATGAAACAAAAAAATATATTAATAATTTTTCTCCTTAATTTCGTTGTATGTGTCAAAGTCAAAGTTTTCATAAGTAATTCCGTAAACATGTGAAATGTGATTATAAAATAATGATATTAGACAAATGCATTGACCCCTACGAAAAGGACGTGACCCATTGGTAGATAGAAAATTATTATTATGGTTGTTTACTAATAAATACTGGCTCCGTCCTATAATAAGTAATTTTACGAAATAATTCTAATTTTTTCTTTTTGACGAAAAAATTAATATTATTAATACATATGAAAAGTATTTTTATATTCGAACTAATATATATATAATATAATTTGGGAAATAAAGGCGCACGACACTTTTGCCGTCTTATATCTTTTTTTAATCTTTTGATAAAAAAAAAATCCCTTTTTAATCTGGATATTCGATCTCTGGGAGATATTTTATGAGACAAGGTTTTACAATGATTAGCTATAAGTTAATCTTATTGTAAAAAAAAAAAAGTAAAATATCTCTCTGAGGTCCCTTAATTTATTTTTTGGTAATGATTAGGTCCCTTAACTTTTTTTTGTAACGCGAAGTCCCTTAAATTTTAAAAACCTAATACTATAGTCCCTTTTTTGTAAATTCCGTTTGACTCCGTTACAAAAATGTATATGTGGCTGTTAACTTGCTTCTGTGGCTTTTTTTAATGTTGATGTGGAAATTTTATTTGATGACTCATAATTTTTTATTAATTTATATTTAAAATAAAAGAAAATAAGGGAATTGTTCATCATCTTCACTAACATGCATCTCTTCACTTGAAGCCCAGATTTTTGAACACAAATCAGAAACGAAACGAAAGGGGTTCTCTTTCACTGGAAACAGAAACGAAAAAACGAAATAGAACCCAGATTTTGATTTCAATTTCGAACACTGAAACCCAGATTTTCGAAGACAAACAATAAACCCAGATTTTCGATTTCTTAAACTTCCCATTTCTTAGATCTAAAATTTCTCTTCACTAGATTGACGATTCTGAAAATTACCATGGGGCTTCTCTTATCTGATGATTGGAGACTAACATTCCAGAAGTTTGTATTATTTGGTCACTTGAATATCAAGATGGAACCGGGTTTTATCGTGGGCATTGATAACCCGTTTTCTACAACTCAACAACCCCTGCGGCTGTGATGTTAACAAAATAAAAAAAGAAAAGAGCCCCACGTTCACGGTGCACAAATGCTCAAACTTGGCATTGAATCACAAAATGGAAGGGGTATTCAAAAATCAATAATGGGAATCACCAAGGAAACCGTAAGGCTTTGGCAGAAGCTGAAGCAACCACATTTTTTTAATTTTTAATTAAAATTAATTATAAAATAATGAAATTATCCTATGTGGCATGGCTAGTCAGCAGTCAAACATTAGTCAAACAGCCACATAATCAGTCTGTTAACGGAGTTAATGACAAAACGTTAAAGAGGACTACGGTGTTACGTTTTTAAAATTTAAGGGACTTAGGCGTTATAAAAAAAAGTTAATGGACCTAATCGTTACCAAAAAATAAGTTAAGGGACCTGGGGAGATATTTTGCCAAAAAAAAACTATAAGTTAATCTCTTATAAATCCACTACCTCATTTAACTTCTAGTAATTGCTTTGCTTAGTGTGAAAAAGATCGAATTGGTGCAACCAGAAACTATTTGTTTATTCTCTTATTTATTTATCGTAACTAGAAAATAAAGATGATGAATACAAGTGACAGCAAAGTTTTAATCAAAGTACAGCATGTGAAAACATTGAGTGGGGTAATGCTGCTGTATTATAGCATAGGAGTACAATAATAATGGCCATTGTAACTTTTATATATAATTTAAAAAGAAGAAGCAGAGGATAGGACAAAGAAGACAACACAACACGTGGTGGTGGTGCATTCCAGATATGCAGATTTAGCAGACTCACAATATGAACACGCAAACTGAATGTATTTATAATTGTGTTGATTAATTGTCCCAATCAAACCAACATTGTAAGCACTCAAATCATTTCACACTTGTGTTCTATAATCCATATAAGCATGAACATTGCTACTACTACTTGATAACACTTTACTATATATCCATCCTGATTATCTCTTTACTGCATTAGGAAGTAGTTAATAATAATAATAATACCAATCAAAATGGAGAAGGAACTTGAGCTTGCTTCTACTTCAGGTGATGGTGAAATGGCTGAATACATCCCAGAACCACAGAATAAACGCAAGGGTGGTTTCATCACTATGCCTTTCATCATTGGTTTGTTTCTTAATTTTCATCTCCACCTTGGAATTTTGTTTACCTTTTATTGTGTAGTGTAGTGTAATTAATTATTAATGAGATTTGGTTAATGCAGCAAATGAGGCACTAGCAAAGGTAGCAACCTTGGGACTTATGCCAAATATGATATTGTATTTGATGGGAAGTTACAATATGCATCTAGGCCTAGCTACCCAGATACTTCTCTTGTCATCTGCAGCAAACAATATCACACCTCTTATCGGTGCTTTTGTTGCTGATTCTTATCTTGGTAGATTCCATGCTGTTGGCTTAGGTTCCCTCCTCCTTTTCCTGGTATATTCTTTTCTCTACTTTTCATAATCTTTTTGAGTAACTACAACAGTAGATCTAGTTCATCTGATAAAGGATCTAGTATTCTAGTTCATCTTATAAAGTTATCATTAGTGAGTGGATCTCTATGTGAGATTCTGTTACCACTGAGTTAGCACTTCAAGTGTTTACATGTGATTGTCATGTTTGGTGTTGTGTTGATGCTTAATAGTTTGTGAATATCATATAGGTGTGAAATTAAAACTCCAGTTATTAATGGAAAAGTTGGTAAGAATGTTTGTTTGTTTTTTTGTATGGTAACAAATAGGGAATGGGGATGCTATGGTTAACAGCAGTGTTCCCAGCAGCAAGGCCTCCAGCTTGCAGCCAAACAGCAACTGAGATATGTAAATCAGCAACAGGAGGCCAAATGTCAATGTTAGTATCTGCTTTTGCTCTCATGTCCATTGGAAATGGTGGTCTTACATGTTCCATGCCATTTGGTGCAGACCAAGTGAATAGAAAAGACAACCCTAATAATAGCAAGGTCTTGGAAACGTTTTTCACTTGGTACTATGCTTCAACAATTCTTGCTGTCATAATTGCCCTCACAGTAGTTGTATATATTCAAGATCGCCTTGGATGGAAAATTGGTTTTGGGGTTCCAGCAGCACTCATGCTTTTGGCCACTCTTTCCTTCCTCTTTGCTTCTCCACTTTATGTTAAGTACAAAGTACAATCCAGCTTGCTCACTAGCTTTGCTCAAGTAATTGCTGCTGCTTTTAAGAACAGAAAACTTTCCCTACCACTTAACAACTCACCTGAACTTTACCATCACAGGAAGGGCTCTGATCTTCTTCTTCCAACTCATAAAGTAAGGTATGACAATCATCAATTTACCATACCGTCTTTTTTAGTTCTTTTTGTCCTTAGTACAAAACGGTTGGGGGTGGGGGAAAGTGAAGCATCCCAAGTTCGAACCCTGCTCCCACTATTACAACTCTTGATAGAACTCAAACGAGGGAAAAGTAGAGAAAGGTAATGAACAAATATTATTGATAATTGATTAATTGAATTAACCATGAATACAGTCGACTCTATTTATACATATAGGTTCATATGAAAATGAAGCAAATAACAACTAACTACTAACAAACTATTAATAAACTTATCTCTAATACCCACCATTCACATAACCGTGCGTTTTGTGTTTTACCACCAGGCTATGCTCTCAGCTCTGCGGACCTTTTAGCTTTGATTTCAGCTAGCTTATACATGTTTCTATTTTTCAGGTGTTTGAATAAAGCATGTGTTATTAAGGATCCAGAACAAGATATAAGCCCTGATGGTTTAGCAATAGACCCTTGGAGTCTATGCACAATAGAGCAAGTAGAGGAACTGAAAGCCCTTATCAAAGTTATTCCATTGTGGTCATCAGGGATCATGATGTCACTTAGCATTGGAGGCTCATTTGGATTGCTACAAGCTAAATCACTTGATAGACATATAGGCTCACACTTCCAAATTCCAGCAGGCTCTTTTACTGTAATCTTAGTAGCTACAGTATTTTTATGGATAGCTCTCTATGATCGTGCTATTCTTCCTCTAATGTCAAAGATAAGAGGGAAACAAGTTAAGATCAGTCCAAAGAGAAGAATGGGAATTGGGTTGTTTTTCAATACTCTTCACTTATTAACAGCAGGAATTGTTGAGAATATAAGGAGAAATAAAGCAATCAAGGAAGGGTACATTAATGATACTCATGGAATATTGAAAATGTCTGCAATGTGGCTAGCACCTCAACTTGTTTTGGCTGGCATAGCTGAAGCATTCAATGCAATAGGACAAAATGAATTTTACTATAGAGAGTTTCCAAGTAGTATGTCTAGTGTTGCTGGTTCTCTATTTGGACTTGGAATGGCTGCAGGAAATTTGCTATCTTCTTTTGTATTTAGCACTATAGAAGATGTTACTTCAAAAGGAGGGAAAGATGGTTGGATTACAGATAATATTAATAAGGGACGTTTTGATAAGTATTATTGGGTTCTTACTGGACTTAGTGCTCTTAATATACTGTATTATTTAGTATGCAGTTGGGCTTATGGACCTACTCTTGATCTAGTAACCAAAACTGTGACTGAAGAAAATGACAACAAGGAGGGTGAATCAACTGAATTCAAGAATGGGGGTCATTTACATTTAGTTGACAAGGTTAATGAAGAAACTGGATCAAAGGAGAAATTAGAGTTAAATGATGGTCAAGTTGATAAAGTATTCAAGAATATTAGTGAAGAAAATGGCTCAAAGGAGGAGGAAATTTTAAGTAAATCAAGGATTAATGGGGTTCTGCAAATGGAAGGCTCTTTGGAGATAGAAGTGCTCAAGTCCCAAAAATTGTCAGGTTGATATGTATGTTCCACTCTTGTTAGATTGCTCGATATATATACATATATTTACAGATATATATATGGAGCAAACTCAAAAGGCCTCAATACTCAATAGGAAATGATATTCATGATTCACACTTGAATTTGGATAGGCATAGACCTATTTCCCATAATTGTTCACCTAAGTTAAAAAAACTAGAATTTACTCCTGTATGATGCACGAGTTACAAAAATCAACATAAAAAATGAACTAATGTATCACGACGTTCCTAATATATACTAGAATTAAGTTAAAAAAACAAGTGTTAATGTTTCATTGATATTGTAAAACTAGAATTTACTCCTGTTTGAAATAATAAATATATATTAATGAGTTAGTTATATTATAAACACATAGTTTCGAAATACTTCCTAATGTATCACGACGTTCCTAATATATAAATGGTTTCCTACGGAAGTCAAATAACTTGCATTAACATAAATTTACAACATGGCAACAATTCAAATTTCACAGTCATTCTAACCAAAAATTATGACAAAATTGATTATTCTCTCAAAGAATACTTCCAAGGGTTAGCAACCAAAAATTATTACACGTCATATTGCATATATACTAGTATGTATCACTCATGCCAGTACGGGTATACATTTCCTTTTAACTTAAATTTTGAAATTGTTGTTTGGAGATTAAAAAAGAGTCAGTTGAATGTTTACGTATATTATGTCAAAAAAATTGACTACTTTGGACACCTTAGAAAATAAACCCACCATGACAAATTTTAGTAAGACATGTTTATTAGATTAGATTGTATACTAAAAAATATTATAGTTAAACTAAAAAATCATAGTTTAATATTTTAATATAAAATTTAGTCCTCCTTTTATTTATTGATATTCAAAAAATAAAATTAAGAATAAAAGATAGCAGTTAGCACATTTTTATTTTTTATTAATATTTTTAATTAAAAAACACTTATAATGTACTCGCACTACAAGAAATTCGTGCATTACTGGCTGACACAATCCCCCAGTAATGGTTAAAATCGGCCAGAAATTGCACATTACTGGCGGATTTAGTCCACCAGAAATCCGCCAGAAAATCAGCCGCAGGTAACCGTTACTGACGGATTTTCAGCCAGTAATTACTGGCAGATTTTCAGCCAGTAATTACTGGCGGATTTTCAGCCAGTAATTACTGACGGAATTACTGGCCGAATTTCTGCCAGTAATTACTGGCTGAAAATCTGTCAGTAAATCCGCCAGTAATTACTGGCTGACAATCCGTTAGTAAATCAGCCAGTAATTACTGGCTGAAAATCCGTCAGTAAGCAACAAAAATCCGCCAGTAATGTATTTTTTTTTAAAAAAAAAGTATTTTAAAATGCAAATAAAAAAGAATTCGTTTTTAATTCTTTTTTAATTCATTTTTTTTAAATATTTTAATACAATTCGTTTTTTTACTGGCTAAAAAATTAATATTATTTAAATATTTTTATTTGTTTTTTTAAAAACTATTTTTTAATTTGTTTATTTAATTCAAAAAATAAAACAGTGATTGAATAATTTTTAATAATGATAAAATTTTCATAAATTTCATTAAACAAAGTACTAATTAAAATATCCATAACAAATATAAATTAAAATGAAAGAGAAAGAGAAATTTAAGAAGTTTAAGAAGAGAAGTTTAAGAAGTTTGAGAAAAATGAAAGAGAGAAGAGAAGTTTAAGAAGTTTGAGAAAAATGAAAGAGAGAAGAAAAGTTTAACAAGTTTGAGAAAAATGAAAGAGAAGAGAAGTTTAAGAAGTTTGAGAAAAATGAACGAGAGAAAAGAAATTTAAGAAGTTTAAGAAGAGAAGTTTGAGAAAAATGAAAGAGAAGAGAAGTTTAAGAAGTTTGAGAAAAATGAAAGAGAGAAGAGAAGTTTAAGCAGTTTGAGAAAAATGAAAGAAGAGAAGTTTAAGAAGTTTGAGAAAAATGAAAGAGAGAAGAGAAGTTTAAGAAGTTTGAGAAAAATGAAAGAGAGAAGAGAAACTTAAGAAGTTTAAGAAGTTTGAGAAAAATGAAATAGAGAAGAGAAGTTTAACAAGTTTGAGAAAAATGAAAGAGAAGAGAAGTTTAAGAAGTTTGAGAAAAATGAAGGAGAGAAGGGAAATTTAAGAAGTTTGAGAAAAATGAAAGAGAGAAGAGAAGTTTAAGAAGTTTGAGAAAAATGAAAAAGAAGAGAAGTTTAAGAAGTTTGAGAAAAATGAAAGAGAGAAGAGAAATTTAAGAAGTTTAAGAAGAGAAGTTTAAGAAGTTTGAGAAAAATGAAAGAGAAATGAAGAGAAGAGTAGTGAAAACAGAGAGAAGAGAAGTTTAAGAAGTTTGAGAAAAATGAAACGTGACATTACTGGCGGAAAAGACCAATACTGACGGGTCCATTACTGGCGGAACAGGTGGTGGATTGTAGTTACTGGCGGGTTGTACATTTTACTGGCTGAAACGTGACATTACAGACGGATACAGGATATTACTGGCGGATAAACAATTCGGCCAGTAAATGTCATTACTGGCGGATCAATTCAGTCAAACACGGTAAACGAGGTGTGATCATTTCTGGTGGATCTTGTGGCCAGTAAACGTCATTACTGGCGTATTCCAGTTGGCCAGTAAATGTCATTACTGACGGATTCCAGTTGGCCAGTAAATGACATTACTGGCGGATTCTAGTTGGCCAGTAAATGTCATTACTGACGGATGCATTTAGTGGCGGATTAAATCCGCCAGTAACTGCAATTACTGGCGGATTCCAGTTGGCCAGTAAATGTCATTACTGACGGATGCATCTAGTGGCGGATTAAATCCGCCAGTAACTGCAATTACTGGCGAAAATTCAAATGCTGGTCAAATGCGCAATACGATGATGCTTACTGGCGGATTTAATCTGCCAGAAATGTTATAGAATCCACCAGAAACGTACTGGCAGACTAAATCGGCCAGAAATCGCCAAATTCCGCCAGAAATCTTACTAGCTGACTGATTCCGCCAAAAATGTGCAGCCAGTAATGCAAGTTATTCTTGTAGTGTCGGACAGCGGAATGGTCCCCGTCCCCATCCTCATCCCAGAGTTGACAATGGAGGAATTATCTCTCTCGTCCCTATCTCCACATGGAAAAATTCCCCATTCACGCTCCACTGTGGGCAGTCCCCGTCGAGATTCCCACGTACAGGTAGAAAGCACTCGTTTAGTCGAGTGTGAGACTGAGGGAAGGATGAAACAATACATCCATCCATAAGTATACATAACAAAGATCCTTTGGTCACTCTAAGATCTTCCTCATGATCTTCATCAAACTTCCACCTTGAGTAACACCAAGCTTTGCTATCTTCGAACCTTAATCGAAGAGAAAGAGAGTCAGTAAGTTGGAAAAAAGTAGATTAAAAAATATTTTATTACCAGATATTGGGATGTTTATTATTACTTATTTAAAAAACAAATTGTTATATTAAAATATTATGTTTTAATTAAAAATTTCATGTGGCACTCAAACATGGGATGCCACGTCATTTAACTTAGTACCACTTCAACCATTAGTTTGACCAATTTCGGCTGGGGGACCAAAATTGTGAATTAACTATTATAGGGGGACCAAAAATATAATTAAACCTAAAATATTTGATGTTATAAGTTTGAAAGCAAGATACAAAAAGAAATTAGAATATCAATATTAGTATTGCTTATTCCCCATATCTTTTTTTTTAAAAGGGACTTATTCCCCATATCTTATTTGCCTATAAAGCTCCATAATTAATGAGGTATAAAAAATTTCTAGAATTGACAATAATTTATGATATTTTATTTTAATATAAGCATTATATTTTTTTATTATTAAACCTTATATATTCATTCTATTGTAACATCTATGACCGAATAATTAATAGTTTTTTTGACAAAAATAATTAATAGTTGGAGAATGGTAAATATTTTACTTAATAATTAATAAAAACAGAATGATGCATTAGATTAGAATTTTTTATCATACGTGCGATATACAATATTAGTTGGAGAGTGGTAAATATTTTACTTAATAATCAATAAAAGCATAATGATGCATTAGATTAGGTTTTTTTATCATATTGTTAGTATCCAACGACTTTGCCAGCGACTAATATAATTTTGTAAAAAAGACTAAATATGGAACGACTATTGCAATCTAATTAGTATTACTCACTATTAGGAATAAGATTGAGAGTGATGATAAAAAAAAAAGATTGAGAGCAAACAAAAGGAATACAGAGCAACACCGCTTTTCACATCACGCGATAGGGTTTGAGAGAAGTCTCAAATTTAGTGGGATATAGTGACTATGCGAAGAAAGAACCATTAGTTCAAATTTTATTTTATCTTAGGGTTTCTCTCTTGGTGAAAGCTGTGAAATTGTATCCACGCGCGAAACCCTATTGCATTGACAATCGAGACATTGTCTCTAACAGTGTAAGTAATGTTATGGATTATGGTTTGTTGGAAAGTCTTAGCTTAAAACTATGAACGCTATTGAAAATTAAGATTTACGCTTCACCTTAACAACATTTGATTTATCTTTGAACTTTTTAAGCAAGTCCTAATCAATCATAATCCCTCAAACATGAAATGTTTTCTCAAATATATTCTCGATGAGTCCCTCACATGAACTTTGAAGAGAACCTACCAATGAGATCAGATATGTTCCTAGGAAAACCCATAGGATTTATATTCAACATTATTCAATAAGTATTAGATATTGTTGGATATTCAGTAGTATCCCTATTTAAAACACTAAAAGCTCCTCCGAGAATTTAAGAAGCTCTGAGCAAGACTTTTCAATCAGGCTCACTGCATCGTGACTAAAAAGAACAAAAGTTGTAAATTCAATATCATATATATGACACACAACTTCACAATAACCTGAGATAAATTTATATATGACACACAGCTTCACAATATCCTAATTGCACTACTATTTATGATAATTTTAATATTTGGATTTGAATAATTGTATTCACTCTATCCATATCATATCCATCATTGCTTAGTAGTTACTTACACGAACCCAAAATTACTACTTAAAGTAAGTTGAATGCCATGTGAGCACAAATGAAACATAAAATTGAATTCTAGTTTTATATTTTGTAACCCCAACATGTACTAAAATGAAAGTGCAATGCAAAAGACAGAATATTGGTAAACGGAATAAAAAATTTAAAGTTGAAAAGAATGGGGAAAACCAATATGCAGTTATAAGAATACTTACGGAATGAACCCAAAACAGGTTCAGCACCTATGTTGTAACAACCCGGCTACCTTGTTGCTCTTGTGCTTCTGATAGTCTCCATCTTCTCTCGATAGTGGTTTCGGCCGAAAGGATTTTCAAAGCTACAACAGTGATCAAAACAGGAAAAAAAACCACATTGTTATAAGGGTGACAATAACACTTCCGTAACCGGACAACCATAGGTGTACCTTTATCGCTGCATCAACACATTTTTGTTACTACTATAGCAATATCTCACTATTTTCTACATCTGCTATTCTGGGTCTGATTATATATATTGGGGAGTATACCTTATACAATACAAATGTAAGAACAACTATATCCTTAATTTCGCACTATGTAGGCTGACTATATTGTAGGCACAGTCTTCAATCTATTTATTGAAATGAGATGATTGCAAAATTGATAAACTTAGGACGTACTCCAAAACAATGTTATGATTTCAAAAGCTGAATCTTTTTAGCCATAAAGATACTGCACTGCCATAATTCCTCTAAAGCTTTATGATCACAAAAGTCGAAGGGGAAAAAACCATTTGAACATGATTGATGAAAATTTCAAAAACTTCAAAGAATAAAAATATTACCAAGCAAAAGCAAAGAAAACCCATTTAGTTTGACATGATAAAAAGACAAACTTTACAACATAAGAAATAGAATCAAAAACAAATCACGGTAAGGTGCTGAAGAAGTTGTGGTGGTTTAGAACGTCGGCGTCTTGTGGCGGTGGAAGTGACGAATATCGTTCTTCATCCTTCACACAGTATCGTGGCCAACTTTGTTATGATGCTAACGAAGGAAATTCTTCAGAAATTTAGGGAAAAACGAAACCCTAACGAAGGAAGATAGAAGGAGTGATAGTCCATGGAGAGAGAGAGAGAGAAATGCAGTGCTCTGTTTCTTCTGATTTTCTTCTTTCGTTGCTTTGCGTTTTGAGTTGATCAAGATGAAAGAAGAGATGAAGGACAAACTTTTGTAGTTCATCAAAAAAAGATTGAAATTTTGTGATAGAAAATGAGAGAAAAAGACGGAAGAGGAATGTGCGAATGAGAGATGAAGAGAGATTGTCGAGAGAGAGAGATTTGATCCACAAAATTAGCATTGTATTCATTACTGGATCCACAAAATTAGCATTGTATTCATTACTTGTTTTTGTTTTTTTGAAACTGTCAGCTCCAATCAATGTTATTAAAACCGACCCGGTGATCGACCCGAGCAAGTCACTGGGTCATTGGGTCAATGGTCGAAACCGATGGGTCACTAATTGACCCGCATGACCCGATATCAATAAATTTGGTATTAAATTAATATGAGAATTAGAAAATGTAAGATATTATAAGTCAATATTTTTAAATTTAATATAATTTTGAAAATCAATAAAATTACTCATATTTAATAATATTCTAGTTAATAAATATATAGAATCTAAAATCTATGGAAAGTGATACAAAATATTAGATGTCAAATAAATATGATATATAAATGTAATATATACGTATTAAAATACATATAAATAAATATAATTAGTAGGTAATAGGTTTTTCTAGAAATAAAAGAAAAAAAAGGGTATATATTCTATAATACTCCTCAGTTACAACTAATTTCATATCAGTTGCACGTGATATTTTATATAGTTTTGACTTTCACTATAAAAATTAGTATTACAACCCAAAAAAAATGAAAATAACCATAAAAAGTTTTTTTGGATTAAAAGAGGGCTTTTGCCCAAAACAACCATAAAAATACACAATTAATATTACATTTAAATTCATTATTAATACACACATATATATATATATATATATATATATTAATAATCTGTTCCCCCACTATTTTGGATTTAAAAAATATATTATGAATATCTCATATTCTACTCAATCAACATCATTCTTTTCCAAATGTGTGATACCCAGCTTTGGGATTGGTTTCAGCTTTTGCCCATGTTTGTGCATTATATCATTCTACCAAGAGAATTTTACAATCTGGATTGTATTGAAAAGGGAGGCAGGCTAGATTATTATCCCGTAAGTTTCTTTTTGTTCACGAAGATTTCCTCAGCTTTTCTCTATTGAATTTTTCTGTTTATCATAAACTATGACACTAAATTGTTATGATTTCTTTTATTTTGCTGTTCCTCAAGGTAAGTGAAGAAGTGGCAGTTCATGCCATCAATAAAGGAAATATAGCACAACCAATTAACCATTTTGTAAGTCAACCTATATCATTTACTCTTTATAACTAACTATGTCTGTCCTTTATATCCAATGTTTTCATCATGATTTTAGTGCCTCCATATCAAGACTATCATCAGTTGCAACAAAATACAGATCTTTCTTTACCATCAGAAATGTAGTGCCTCCAAAAGTAAATTAGATAAAGCCTTCGTGAAGGATAGCAGAATGAGCCTCATTTAATAGATTTCTTTTTTGGCAAGTACTATCAAAACTTGGAGAGTATCAAAGTTTTTCGTGACCATCATCATGTATATATGTCCTGGAAGTACTAAAAAAATCATTGAGGTGAGGGACGTTGGGATATGGATGTCTTGCAGTCACTAATAGCTTAATTAGCACCCAAAGCTGCTGCGCAAGATTTAATGGAAGGTCTTTTGATAAGTTTTTCGATGTTGGAAAATATTACAAACTGAATTCATAATTCATAAACTGAATCATTATCGACTAAAATACTTGCGCACTACATCCCTTATCAGTATATGGACAGCTATCTCTCGAGCACAGGTTGAGGTTCAGCCTCAATAGAAAAAGAAAAACGGGGCACAAACTGAATCATTATTGAATAATTACATAAAGGTTTTCATAGCTTTTATACAGTGTTATATAAACTATACTTAACCATATCTAGAACCAATCTCTATTATAAAATCAGAACATGCTTATATCTTTCTTCAGTGAGATGTGGCTGTCAAAATCAAATATGTGGGGTTGTGTAGAGATCAGTAGCATATAAAATCAGAACATGCTTGCTGATATCTTTCTTCAATTGCATATTACCATCATGACAGATCAAATGTCGTAAAATTAGATAAGTGGATTCAACAAGTTGACTTATTGAACAGAGAAGAAAAAAATTAGGGAAATCAAAGATCCACAGATTCAAAATGAGAAAATAGCAGATTCACCGAACTCAGTTTGAGGGAAATCACAGGATTCAATTTGTCAAAAAAAATTAAAGACATATTTGGAAATTGATCAAATTTTGTCCATCAAATTAATCTATTTTTTCTGAATTATTATTGGCTACCTTCGGAGAACGCTTTCAATGAGAGATAATCTCCACATCAGGAATGAAATGGGAGCACTGGATTGACCCCAGATCCCAAGGCAACTTATGCCACTGGGCCCACAACTAAAAAACTTCAAAGACTATTTAATAGATTTTAATAATTTGTCTCAATAAGTTAAAAAAAGGATATAAGTTTGGGTACCTAAACTTTCTTAAATCTCGTACATATATTATTTTAAAAATGTTAAGAACTAAAGTATATTTTAAAATGTTTCATTTCACTTTCTCTTGGAGTTAGTTTTTATTTCTTAAAAAAAAATTCTGGTTTTTTATCAACACTTTTTTTTGTAGTTGACACTTTTTAATATTTAATAGAAAGGTTTAAAAAATGAAACATTAATTGTTGCCTTCGATAAGCAATGTTTCATTAATAGAAGCACTAAGAGTGCTCAAACCCAAAAATACAACGCAAACTCAAAAATTGTTGATACAAAGGAGGGTGTTAATCCACCAAAAAGAAACAGAATAACTAGAATGTCTAACCACTCCATAAACAAACTAACTCCAAGAATAAAACATTAATTATAAAGGAGGAGAGAAGCAAACATTAAGTGCAAGGAGACAAAATAAAATTAAAAAATATTAGATTAAAGTGTAAATGGTATCGATACCTACTCATTTAAGTCACTTTCTAAAAGAAACTGATGGATTATTGATCCAAATCAAAAGTGTGCAGGTTGCTAACCTACACACTCCTTCTAAAAACCAAGTGTGAGTATGTTACCATCACATGTTAATCACGGTAAATCAAATTCACAAATAATTTATTGATTTATTTTTATAGCGTTACATTCTACCCATCCTCTTAAAAAACCATAAATCCTATCGGCCTTTCGAGTTTGTCTATATCGAAAAATATAATAACCTCACAATACAATACCTTTTATAACTCAATCACCCTTTATCCAAACAAGGTGAAACAAAATTGACTTAATTTTGTACTATTATACCTTATATACATATTTAACAGTTTTATTTCATCAAACTTGCACCACTATTAAATAAGGCTCATCTATTTTTTTTACTAATAAATTAAGTTTTTTTTTTAACAAAACTAATAAATTAGGTTTATATCCAACATCATACACAATTTTTTATATTTCGTATCATTAAATAAAGGATTACCGAATTATTTACCCAAAAAAAGGATTACCGAATTACAAGTTGCTTTTTGTATTCAAATAAGTCAATCTACAAATGTGCAATATTCTTTTTTTTAAAACATATATATATATATATATATATATATATATATAATATTTTAACAAGTAAGAAATTTCAAATTAAATTCAAAAGAGAAGATGTATACCCGTGCTGCGCACGGGTTATGCATACTAGTTTATGATAATGGTGAACACGTCCATTACCAATAAGGTTAGTTTTTGTAAAATTATTTTTCTCTTTCTTCATTTTACATCTTTTTCTAAATATGTCTGAAAAATATTATATAAGTATAAGATAATTATCACGACTTTGAGATTAGCTGTTTTTCTTGATCCCGTATATCCTATCTTAAACATCAAATAAAATAGACAAAAAAAAAATTCTCCTTAATTTCATAGTATGTGTCAAAGTCAAAGTTTCATAAGTAAATCCACTACTTCAAACAGACAACCACACCCCGGGTAATAAATTAATCTCTTATAAATCCACTACTTCAATTCCCTTCTAGTAATTGCTTTGCTTATTAGTGTGAAAAAGATCGAATTGGTGCAACCAGAAAGCATTTGTTTATTCTCTTATCGTAATAATTAGAAAATAAAGATGATGAATACAAAATCACTGTGAAAACGTTGAGTGGGGTAATGCTGCTGTAGTAGTTTTTTTATAGCATAGGAGTACAATAATAATGGCCACTGTAACTTTTATATATAATTTAAAAAAGAAGTGGTGGTGGTAGTGGTGCATTCCCGATATGCAGATTTAGCAGACTTACAAATTTGTGTTGATTAATTGTCCCAATCAAGCCAACATTGTAAGCACTCAAATCATTTCACACTTGTGTATAATCCATATAAGCATGATCACTGCTACTCTATGAAGCCCCGATACTTCAAAAATGGCAATGTACCCGTGTCCGACACGTATCCGATACCGATACGTACTCGATACTTCCCGATACTTCTCGATATGTACCCAAAGAGTATCCAATAATTTTTTAATTATTTTTAAAAAATATTTCACTCGATACTTTTTAGATACATCTTCGATACTTCTTGCCAACGAAGGATACTTCTCAGATACATTTTCGATACCTCTTACCAACTAAGCACATGATTATCACTCATATATATGATACACTTTAGTACCTCAATAACTAAAAGACAAAATCATATGTTTTTTCGTAACACAATCATAGAAGAAATAATATATTGTGATATGGGTGTGATAAATATACGTAACTATATCTACTTGATATGATCACAAGTATTTATTTCTACAATGTGATGATCATATATAATAGAAGGTGGGTAGATTGGGTTCACAATGATGTTCAAACTAGAATATCTTAATAAAACTATTTATATATATATATATATATATATATATATATATATATATATATATATATATATATATAGATAAAGTCATGTATGTGAGCTTCTCAGTCAATAATATTTTAGTTAGTAATTATCGATTTCTTCAATATTTAAGGCAAGCTATGTCCCTCAGTCAATTATATTGGGCAGTTTTTTTATCATCTCTATAAAATACAATATTTCTGTTTTTATCGTTGTTTTTTTTTCTTTTTGTCTTTCTATTCATTTTTCTGTTTCGCTTTTATATATTTAAATTTTAATTTAATTTTTTATTAAAGTATCCCAGTCGTGTCGTATCTTGATTTTCAAAATTTTCCGGTATCTCCGTATCCGTATCGTGTCGTATCTCGTATCGTATCCCGTATCCGGGCTTCATAGCTGCTACTCCTACTTGATAACACTTTACTATATAATCCATATAAGGAAGAAGTTAATAATAATACCAATCAAAATGGAGAAGGAAATTGAGCTTGCTTCTACTTCAGGTGATGCTGAAATGGCTGAATACATCTCAGAACCACAGAATAAACGCAAGGGTGGTTTCATCACTATGCCTTTCATCATTGGTTTGTTTCTTAATTTTCATCTCCACCTTGGAATTTTGTTTACCTTTTATTGTGTAGTGTAATTAATTATTAATGAGATTTGGTTAATGCAGCAAATGAGGCACTAGCAAGGGTAGCAACCTTGGGACTTGTGCCAAACATGATATTGTATTTGATGGGAAGTTACAATATGCATCTAGGCCTAGCTACCCAGATACTTCTCTTGTCTTCTGCAGCAAACAATATCACACCTCTTATCGGTGCTTTTGTTGCCGATTCTTATCTTGGTAGATTCCATGCTGTTGGCTTAGGTTCCCTCCTCCTTTTCCTGGTATATTCTTTTCTCTACTTTTCATAATCTTTTTGAGTAACTACAACAGTAGACCTAGTTCATCTGATAAAGGATCTAGTATTCTAGTTCATCTTATAAAGCTATCATTAGTGAGTGGATCTCTATGTGAGATTCTGTTACCACTGAGTTAGCACTTCAAGTGTTTACATGTGATTGTCATGTTTGGTGTTGTGTTGATGCTTAATAGTTTGTGAAGGTCATATAGGTGTGAAATTAAAACTCCAGTTATTAATGGAAAAGTTGGTAAGAATGTTTGTTTGTTTTTTTGTATGGTAACAAATAGGGAATGGGGATGCTATGGTTAACAGCAATGTTCCCAGCAGCAAGGCCTCCAGCTTGCAGCCAAACAGCAACTGAGATATGTAAATCAGCAACAGGAGGCCAAATGACAATGTTAGTATCTGCTTTTGCTCTCATGTCCATTGGAAATGGTGGTCTTACATGTTCCATGCCATTTGGTGCAGACCAAGTGAATAGAAAAGACAACCCTAATAATAGCAAGGTCTTGGAAACGTTTTTCACTTGGTACTATGCTTCAACAATTCTTGCTGTCATAATTGCCCTCACAGTAGTTGTATATATTCAAGATCACCTTGGATGGAAAATTGGTTTTGGGGTTCCAGCAGCACTCATGCTTTTGGCCACTCTTTCCTTCCTCTTTGCTTCTCCACTTTATGTTAAGTACAAAGTACAATCCAGCTTGCTCACTAGCTTTGCTCAAGTAATTGCTGCTGCTTTTAAGAACAGAAAACTTTCCTTACCACCTAACAACTCACCTGAACTTTACCATCACAGGATGGGCTCTGATCTTCTTCTTCCAACTCATAAAATAAGGTATGACAATCATCAAATTACCACACCGTCTTTTTAGTTTTCTTTTTTGTCCTTAGTACAAAACGGTTGGGGGTGGGGGCAAGTGAAGTGTCCCAAGTTCGAACCCTGCTCCCACTATTACAATTCTTGATAGAACTCGTACGAGGGAAAAATAGAGAAAGGTACTAAGCAAATATTATTGATAATTGATCAATTGAATTAACCATGAATACAGAGGACTCTATTTATACATATAGGTTCATATGAAAATGAAGCAAATAACAACTAACAATGATAACCAACATAACCAACTCTGTTTTGCCACCAGACTATGCCCTCAACTTCGGGGACCTTTTTTAGCGTTGATTTCAGCTGGTTTATACATGTTTGTTGTTAGGATCACAGCACCTGGTGTAGCACTGTTCAATGAAACAGTGAATACAAAACCAGAACAACGATGAAGTGGCTAAATCTTGCAAGATTGAATTCCAGTTTAACAAACTCGAATTGGACTTAATCACGCCCTTGAAAAAGATCAAAGAAAATGAATAGAATGAACAATTCAACAATAATTGTTGAATTTTCAAGAATCAATTAAAAAACCCCAATTAAACCCTAAAATTGGAGAAATCAAATTGTGCAGAAATTGAAATCAAAAACACAACAATTGGTGACGCAGTTCAGCATCCAAGATGGATACCTACATCTGCGGGATCATGCAAACCGCAATGATCCATTTCCATTGATTCTGAATTGAGAACGAAGATACACAATTGTTTGTTACCCCAAAGTGTTTTCCCCTCACTCCCCTTTCCCTTAATTCCCTGTGTTTTTCTCTCCACACAATTCCCAGTATGATTCTCTTTCTCAGAGAGAAGATACAATAGCCTTTTATATGACTTGCAACTAACTAGTTAGACAATCAGTTGAAAACCGAATTTCAAACCAGCTTTTCCCGCGAGCCAACCACCAATAACTACTTCTTGAAATAACACAAGCCACGTAGGATAAAAGGGAGCTGAGTCATACTTATGAGACTGCCACATCATCAACATTTTTATTTTTCAGGTGTTTGAATAAAGCATGTGTTATTAAGGATCCAGAACAAGATATAAGCCCTGATGGTTTAGCAATAGACCCTTGGAGTCTATGCACAATAGAGCAAGTAGAGGAACTGAAAGCCCTTATCAAAGTTATTCCATTGTGGTCATCAGGGATCATGATGTCACTTAGCATTGGAGGCTCATTTGGATTGCTACAAGCTAAATCACTTGATAGACATATAGGCTCACACTTCCAAATTCCAGCAGGCTCTTTTACTGTAATCTTAGTAGCTACAGTATTTTTATGGATAGCTCTCTATGATCGTGCTATTCTTCCTCTAATGTCAAAGATAAGAGGGAAACAAGTTAAGATCAGTCCAAAGAGAAGAATGGGAATTGGGTTGTTTTTCAATACTCTTCACTTATTAACAGCAGGAATTGTTGAGAATATAAGGAGAAATAAAGCAATCAAGGAAGGGTACATTAATGATACTCATGGAATATTGAAAATGTCTGCAATGTGGCTAGCACCTCAACTTGTTTTGGCTGGCATAGCTGAAGCATTCAATGCAATAGGACAAAATGAATTTTACTATAGAGAGTTTCCAAGTAGTATGTCTAGTGTTGCTGGTTCTCTATTTGGACTTGGAATGGCTGCAGGAAATTTGCTATCTTCTTTTGTATTTAGCACTATAGAAGATGTTACTTCAAAAGGAGGGAAAGATGGTTGGATTACAGATAATATTAATAAGGGACGTTTTGATAAGTATTATTGGGTTCTTACTGGACTTAGTGCTCTTAATATACTGTATTATTTAGTATGCAGTTGGGCTTATGGACCTACTCTTGATCTAGTAACCAAAACTGTGACTGAAGAAAATGACAACAAGGAGGGTGAATCAACTGAATTCAAGAATGGGGGTCATTTACATTTAGTTGACAAGGTTAATGAAGAAACTGGATCAAAGGAGAAATTAGAGTTAAATGATGGTCAAGTTGATAAAGTATTCAAGAATATTAGTGAAGAAAATGGCTCAAAGGAGGAGGAAATTTTAAGTAAATCAAGGATTAATGGGGTTCAGCAAATGGAAGGTTCTTTGGAGATAGAAGTGCTCAAGTCCCAAAAATTGTCAGGTTGATATGTATGTTCCACTCTTGTTAGATTGCTCGATATATATACATATATTTACCGTGTGAGAATAAGGAAATAAGAAAGTTGTAAATAGTTGATTTTTTTATATTTGTATTCAGCCCAGACCCATTAGGTTTTCACATAGAATAGTCTATTTAAACTTACTTAGTATTTGTGCTCGAGGACAACAATTATACAATCAATAAAACGGAACTGCAGTCGCAACTGCGTGACCAATATCGTGTCTCCTTTCGTGACATGGTATAGAAGGGTTTCGATCATACCTGTGATTTCGTTAGGGTTTCGTTCCGAACCGTGACTCCGTTAGCGACTTCTCTTTCAGTCTCGGTTTTGATCCTTCGTTGTTGTTTCCTGTGCGATCTCTCCTGATGAGATTTTCTGTGCGTTCCTGGCCTTTCGTCCAAGGTGTCATATTGGTGCAATTTCGCCTCTCTTGGTGTGTGTTCTGTGGTTCGTGCACTCTCTGGTTGGTGCGATTCCTATCGCTCTGTGCTTCCCTTTCTGCGATTCTGTGACCTGGTTCCTGCCTTCCTGTGCGTGGGTTTCTTCGTGTGCGACTTGTGATTCCGTGTGTGAATCCCTCTTATGCGACCTGTACGTGGGTGTCTTTCTGTGCGACCTGGTTTATTGGTTCTGTTCTCGTGGTACTACTGTTCGTGGTACTTTCTAATTGTTTAAAGTAATTATTGAAAAGTAATGTCAACAAAATGTTGATGATGAAGCTGTACTTTCTAGTTGTTTAGAGTTTTTTGTTGTGGTATGTTTGTGGGTCAATTAAATTCACCTCTCCAGAACACGACTTGATTCTTGTATCCTTTTGGGGCAATTTCTAATTTGTTCACGTCATCAATTTTTAATGGCTTGTGATAATGAATGGGATAATTTTTGTGTTCAATTCACCGGTAAAAATTATGCTATTTGGGAATTTCAATTCAAGATGTATGTCAAAGGCAAAGGATTATGGAATCACCTTGATAGGATTTATAAGGCGCCGGAAGATAAAATTGCCTTAGACGCATGGGAAGTCAAAGATGCTCAGATTATTTCCTGGATCCTCAGTACTATTGATCCTCAGATGATCAATAATTTGCGATCATTTTCAACTGCTCAAGAAATGTGGAATTATTTGAAGCGTATTTACAACCAGGACAATACGGCTAAGCATTTTCAATTGGAGTTAGAAATCGCCAATTACAAACAAGGTAATTTGTCAATTCAAGAATATTATTATGTTTTTCTGAATTTATGGACAAAACACTCTACTATTATACATGCTGCTGTTCCCAAGTCGTCACTTTCAGCTGTCCAAGATGTTTATGATATTGGTAAACGGGATCAATTCCTCATGAAACTTCGTCCAGAATTTAAGGCTGTTCGAGGTGCTCTGCTGAATAGGAACCCCGTTCCTTCCTTGGATATCTGTGTTGGTGAACTGCTCAGGGAAGAACAACGTCTCCATACTCAAGGAACCATGGCTCATGATCCCGTTCTTTCTAAACCTGTGACAATTGCATATGCTGCGCAAAATAGAAGCCGTGATATGCGGCAGACTCAATGCTTCTCTTGTAAACAAATTGGACATGTTTCTCGTAGTTGTTCTAAGAAATTTTGCAATTACTGCAAGCAACAGGGTCATATCATCTCTGCATGTCCTACGCGTCCTCCACGACCGACTAAGCGTCCGGTGCAAGCATTCCATGCCACTACTAACTCTGCAGCTGGTCCTTCCACCCCTGGTGCATCTAGCTCTGTCGCTGGTTCTTCCACCACTGGTGCCTCTGATGGTGGTGCTCTACAGCTTGAATTAATTCAACAAGCGGTACTATCTGCTCTTTCTGCCTTGGGCATTACTGGTATGTCTTCTTTCATCTCATGGTTACTTGACTCTGGTGCATTGAATCACATGACGGGTTCCTCTAAACTTTTGCACAATTTACGTTCTTATATTTGTAATCAGAAAATTCAAATTGCTGATGGTAGTACCCTTCCTATAACTAATGTTGGTGACATAAATTCTACCTTTCGAAATGCGCTGGTAGCACCTGGGCTTGCCTCAAATTTATTGTCTGCTGGTCAATTAGTGGATGAAGGTTGTGATATTAATCTTACTCAGGCTGGTTGTCTTGTGCAGGAGCAGGTGTCGGGGAAGGTGATCGCAAAGGGACCTAAAGTTGGGAGAGTGTTCCCACTCCAGTTTATTCCAAATCATTTATCTCTTGTTTGTACTAGTGTTTTGAATGTATGTGAGGATTGGCATAGGAAATTGGGCCATTCAAACTCTGTTGTTTTGTCTCACTTATTTAAGACTGGCTTGTTAGGTACTAAACCTATGGATTCTAGTGCCTCTATTTCATGTTCTGTTTGCAAATTAGCCAAAAGTAAAACACTTCCCTTTCCGTCTGGTGCTCATTGTGCTTCTACTTGTTTTGAGATGATTCATAGTGATGTTTGGGGAATCTCACCTGTCGCTTCTCATGCTCACTATAAATATTTTGTCACCTTTATCGATGATTATAGTCGTTTTACTTGGATTTATTTTCTTAAATCTAAATCTGAAGTGTTTTCTATGTTTAAGAAATTTCTGATGTATGTTGAAAATCAATTTCAAACCAGTATTAAAATTCTCCGGTCTGATTCTGGTGGTGAGTATATGTCTCATGAGTTTCAGGAGTTCTTACAGCAAAAAGGTGTATTGTCTCAATGATCTTGTCTCAATATCCCTCAGCAAAATGGTGTTGCAGAATGTAAGAATCGTCACTTGTTGGATGTGACACGTACCTTACTTCTCCAGGCTTCTGTTCCATCCAAATTTTGGGTGGAGGCTCTTTCCACAGGTTTTTTTTTATCAACCGCCTTCCTTCCACGGTGATTGGGTTTGATTCTCCTTACTTTCGTCTTTTTAAAACTCAGCCTGATTACAGTAGCTTACACACCTTTGGGTGTGTATGTTTTGTTCACCTACCATCCACTGAAAGACATAAGCTTGGAGCACAATCTATCTAATGTGCATTTATGGGGTATAGTCATTCTCATAAGGGTTTTGTGTGTTATGATGTCTCTAACCATCGTTTTCGCATTTCTAGGAATGTGACATTTTTTGATAAACAGTTTATGTTTCCTTGCTCTTCTCCTGGTCTGAATGATATTGCTATACTTCCCCAATTTTCTACCCCGCTTTCACCTATAGAACGTTTTAAACCAGGACTCATATATGCCAGGAAACACAGTGTGCAGGTTCCCACTCCCCCTTCCGACGCTGATCTGCCACCTGATCCTGATCCTGCACCAGTTGCACCACGGCGTTCTAGTAGAACGTCCCGAGCACCTGATAGATATTCACCAGACAGGTTTGATTCCTCACATACTGCTTTAACTGCTTCTCTCTCTAGCACATCTATTCCTACTTGTTATTCACAGGCTGTTAAAGATGTGTGTTGGGTGAATGCCATGAATGACGAACTTCAGGCCCTTTAAGACAATTTCACTTGGGATATTGTTCCTTGCCCTCCAGATATCAAACCCATAGGCTGTAAATGGGTTTATTCTGTGAAACTGAATTCTGATAGATCTCTCAATTGGTATAAGGCTCGATTGGTTGCTTTAGGCAACAAGCAGGAATATGGAATTGATTATGATGAGACATTTGCACCAGTTGCTAAAATGACTACTGTTAGAATGGTGCTCGCTATAGATGCTTCTCATGGGTGGTCTCTCCACCAAATGGATGTTAAGAATGCATTTCTTCATGGCGACCTGACTGAAGATATTTATATGACTCCCCCTCGGGGCCTATTCTCTTCATCTAAGGGGGTGTGCAAGCTCAAACACTCTTTGTATGGTTTGAAACAGGCGCCTAGAGCATGGTATGAGAAATTCCGTTCCACTCTACTTGGGTTCTCTTTTACTCAAAGTCAGTATGATTCGTCTTTGTTCATTTACCGCACATCTACGGGCATTGTTCTGCTCCTTCTTTATGTTGATGATATGATCATTACTGGTTTTGATGCAGCATCCATACAGGAAGTTAAACTAAAGCTTCAAGCCTCATTTCAAATGAAAGACCTTGGTTTTTTACATTATTTTCTTGGACTTGAGGTTCTTTCTACCTCTAAGGGTATATTTCTCCATCAGCATAAGTATGCCACAGACCTTATTGCTATGGCTGGCCTCCAATCCGCTAATTCTGTGGATTCTCCTCTTGAAGTTAATGTTAAAAACCACCGTGACGACGGTGAACTTTTGACCGATCCTTTATTGTATCGACAACTCGTAGGTAGTCTTAACTACTTGACCATCACACGACCCGACATTTCGTTTGATGTTCAGCAAGTAAGTCAGTTCATGCATTCTCCTTGTCATCTTCACTTAGCAGCGGTTCGTCGTATAATTCGCTACTTGAAAGGTACCTCTCAACGGGGCTTATTCTTTCCTAGTGGGACACCTCTTAAGTTGATTGCCTACAGTGATGCTGATTAGGCTGGGTGTCCTGACACTTGCCGCTTTGTCACTGGTTGGTGCATGTTTCTTGGTTCTTCGTTGATCTCATGGAAAAGTAAGAAGCAAGCAAGAGTCTCTAAGTCCTCAACTGAGTCGGAATATCGTGCTATGTCTACGGCATGCTTCGAAATACTTTGGCTTCGTAGTCTGTTGGGTGAACTTGGATTTCCTCAAACTGAGCCGACATCTCTCTATGCTGACAATACAAGTGCCATTCAGATTGTTGCAAATCTGGTTTTTCATGAGCGTACTAAGCATATTGAAGTTGATTGCCATGTTATTCGTGAAGCCTATGATAATCGTGTTATATCCATTCCCCATATCAATACTCAATTTCAGGTTGCAGATACACCATAAATTGCAAATGGGTAAAGCCACAATCAAGCTAAACACTCTAAAAAATGACTAATGAGATAATCAATTAATTGTAAATTGAAATGATTAATTGTTATTCCAACTTCCACGTCACGTGCAGAAACGTGAAGAGAATGAGGCCTTTTGATTTTTTGACTTAACAGAAGTGCAACGTGGCTTTGCCACCTATTTTCTGTCATTCTTATTTTTTTTAAGTTGCTTATGTGTAAATATAACTTAAGCTGATTAATTGTGGTCCTACCCGGCTCAAGAGATTAATCTATACAGTTGCGCGCAGATGATACCTGATTTATATAAAAAAAACTTAAACTAATTCTTTTTCGAAAAAAAAACTGATGCCCCAACCAAATCAAACCCAGAAAAGGAAAGGCATGTGCCAACTTAGCATGTTACTAACGGAGAAACTAACAGAAGGACGAAAATGAAAATTCTGATATTTGCAAGGACTTACTTAAAAAAATTGCAAGGACTCAAATTAAATTACTCCATATTTTCAAGAACTAAAAACATATTTAAACCTATCCTTATTTAATCTGGATCGTTGATCTCTGCAAGATATTTTATCTGATAAGATATCACAGTGATTAGCTATAAGTTAACCTCTTATAAATCCACTATCTCAATTCCTTCTAGTAATTGCTTTGCTTAGTGGAAAAAGATCGAATTGGCGGAACCCGATATTTGTTTATTCTCTTATCGTAACATACAGCATGTGAAAACATTGAGTGGGGTAATGAAGTAGTCAGGGCCGACCCAACCTATTTGGAGGGCTGAGGCGAACTTTTTAGTGAGGCTCTTTAAAAGAGAAAACAACATAAATGTGAGAAATATTAAAAAAATTAAAACCTTTTAAATTGTGGCCATAAAATAGAAATTATAGGCTTTATACAAATTCAAAAATAAAATAGAATTTTATATGGACAATATTTGTAATTTTTCAAATTTAAACTATAAAATAGTATATTATTTTAATAATCAAATATATGTATAGCTAGTTTATATATTTTATTTCTATCAAAATATTTGATTTGTAAGCTGATGTAGTGGTAAGTTTTTAGCTGATTATTAGTATTGGACATGTGTTCAAGTCCCCACAAAGATAAATATGTTATTGTTTTTTAATTTTAATAATATGCATGCAAAAGAAAATTTCAGGAAAATGAATCCATGGGGTTTTGATCCTACGACCACACGGACTACGTATGCCACTTCCACCAACTGAGCTATACAAAGTTTATGTAATTGAGGCCCCTTTATAACACTTAATTTGAAGCCCTTTTTAAGCATAAAAAAACTTATTTTTTTGAGACCTAAAGCGAGGGTATGGGTTACCTTATGCTTGGGCCGCCCCGAAAGTAGTAGTAGTATTGTTATAGCCTCGTACAATTATGGCGATTGTAACTTTTATAATTTTAAAAAAAGAAGCATAGAATAGGACAGAGAACACAATGATTGTAACAAAAAAAAGAACACAACACAACACGTGGTGGTGGTGCATTCCAGATATGAGGTATTAGCAGAGTCACAATATGAACACGCAAACTGATTGTATTTGTGTTGATTCATTGTACCAATCAATCAACAAACAATTTGCAAGCACTAAAATCATTTCACACTTGTGTCTAGTCTATATAATATTATGTGTAGAGTTTATGGCTTTGGACTTTAGTGTGTTAGTGTAGTGCTGTTAGCACTTAGTTCATTGTGCTGGTGTATGTGTTGTAGTGTAGTGATGCAGCACTGTGGTGTTATAGCACCTGTTTCAGTACCGTGTCTGTTAGTTAATTCTGTTGTGTTGTGTCTGTTATAGGTAGTTAGATCAGTTACACCTTGTAACTGTCTCTGTACAGTTCTCTAATATACCTATATATAAACATGTATGTGTAGAACAGAATTAACACAGTGGAAATACAATTCATTTCCAAATAATTCTCTTAGTTCATTCTCTTAATTCTCTCTCAAATTCATAACTGAAATTGATCACTCTAAATCTTCTTGAGGATTGAATCATAACAATCAAGAGCACAAGGTTCGCATTTCTTGGGCGAAGGCGTGGCGTGTGATCCTCGAGGAAGATTCAAGAATGGGTTCTGTGAAATTCGAGGTGGAGAAATTCACGAGGAAGAATGATTGTAGTCTTTGGAGAATGAAGATGAGGGCGTTTCTGGTTCAACAGGGTATTGAGAAGGCACTTGTAGGAGCCAAATTGCCTGATACGTTATCAGAAGAGAAGAAGCAAGACATGCTTGAAAGAGCATACAGTGCTTTGATTCTGTCATTGGGAGATAAGGTGCTAAGAGAAGTCTCGAAGGAGAAGACAACTGCAGGAATTTGGCTCAAATTGGAGAACCTATACATGACCAAATCCTTGGCTAATAGGTTGTATTTGAAGCAGAAGTTGTTTACCTTCAAGATGGCATTTGGAAGAAAATTGGAAGATCACATTGATGATTTTAACAAGGTGATACTTGATCTTGAAAATATTGAGATCAAGGTGGATGATGAGGATCAAGCCCTCTTGTTGCTTAAGTCACTGTCAAATGAGTATAGAAATCTTGCAAATACACTCATCTATGGAAGAGATACACTGTCACTTGAAGAAGTTCAGAATGCCTTATTCTCAAAGGAACTCACAATAAGGTCAGAAACTGTTGATGATCAACAAGCTGAGGCACTTAATGTTAGAGGAAGAACTGAGAAAAGAGAATTTAAGAACAAGCAGAATGCAAGGTCAAAATCTAGAGAATTCAAGAAAAGGACCCGCTTCATTTGTAAAAGTGAGGATCATCTCAAAAAGGATTGCTCAGAATTCAAGAAAAAGAAGAAGAAGGGCGGAGAGCACAAGAATCACAATGGAGATGTTGATGTAGTCTCTGAAGGGTATGAAAGTGCTGATATGATGTGTGTGACTGAAGCACCTTGCAAGTGTAAAAGATACAGAAAGCACAAGAACCATTATGGAGTTGATGATATAGACTTGAATAGCTATGTAAGTGCTGAGGTATTATGCATTTCTGATGTGAAACTCTACTTGCAATGGATCCTTGACACAGGATGTACTTTCCACATGTGCGACATGAGAGAATGGTTCTCTACATTCACTGAAATTCATGGTGGAAATGTATTGTTAGGGAACAATCAGACATGTAGAGTGCAACGTATAGGAACTATCAGGTTCAAATTGGCAGATGGTTCTATAAAGGTGCTGCAAGGTGTGAGATATGCACCTGATCTGAAGAGAAATTTAATTTCTCTCTCAATGTTTGATTCACAAGGTTTTGACTACAAAGGAGGAGGTGGAGTTATCAAGGTGATAAAGGGATCTATGATAATGATGAAAGGAGAACTGGTGAATGGTCTTTACAAGTTGCTGGGGAGTGCTCTAGAAGGAGCATCAAATAATGTCACAGTTGCTGAGATCACTAAATGCAGCCTATGGCATAGGAGGCTGGGGCATGTGAGTGAGAAAGGGCTCAAGGAATTGAGCAAACAGAACTTGCTAGGTGATGATTCCATTCAATCACTGGATTTCTGTGAGCAATGCATCTTTGGCAAGGCAAAGAAACTGAAGTTCAACACTGCAACACATTGTACCAAGGAAAGGTTGGATTACATCCATAGTGATCTTTGGGGACCAGCTAGGATTCAATCTCATCAAGGATCCAGATACTTCATGACACTGATTGATGACCACTCAAGAAAGGTATAGGTTTACATGCTTAAACATAAAAGTGATGCTTTTGAAAGGTTTAAGGAATGGTCTACTCTTGTGGAAAATCAAACTGGTAGAAAGGTTAAGAAACTAAGAACAGACAATGGTCTTGAGTTTTGTTCTGAGGAGTTCAATCAATTCTGTAAAATGAAAGGAATTGATAGACATAAGATTGTTAGTGGCACACCTCAACAAAATGGATTGGCTGAAAGAATGAACAGGACAATTATGGAGAGAGTTAGATGTATGATGTTGAATGCTAACTTGACTCATCAATTTTGGGCTGAGACTGTCTCTACTGCTGTATATTTGATAAATAGATGCCCATCATCAGCCATTGATATGAAAACACCTGAGGAGGTGTGGTCAGGACACCCTCCAAACTTGTTAAACTTGAAAGTTTATGGCTGTATTGCTTATGCACATACTAAGCAAGGTAAACTTGATCGAAGAGGTGTGAAATGCATGTTTATAGGGTATCCTACAGGTGTAAAGGGCCATAGACTGTGGTGTGTGGACAAGCAACTACCTAGAATCATCATTAGCAAGAATGTTGTGTTTAGAGAAAATGAAATGTTTTTCACTGAGAAGGTGGCAGAAAAGAAACAAGGTGAACATGATAATGATGATAGAGTTGAGTTTGAGGTGGAGACCTTACAACAACAGATAGGTGGTGCTGTAGCACCAGAATCAACACCAGAGACTGTACAGTCAGAAAGTGAGAAACCATGTGATGTGAGCCCACATGCATGGTAATTGGATGAAGATCACGAAGATATAAACCAACTCTAGTGTTTCCTATGCTTTATTTTTCTTTGGCTTAAATATGTATTCTGCCCCTGCAAATATCACCATAATCCGGTTATACCCCTGTAAAATAAAAACTTTAAAATTACCCTTGCAAATATAAATCGCTTACGGTTATGCCCCTCGGTCAGCTTCCCATCCAAAAAAATAATTTAAATAAGGTTTAAATATATGTTCTGCCCCTGCAAATATCACCATAATCCAGTTATGCCCCTGCAAATATCAGCATAATAGAAAAATTAAAGATTTTGACAGGGGTATAACTGGATTATAGTGATATTTGCAGGGGCATAACTGGATTATGGTTATATTTGCAGGGGTAAAACATATATTTAAACCTTATTTAAATTATTTTTTTGGATGAGAAACTGACCGAGAGGCATAACCGTAAGCGATTTATATTTGCAAGAGTAATTTTAAAGTTTTTATTTTTACAGGGGTATAACTGGATTATGGTGATATTTGCAGGGGCATAACATATATTTAAGCCTTTTTCTTTCAATAAATTGTAAGACACTTTGAATTGAGCCATGTTGGCATTAGTTAAGTGGCTATGGCCTAGTAGCTTAGTTTGTAGCTTTGTGCCTTGTTTTGTGTTTCTTTTGGACTTTAGTTGTGGGCCTAGGATCCATAAGTCCACAAATATAAATAATTGGAACCCTAGTGTAATCTTAGAACTTTGATGAATGAAATTCACGTTTACATTTTGAGCATGAGAGTGCCCTAAGACCTAAGGGAGTGGTGAGTTGCTTGTTGCTAGTGTAGATGAAGGTTCATCATAGATTCTCCAAGGTTTCTTGAGATGAGAACCTTGAACACACAACTTTGAGGCTATGAGAGCTCAAAGATAGTGTTGTCATTATCATCTTCCCAAGGAAGAAGTGGTGGACTTCCTTCTCCACTTCCATTTCTAGCTCTTCCATATTTGCATTTTCTTCCCTTCAAGTAAGTGTTGTTTCATTTGTGTTGTGTTTTTGTTCATCTTGTTCATGTGTTTTTTGTGAGAAACAACTTATTTTGCCAAATTTCTATATCCTAAACCCTAGAGATCATGTTAGATCTCATCATTTGGTATCAAGAGCTAGAGGAATTTTGGCAACTTTTTTCTCACACTAGTGTTACTGTTCACGCGTTTTTTTTCTTCTTGTTGTCCAACTTTTGATTCTGTTTTTCCTTGCATTTCTTGTCTAATTCGTGATTGTATCTTGTTTGTTGTGGAATATGCAACATATAACACCTTCATTTCACTGGTTTTGGTGTTGATTTCATCATTGAAAGTGTAAAAAAAAAACAGTAAAAGTTGCATTCCAATTTCAGTTTCGTTTTCCATTTTTGCTCAATTTCGTTGAAATCTATTGCTTGCAATCATTTACTGCACTAATTTCGAACCTATTGCAAGTGATTTGATGAATTTTGTTTGAGTTTTGAGCATTTGAGCATAGTCCCCAAAACCATAAACGCATTTTTCTGAATAATCGCGTTTTGAGTCCATTTTTCTTCTCTTTTGTGCAAATTGATGATTTATTCGTGATCCTTGTAAAATTTCGTTCATTTTAGGCACAAATTTCGTTTGATTTGGTGCTGTTTTGAGTATTTTACCATTGTTGAGTTTGAAGGTTTGAAGCTTCATCTTCAACCTTCATCTCCAGAATCACTTTTTTCGTATAAGTGCTTATTCGGGTCTGAAAGTTGCATAGTTGTATTCCTTATGAAATTTTGAGTGAAATGGGCACCAATATTGTCTGATTTCGTTAAGTATTCATTGAGATAAACCTGTTTTAAGAAATCATTGTTGTTCTTAATGTTCTTGATTCTTTCATTGAATTTCTGCAGTTTGATCCAAAAGTGATTGTTTAAAACTTCAAATTGTGTTTCTGGATTCAATATAGCTCCTTTTTAAGTGATTCAAAAGCCAGATTATTTGTCTCAAAATTTAGAATTATTTGAGACATTAAAAAAAATCAAAAAAAGAAAAACTGAAAAACAGAAAAAAAAAGTAAAAAAAGTATTATTTTCAAGAAAAAAAGGCATCAACCTAATCACGGGAGCATCAAAAAATTTGAAAAATTCCATTGTTAGGAAATATTGTTTGTATCATTGAGATATTTTCTCAAGACTTTTTGGGGACATTTGGACAATTTTGCCCTTGGAGGGTTTTTTTGATCACTTTGTGCATTTTCTTTGGTGCATTACTACCAATCTTTTTTGAGACTCTTTTTTACAGTTTAAATTCGTCTTTAAATACTCTATATTGGTTTAGCCTTTTGGAATTTTTTGTTTTTGATTTTGGTCTTTCAAAATTCCTAAGTTTGTCATAGTAGTTTCTTTCTTTTTATTTGCATTCTTGGTGACTAACAACACTCTCCTTGAGAATCTATAGTAATATCAACATCAAGGTTGGAAATATGCTTTTGAGGTTCACTCCTAAGAGATCATTGGAGAATAGAATGACTTGGGTGACCCTACTTTACTCTTGTGTGCCTAAAAAAACCCTTGAGTGGAGAGTATTTTTCCTAAAAAGCCTAAACACGAGTGGAGTGAAATTTTGTGAGCTATATATACACTTGTGAGGACTTATTGGTGGCTGGAAATTTTTTAGTTATTCTCTAACTCTTCTTGTTGGTACCACATTGTACTTGAAGGATGGATGAAGGGTACAAAGGAAGCCCAAGGAGACATGTTTCACCTAGACGGTATCTTTCTCCTAAGAGACATGATTCCCCTCATGAGTACTATGTAAGGAGGTATAGAAAATATAGATATGATGAAGATCAAAGGAGGTATAGAAGAGATAAGTATGTTGATGAGGAATAACATGAAAGGAGACATAGAAGGAGCGACACCAATGTAAACATGGAAGAAGCTTTTAAATCTAACTTTGAAGATGGTAAAGCTTCGGCCGTGGTGCCACATTGTAAGGAGAAAATCTCTACTTCTATTCCTATTGCTATTACTTCTTCTTTATTCCATGCAAGATGTCATGTTCAAAATAGTCTATGTTGTTTACAAGTGGTTGGTGAGAGTCGTGTTAATATGGCTAGCACTCGTTTAGTTACAAAACTCAACCTTCACACTTTTGACCATCCAACACCATATATGCTCAAGTTGTATAAAGATAAAGAAGAAAGTCTTGTGAATAAAAAAGTGTTTGTTAGCTTTTCTACTCATAGTTACAAAGACATAGTCTTATGTGATGTTGTACCTATAGAGTCCGCCCACCTAATCCTAGGTATGCCATGGAAAAATGATAAAAAAGCACTTTATGATGGATATGCTAACAAGTACTCTTTTAGGCATGACAATTTGGAAATTCATCTTACTTCTCTTAGCCTTCATGAAATGGTTAAGGACCAAATTGCTTTGAAGAAGAAAATAGATGAAGAAGCAAATGAAATGAATGTTAAAATCAATGAGGAGGACAAAGCAACTAGGGTTGGCCGAGAGCCTCTAATGATGAAAACTTCTAAAGAGGTTCCAAAAATTGGAAGCAGAGAGGAACTAGAATCATTGTTGGAAGAGCGACCCAAACTCCCATCTTCTAATGATTTTGTTTGCTTGACCACTAATGCTAATTTTTCTTCTAGTTTTGTTGATTCCTCTTATAAGGTGAGTGAAGATGATGTTACACTTGAGGCACTTGCAAAGAATCAACAGCACCATGTTGCCTCTATCATGAGAATTGTGAGGTACATGAGGAAAAAAGAATTACAAGTGTAGTCGCGGGAAGCAACTTTAATATTGTTGGTACTTCCAAAAGTGCACAATTACATGGTAAGGCCGAGGTAATGGAGAATGTGCTTAATGTTTTTAAGTTGCAAATGTATAATACTTGCCCTCTTTTCTTCATTCCTTTCTCTAGGTCTTTTTATTTTGCTTGGAAGTTTACCATGATTTGGTTTGTGCTAAAATCTGTGCTTGGATTTTTCATGATAAAGCTTTTATTTTGGGTCACTCACTTTCCTTTTGATCCCGGTGGAGCCTAAGAAATTCTAGCATTAGTTTAGTGGTTTTTTTGTTTTTCAAAATAAATGATTTTTATCCATCTTTGATGTAGGTTTCCAAGAGGGAGAGTTCACTTGGGGACAAGTGAAATTCAAGAAGGGGAGTATGATGTAAGCCCACAAGCATGGTGATTGGATGAAGATCACGAAGATAAAAACCAACTCTAGTGTTTTCTATGCTTTATTTTTCTTTCAATAAATTGTAAGACACTTTTAATTGAGCCATGTTGGCATTAGTTAAGTGGCTATGGCCTAGTAGCTTAGTCTGTGGCCTTGGGCCTTGTTTTGTGTTTCTTTTGGGCCTTGTAATCTGAGAAATTTGATGATGAATGAAATCACTTTTCACATTTGAGCAATTGTTGAGAGAGAGCCGTGAGACCTAAGAGAGAGGTGAGAGGCTAGACTCCATTGCTAGTGTGGTGAGGTTCATCATAGATTCTCCAAGGTTTTTTGAGATGAGAACCTTGAGCACACAACCTTGAGGCTAGGAGAGCTCAAGGATAGTGTTGTCTTTATCATCTTCCCAAGGAAGAAGTGGTGGACTTCCTTCTCCACTTCCATTTCTATCTTCTCCATCTTTGATATTTCTTCTCCTTCATGTAAGTGTTTTTGTCTTTCCTTAGTGTTGTCTCATTTGTGTCTTTGATTTTGTGTTGTTAGTATTCATTGTTGTGTGAGAAAATTGTTGATTTGCTAAATTTCAAGATCCTAAACTTCAAGATCTACTTTAGATCTCATCACCATGGATGATCAAGATGATTTGCAGGACTATCTTCTAGCTATAGACAGGCCTAGAAGGACAATTAGGCCACCAGATAGGCTTGGTCATGTTGAGATGGTTGCCTTTGCCTTAAATGTGGCTGAAGAGGTGGATAGTGAAGAACCAGGTAGTTACAAGGAAGCTATGAAAAGCAAGGCAGTAAATGAGTGGTATGCAGCTATGTAAGATGAGATGCATTCACTCCACAAGAACAAGACCTGGGTTTTAGTAGACAAACCAAAGGGTAAGAAGCTTGTTGGATGCAGGTGGCTCTTTAAGTTGAAAGAAGAGATTCCTGATGTTGCAAAGGCTAAGTTCAAAGCAAGATTAGTTGCTAGAGGTTTCACTCAAAGGGAAGGAATAGATTATCATGAAGTGTTCTCACCTGTGGTAAAGCATACATCTATTAGAATGATCCTGTCACTTCTTGCACAAGAGAATTTGGAGCTTGAACAGTTAGATGTGAAGACTGCATTCCTTCATGGAGAGCTAGATGAGCAAATTTTCATGACACAACCAGAAGTTTTTGTGAAGAAAGGTGATGAAGGGAACGCATGCTTACTGAAGAAGTCACTTTATGGTTTAAAACAGTCCCCTAAACAGTGGTATATGAGGTTTGTGGTAAGACTTTTACTTGAATTTTGTCTTACAGTCGTCCTAATACAGTGTATCGTATCAGGGTCGTATCCATAGAGATTTGGTAATATTAATAAGCCATTCAACTATTCTTATGCTAAAGTGAAGTGTAAAGAGAAAGTGGTTGTTGTTTGCATAAAAACAGAAATTTGGAATGTAAAAGGGTTGTGATTCAAATACTTAAAAGCATTGGGATTAGATTTCATCAACTCTACCTAGAGGTGTGTAAATAATCCTTCATTAATCCTATATAAATCCTAGTATTGATTTATCTTACCATGTCATCCTACAATGTTAATTCCTTAATCAAAGTAGAAAAGATCTATTGAATTAGGCAAATGATGATCCCTCACTCACTTGAATAAACAAAAGCATTAAGATTGGGTAAACAAGACTATAGAATCAACTCTATTCCTAGATGTTAAATTATATAGGTGACTTCAACTTGTTCAAACACAATAGATAGTTTTCCAACAAGATATCATGTCTCAAATCATTCAATAGGTGATCAAGCTATCAAAAGCATTAAGTATAAGATGAAATCACTAAATCAACACATAGATTCAATATAAAATAACTCAAGATCAGTTTACATACATAGATAATAGAGTTGATTACATCTAATCCCAATAAAAGAGGTTTAACTATCCATTTCCATGGAAGCTTTACAAAGATTCAAGAGTAGGAATTGAAGAACAATCAAAGTTACCACTTTTCCAAGCTTCCCTATGATGAATCTTCACTTCTTTCTTGTCTTCCTTCGTGCCCTTGTGTTATCCTCCTCTTTTGATTTCAGAATCCCAAAAAAAAACTGAAGAGAAGCCTTTATAGCTGTTTTAAAAAAAGTAAGTCGGCTAACGTTGGCTTAGCCACATAGCTTCTGGCTAAGCCAAAACCGTGTATTTGAAGATTACCCTGTCTTGAAGAAAGCTGTTCTGGCTTAGCCAAATCCTGAAAGGCTTAGCCCATTTCGTAGCAACATTCTGTCTCTATTTAGCTCAGCCAGAACACGTTTGGCTTAGCCAGATTTCCCAGTATTTACTTCTTCCTCTATGCATCAATGTGGCTTAGCCATAGTACATTTGGCTTAGCTAGAGTGCCCAGAAATTCCTCTTTCTCTTCATTCTTCATTCTTCAATCTTTTGCTTGAACTCTTTATCAAATCTTCATCTTTATTTCTTTCATCTGTTTCAAGCTACACAAAGGGATTAAAATGTACAAAAACTCACAATCACATATATCACCTACTTAAATAAAAACTAAATGAAACCAACACTTTTGGGGGTTAAATAATAGCAAATTCATTTCAATAAATTCAATAAGTTCCATTGATTTCAAACCAAATTCAAGTATATTTGGCACTTATCAAATTCTCCCCAACTTAAAACTTTGTTTGTCCTCAAACAAAAGTCCTAATCCAAAAAGTAATTTCAAAACCTTGGATATGTACAACAAGATTATCTTAACCATGATCATGGTTTTTCAGCAATCAAGCTTGTTTTTACTTCATCAATTATTAAGGTCAAGTGAAAACAATCAATTCAACAAAGATTTTTGATGCCCACAACTGACAATATCAATCAAAACACAATTTTTGTATCATCATGTAGGTTAACTTGTTACACAATTCGTTGTCTTTCAATCAAGAGCAACACATTTCTCACCAAATAGTGTATGGTTCTCTCAACTAACCAGGTAGGAAGAATGTTTCTCTCATATCATTCAATGAATCACTTCAATCAACTTTGTTACCTGTCTCTAAATCACTACACCAGTCAATTCAATCATGGATCACTAGGGTCTTTTCAAGCTTGTAATGAGGCTGGGCTACAAACAGACTTGGTTTTTCTGGATAACAAAATATGTTTTAGGCTTAAAAGAGCAACCAAGAGTTCTATTCACTATTTACATACTTATTGAAATCACTTATATATACTACAAATGTACTAATAAATAACATAACTCTTCTTCTTCTTCTTTCTTTCTTTTTTTTTTCTTTTTTTTTTTTTGGTTTTTTTTAACAGATCAATCTTCTTTTAATCAAGAAAATTATTTTCTTATACATACAAATAATGCCCTAAACCCTTTTATGTCACACCACAAATAATGCCCTGAAACTCTTTTATTTCACACTAAACTTTTCTCCCCAACTTAGCATAAACCATCACCTAAGAGGTTGCTCTCTTATCCTAAAACATAGGGTAAGGAGATTTCTTTTTTCCTTTTTTTTTTCTTCTTAGGCTTGAGGGTTCTGTTTTAAGAAAGAAATTTTTTCTTTTAAGGCTCAAAGTTGGGTAAGCAAAGGATATTATCATTGGGTTGGCTTTTTGGCTTAGTGGGTTTATAGAAATAAACTGCCCTGATCCTTTCCATGTATCCTTGACCTGTGCAATAATATGAGACTTAAACAAAATCAATTTCTATGAAACAATGAAGATTTATAATCTGTGTATGTGTTTCACTCATTCACACAAAATGTGTATGTCTTGATTTCAAACAACTTCATGTTATTCCAAGTTAAAATCCACTTTTGATTGTGCAATGTATCAAATTTTACTGACAATGAGTGCAATCACATGATCTTACTATGAATTAAAGGTTTTCAAAAAACCTTTTTCTTTCTAGTTTCTCAAAATGTAAGCTTGATTTTTCAAAAACCACCACATGTCAGAAATTCCTTTACACATATCCTTTTGAAACCTGGAAATCAGTCTCTGAACCTTAACCCAAAATGTGTTTTCCAAATAACACAAAGGTTCATTTTACTTAACACCAAAACAATTCCAAGTTCCAAACAGAAATTCAACCAAAACAAATCCAAAACATAATTCAAACCAAACATAAGTAGTTAAGTGCTGAAAACAAGGTAAATAAAGTACTGAAATTAAATAGCTAAAATATTTAAAGCATGTAAAATGAACTCAGTAAGGTGGCTAATCCAAGTCTTCAGGCTATTCCATGAAATCATCTTGAATATGAGTAACAACTCCATTCTTTGCTGCTTCCTTCCCCTCCCGGGACACAGGACTGTCCTCAGGCCATGCTACATGTGCAACAAACTGAGCTGGTGTAGCCCATGGTTTCTCTCTGCAAATTAGTTCATGAGTCTCACAACACATTTGGTATCTATTGCAACACTTTGTTCAAATTAGGATTTCATGCACTTGCAACATTTTAATCTCAAAAGTATGATAATTCCATAAACCAACGTTGCACATATATTCACAGTGTAATTGCACATGAGTAGATATAGAGTTGAAAAGAAAAGTTAGAAAATTACACACATTCTAAGTGAGACCTAGTTTGTGTTTCATCTTCTTCGTTTCAAATACACAACATTCACCTTCAGAAAAGGAAACTCTTCTCTTTCAATAAAATTCCTCCTCACTCAAACTCACAATTCAAAATCACATATTCCTCATCCCTTGATTTTTCCTTTTGTTTGTTCTCAATTTGCAAATTCTTTTGGTGAAACATATGAAGACTAATTTTTCTCCATAAATTAACTAGAACAATCACCACTAAATAGCTATACCATGTAAAAAAACAAATGGGATTGCTTAGTTCTAGAAAATCCTTTGTGGCATTCAACACATTCATCATATTGTAACACTTTATCAACCACAACCAAGAACTTTGAATATGGAAATCAACGACCATACACGGGTATAGAAATTAACATGGAATTTCAAGATGCAATCAAAATGCACTCTTTAAATCACCCTTTTTACATGGAAGTCATTCATTACAAATTGATTCTTAGGGATTTCAAAAGTTATGAATAACAACCAAAGCCTATTTTTAGGGATTTCCAAGAGCATGTAAATCTTTCATATTGCACATTTTTAGGGATTTCGAATTATAACAACAACAACAACAACAAAGAACATGCAATTCTTCCATCCATGGCAAATTGAACATTCTCTATGGATTTCGAAATTAGGGTTTTGGGATTTGGGGATTTCAATTGTTGAACAAATTTGTTATATAAACTATCCCTAAATCAACAACAACAAAAAGAATCAAGATGAAAAAGAGGATTAGAAAGAAATTTACTTACTTGATTAGTGATTTGAATGAAGAAATTAGTTGTTGCAAGAGTGAGAGAGAAGAAAACGTAGAAGGGCTGAAAGTGAGAAAGAAGAAAAAACGTAGAAGAAAAACGTGAAAAGGGGCTGGTTCTTTTTCTCTCTCTCTGTTTTTTTTAAATAAAAAAAAGCTAAAATATGGCTGGGCCAAAATGGGTTGGGCTGAGCTACAATAAGTTAGAAACAAATCCAATATTTGGCTAAGCCCTCTCAGGTTCGGCTCAGCCCAATTTGACAGCAAAAAATTTTAAAATTTTTCTGCATAATTTGGCTTGGCTCGTTCAAGTTTGGCTCAGCCTAATTTGACAGCAAAATTTTCAAAAATTTGTCTGCATAATTTAGCTTAGCCTATTCAGGTTTGGCTCAGCTATATCAAGTCAGAATGCTTCTTGAAACATTTTCTTTTCATTTCCCACCTTTCATTGACTCACCTTAACTCAAAATATTTTATTTTCACATGCTTTAAATCACAAACAAACACAACTACAAATCAACTCAAATAAAACGAACGAAACACACATCTATAAGATAATTAAAATTGCAAGAGAAAAGGTTAGAAAATTGGGTTGCCTCCCAATAAGCGCTTCTTTTACGTCACTAGCTTGACGCCTGTACCACTTATCAAGGTGGCCAAAATGACACAGATAACACATCATCCAACTTCTTTAACTTGTTAGGGAGGAACTCCATGAATTTGAGATATAGATGATGTGGCTTCCATTTTTCCTCTAGATGAACTTTGGTGAACAAGGCACAAATGAAATCTACAACTCTATCAATCTCATCATTGTCCTCCTTCTCCCTCTTTTGTTTGTTTTCCTTTTGTTTTTCCACTAATTCTTCTTTTTCTTTCTCATCCTCCTCAACAACATTCTTGGCTATCAGAGGCGGTGCTTGGTGGAACATTTCATGACCTTTAGTTTCCACCACAATGGTTTCCCCATGTGTGCTCTTACCAATCACTTCATCACATATGATGCACATAGAATTCTCATGTTCCTTGCGACTGGTTTGAGTGTTTGCAGAGAAATTTCCTCCTTGTAGATCAGCCAATTTCATTGATATTTCTCCAAGATGAAAAGTCATATTTCGAACTGAATTAATAATACTTTCCTGGGTAGAAATGGAAACCTGCATAAGCTCAATCATAGAATCCTCCAATCTTGAGAATGAGGAAACCTTTGTATCCATTGACTCTGCATTAGAATACTGTATGTATTGCATCAGAGATTGTTGATAAGGAGGTTCCCAAAAACTTTTCCATTGATTTTGTTCCCATTCTTGGGCATAGTGATAGTTGTTGTAACCATAATCAACCATGGTTTCCTATTTTGGAGAATCAGAAAAAGAACTAGCTAACAAGAGGAATATCTTTGACTACCAAGAGGGGTTAGTATAAAAACAAAGATTATGTACATAAAAGTATATATACAAATTCACTAAGAGCATAAGATGTCGCGATGCTACTAATATTAACTCAAATCCCCGGCAACGGCGCCAAATTTTGGTAAGACTTTTACGTGAATTTTGTCTTACAGTCGTCCTAATACAGTGTATCGTATCAGGGTCGTATCCACAGAGATTTGGTAATATTAATAAGCCGTTCAACTATTCTTATGCTAAAGTGAAGTGTAAAGAGAAAGTGGTTGTTGTTTGCATAAAAACAGAAATTTGGAATGTAAAAGGGTTGTGATTCAAATACTTAAAAGCATTGGGATTAGATTTTATCAACTCTACCTAGAGGTGTGTAAATAATCCTTCATTAATCCTATATAAATCCTAGTATTGATTCATGTCATCCTACAATGTTAATTCCTTAATCAAAGTAGAAAAGATCTATTGAATTAGGCAAATGATGATCCCTCACTCACTTGAATAAACAAAAGCATTAAGATTGGGTAAACAAGACTATAGAATCAACTCTATTCCTAGATGTTAAATTATATAGGTGACTTCAACTAGTTCAAACACAATAGATAGTTTTCCAACAAGATATCATGTCTCAAATCATTCAATAGGTGATCAAGCTATCAAAAGCATTAAGTATAAGATGAAATCACTAAATCAACACATAGATTCAATATAAAATAACTCAAGATCAGTTTACATACATAGATAATAGAGTTGATTACATCTAATCCCAATAAAAGAGGTTTAACTATCCATTTCCATGGAAGCTTTACAAAGATTCAAGAGTAGGAATTGAAGAACAATCAAAGTTACCACTTTTCCAAGCTTCCCTATGATGAATCTTCACTTCTTTCTTGTCTTCCTTCGTGCCCTTGTGTTATCCTCCTCTTTTGATTTCAGAATCCCAAAAAAAAACTGAAGAGAAGCCTTTATAGCTGTTTTAAAAAAAGTAAGTCGGCTAACGTTGGCTTAGCCACATAGCTTCTGGCTAAGCCAAAACCGTGTATTTGAAGATTACCCTGTCTTGAAGAAAGCTATTCTGGCTTAGCCAAATCCTGAAAGGCTTAGCCCATTTCGTAGCAACATTCTGTCTCTATTTAGCTCAGCCAGAACACGTTTGGCTTAGCCAGATTTCCCAGTATTTACTTCTTCCTCTATGCATCAATGTGGCTTAGCCATAGTACATTTGGCTTAGCTAGAGTGCCCAGAAATTCCTCTTTCTCTTCATTCTTCATTCTTCAATCTTTTGCTTGAACTCTTTATCAAATCTTCATCTTTATTTCTTTCATCTGTTTCAAGCTACACAAAGGGATTAAAATGTACAAAAACTCACAATCACATATATCACCTACTTAAATAAAAACTAAATGAAACTAACACTTTTGGGGGTTAAATAATAGCAAATTCATTTCAATAAATTCAATAAGTTCCATTGACTTCAAACCAAATTCAAGTATATTTGGCACTTATCAGTTTGACAGTTTCATGACCCAGAGTGGTTTCAATAGATGCAAGTCAGATAATTGTGTCTATTAGAGGAAGACCAATGCTGATGAGATTGTTTACTTGTTGCTCTATGTTGATGACATGCTTGTAGCATGTAAGAGCAAGGAAGAAATCAAGAGGGTAAAACAAATGCTAGAAGGTGAATTTGAAATGAAAGATATGGGGGCTGCTAGCAAGATTTTGGGAATAAAAATTGCTAGAGATAGAAGAACTGGCTCACTCACTCTGAGCCAGAAAGATTCTGAAGGTGTTGAAAAGATTCAACATGGATCAATCTAAGCCTATTGCAACCCCCTTGGCTCAGCATTTTAGGTTGTCACTAGATGATACACCTAAAACTGATGAAGAAAGGAAATATATGGAAGGTGTTCCATATGCAAGTGCTGTAGGATCACTCATGTATGCAATGATATGTACTAGGCCAGACTTGGCTTATTCTATGAGTATTGTGAGTAGATATATGGGGAAGCCTAACAAGCAGCATTGAGAGGCATTGAAATGGACTCTCAAATATTTGAAGAGGACAAGTGATGTGCATTTTCAGAGACATGATGACAGCATCTCTGGTGTAACAAGTTTTGTTGACTCAGATTATGCTGGATGCCTAGACACTAGGAGATCTCTAACTGGTTTTGTCTCCAAGTTTTGTGGAAACACAGTTAGCTGGAAATGTAATTTGCAACCTGTGGTGTCATTATCTACAACTGAAGCTGAATTTATGGCAGTCACAGAAGCTATTAAGGAAGCTATATGGATGAAGGCCATGGCTTTGCATTTGGGAGGAAAACAATCCACATCTAAGGTGTTTTGTGATAGTCAAAGTGGTATCCATTTAGCTAAGAACCAAGTGTACCATGAGAGGACTAAACACATTGATGTAAGGCTGCATTTTGTAAGGGAAATCATTGCAAAAGGAGAGGTGAGCCTGGAGAAGATTGGCACTGAAGACAACCCTGTAGATATGATGACCAAGTCACTGACCGAGCTATCCAATGAACTGGACCACTAAGAGACTTGGACATCACATCTCCACCCAAAACCTTAAGGTATTAGGTATATGGGTCCCCTATCTTATATGTCCTTCATCTAGCTCATTCCTAGTCGATGTGGGACTAACCAATCACACTTGAATTTTCAACATTATGCATGAACATTACTCTCCTTACTATTCCTTGCATTAGGAAGAGGTTAATACCAATCAAAATGGACAAAGAACTTGAGCTTGCTTCTACTTCAGGTGATGGTGAAATGGCTGAATACATCTCAGAACCACAGAAGAAGCGCAAGGATGGTTTCATCACCATGCCTTTCATCATTGGTTTGTTTATTCTCCTTGGAATTTGTTTACTTTTGAATCAGCTAAGTGTAGTAATTTGTTGTGTAGTATAATTAATGAGATGTTAATGCAGCGAATGAGGCACTAGCAAGGGTAGCAACCTTGGGACTTATGCCAAATATGATATTGTATTTGATGGGAAGTTACAATTTGCATCTAGGCCTAGCTACCCAGATACTTCTCGTCTTCTGCAGCAAGCAATTTCATGCCTGTTGTTGGTGCTTTTTGTTGCTGATTCTTATCTCGGTAGATTCCGCGCTGTTGGATTAGGTTCTTTCGTCCTTTTCTTGGTATTGTTTTTTATACTTTTCTTATCTTTCCACTTGGATTGAATAGACACTTGAGTTGCTAGCTCAGTCGTAAGAGCTTAACCTTATACTCTTATGGTGTTTAGTTCAAATCCCCTCAGAAACAGTTGTAAAATGATCATTAGTGCAACTTTGATTAATAAAGTTTATTTCAAATTGTGTAGGTAGCTCGGTCTGTGAGATAAGAGACATCAAATGAGTATAACATTAAGTCCATTTTTCAAACTCTATAAATTTACATTTCCTCATTCCCCAACCAATTAACCATTAACATATGCCTAAAAAAAGTTCACTTCAAGTTACTAAAAATTGTTTTTTTTTTTTGTCTAGAACTCCTTGAGTTTGATCTCGCTCCGGTGTCTAGAGGAAATTGACCTAAATAATTCAGAGTTTGGCTAGGAGATAAGTCTGGCTCTAATTTGTTCCATCGTTGGGAATCAAATTTGAGTACTAGTCGAGTTTACCTCTTTAGATAGAGTGTGTTAGCCACTCGAAACTTGAAATTTCTAAAAAGAACATTTCTGAAAAAACATTTTTATGTGAGTGTAACAGTCAAATGATTCTATTACACATCAATTTTAAAAATCTATAGTTATTATAGGAATGATAAGTGATGTAGTATTCCCACAGACATTGAATTTAGCATTCTATTAAGTTAAATGTTGTGAGAGTAAAAGTTTCTAAGAATGTTTGTTTTTTGTATGGTAACAAACAGGGAATGGGGATGCTATGGTTAACAGCTATGTTCCCAACGACCTCCAGCTTGCATCCATACAGCAACTGAGATATGAAAATCAGCAACAGGAGGCCAAATGACAATGTTAGTATCTGCTTTTGCTCTTATGTCCATTGGAAATGGTGGCCTTTTATGTTCCATAGCATTTGGTGCAGATCAAGTGAATAGAAAAGACAACCCCAATACGAATAGGGTCTGGGAAATGTTCTTCACTTGGTATTCTGCTTCCACAGCTATTGCTGTCATAATTGCCCTCACAGTAATTGTATATATTCAAGATCACCTTGGATGGAAATTTGGTTTTGGTGTTCCAGCAGCACTCATGCTTTTGTCCACTCTCTTTTTCTTCTTTGCTTCTCCACTTTATGTTAAGTACAAAGTACAATCCAGCTTGCTCACTGGCTTTGCTCAAGTAATTGCTGCTGCTTTTAAGAACAGAAAACTCCCCTTACCACCTAACAACTCACCTGAATTTTACCATCACAGGAAGGGCTCAGATCTTCTTTTTCCTACTCATAAAGTAAGGTATAACAATCGTCGCATTATACCATCCTTCAACTTTTTTTGTCCTTAGTATAATCGGTTGGGGTGAATGAAAGTGGAGCGTTTCCAAATCGAGCCCGAGTGCGGAAGTCTACATCAGACGGTCCATGTTGGCGCAATACATGTTGCGCGCAGCAGAGGATCCGCACTCGGGTTCACACCCTGCTCTTAATAGCCACATAGCACTTACATGTGTTTTGTGTATGTTCTCGTAACCTTCTAGATTCGATTTAAGCTAGCTTATCCGTGTTTTTATTTTTCAGGTGTTTGAATAAAGCATGTGTTATTAAGGGTCCGGAACAAGATATAAGCCCTGATGGGTCAGCAATAGACCCTTGGAGTCTATGCACAATAGAGCAAGTAGAAGAACTGAAAGCTATTATCAAAGTCATTCCATTGTGGTCTACAGGTATCATGATGTCACTCAACATTGGAGGTTCATTTGGATTGCTGCAAGCTAAATCCTTGGATAGACATATCATCTCACACTTTGAAGTTCCAGCAGCCTCTTTTACTGTAATCATGGTAGCTACAATATTTCAATGGATAATTATCTATGATCGTGTTGTTGTTCCTCTAATATCAAAGATAAGAGGGAAACAAGTTACAATCAGTCCAAAGAGAAGAATGGGAATTGGGTTGTTTTTCAATTTTCTCCACTTAGTAACTGCAGGAATTGTTGACAGTATAAGGAGAAAGAAAGCAATCAAGGAAGGATACATAAATGATACTCATGGAGTGTTGAAAATGTCAGCAATGTGGCTAGCACCTCAACTTGTTTTGGGTGGCATAGCAGAAGCATTGAATGCAATAGGCCAAAATGAGTTTACTATAGAGAGTTTCCAAGTAGTATGTCTAGTGTTGCTGGTTCCCTTGGTGGACTTGGAGCAGCTGCAGGAAATTTGGTATCTTCTTTTGTATTTAGCACTATAGAAAATGTTACTTCAAGAGGAGGGAAAGATGGTTGGATTTCTGATAATATTAACAAGGGACGTTTTGATAAGTATTATTGGGTTGTTTCTGGACTTGGTGCTCTTAATATACTGTATTATCTAGTATGTAGTTGGGCTTATGGACCTACTCTTGATTTAGTATCCAAGACGGTGACTGAAGAAAATGACAACAAGGAGGGTGAATCAACTGAATTCAAGAATGGGAGTCATTTGCATTAGTGAAGAAAATGGCTTAAAGGAGGAGGAAATTTTAAGTCAACGTAGGATTAATGGGATTCAGCAAATGGAAGGCTCCTTGGAGACAGAGATGCTAGAGTCCCAAAAAATTGTCTGGTTGATATGTATGTTCAACTCTTGTTAGATTGCTTGATATGTATACATATATTTACATGTATATCGAGCAAATTAAAAAGCCCTAAATAGGAGATGATATTCATCATTCACACAATGTCCCCTTGATGGTCATGGGATGCAAAGCAGGATATAGATAGGATATGATAGTGATAATATCCGTAAAAAAAAAAAGATACTGATAAGATAACACTATTATATCATGTGATGTGCAATATATAACAAATATAAGATAATATATATTAATTATTCTTTTTTTAGGTGCAAAGATATGATATTCTATTATATATTTTAGATCAGTGTTTTAAAAACCGGCTCGGTCCGACCGGTCGGATCGGGCTAGCCGGGAACCGGGTGGGTAACCGAGTCGGTTAACCCTACGGATCGGAAATGCACCAATCCGGTGGAAACCGGCCAAACCCGGCCGGGTTTTGGCAAACTCGGTGACCCGGTGGGTTTGTGTAACCCGGACCGGGTTGTGCATGTGTGATGAAAACAGAAACAAAATTTTTATAAAAATTCGCAGAAAAGGCTTCAGAGAGATTCAAACCTCTTCCCTTTTGAGTCAATCTATAAGAAAGTTAACCATTGCACCACTTGTTGATGTTGTCTATGTTGCGCACGTGGAACATATAACATATAACATATATTACATGGGCTTGCCACAATTCAAGCATTAATTACTAATTAGTTTTTTTTTTTACATTACTAATTAGTTTTTCTTTTCTTTTTTGGATAAGTTACTAATTAGTTTTTCACCATACACATTTCATGGTTGATTGTATTTCCACCTGTTGTTGCGATTGTTTTGGATTTTTTTGGCATTATGTATAATTGTTTAATTTTAGTAAATTAAATTTTACAGGTATGAAATTTATAGGTCTTGAAAATTTGGAAATTTTTTATATAGGTCTTGAAAATTCACGAAATACAGACCGGGTCTGAGTCATGCGGTCCCGGTTTTGATCATGCGGTTCAACTGTCGACCCCTCGGTCTGACCCTTGACCCAGTGACCCGGTACCATCACCGAGTCGGCCACCGATCCGAGTTTTAAAACATTGTTTTAGATAACCTAACAAATAATGATATATATATATATATTATGTTAATGACAAAACTACCATTGTGACAATTATATTTTATTTGTTGAAAAATTAAATTAATTTTCCATATTTATACTATTTAATAATAAATTTATTTTTTATAACTTATTTTAATTTTTTAAAATTTCAATAGATTTTCAAATTTTAGATTATACAAAAAGACAAAATTACCCTTATCATAAATCATATATTATTTTTTAAATTAAGTACTAATATTTAAATTTTTAATTTTATATCACTTTTTATTTTTATTGATATTTTTTTAATATATATTTATATTTAAAAATAGATTTCGAATCTTTATATTTTAAAATATACTTTAGAAGTGTAAATGAATAAATTAATTTCTTATTTTATCTTGGTGGTTTCTAAACTCATGATAAAATTTTAACTAGAAAGACATAATAGAATAAGTCATAAGATAAAGTTATCATATCCTACTAGTTCTGACTCAGACATAACTAGTGAGTAAATTTTATTTATGAAACTAGCTTCTAGCTAAGATCAAGTCGAGTGAGAGTCTTTTCTATAAATGGATCCTTCGAGTGACTAGTTATCATGAGGTGTCTGCTATTTTTGTTTGGGGTAACTACTCCTCCTTGAGTTTTGAGTGGTGTTTCATTTTGATTTTCGTTGTGAGCTTTTTCGATTTATCGGCTTTTGAGTGTCCCAAACACTCAACACTATATTATACTATAAATAAAATATCTTTACCTCTTTCAAAAAAAATTAAAAAGATAGTATAAAACACCATATGACCTGGACTACTTTCGTTCAAATAAAAATAGTCCATTGATAACTTTTGGAGAAAAATGCATTAATTGTCACATGAATGATGAATAATCATGTCCAGTAATAAAATAATATGTAATTATTCTCTTCCATGTTTCTAGTGTCTGCATGCAATGCAATGGCCCATATAACGACATTATAATTCATTTAGCTTTCATCGTACAAAAGAAAATTAACAGAATATTCAATAAAGATACAAAAGTAAAGACTTGATTAAATTTGGATTGGTGGTGAATGACTTTAATCTATTAAGAATAAAATAGTATTTTTATGGTGAGTAGAATAATGGTATTTAATTTATTTTTTTGTCAAAAAAAAGAATAATGGTATTTAAATTTGATATATGCATGCTGTTAATTTTCTAAAACTAAATTAGTATTTAATATGAAATATGTTATATTTGAATGGTATAAATCACAAGGATTGCTATTTATCGCGAGGGATTTTTGTGAAATCACTTGCGAACCCCTTCAAAGAAGTCCAATTATGCATTAGTTCCGAATTTTTTGGTCAAAAGGCACAAAATTTTGTTGACCAGCGAACCAGAGTTTTCGCAAGACACCACCAAGTGTAGTGTTCACTAAATGTATGAGTTTTAAAATAGTAAGACTAAATGTCTGAATTTTTGAAAATAGACGGGTCAAAACTATAATTTAGCCTTTTTATTTTATAAGTAAATGATTACATAGTTCATCCGTATCATATGTAAGTAATATTATAACATGGCACGTGATCCATCTATTTCATAGTACAGACTTTGATATTTTTTTACATAAAATCAGAATGAATCATATTTCCATCCAACTATTGGTTGATCTTGCTTATTTGTCACAGCATATACTTAATTTGTAATACCAAGAAGAAAGCATATGAATATGATCATACCATGTAGTATAGTGGGTGGTGTCTTTAATCTTTATTATATAAATTGTGATTCTTGTTTTAGAAAATTGTTAATAAACAGAATCCGTACTCTTGAAGTATATATTAATACAATTTTAGGATCAATTGTCGCACTACTCTCACAAAGTAGGTCTTTGTCTAAAATTACGTTGGATTCGCATGTGCGTAAAATCTTTGTATATATATAGTTCTTCACTTCTTTCCTTCTCAGAAACTCCTCCTCAGAATTTCTTTCTGCTAAGTTGAAGAAATTAACATAGAGAAGGAAATGGAGCAGGGTGGTTCAGTTCATGGAGAGTTGACTCACCAACTCATGAATCCACACTTACAAAAGCGCAAGGGTGGCTTCATTACCATGCCTTTCATTATAGGTACGTGTACTTTGGGCTCAACAAATTAATTAGACAAAAGAAAAAATGGCTTTGTAAGTAGAAGTTTTTCCTATTTTTTTTATAATTATTCTATAGGGCTCTTTTGTTATAATTTTTTTAAAAAATAATCTCCTTTTTTATTAAAAAAATCAGTTTTAAACGTTGACTTAGTGACATAAGCTATCTTGGGACATTGGAGATCGACCTGGTGCTCTTGGATTCGATTCCCACAGTGGATTCTGCACAAACTCGATGTTGGTTGGTGTGAAATTTGCTCCTACGCATGAGCGGTGATTAGTCTTTTGTTGAAAGCGTTGGGACACTATGTGGGCCAGCAATAGTCAGAACAGAAAAAATGAATTTTAAAAGTTTCTCATCTGTTTGTTACTGTTTTCTTAAAATTAATCTGAAAAGGGCTTCAAATAGAATCTGTTTTGAGTAGCTAATGTCTAAAAACGGCTTCAAATGTTACGCAATTACACAAAATAACATTTTCTTAAAAATCTCTAAATTCTAATCTCTAATTTTTTTAGCAACAAAATCACTTATTTTTTAATCTGAATTATAGTTTGAAGTTTGATTTGGGGTGTTCAACTTGAAGTGAGTGAATGAATGAATGTGTATTAATTGATTGCAGCAAACGAGGCACTAGCTAAGCTGGCGAGCGTAGGGCTATTTCCAAACATGTTATTGTATTTGATAGGGGATTACAGGTTGAGAGTAGTGAAAGCAACCAAAATAATGTTCTTATGGTTTGCTGCTACCAATTTCTTTCCTTCTGTGGCTGCTTTCATAGCTGATTCTTATTTGGGTCGCTTCCTTGCCATTGGTTTAGGTTCAATTCTCAGTTTCCTGGTATGATCCATCTTTCTCCTTTCTAATTAAACCAACACTATTTTTTACTTATAGTAGTACTCCATTCGTTACAGAATATAAGTAAAAACTGGTCAACGAAAGTTGATATATCTAGTCCAAAATTTGAACCAGATACATGAACTTTCGTTGACCAGTTTTTGCTTATATTCTGTAACACATGCAGTATTTTGTAACTGAGGTGTAATTCATAATTATCTTATACTTTAACCAATCTGAGGTGGTGAATATATTGGTGTTACAGGGAATGACAGTGATGTGGTTAACAACAATAATTCCAGATGCAAGGCCTCCCCCATGCAACAGCCACTCAACAGAAAACTGTCAATCTGCAACAACAACCCAAATGGCTATCTTATTCACTTGCTTTGGTCTCATATCCATTGGAGGTGGTGGCATTTCATGCTCCTTAGCATTTGGTGCTGACCAACTCAACAATAAAACCAAACCCAACAATCAAAGGGTCTTAGAAAGTTTCATAAGTTGGTATATAGCTTCTCAAGCTATTGCAGTTGTTTTCTCCTTAACTGGAGTTGTCTATATTCAAGATCATTTTGGATGGAAACTAGGTTTTGGTGTTCCAGCAGCACTTATGTTCTTGTCTACTGTCTTTTTCTTCCTTGTTTCTTCACTTTATATCAAGCAGAAACCACATAGTAGCATGCTCACTGGCTTTGTACAAGTAGTAGTTGTTGCTTATAAGAATAGAAAACTTCCACTTCCATCTAAAGACTCTGCTGGAATGTATCATCAGAAGAAGGATTCAGCCATTGTTGCTCCAACCGATAAACTAAGGTTGAATACAATCTTTTACTTTTATTTCACTCGTCTAAAGTGAGTAATATCAACACTATATGAGAAAAGAATCAATCATTGATTTTCTTTATCCATAGTTGACATTACTCACTTTAGAGGAACCAAATCGTTTTTCATCAATGGTTGATACTACTCACTTTAGAAGAACCAAATCGTTTTTAACTAATGATACTTGATTAGAGCCGTCAATTTTGGCTCAACTCAATTACTGGGCCGAGCTCGCTAAATAGGCTCAAACAAATTGGATCATCAGTCTGATTGGCCCATCGGGTCAGACTGAGTCCATTTTTTATGCTTCTTTAGATATTTTTTATGTAATTTCCTTTGTTAAAAAATCGGACTGGGAGAAATCGGTCCAGTGGTTTGGGCTGAGTTAGGCTAAAATAAAGCAGCCCAATATTTATTGGATGGCCCGACCCGACTGTTTTTGGGTTTTGATCTGTTGGGCAAGACTGAGCGCCCCAACTTGACAGCTCTATGCTTGATTGATCTTGATTGAGTTTGATCAATAGAAACAAAAACTAACTTGTGATGATATATTATATACTGAGTTTTAGGTTTCTGAACAAAGCTTGCATCATCAAAGACAGAGAACAAGACATTGCTTCTGATAGCTGGAGTGTTTGTACAATAGAGCAAGTAGAAGAATTAAAAGCCATAATCAAAGTCATTCCCCTTTGGTCTTCAAGCATCATGGTATCAGTGAGCACAAGCCAAACCTCATTTTGGTTACTCCAAGCCAAAACAATGGACAGACACATAACATCAAACTTCCAAATTCCAGCAGGCTCATTCGGCGTCTTCATAATGTTATCAGTATTCATAACCGCGGGCGTTTACGATCGTATCATCCTTCCATTAGCATCAAAATTAAGAGGAAAACAAGTTACTATTAGTGCCAAAAAAAGAATAGGAGTTGGACTATTTTTCTCCTTTCTAGACTTTGTTGTTTCAGCAGTTGTGGAAACTATAAGGCGGAGAAAAGTAATTGAGGAAGGATATACTGATAATCCTGAAGCTGTATTAAACATGTCAGCAATGTGGTTAATTCCACATAAAGTTTTATGTGGGATAGCTGAAGCATTTAATGCAATAGGCCAATCAGAATTCTATTACTCTCAGTTTCCAAGTAGCATGTCAAGTATTGCAGCATCTTTGTTCAGTTTAGGATCTGCTGTGGGAAATTTAGTAGCTTCTCTTATTGTTAGCATTGTTGAGGATGTTACTTCAAGAGGAGGGAAAGAGAGTTGGGTCTCAGACAACATTAATAAGGGTCACTATGATAAATATTATTGGCTTCTTGCTGTTATGAGTTTTTTGAATATACTTTACTATTTGGTTTGTAGTTGGGCTTATGGACCAAGTGGTGAAGTTGCCTCTGAGAAGGTGGAAGAAGTGGAACAGTTAAATTTAAGAGGTAATCGCATTCATCATGAACAAGAAGATACCTCTTAGGAGGCCATGCCATGCAAGACTTCAGTGTTTAACAATTGCTGTTGTAGTGATAAATGAAAGTAAGAAGCTTTAAGAAGACGTGTCCGGTACACTTCAATTACTTGTATTTTTCAAATTAAAATTGGTATCTGCGTGTCTGTGTCCATGTCGTGTCCAGTGTTCGTATTTGTGTCCAGTCTCTACATAATATTTATACATCTAAGACTAAAAACAGTGAAATTGCCAACTTATGCCTTTATTTTCTAGTAACTCGGTAACAAGCACAAACATTAAAAAAAAAAACAATCAAAAGAAATACAATTCTCATTAGTTTTGACAACTCCACTCTTGGTAAGATGAAAGAACTATGTTCAATTGTTCATGGCTTGGTTTGAGGGAGGATTCCTCAATGTTTGACCACTTTGGTGTGTTGCACGCTGTTGTGCAAGAATACCATTCCATCCTGAAGACATATAAGAGAACAATCAAATTTATTCTGTCAATTTTTTTGCTATTAACATATATTTATATATTTATTAGAAGAAAATGTAAAAAAGAAAAGGTAAATAAATATATAAGGAGGATGTGAATTACCAAGAGCAGGGTCAAGTCCTCTAAGTTTGAGTTCTCTGTGTTCCTGACAGAGAGAACAACAAGGACAGAAGATGTGAGATATCACATCTGTATGTGGAGCTTCTACCAAATTATACTTCTTCCTCAACTTTGTTCTGTACTTTGACCCCATAATCCATTGAGTGCACAAAGCAGGCATCATTAGTAGGTAAATGAAGCTTCCCAAGGGACAACCTGAAATTATAATGATAATAATAAACATTTAAGAGTATCAAAAGTATTACATAATCCCATAACATATGAACCATGTAACCAATTCACCCAGTTAAAAAAGTTACTTTGTGTAGTTAGTAGCATTAAATTTTTACATAACGTATACCTCTGATCCTATTTATAAGAGAAAAATGCAGTTTTACATTCGCTGAATAACTGATGTATCTGATCTATAGATCAGATAAGACTAGATACACTAGTTATTCAGTGAACTTAAAACTGTATTTTTCTCTGATGTATCTTGTCTATGACATTATATGAAACTAATACATGAAGGGTTAGAGGTACTTACTAAGTTCTCCCTCATCCATTACTTCTGCTATCTGCCCAAAAGTTACACAAGGCAAAAATGTTGTCATAACAGCTGCAAGCCATAAAATTAGGTAGTTAGATAAACCATTTTGCATAGTTACAAGTTTTATGAGTGAAACTAACTATATAATATAAACTAAAGTAGATAGATATTACCATTTGTCTGGTTCTCATGGCAGTCAAATAATCCAGTACTCCATGGACTCCCTACCTGCTGAACCGTATTTGCTTCATACCTTTGAGTAATTTGGCCAACGGGTTCATTTTGTTGAATATTCTGATCCTGAGTGGTCTGCATCTTAACTATTTTTTTTCTTGAAAAGTTTTCTAAAAAAGGCTAACAATGATAAAAGCTAAAAAACTAAACAAAGTGCAAAACAGTTTGTTGTTCATTAGATTATATACTAATATTTTCAACAGAATATTAGTATTTAAAATGGCCATTGGGACAATTTAATATTTATAATTTATAAGTCAATGGCATGAAACTTCATAGATCGTTCATCATAATCCTATTGTTAGAAAATATATTTTAAAATTTAAAAATAAAAGTCAGAAGGAAGGGAAAATCAATATTCAATTAATTCAGTTCAACTTTACTATGTTTTAGTCGATCTTATCAGACATAGCTGTGAGATGCTTGAACCAAATACTGGACTTTGAAAGTCGTTGATATACGCAAAACTTGGAAATTTAACAGAGCTGGCTAATAGCCGGAATAATTGACAGCAAATTTGAGCACATGCATACTGGCATTTTTTACAAGAATAAATAAAGGCATCAAAGTATTCTTTCTGACTAATATACAAGAAAATATATATGTTGTTCAAATGTAGTGCAATCTAGCTTATCATATACTAGTATTTCGTTATAATTACATTTCCCCTGAAGCATCAATGTTATAACAAACTCATCATACTCGTACGAAAAGTAAAAATCTCCATAATTTACAAAGGAATATTCAGCATTTTCTTTTGTTTTTTTTACTGAATTCAGCTGATGAAATTATGTCAACGCGTGAAATCATGCTTATACGACATCCTAGGTGTTATCAATGCTAATGAAAATTGAAATTCAACTCAAAAAGTAAATAGATTATTAATTGTCCATATTTTTTTCAACATCAATAAAGATTATTCTTATTGTGAGAAAATTGCTACTACTTCGTAACAAAATCTAAGCAAATTTAACTGCGTACACACTTATTTTTTTAAGCACATACACACTTATTAAGATAAGTAATTATTTGTATTATTTGATAGGTGCAACAGTTTTTTTTGGTCAATAGGTGGAACAGCTCTAAATGTGTTTTCAATCCCGAATCCCTTTTAGTTGGAACTCCATAAGCTTCTCCCAGTAACAATGGCACTAATTCAGGTAAAACAGTCATCACACAATAGGAAAAATCTATATCTATATCTATGTCTATACAAAAGAGAATGATGTTCTAAGCTAATAATCTGATTTGTCATCACTTAAGCCTATCCACATCAGATTAATGAAATTACTGCCTACATGGAAAAAACTTATATGAGCTGGACGCCTAATAGGATGCCAACACAACGTATTACTTTGCATATTTGGTGCTGGATTTAAATGAAATTCAAAGGCTTCCAATAGAAACTAGGTGAGACATGTTTAATTAGTCTATTAACTTTTGGCAAAATTTCAAAATACTGCCTAATGTATAACCGTGTAACTTGCAGGAGTTAATGCAAAAGGTTATAATCAAATTTTTTGTGAGTTTTAATACACCCACGTTATTATAATTTTAAACTAAATTCATTTTTTTTCCTTTTTGCAAATTACATTTCACATGAATAGTCTCTCAAAATTTCAAATTCGCTGCAACCTATGAATTTACATTAAAAAACACTTTAATACTGACAGTGTATATTAAAAAAAAAATAGGAATTCAGATGTAAACCAAATTAAGGATTGCAACTTATTTGAGAGATATAACCTGTTTTGTTATCTTATGTTTATTTTGTATTAAAAAATCAAATAAAAATACATTTTAATTCAATCATTTGACCTCTCTATATTAGTTTGTTAATGTCTGGTACAAAATTCAAAATCATCACCAGCATGATTCGTTTAAATGTACAACATTAATGTCTGATACAAAATTCAAAATCATCTCCAATTTTGGCAACTTATTATTAGAATTCACCATACTCTTTAAAACATATACAAATGTTTGTTTTTATATATGGCAATCTTTAATGCCCTATTCATAACGCATGATATGTGCTTCTAAAAACTTTAACACACCAATTTATATATAACAATCTTAAATTTGTATAATAATATAGATATAGATTAATGGCAGGTGTTGTACCAAAAAAAAAGATTAATGGCAGGTGATGATGTTTTGACTTTTTTAAAATTGAAATATACATATTTTGCACAAACAATCAATACTTTGCAATAACAGTCATTTTATATATGAATATCGAACCAAATCAGCTTATTGCCATTTTCAATTATGGAATGTTATTAATTTAAAAATTGCTAAGATTCAAAAAGTTTCTTAAAAAAACATTCAAAGGTCAACTTTCTATTAAACATAAAAGTAGTTCCAAGTAGGGAATTAGAGTATTGGCACACAAATTTATCTACAAAATACAATTAATCAAGATTTCACTTTGTTTCTAGCATAAATACAAATTGATTGTTTTTATTTGATTATTTTTATGTCACTCTCTTTTTGTCTTCTTGGTGTGAATTACCATTTCTTCATGAAGTGGTTGAAATATTATGTGAGACCTTTTTTGCGACTTTGCAGTTTAGCGTAAAAAAAGGAAGTGAAGCACATTTGCTTAAGGTTAGCTTATTTCTTTCATTTTTTCGACTCCCTAAATGTTTTTATTTTCTCCATACAAAGTTTTTCTCCAATATAGTGCACAATTTTATTGGAATCATTTCGTTGTTGAGGTATGCTTTCATAAATATAATTTTCCATGCATCTTTCTTTTAAATTGCGGTCGAGCATTTTGGGACAAGAGGATTTCACAAGAGGTTAATGGTGATGTTTTGGGCGAGGTATGGTAATTACCCGAAATCCTGAGAATTATTGAGAAACTTTGTCGTTTTCTCTATTAATCTCCTCAATGATTCTACTACCAAAGAGAATTCAATGGCACAATCAAAAAGATAATTGGTTTTCGGAGAAAGACTTACAAATTCAAAACATTTCCCAAATTTTTTTTCCATTTCCTGTTTTCCCCTACTCCTTCTCTTTGACTATTTTCTTCTCCTTCTTCTTTTCTTATTCTTAATTCTCTTCTACCAGATCTTTTTAATATGTATTTAGAGGTTCTTTTCTTTCCTCTATTCCCTTCAAATTTTACATTATTTTTCCAGTTTTTGATTAGTTTTCTTAATACATCCAATTCAATCTTTATCCTTTAAGTTCTTGCTCATCTCTTTCTCGAAAATTTAGGTTGAGATGAGTGGATGCACATGCATATGGTCCTATTAATTAACATCAATATGTTTAACGCACATGTGAACAGTTCGAGTTTTCATGCATTGGTATCCAATATATATTCATATTCAATTCATACATCCACAAACGGCAGATTTTGATCATTTTTCTTATTTTGTTAAGATTTGTGATGCAATTTTTAGGGTCATTTACATTCCTTGCACTATTATATTATGGTCAATTACATCTTACGAGTATATAAAAAATTTTCGTTCGTGACATATAGCAATACGCCTCAAGTTTAAAGAAAATGTAGTCATGTTTTTTCTTTCTCCTTCTCTTTAAAACAGGTATGTTACTAAAATCTCTGAATTTTGATATAGATAAAACATATATGGCCATGGATATGGGTTTGCAAATAAAGGCTTTACATATAGACAAGAAAACAGAGTAAATTGAACAAAGAAGGTTATGTTAATTATGTTTTTAAACTGAGCTCTCAACATATGATATATCCCTTATAACACTATTTTGTCCTTAACAATTTGAAAATCTGTCTATGATAAACTGAGGTAAAATTAATGGTGGAGAGATGAACGAAAAAGAATTATATGGAATAACATTACTGCTTAACTTACTATAGGAAATATAGTTATTTGTACATATAGTTATTTACACATAGACATCGTAGATGAGTTTCTAATCTTGATTCTCAACATATAGTATATCAAAAATAAAATTATTCACCATAAAAACTTTTCATATTTGAAAATCAATCTATTAATAAACGAAAATGTTACTCAAAGTCCAAAAGTGCTTCTAGGGGAAACAATTAAATGCATATCCTACGAAGCTCCTCCTAATCAGTAAAGTTACATGTATCAACCGAGTATTATGGTTAGTATACTTATTCTCTCTTTAAAAACGTTTGCGTCATTCTCTCTTTAAAAAATCACTTTGAATGTAAAAAAAAGATTTTACTAAAATTTTCAATACCAAATAAATTAATAGCAATTAAACATTGACTCATTTAGGAATTATTTTCAAGTATTCCAATTATATGATTTTATTTTTTGGTTCGGACCATTAATGCTGGATGCCTACGGAGTGTCCTAATATCTGCTCGTGCTTAGGATCAAATTTCGCACAGGCCAACACCGAGTTTGTCCACTGCGGGAATCGAACCTGAGAGCACCGGGTCGACCCCAGTGTCCCAGGGTAGAAATTATATGAATTTGCAATCATTACAATTGTGAAAGATAGATAAATAGTATGCAATCAGATGATTTATAAATGTGCAAACCAAGCTATGAGGCTAAGTAAACAATCATCACTATTGGTTGGCTAGGGAAGCAATATGAGGACGTCGGCTTTCGGGTTGGAACCCAATGTGAGTAATGATAGTGTGTGTGGTGTTTATTTGCAAGTTGTAGACAAAAAAATTCCGTCAAATATGGAGACATTTGATATTTAATTGATTGAAATCTTTTTTTTTCAATAACATATTCGCTATCTAAAATAAAATTTGTATACAAAAATGAAATGTTTTTTATTTTGATAATACAAAAATGAAATGTTATTTATGCCATAATCATATGGAATTTATTATTACTATTTACATTTAATCAGGTACCCAAAAAATAGCAACACGCAAATAAAATGACACTGCTTCCCATGGAAGAAGAGCATATTATGTTTACGTAAAAATCAATTAACATGATTTGCCGTTATTACTAACCATAGATACATTTTTGTTTACTTCTTTTATTTGTTAATCATGTTGTTTATCCGCTGAATTAGTTAAATTTAAAATTCTGCAATAGCTTTTAATTTGCAAGCAGATCATAAGCCATACAATCATATATTTCTATAACGTCACTTTTATTATATTACTTCGTAAAATATTTCAATAAATATCTACATGATAAAATATTAAATGACTGTAAAAAAATTACGATACGTAATCTTTAAACCCTCGTACATAAACAATCGCAAAATTCATTCACAAATGGATACTATTTTGATCAGACCTAGCTACGAAAAATATATCCTATCAATTGTCATGGGGATAACGTTACATGGTCACGGATTCAAAGGAATATATATCTTTTTGTTTGGATCGTAACACTCAGAAAGAATTCCTGTATTGTCAACTATATCTCAAGACACGTAAAAGACGGACTATACAACATTCCCCAAATCATAATACATTTTCTCAGACAAACAAAGTATAAATCTTGAAAGACCTGCAGGAATCGTTCTCCAGAAACTTGAAGCACTAGTCGCCAATATACTGTTACTGTGACAATTGACACCATATCACAAAATGGTTGCTAGACACCAACCTTTTCGTTCCCCCGGTCCCTTCTTTGGCCAAATTAGCCATTTTACACTGATGAACTCATTGTCTGGATCTGTAAAAATATACGGCATGGTTAGAAATCCAAAATTATTGATAAAAGAAATTATCAAGCATTTTGAGAAGTGAGAAAAAGATAACTAGCACGTCTAAGGAGCATAATCCTGCTTAAAATACCTTATTCACAAGTAAGTTGACTTGTTCTCTGTACATTTCCTTTAAATCAACAATATCCGCTCGAAGTTCCTCCAGCTAAACACATTCATTCAAATTTGTTTAGATAGAAAGTAGATAACTTTTGTATTGACAAATAGCTAAGATAATTCAAAGTCTGAGGCCAGTATAACTAATAAACTAAAGCCTCAAAATTATTTTTTTCTCCTTTGTCCCATTCTGTATTTTTGGCTTAGTGTGTCTAATGTTTTTCTTTTATTTTGATTTCTCAAATTTTATAGAATGAGGAGAGGAATTCAGTTGTGTTATGCTCTTGTTTGGCTCATAAGTATTTCAAGCACGAGAATTTATAAGGCAAACAAGAATGAGTTCCTCAACAAATTTATGAGTGCAACGACTTTCTTTAGATGAAACTTATACGAGTGCAATTGGCAGGAAAGACAGGAACTGTCCAAACCTTATATCTGATGACCAAACACCAAACTATGCCTAACACATTGTTCTTAAAAACCTAAAAGTAGGCAAAGTAAAAAAAAATTACCTCTTCATCACGTTCACCCATCAATTCCAAAGCAGCAGAGTGCCTCCTCCTCAGTGCTTCTAGCTCTGATTTCAAGCCAGGGAGCACGGCAGCCTCCCCACGCAACTTTTCACACTGCAGTGCAGATATGCAAATTGAGGTTAACAAGGAAGAGGGCCAGAAGGAAGTAAACAAGAATCTGAACACACCTGTGCTGTCAGTTTGACCAACTCCTCAGCAAGAGAATCACGAATAGATTCCAGTGACGCCTGGAATTTTCGTAGTTAAAAAATAAGACATCAACATCACAGTGCAATGACAAGAAACAATAGAGCTATGAACTGGAAGGTATAATGTCAACATATTAAGCCAGATAATGAAGGCAACAAATCATACCAAACGTGACATATATGAAGCAAGTTCACCCTCCTTTTGACGAAGTGCAGCTTCAAAAGAACTGGGTGTCATGCTCTTCATGTAGTAAGGATTCATGCTTAGTTCTCCAGGGTTTCTCCGTTCAGAAAAACTGTCAGATGAATCCAATGATGCTTGAAGATAATGGCTTTCTTCCAAGCTTCCTAGGGAGCTAGCACTTGATATTTTTCGAGACAGGTTCCCTATATCATAAAGAATATTATGGAAAATATCACAGACAACTGAGCGAAGAAACTAAAGAGAAGCAGACCATCGCACCATTCTCAAAAGCAGAATTGAACTTTGTTGTGGGAGTTTGATCTGATAACGGTGCAGAATGAACACGAACCGTCCTCTCCAGTTCTGATCGAGCAGCCTTTTCTTTTTCAATTTCCTGGCAAAATCGAAGAGCTTAATTCAGGAACACAAAGGTTCTAATAAAATGGATGGAATCTAATACTTTTGCCAGCAATACGCTAATACCATACCTCGACCACCTCAACTTTTGTTTTCATTTTTCATACATAGTTTCCATTTCATAGCCAAAATATTCTACATCAGGTCACTAATATTTGTTCTATCCTGACCATCCAAATAATGTTTTGAAAGGTCCATAATAAAGCAAGTTGGCTTTCTTTTGTTACGTTTTTCAGAAAAATTCATGCAGCATGAAACCAAATATCTTGCACCGGTTCATTCAATTACCCAAGTAATATGTGAACTGAGAGATAAATAATTTTAATGGAAGAAACAGACAGCTTCATGTAACATGGATAGCACTTAATGATACTAAATTTGAAACCCATAAGCAGAAACTCTACCTGTTGAAGAAGCTCCCTGTGCATTAATGCCTCCTGTAACTCTTGCTTGTGTTTCTGCCTAATGTCTCTTATCTCTTCTTCAAGCTGTCTCGCACGACCTTCTAGAGTGTCAGCTTCCTCCTTTGCTGCAAGATATTCCTGCCTACTTTCAGCTGCCCTTTGTCTCTCCTTTTCAAGTGTCCTACTTAATTGAGTCTGTTCTGCCCTAAGACATGAAATCTGCAATTCATTATTTAAGTTAGTCACCCTCATACAAAAAACTGCCATTAAGAACATGATTTCACCCAAGAAATTTCAGAACCTGAGCCTCGAGGACATTAATTCGAGACAATGTCTGAGACAAGCGGTCATTCACAGATCGCTCCCTTTCCTCGGCAGTTGCAACTTTAGCCTCTGCTTCCTGTAAAATCATAGAAAAAGATAAAGATATTCAATAATGTCTGGTTGAAATGTTTCTAAAATTAGATTCAAAAAGTATTCTAGAGACCTGAAGCCGAGAATTGAGACTTCTTTCAACGGCAGACCACGCTTCCGCTCTTCTGGCATTTGTTTCCTGTTATCAGGTGAATCTAGTCTAGTACAGATCCCATAGAGTAGAACGAAAAACTGAAAGAATAGCAATCATGGATCATCAGTATATTACCTGCATGGCTTCAATTTGCCTTAAAAGCGGCCTTGTGGATTCTGGAACTTGCGTAATCAGTTCCTCGCACCGCCTTTCACTTGCCTGGGGAAAGCAAACCAAATCATGTAACTACCAAAAGCACAAATACAGTTGCAAAAACTTTGACAAAATAAGGAAAATCAATGTCCTCAGAAGGTTAAATAACTGAAAAACAGGCAGAGAGCAGGGGAGCAGACCTGGTAACGTTTTTGAAGATCCTCAATGTCTCTGAGGAGCATGTCTTCTTTGAAGACTGCCTGAATATGGATGAAGAAATAGGTTAAGTTTAAAAGCAATATCCTGGGACTGTCAATTTATCAAAAAGAATGACAGAAAATACAACAAAAACCTGCTGTTCCTTTCTACTTAATGTTTGCCTCAACTCCTCAAGTGCCTGGACTAGCATAGATTCACGTTCCTCGGCTTCTCTTAGACGACTCTCAAGCTCAGTTCTTGCTTCATTGTTGGCACGAGCCTCTGCCAATGCCTCAGCCTCCTTAGCAGCAGCCAAAGCATCGGTGTAATATTCCTTCTGTGCTGCAAGTTCATTTTGGTGTTTTTCTATTGTTTCTTGCAACAAATTCTCTGTAGCTGTCTTGTCCCTCTTTATACTTTCTACTTTATTCTCCTCTACCTGTATTGAATGACATAAACCAAACAGAAGTTCAAATTATAAATCAAATAAATATTAGGATTGTCAACACTTACTGCTCCAAAAAAGAATTTAATACTTTCCAATGACGTACAGGATCGACGATAGCACACATTAATAAATCATAAGTTACCCTTAAGACTTGAAAGTAAAAGTAATATGACATTTAAGGAGATGGAAAAAATTACAATCAGTGAGATGGAATATTTAAAATCAAATTAATTCAAAAATGTTTCCACCAAATAATAACTTTAAGAAATGCTCTCGGAATTCAGTTACCTGAAGTTTAGTAGTCAAACCCTTCTTCTCCTCCTCAAGATCTCTAATCTAGCTTTCATAAAAAAAGGTAAATAGAATGTTTATTATAATATATAGGGATAAGGAACGAAGATTGTGGGAATATACAATAACTAGTCTGCATACCTGAGCCCTAAGTCTCCTTATTGTAGATTCTTGAGCAGCCTGCTTTTTGGAAAGCTCTTCACCTGAGATGAGAGATGGTCTAATTTTAAAAAGGGTCTCTATACTTTCCTATAAATAAACTAGCATGCTTTAGTGGAGAAAGTTTTTGATTAAACAGAAAACCCTTCAGATGAAATTATTCATTTTCCAATTCTTCAATTCAACCCCCTGTTCTCTCCTGTAGACATTTTCCAATCCTTTCCACCAAGCCAAACACTAAAAGGTATACAAGATTGGTGGAGTATGCTTTAGATGTCTATTTACGGGAAACTATAAAACCCTTAAGCATGAAATTGAAGCTATATTTGATCTCATCTATAATCTTAGATCCTAAGCTGAAGTGTCCATCTATGAAATGTAGGATTATCTTACTCCAAATTATCTCCAACCATGACTTCAAATAGAACCCACACTCCCATCAATTATATAAGCTTTGTTTGTCTTTTGACAAACAAAGCTTATATTACTCCAATAACTATGAATTTTCACGTTAAAGATATTCAAAGTAGTATCCGACTGAACAATTTAGTGTCATAGTTCTTTCTTTTTAAACTTTGGTGGCATATATCTAAAAGACCATCCAGCAATCGACCCTTAAAAGATATTAATATCAAAAGACAAAGTTCGGGCAATCACTAAAGTCAAGATGATACAAAGTCAGGTTTGATTTCAAACTGTGTTACCTTCTGCCATAACTTGAGTAATTATTTCATCCTTTTCCTTCAAGAGAGCAGCTGCATCACTTTTTTTATTCTGCTCTCGACGAAGTGTATCCCTTTCCTTAGTGAGAGCATAAACCTGCAATTAAACACAATGCATAAAAACCCCATAACAGATTTATTGCAAATTAAAACCTATACATTATGCCCAATAATCCTCTTTGATATATCACATTCTTTGAAATCAAAGATGAATAGCACCAATCTGCAATGCTTAAGATGCCCATGTTCTTGAGAATTGAAATACAATACATTCACTGTGCTTCATAGGCACTTAAAATTCATCATATGTCCTGGAGATGCAAAAACTTATGAGCATCCCAAAGAAAAGAACAACAATATCAAATTATGACTCCAGCATTAAATCATAAGCATATGATTGATCCCTTTTTTATATTAAGAGAAATTTGATCCCCATCCCTCAAGAGGTAGACATATTCTGCAGCCTACATGACATCTGCATCAGCAATGCTGTTGCATGATAAAAATCATGAGAACAACATCTGAAATACAAACTAGGCATGCAAAGGAAAACATCTGAGCCTCAATAATACTTCTGGCATTTGAGCCACATTATATTGTTTTCTATGGCAAAAATGCCAATCATAACCTCGACACATAGATTGAAAATGTGATAGACAGCTTTTGATTAGATTTATAACAACTGATACCTTTCTCTCAAGAGTTGCAACCCTCTGATGGTATTCCTCTCGCAAAGACTCGACTTCAGCTTCATTAGATTTTCTCTGTTCCACAATTATCAGCAATTAAATACAGATCTTTTAAGAAAGTGGGGCGCAGGATGGTGAGCAGCCCGTGAAAAAATGAGAAACAGATTCAAAATAAAGATATACAAAGCAAAACTAATACATAGTATACAAGGAGAGATCTAGAAAGAGCAAATACCGAGAAAAGCACGGGAAAAGTCAAGTCCCGGCTTTAGGATAATTTTTAGGCTTGTGTTTAATTTGGTTGAAATAGTTTATATTTTGTTGTATTTTGTTTTCAATTTGAGTTGTAATAGTCTAAGTTGCTTTTGGCTAGGCAACTGAGTGTTGGAAGTCTGTGTTGAGCTTCTATACTTGGTTTATTTTGAGCAAGTGTTGTAAGCCCCTAAATGGGCCTTTTAAGCTTTTGGACTTGTTTAAGCCGCTTTGGGAGAAGGCTGGTTTCCCTTCAATACGCTTGTACGGTACTCATTTGAGTAAGTTTGAATCAAATGAAGTTTCCCTTAGTGAGATTTGGATTGAGCTAGGTCTCCTCTTAGGGTTCTTGGATTAGAACTTTGTTGATTCTTATCAAAGGATTCCATTCCTTTGAGGCAAATCCCCATTTGGCTTATCAATTTTTTTAGATTGTGGCACCTTCTATCATCTTCTGAGTCATTGAATTTCTTGATTTTCTTTTGATTCCCCACTTTTAATTCACCAATGTTGTCCATTTTTTTTTTCATTTTGATTCATTGGGTTTGATCATCAGGAAATTGGACAACATTAGCAAGGTCACGGGATCACCGTCTATGGATGAATAGCTCGTGGTTTTTGGCTTCCCTCTATTGCATAACCTCACTGCCTCAATCTTAATTACGCATAGGGTTTGCGTTTTGATGGTTTGGATGATTGGAAAGCTTGCTGGAATGATCCTAGTTGAAGTTTGTCAAGCTTGGGATACATCAGTTCACCTTGGGGACCAGGTGAAACTTCTAGGTGGGAGTATTGATAAGCGACCTATAGTTAAAAGGGTGTAGTTTAGGAAGAAGAGGGACCTAACCAGAAGTGGGGAGGTTATAATCAAATGACATAATAAATAAATGTAATTGAATGGCAGATAACAGAATGTGTTGAATTTGTATGTCTATGTGTTTGTGTGCCGAAACTAAAAAGCAAGACCAGATCTGGAACCAGGAGGAAAAATCGATCCAGTGGGTGGAAGCGCCAGCGGATGGGAGCTGCCATGTGTCGCCACGCACGGCTGACAGGCGCAGCAGTAGTTGAACTCGCCAGAAAAGGAAATGGCGCGTGAGAGCGCATGAAAGGGTATCTGCGGTGGCGGTTCCGGGGTTAGACAGATCAGAGGATGCCGCTCCGGATAGGAGAGGGAAAGAGAGGGAGGTAATTGTGTCCTTGAGAGAGTGAGGGAGTGAATACCTTGAGCTGTGTAGTTTGTGTCCTCTGCCTCAGATTGGGCAGAGAAAACTCATCACTCAGGAAAAGAAATTCTTTCTTTAATTGCTTCTGATATCAGTTCATTGTATAAAAAACCTTGAGCATTAAAGCAAAACATGCCACAAACTACAAGGCATAAAAAATAAAATACCTTGAAATCTTCAGTCACCGCTTTCAATTGTTCATTTTCATTCATCAATTTTGCTATCTCATCAGCTTTAGCCTACAAAGAGAACCAAGATTACGAAATTGCAATAAGATTGCAACAACATCATGGCTGTAAAATGTACATAGAAGATAAAGAATGAGAGCATCATTTGACAAAACATGTAGCTTCTTGAAGATACATAAACATTCATTAAAAAGCAAAATCAGATACCTTTTAGCCATTAATGATTTTTAGTCAGAACATCTTAGCTGCTTATAGATGAAGAAAGGGGGTATAATGGAGCAAGAGACGAACTTGTAACAAAGTGAACTAGTAACTTAACTATTTTAACAACACAAGGCAATCTTCATGATCTTAGTTTAATATACAAGAAGCCTATCAAAATATCCGCCTTAACCTATAAGAAAGGACAATGGGCCAAGATAAAACTTCACCATAATTCAAAAGAAATCCCACTAAGAGACCATATATGATATTCATAGTTTTGATGCCAAAAGAGTAACAAGATCTGAACCCTAAATTATATTGTCATCTGGGGCATTTACAGCTTAAAAATGAATATGCATTACAAAAGCAATAATTGTTGATACTAAAAAGAAAAAACTTGTTATGTATAATATTCAATGAGTCCATAATGGAACAAGAAAACATATTTATGAAAAATTGAATGAATTAGAAACCTTAACATAGAAAAACAACAAAGGCCGATCAAAACATCTTCACCAGTCCATCACAATAGCTACATAAAAGTGTGAACATAGTTTTCATGCTAAAATATAACAAGATCTGAGCCCTACATTGTCTTCCAATCTGAGTACGTAGAAGTTAGAACAACTATAACAACTATCTTCTCATCTGGACATTTGCAAGTTGCAACAAAAATCAAAAGTTTTTTTTTTGCATTCAGGATTGTGTAAGTATGTGAAATACCTGAGCTTGTCTTGCAGCGCCTTGCAGTGCTGCTTCCATCATTTTCATCTCCCTCTTCACCCTCTCCAGTTCAAGTGTGGAATCTGAGTCATGCATATTCTTTGCAGAACTCAAATGGTGCTCTTTCAAGTCAGCTTCAACATTACTGGCAATGTGGTCGCTTTCATTTTCTTCAACATTTGTTTCATTTTTATTTGAAACCGATTCGGATACTGCCTCAAACGATTCATTTTGTGGAGTAGCACTAGACAAGTGTTCCTTATATGATAGGTCGATGCTTTGGGTTTCCTCAGAAGCCACAGAATGTAGAACAGAAGTGCCGGTCTCATCTCTTTGCTCAGTATCGCCAGATGCATCGGGTTGAACAGCAAAAGTTTTCTCTCTTTTCTCAGTATCGCCAGATGCATCGGGTTGAACAGCAGAAATTTTCTCAACAGTTTCTTCTGCTTGCATCTTCTCTTCTTCTTCTTTACTCTCCTCTTTCTTCTCAACTTCAGTATTATCATGCACATCACTAGTCCCAAGAGACTCAGCAAGCTCATCAGCACTGCCTTCAACTACATCGTCTCCAAGATTGGAAGGCTGGGGTTGCATCATCACTGGACTTTCCGAGGTTCCCACTTCAGCAATATCTTTCTCTTGAGGATTGTCCACGGAATCCGAACTCTGAAACTTCTGAATTGGGGATTCGGGCAAATCAACAGGCATCTCCGGAAACTGGTGTTCGTCCTTTTCGTGGTCAAAACTTTGTACTGTTGTTCCATCTGCAGACTCTATATGCTCACCATCATCTTCAGCCTTGTGCACTTTATTCTTTTCTTGAATAGCAGTTTCTTCAGCTTCCACATAGACTGTTTTATCTGTTTCAAAGGCTTCTTTTCCCTCCGCAACAGGAATGTGATCCAGAGACTCAGGCTTTTCTACTGACTTCTCAGTTTCAGATTCTTCTTGAGAGGCTTCAACTTTTTCAGATTCTTCTCTGGCTTCCTCGCTGTTATTCCCCATAAAGGCCAATACGGGATTAAATAGCGTTTTCCTGTCAGTCGGTATAGACCATGATGATGATCCTGAAGCTGCAATACAAAATCAAACGGCACAGCTCTAGTCAGAGTGAAAACTGAAAATTCCCTATCTAGAGAACGCGCATCACATCCAGCAATTCAAAATTCTTATCTTAAAGCAGTTAATGGACTTCACGTCTACCTCAAACATAAAATACAAAACATGATACAGGAAACTCATTCAGGAAACAAAGATAAGTAATAGGATCTCAAATTGATTACCTTCATTGCTGGATTCCCCCTTCTCTTCGAAGCCAAGAGCAGTATCAAAGTTCTTCTCAATACTTTTCACACTCTCCTGAAGCTTATTCACCGCTCCCGCCAAATCAGGGAAGTTCCCCCATGCGTTATTCGAATTAAACCATGCCATCTCGAAACCTACACACCAAAATAAATTCGAACTCTTTTACACATTACCAATTCAAAACACCCTCTGAATTTCAGATCCCAGAAAAATCATCAACAATACATCAATAGATAACTTTTCAAATAAAAAAATAAAGAAAAACAAACGACCATTAAAGCAAGAAACAGTTATGCATCTAAAGAAGCATTCATTGCAAGGTAAATCTGAAATCGGATAATGCACTAAAGGAAGAGATCAATGCAGAGGAATTGAATTGAATTGAATCGGATAATAGTGAAAGACGCTAACCTTATGAAAAGCGTTGGATCCAGAAATCAAATCATGGTTATAGAAATGGTTGAGCTTCAAGTTAATTTATGGAGTTGCACCTATAAATTTGAATCATTGAAACGGGAGAAAAGAAACAGGAAAAGAAAAAGTTGGTGGTGAAAAATGAAAAATTTAATAAAATTAAGATTTAGGGTTGCTTGTAGGGTTGAAAAGAGAATGGCGTTTTGGGAAAGCGGGAATGGAGGTTGAATTTGATGAGCTCTGCAAAATTATTACTATGCGAGGGATTATGGCTGGATCGATGGATCTTTCTTCCCAAGCTAATTGTAATTGTTTCCTTATTCCTTATTCACACGTTGGCGACGATTGCAGCGCTGTCGTTTTGATGTTTCTTTTTTCTTTTTTGTTTTCAATTATTTTGGTAAGGTGTTGCATTAGCGTATAAGCCCCACTTTTGGTAAAATTTGATGAGGCATGCTTAGTGTTTTTTTTTTGAAATTTTTACCGATTCAGTTAGGGTCGATCGAAAACTTACATTTAGGCACAATTAAACAAGTATTTTTTTTGAGATAACCCCTCTTTTATACTATTTGGTTGAACTCAATCGAAATTTTTCAGAAGGCCTCAACCGAATCCACAAAGAGGTAGTAAATATTGGTAGAACTAAGTATATTGCGTACAAGTCTTCTTCTGAATATGAAGACACTCAAGAAGCCTTTTTAATGCAATATAAGAACCGTGAAGGCCAATCAAATCAATGGAAGATGATTCTCTATCAATGTTCTCAATCCCAATAAGTTTAGCACAATCCACCAACTGTCAGAGCTCGCCCTTCCTTCTTAGTATCTTTAGATGACATGTTTTATCAACAAATAGAGAATTACTCTCTCTGTCTCATATTAAGTGTCTTGTTTTGTCATTTTTCTTTGTCTCAAATTATGTGTCACTTTAGAATCCCAATACAACATTTATTATTACTTTCCAACAATACCCTTACTTTAGAATATCAATAACCGTGCATTTGCACCGACCAAGAAAAGTGTAAATGTGTTTTAGTCCTACCACATTTTTTTACCATAAAATTTAGCATATCCAATCATTTTCTTAATACCTGCGCACAACCTTAAACGACACTTAATATGAGACGGAGGGAGTAATTAATAAGATGAGAACACACGTGTCAAATCCTTCCTCATTGGCCACAATGCACTAGAATAAGGGTTAATCATTGATTTGGTTGATGAAATTCAGAACAAGAATGCAATATTCGGTTGACCTCAACCAAAATTTTTCGGGAGACCTCAACCGAGTTCACTTGTTGTCCTTCGTGTGGGTGTTTTTGATTTAAGGGTATTTTGAGGATTTAGAGACTTTGAGAGTATGGACTGAGTAGCAAATGGTGTGCGATAAGTTTGGGCCTTTTTTTTATTCCTTGTTTATCATTAATGGCCTCAACCTTTCCCCTCCTTCTCACTTCTCTGATTGAGAGCATACATCTTACTGACATAACACTCATGTGTCTTATCTAATCAAATAGCATTTTAGCTAATCAACTTACTTAATCAATTTATCAATTTACACACAAACAACTCTATTTGATATGCATTTTTAGACATTTGGAAAAATCGACACATGAATATAATGAGGGTAAAAAAAACAAAATTTAAGGACACAATTTTTTCATGAGACAAGATATTTCAAATGTTGCTTCCCTTTTTCAAACATTTTGCGACATTACCCAAAAGTACACAGGTTGAACTGATGTTAATACTTTCTTCCCTTCTTGAGAAAAAAAATCTCAAAGTTGCTCTTCCTAGGTGCTATTTGTTGCTTCTTCTTCCTTCGTTTGTGTCCTCTTGTCCTCCACAAAGACATCAAAGAATATCAAGACAAGGAATATTTGAGACTATCTCACACCATTAGAATATCGTTTTTTTGAATATTAAGCATATTTGTATCATTGTCGAATAGGATTTCATGTTCCTATAGATTGAACAATGTTTTGATACCCAGCGGCAGAGCTTCTTGGGAGCAAAACGATGGTGCGGTACCCCTCGAATATATGTATTTTTTTAAATATATTTATTAACCATCTATATCTATATAAATTACTAAAAGAAGTTTTTTTGGAAGCTTTAGGATGCTCCTCCATATTTTCACTTAATTCTTTAAATTATATCTCAATAATCTACTTTTATTAATATCTACATTCAACATTTATGACATCCAAATAGTGGTGTTAAATATTAATTAAATAACAATTATTTAATATCATTATATCATTCTAAATTGTTTTCCAAGACAACAAAATATCATGTTAGTATCCAAATTCATATATTTAGTAAAAAAAGTTTAAAAGATGTCAACTTTAATTTACAAATTTTTGGACTTTCATAAATATTTTGATTTTATTTTGCATAACAAATTTTTATAATTATTAAATTTTTTGTTATGCTTCATTTTAAATTTTTAAGTGAAAATATGGAGGAGCATCTAGAGCCTCCAAAAAAGCTTCCTTTTCCATTTTTTAATTATTGATTTTTTAAATTTTGTCTCTAATACACTATTAACTATCAACCTACTAATTATTATTCATTCTAAATTCATGTCATGATTTTATATGAAAGGTTGTAACCAAAAAAAAGGATGAATGAAAAGTCACTATTAATGATAAATTTAGATGGTATGATCCTACGTTTATAAATTATAATGGGTTTGAAATGAAAAGTTACACTGCCCATTGGCATTCTTAACTGATGGTTTTCTACTAGATGGTTTTCTACGTTTCTGCAATTTAACTATTTTTTTTTTTTGACGAAATGCAATTTAACTATTAAATATCTGTTTTTATACTCTTTGTATTATATACCCTAATTTTGTAACATACCACCCTATTTACTACTATTGAATATATAAATTCTCTTAAGGACCCAATTGTAGCGTTTGTACCATTCACATTGTCGGTTGTAATCTCTTTAATGCTTTTTTGATAACTAACCATTTACATTTGTCGTTTTATTTTTCCAATTTTTTATTTATGTTTTAACCATTAATCTATCCAGTGACTATAGAATATCATTGGTCTCAAATTTTTCGCTATGACAAATTATATTTACATATAATCATAAATTAATAGGTAATAATAACATTATCTCATTTATTCCCTCACTTAGTTGATAGCCTTTAAATACACCACTTTCATACCATTTGTGCAACCTTCCTCATTTTGCATCTTTAACCATTTTCACATTGTATCACACCCTGGTTTAGTCCCATGCAATCATGGCTATTAACAAGTAATTACTTCACTTGACCTCAAACCATTTTCATAGTCTTTTTGGTTTTGTATTTTTATATATTTTTTCATGAAAAAGTTTAACGATTATATATATATATATATATATATATATATATATGTTGTTCGTAGTTTTCTCAATCAACTATCCAACACCATTGAAGGGTGCAGTATCAAAGTGAGATTTACAAGAATGTGAGATACACTTTGAACGTGCATCGGAGAAAACAATTAATCAACACAGATATGATTGTTAATTGATGCAAAGGTGTCATTTCATCTCATCTCATGGTACAAAAATGTAATATTATTACTTGATTTTGAAATTATGTTGCAACGGGTATGGAATTAAAAGGTTTTTCTAAATGCTAATTTAATTTCCTTTTAACTTTCACTATTAAGATACCTTACCATGATGTTATAATTATTGACTTTCTATTTGATTCAACTTATTGTCTCTATGCGTTTAAACGATATATATTTAGTGAATTAATGATCACATAGAAGAACATAGTACGTATATGATTTTCTTAACATTACCAATTTTTATAATTGTTAGTATCATATTGTGGTTTTTTTAAGCAGACATCCACATGTTAATCTTTTATAACAATTTGGATATGAAAGGTCAAATCTTGAGTGACCATCACATTATGGTTGCAATGCCTATTGAATGCGTTTTTTATGGTTTATAAGTAGTTGTGAGTCCATAAACTCCATATACACAATTTTTTTTACAGAACCATACAGACAAGTTTCATACACTATCTATAGTGTGAAAGTTAGAGATTGGAATAACCACGACCAAATAAGATTTGCAACTCTTACTATTTGTAACAAAAGCTCAAGGATTCATGATTTCAATTTATTTGCGGTTAGTGCTAATGTTTTTGTTACTTTCTATTTCAAAAACATGAGGATTACTATTAAATTTTTCAGTTCTAATTTTGTCATGTCAGATAAATCTTTATGATGTCAACTATTACTTACTAACTTACTAATTAACTTCGATCTTCCTTAAAAAAAAGTAACTTTGATATTAACAAGAAGAACTGATATATTGTATCGGGCCAGAATTAAGGTATTCGAAGATGCAAACTTTTTAGCTCTATAACTTGTGAAAATGAAAACAAAAGGATGGGACCTTAGATTGATATTTTCAATTCACGTATGTGTCACGTATTATTCTCTATTTTTTTGTGTTTGATTTTTACTATAATCTCTAAATTTAATGCAAGCTAGCTGGTAATAAGTATATTCTTTTTTTTGTGCAGCATATTTGCAACTTCTTGCTTGGGTTCCAAAAATAATGGGTATTGATCTGATTTCTAGAACAATTATCTTGCAATGAAAACAAAGAATATATTGAAGCACAAGTTTGGTAAAGATTTTTCGAAAATGATGGCGAGGAATTTACAAAAGAAGATGGGTTCCTTGAAATATGATGTTGCATTGCCAGATCTAATTGATTATTTATGATAAATCAAAACTGAAGAATACATGTCGGAAATATATCCATGTAGTGTATATTCGATATCTTGGATAATTTCTGTTTTTCGATTTATGGAGTTATGCTTCCCTCATGAAGGTAGAGATTACTCTATGTATTCCCTCTTTATTTATTTTTGCTTTTGTATTTCAATAATTCTCAAACGTTTGTAAAAAAATTTTAAAAAAATCAATAGGGAAATGACTTCTCGGTAACATTTCAAGGTCGATCAATTTTAAAATAATATTAATTATTTTTTTTTGATATTGTGAATTCCACATTTTTTTCAATTCTTTAAAAAAATTTTATACAGAAAGTAGTGAAGAACAGTAATAAATAAAAAAAATAATAAAGAAAATAACAATAACTGTTCTTTTCAATATATTTAATTTTAGTTTCAATTTAGGAATTATACAATGGTGATGAAAATAAAAGAGACAAAATCATAATAAATGTCACTTTTTCTTTTCTCAGATCATCTATTACAAAAACCCTTGCTCACAAATTCAAGATATTACGTACAATTATATTTCATATTATTAAATAAAATGAAAAATATAGTCTTACTTTAAACGATATATATTTAGTGAATTAATGATCACATAGAAGAACATAGTACGTATATGATTTTCTTAACATTACCAATTTTTATAATTGTTAGTAGCATATTGTGGTTATTACGTACAATTATATTTCAAATTATTTCAATTTTTTTTTAGTCAAGACCAAATATCCACCTCCGAACGCAGTAACTAATCCTCTCGCTGGATTTGGAGACACCTCGAAGGGAGAGACCATAAAGAATTTAACAAACTTTAAAATTCTTTTCACTTATTAAAATTATATTTTCAACAATTAACCACAAAAAATTACTTTCAATTACATATATTGAAAAATGCATCTACCCAACTATATTAAAAAGTTGCCTAAAATAATATTTTTTAATATAAATAATGCAAAAAAAAATTATATAAACTATATTTTTATGATACGGAATTTATAATAACAACTTATATATTTATATATAAATTCCAAAAATTTAATAAAATATTATTACAACCCGTGCAACGCACGGGAAACTCCCCTAGTGAAGCTACTAAATCATCATCATTCCTACCTATCTAATATGCATTCCCACCTATATACTAGAAACCGAATAACAGGTTGATTTTCTTTTATTTCATCTTTACTATGCATTTCTGCCTATCTAATTGAGAAATTATATAAAGAAGTTGAGAAAATGTACGTATTTTTATATCAAAAAATAATGTGTATATTTTCGTTAAGAAATATAGAAAATGAGACTAATAAAGAAACTACATAATTTCCTTTATTGAAGTTTAAAGTCAATTAATCTTAATTTTTTTAAAATGATTTTGATTATTTGTACTATTTTAGTTAATAGTTGTTGTTTCCCCTAAAATTTTAGACAACCTCTGCCACTGTTTAGGAAAAACACAAAACCAATGATATATAATTGGCTTAAATGCAATTTTGTTCCCCTTATTTTATCGGATCTGCAATTTTAGTCCCTCCATTATTTTGTAATTTTGATCCCCTAATTTTATCAAATTCAAAACTTTAGCCCCCCAATTTTTCTTCACAATTTTGATTCCCCAATTTTATCAAATCCGCAAACATCCAATATTTTTGATGAAAATGCTGACGTGGCAGTAAGGTGTCATGCTAGCGTAATTATTTGGGTGTTCACATGTTTATATTTTCATTTATATAACTTGTATATTACTAGACTAAATCAAGAGTATTAAGTATATACTTTGTATATCATTGGGTGTTAACATGTCATGTATCCGCCACATCAACACTCAATGATTACACTAGCACAATATGAGTCTGCTACATTAGTACTTCCGTAAAAAAAAATTGGATGCCTATTTAAAGTGGGAACTAAAATTGCGGATTTAATAAAATTGAGGGACTAAAATTATGGATTTCATAAAATTGGGGGATCAAAAGTGGGAAAAATAAAATGGGGGAACTAAAACTACGAATTTGATAAAATAGGGAGTAAACCCTCAATTTGGTACTATCACACACACTCCTCTTTTTGGTCCATAAATATAATAAATTGTCGCTAAACTATTTTAAGTTCATCAATTTAGTCCCTCAATATACTATTCTACTATCTATTTATACCATTAACCTACTACCAAAATATCAATCTTACCATTTTTCCAACTAAACAAATTTAGAATATTTACGTAATCTCACTTTTTCAAACTTTTTCACTCTCTCTCACACTTTTTTCCAATTTTTTTTCCACTATTTCTCATATACTTTTTCAAACTTTTTCACTCTTTTCTCACATTTTTTTCACTCTCTCCTTATCTTTCTTCCTCTTCCTCTATCTCATTTTTCTATTTTTCACAATATATCATTTTAATTTCATCTACATAACTCCTTCATTTTTTTTATTCTATATTTTCTCTGTTAATAAGTATTATTTTGTCTCTATGGAAAATATTACAATAAAATTTGAAACTTTACTATAATTTTATTTTCTAATTAATCTCTACAGGAAATATTACTTATCACTCTCTCTCATATATTTTTTCAAACTTTTTCAATCTTTCTCACACATTTTTTCACCCGCTCCTCCTCATTCTTCCTCTAACTCTGTCTCATTTTCTTATTTTTCACAGTATATCTACTTTTTTTGTATAAATCGGGTATTCTCTGCGCGCAACTGCGGAGACTAATCCTTCGAGTCGGGTAGGACCACAATGGGCGGTAAAACTCTCCCTCAAGAGATTTAACATTGCTGCATGCTCAATGCTGGATTTGAACCCAGGACATTGGTTAAGCTGAAAGAGACCTCTGTCATCTCATCCAAGTGCTCTTAGGTACAATATATCTACTTTAATTTCATCTACTTGTCTCTTTCATTTTTAATATTCTATTTTTCTCTATCAATAAGTTTTATTTAGTCTATACGGAAAATATTACAATTTGGAAAATTTGAAACTTTAATACAATTTTGTTTCCTAATCTCTACGGGAAATATTACATATTGCTGGTAAATATTCACGGGGTAATTTTCGGATTAACTCAATTACAAAAGCTAAATATTATAGTCCAACAGTTGCAAAACTTTTATTAAATGTTATAGTCATTTCAAAAGCTAAATATAGTACTTACATTACATATCTCCAGGAAATCTGGATTAGCAGCAGCATACACGATTGTGTGTATATCTAGAGCAGAGAATATGCTGGTCAATGGTGTTTTTTTTATGGCTAAATTACAGTAGGGGTCCTTTAAGTTATTTATTTGTAACAAGTTAGTCATTTATGTTTTTCTCGTAACAATTAGGTACTTTAAGTTACTTAACGTGTACACCGTTAGTCCTTTTTAATTTTTCCATTACAAAAAAGCACAGTTGGGACTAACGGTGCTGACGGGTACCGACATGTCAAGACTAAATATATTTTTAAATTAATAATTATATTTTTAAATTAATTTTTAATAAAAATAAAAAACCCCAAATTGAGAGGAACAACACCATCTTCAACCCCAAGAACACAATCCCCAAATCGAAGTTTGAAGATAGTAAATCCAACACACCACTTCGATTTGATTCGAAATTATTGCATTATGGGTTTCGATTTTCTGAAGGTTTTGATTTTGTGAAGGTTCAATTCAATCTGGGTTTCGTTTTTTCCCAATAATTTCAATCTGGGTTTCGATTTTCTAAACCTCTAAAATCATTTAGATTTTCTGATTATCATCTTGTGTTTTAACTTCAATCTAGGTTTCAAATTTTCCAAAGACTTCGTAATGCATATGAAAAGTAATTTCTGTATTGAAGAACATAGGAAAGTTTCGGACTTTCTATATTTAATGCTTTCAATGCCAATACTGGAAAATCATTAACTTGAAGAAGCATAAATGGCGCAAATAAAACATAATAATGTTGACAAATAATTTGTGCCCTCTTGGTAAAATAAAAACCAAATGGGCTCTGGGTGGATTCTAAAAGTATCCTCAAAGTCAATATCAACGTTGAGGAGATTCGAAAAGCAGGAAAAAGAACTTCCTCTTTCAAGCAGTATTCTGCCTTTGCTAGATATTTTGTTATTTACTTTTAGCTCAGTGGGAATTGACGACCACCTCGTTAAAAATGGCTTCAGCTTATTAATATTGAAAACATAGGAAAGTAATTTCAACTGGTTTTTTTTGTGGGTTTGTTCTTGAGGTTGAAGAAGATGATTACTCAAAAAAAAAAAACAAAGACATGTCATTTTCGTTACAGCCAAGTCAACACCGTTTATGCCAGCTGTATTTTTTTGTAACAGAAATAATAAAAAGGACTAACGGTGTACATGTTAAGTAACTTAAAGGACCTAATTGTTACGAAAAAACATAAAAGACCAACTTGTTACAAATAAATAACTTAAACGACCTCGGCTGTAATTTAGCCTTTTTTTTATTTATTATGGGGAAACAACATTTCCAAATTCCTTCCACTGCAAAATATCTGCATCTGCACACTGTTTTTCTTTTGGCTTAATTACAGTTTTGATCCCCCTATTATGATCAACTCATGATTTTAGTCCCCCAAAAATTTTTTTCACGTTTTTGATCCCCCTATTATGATCAACTCATGATTTTAGTCCCCCAAAATTTTTTTTCACGTTTTTAATCCCCCTATTTTCCCAATTTCTAAAATCAAAGTCCCTACCTAATTTGGTCAAAATTGAATCTGATGTGGCGCTCAATAAACTGATGTGGCAAGCCACATCAGAATGGCACATGGACTTTTTTATTTTAAAAATATTATTTTAAACTGTTAAATAATTAAAATAATTTAAATTATTAATAAAATATTAAAACAAAAAAAATAAATAACAAAACTAAATCAGAAAATTCATCATCACGTCTTGAAAGAAGAACTGCTGGTTTTATATCATCGATCATCATCATCATCATCATCATAATCGATTCTTCAAGTTTCATTCATTCATCATTCACCATCACCGATTCAATGGAAAGAAGAACTACTGTGATGGTTTTTGATTTGTGGAAATGGCGTGAGGAGCGATAAACATGGAAGCTTGAGAACTGGATGTGGATCCAGAAACGGAGTCGGATCTACGTCCCACAATATCTGAAATCAAAAACCCCTTTCACACAACGAAGGAAACCGAATCCAGGGGTCATCATCATCTGAAACTTAATCAACAAAACCAGTAATGAAGCAACACACCAACAACAACACCAACCAGTAAAATCGTGAAAAAGATCCCCAAAATTCTTTAACGCCCAAAATCCCCAAATTTCCCAAATTCCCACTCAATCGCGAAATTCCAAAATTTCCCAAATGCTAAGGTCCAAATCTATGACCACCTTCTTCCAGACAAGTTTTCTACTTTTCTTTATGTTCAATACAGTACCTTTTTGGTTTCAATATTCCTCACCAACAAGCGTAGCCCCAATATTGTGAATCTTGGCTTACAATAGATTTCCATCAGGAAGGTATCTCATGTAGCCTTCATTCTTGAGGTGTCTGAAGAAGTCGCTGATGCCTTTCTCTTTGACCGTATTGATTGCGCTCTTCACCACCGACGCCATCCTTCGCTTCCCCTTCTGCTCCTCTTTGCTTGTAAGGCTGCGTTTAGTTAAACCTGGTGAATAATAATTACAATTACAAAATAATAATTAAAAAACAATTCTTATAATTAAAATCCAACATGGCAAGACAGCTTGTCACTACACATAGGATAAGTGAGCAACAACTCAGCAACAAGTTTGACTAAATTATAGGGGGACTTCAATTTTACAATTTGGTAAATTAGGAGGACTAAATTCGTGGAAAAAATAGTTGGGGGACTAAAATCGTGAGTTAATGATAATAGAGGGACCAAAATTGTAATTAAGCCTTTTCTTTTTTACCAAAAAATCACAAACTGCTAAACAGAACTAGTTACAGCAGTTTGGTCCTCCAAAAGAACATATAACAAAAAGGTCAAATCCCGCCTAAAGCTATTGAAAGTTCACTTTTTTTAAAATTATATTACTTTACCTTTGAATTTTAATTGTTGTACAATTAAAAAAATTAACCTGAAATTCATTCACACAGTCACTCAAGAATGACAATGGTGAAGGATCAATATGACTTTGTACAACTTAGTAATTATTAAAATTAAATGAAAAATGATATGAAACAGCATCAGTAGATAGAAAAGGAATGAAAAGCTAATTCTAACTCTAATGCTGATGCATGTTCATGTTTTTCCCTTTGAAGTCTTTTTGCTTTGCTTTCCTTTGTTTTGTTCCTATTCATGTTGAGGTCCAGCCTCTCTAGTAGAGAGAATTGCAAAGAAATAGTATCATAGCTTCGTGATAAACAATGTCTCAAAATATATTTCTCACTTTACAGTTTTTCTTATTATGGCTATAGTTATGAAATTTGAGTATATATTACTTCATTAGTGGGCCTTCTTATTAAAATTTTAAAACATATAAAATTTATAATTGACTTAAAATCGAAATTAAATGATAAAATTATATGGGTAAAAAATTAGGAATTAAATTGCAGTTGCCCAACCCAATGTGGGATCTACTCAAAGAAACATTCAGTAGGCCTTCATCTTTTGTACATGAATATGGTGTACGTGTTAGTAATATTTCTGTTTTATGTAGTAATAAGACGGGACAGGTAGATATGAGAGGTCTATCTCGTAAACGACATTCATATGCATAAAAGTGTAGAAATAAATACTCTTCAAAACTAACTGTCTCACAAAGTTGGATGAAAAAGGTTTGAATTTTTATAATACAAAATGAAAACTCATACAACATCAACGTGGATCTGTATCATTGATCTGTTAAGGATTTTGTTGTATTATATTTGTGGTCTGTGAATTCCATAATGATCAATTACGTGCCGTGTTGGGATTTACAGACCTATAGCTTTGTGGTTAGATATTTCTAATTAACTAAATAATGTGTTGCTAGTCTTAGGCAATGCCAATTAGGGTGTAGGAAAATGCTTCATTTGAGAAGGATCTTGTTTGTTTGGTGCAACATGTTTTTTGGGAAGGAAAAGAGACACTAGAATTGGACACAAGTACTTTATCAATATATATGTCACGGATTCTGCTGTTGTCTCTTTGAGATTCAAGAACTAATTGATTAAGTAACTAATAACCTATATTGGTTGAATTAATTGCTTATATATGTAAGTGCTAGAAAACAAAATTTCAGCCAATCTATGTTAGATAATTAAAGGCTGGTCCCTTTGTTTCTGTTGTTATAATGGCAATTCTTTTTGCAGTCATAGTTACCTCCATTTTAGATCATGAAAGGAACACATTTGTTTATATAGGTGTGCATAGCCGTCTTTTGCTTATATATGAAAACAGAGGGAGTAACCAATATGTAATTACATTGTAGGGAAATATATTTCATTAATTTATAGCTGATTAATTATATTTGTTTTGTAGTGAGTGCTATGAACATAGGTGTATTTTGCGAGCCAATAAACCTTGTTTAGATTTTATGAACTGCAAAGAGGGGAGGGGATTCTCTCCGTTGAGAATTTCACTTGAGAGTGTCATGTGTGAAATCTAAACCATTCAATGCATGTTTTCTCTTTCTTTATGTGTTAAAGTTTCTCAATAGTTAAGATTCTACATAACATTAAAGTTACTTGAGAGAATCCGTTCCCGCAAAGAGATTCAAACAAGGCTAGTAAGTAGTTTATTGTTCTTTTTTGTTTTAAGAGTGACTAAAACTTATTTTACAAGAAACCGACAAAGGCTTCAGAATAAAGAAAGCAACATATACCCCTTTCTTGTGAGATTTTTGGTTTTTTTTTGTTGTTGCTTTCTTTAGTGGAGGATCAGAAAGGTGCATGCAATTTAAGATGGAAAAAAGAAATGGAGTAGAGAGGTATGAAAGTAACCTCAAAATCAATTAATGCCGTTCTCTATTAGGTTTGTGTAGAATCATGTGATTGCTTCAAGTTATCTACCATTCCAAACAACCAAAATGAAGGAAAATAATAGAATTTGCAAGAGAAAAGGGAAAACAATATTATGGCTACCTTGTTTTTTTTAATCAATATGGCTACCTTGGTTTTGAATAGCAGATAAACTTAATCATAACCCACATGACACCAAAACTAATTATGGAGTTGAAGTGTGGTGGAATTTGTATCTTGTAATAAATACTCCATTCTTTCCTCTTTACTTGTCAATTTTAAGAACAAACTTGTTCACTTTTATGTGTTATTTTATAGTTTAAGAGACATTGATTGCTGGTTTTCTAATTATATATTTAATTATTCATTGTAGAAAGGAAAATAAATGCAATGAGTAATAGTTAACCAATCATATCATAAAAAATACTAAGAATTTTATCAAAAATAACAATATAAATTCGTTTCTTTGATTTGCGTAAAGCAACTTTAATATTGTATTTGGTTGGGGAGATATGCGAAAAACAAATATACGATATATAGAGAGAGATAGAGAAAAGAGGGCGGACTTCTCTTTTTTTAGTGAAAAAGAGAAATAGGAGTGATTATCTTTTAACTTTTTACAGTATCTCCTTCCTTGGAAAAATTAAGGAAGAAGAAAAACTCATTATTTAGAACAAAATATGCGATTTTCATTCCTCAATAACCGGTCCGTAACAAAAAAAACTTTTGTTTGACAAAATATGTAAAGTGCGATGCTAACCAATGTGTTTTGGGTTACTTTAACGTTCGAAAAAATTAGAAGATAATATTGTTATGTTTATAGTCCTTGAGATCTTGATGTTGATTTTAGTTTTGTATTTCAGCTGCTTAATTGAACATGTGGCTTGAATAAAATTAGTTAATTATTATACTAATGAAAATAAAAATTGTTGACTCATATAAGCTAAAATATAACTACTTGAGTTCTGCAATGACTAAAGAGTTATTTATCTATCTTTCAATATATAATATGCAATAGGTACTATATCTAATTAAAAAATTGTGCTTTTGCCAAACTCGTGCACTCTGTAGAAATTGAATCTTGCTTCTCTCATCCACAAGTTTTTTGTATACACACGTAGATGAGTGAGCCACGTACGTTCATTGATTTTCATGATTCATTCCGTTGGTTCATGTAAACAGTAGCCTATAAGCCTATAAAACAACATTTATAATGTCTTTTGTTAAGAAAAATATGTTTCATTCGAAGTTTGATTAGACAATTGTACTTGCTAATTTGTTTGGTATTTTTATAAGCAAAATAGTTAGTAATTAGTGTATTAGTATCTTAGTGTTAGTTCGCTACTAAATGTTAACGGAGCTGGGTGAGGGAGGCGATAAGAAAACCGTTGAAACTATAAATTCAACTGCTAAATGTTAGTTGAGTCTTCACTGTCCTTGGTACCACTTCTTCTATCTAACAATCAATCCTACCAGTCGTCCTCTCTCTCTCTCTCCTCTCTTCTCTCGCTTCTCACATTTTGCACAAGGACCAAACTAAACTATATAAAATTAAATTATTAAATTAATAATAATAAAATTTAAAAAATAGAAATAATTTAAAAAGCAGAGCGAGTTCCTTCCCTTTGTTTTTATATTCTTAAATCGTGCAATTGCTTCCCCCACGTCTCTATCCTACTCCCTCTCTTCATCTAATGCAATGTACACAACGAACCGCAGATGAAATATGACTCAACCATTTTTCCTCCTTAAAAAACACAACAACCTTCTTTCCTCGACCTCGTCAATGGTTGCAGACATGTCCAACAATCCCCCTCCCACTTCTCGCGCCAATGACTTTTTTCCCTCTCCAGCTCTCTCTCTTAGCCTCGTAAGTATATATATATATATAGTTCAGATACATCACTTTTTTAATGTAATTAAAGAGTTGTTTGTTGCTTATTTTTCCATCTCAGGCTGGGATTTTCCGCAATGGTAAGGTGGTTTCGGAGGCTGAGGGGGGAACTTCTAACATGGAGGTGGAGGAGGGAGAGGAGGGTAGTACTGGAGGAGGAGCTGAGCGTGTTGAAGATATCATTAGCAGTGAGAACTCAGGTCCAACGAGATCAAGATCAGAAGATGATTTTGAAGATGAAGATGATGATGCTGATGGGGATAATAAGCATAAGAAAAAGAAAATAAAGAAATATCATAGACACACTGCTGAGCAGATCAGAGTAATGGAAGCGTGCGTATAAATACTCTCTCTTTTTTTTAATTTCTTCTCTAATCTATTCTTGTACATATATACTTGTACAGTATTTTGTTTGGCAGACAATTAACTAAGTACTCTACTTCATGTCACTTTAAAAGAATTTTAATTTGTCTTGTAACATTTGTCATTTTTAAATAATATACAATACCGTTCTATTTATAGTAGTATGTCTAATAGAAATTACTATAATAGGGATATATATATATATATTTTAATCAAAATGAGATACATAGGATATTATTGAATCATCCGTGACTATTCAACATTCACCATTATGATCTTTTTTGCTCTTTTTCTTTTGAGTTTCTGCTCTGCCATACTAACCTACACAGTGCCAATATGATTATCATGTTAGATTTCCTTAATTACTGGAGAAAGAGAGAAACCTATGATTATGATTATTAATTAAGGACTAAGAAACCGCTTTTTTATATATTAATGTAAATACAAAATAAATAATGGCTTATTTCAAAGTTACTTTTCTTGTTGTAAATGATTTACATGTCAGTGATATTGGTAGAGAATTTAAAGCATAAGACTGAATAGGGCGATGATTAAAAGCCAAAGCTTAAGATATGAATGAACACAGCTTTTGCTTTATTTGTTTGTTTGATATCTTATGCTGCTATATATGTCTATGTAAAGTACTTTTGTTCTCCACTTTTCTGTTGATTAGTTTGTGCTGTATTCATATTCAAGAGGTGTACTTTGTGTTTGCACTTTGCATTGTTAAACTCCATTTGTTGGACCACACCCTGCAATGCATATATATATATATATATATATAAGAATTGAAACTTGTCTTGCAAGTTGTGAGAAAGATATTAAATAGGAAAAAGAAAAGCTGATATAGACAATCATGAATGATGAATGTACAGGCTTTTCAAAGAATCACCACATCCTGATGAAAAACAGAGGCAACAACTTAGTAAACAATTAGGCCTTGCACCTAGGCAAGTCAAGTTTTGGTTCCAAAATCGCCGAACCCAAATTAAGGTACGCCGCATTTCAACTTAGCAGAGTTCTATGATACTTTTGAGTTTTGTTGGATATCGAAACATTTGTCATCAATTTATTTAAAAAAAATAATTTGAGCTGTTATTCTTCTGTTGGGAATCAATTTAAGAATAATATTCAGCAATTTAAGTATACATATATGTTGGCAATTTATAGGCAATACAAGAGCGTCATGAAAATTCATTGTTGAAGACAGAAATAGAGAAACTAAGAGAGAAAAATAAGAGCCTAAGAGAGACCATAAACAAAGCTTGTTGTCCCAACTGTGGGGTCCCCACCACAAGCAAAGATGGTTCAATGCCAACTGAAGAACAACAACTACGCATTGAAAATGCTAAACTCAAAGCTGAGGTTTCTTTAATTAAGCTAGCTTTTTCTGATTTACTTTAATATATTCAATTATAAAATCTTAATTAACATGTAGTATGCATGTGTGTAGGTAGAGAAGCTTCGAGCAGTTATAGGAAAAGGGACAACTTCTCCTTCATGTTCTACTGGTCAAGATCAAGAGAATAGAAGCTCTTTGGAATTTTATACTGGAATTTTTGGACTTGATGAGTCAAGAATAATGGATATAGTGAACCAAGCAATGGAAGAACTCATTAAGATGGCTACTATAGGAGAACCATTGTGGCTACGTAGCTTTGAAACTGGTCGTGAAATACTTAATTATGATGAATATATGAAGGAATACTGCAGAACTGAAAATTCAAACAGTGGAAGTGGAAGACCAAAAAGATCCATTGAAGCCTCAAGAGAAACAGGAGTTGTTTTTGTAGATCTCCCTCGTCTTCTCCAATGTTTTCTAGATGCTGTAAGACACCAATAATGCATATTCGTTTATATTATTTAACCATATATATTAATATGATAATATCATTGTTTCTTATAACATTAATGTTGGATGTTAGAAAATATTTATATACTTTTGTCTTGTACAAGTTAAAGGATATTTATTATGATTGTTGCAGAACCAATGGAAGGAAATGTTTGCGTGTTTAATATCAAAGGCGGCAACAGTTGACATTATATGCAATGGAGAAGGTTCTAACAGGAATGGTGCTGTGCTGCTGGTAAGAGTTACCGACCTGCTAGGCTTCTTCCATATGTTTATTATGTCTTAAATCAAATTTATTTCTTGCTGTAACTGAGAAAGGAACAGCTCGTACGTGGATTTATTGATATGGAGATTTTATTTTCTCAAGTGGTCCTACTCCTACCATGCATTGCATTGCATGATAAACAAGACTAAAGAATGGTTCCTATCCTACCTATTTATTTTTTTGACTCATCCTATATCCTACCTATTTAATACTATCTTTCCTAGTGTGTATTTGAAAATTTCATCCTAATGTTGGAGTAGATGCTTAAGATAAAAATTTTGAGTTGATGGTGGTAGGAGTACTTACTACTAGGCTGCTTAAAGAAACTTTTCTTGGTGTAAATCAGTATCATCTGCGCGCAACTGCAGAGACTAATCTCTCAAGTTGGAAGGACCATAATGAGCAGCAAAACTTTCCCTCGAGAGTTGTAACGTTGTTGCATTCGAACTCAAAGCTGAATTCGAACTCAGAATCTCTAGTTAAACTCGAAAAGACCTGGACAATCTCATCCAAGAGCTTTTGGGTTTTGCTTAAAGAAATTGTGGTTCCTTTATGTATTTATAACACATAAAATAACTATTGATAAAGGCACATAACATACAAAAGTTAGAATGTCATTTAGTTTGTAACACTTGGCACTTTTCTCTCCTCCATATCTCATCCACTGCACCCACCCAGCTGGTCCCAGCTGTAATCTCTCTCTCCCTTCTCCATGTCCTTTTATGTCTGGAAAAGTTTTTACTCCTATAGTCTACATATGATATGGCTATGCCAACCCATAAATCCATATAAGTGTATAAGCTGTGTTTGTTTTATAACTGTTATTTAGTATATAAAAAATATACTTAAAGATGGCAATGCAAACATATAGACAGTTCTCCAAGTATAGTGGAGGCACAAAATATATGGAAGTATAAAACTCTAACGTTAATACTAATATTTTGTATTGGCTATACAGATGTTTGCTGAGCTGCAAATGCTGACTCCAATGGTACCCACAAGAGAAGTATATTTTGTTAGATACTGCAAACAGTTGAGTGCTGAACAGTGGGCAATTGTTGATGTATCCATAGACAAAGTAGAAGACAACATTGATGCCTCACTCGTTAAATGCAGAAAACGCCCATCTGGTTGCATCATCGAGGATAAGTCAAATGGCCATTGCAAAGTATCTATCTACATTGCTTTTCATTATTTTTTTGTTGCATTACATTTAAAGTTTTGGACCCATATAAATTACAGCTACTTTTTATTTTTATTTTCAGAAAAACTCAAATTTTGGCCATATGTTCGTAATAACACTCCTCATATTTTACAGAATTAAAAATGCATTCAATGTCTTGGGAGAATTGGATATAATTAGAACTAGTGAACTCAAAAATGTTAACTAGGCTAATTAAGCTGCTGTTTGTAAGTTTCAACTTAGGAACAAGATGACTACTCTGCCTATATATTGAGTTTTCTTTTGGCTTGAAAAATAGGTAACATGGGTGGAGCACTTGGAGTGCCAGAAGAGCACAGTCCATTCAATGTATCGAACCATTGTCAACAGTGGCCTAGCCTTTGGGGCAAGGCACTGGATTGCGACCCTTCAACTTCAATGCGAACGTCTAGTTTTCTTCATGGCAACAAACGTTCCCATGAAGGATTCAACTGGTGAGTAGTAGTAATGATTTTCACTTCACTAATTAATTGGCTGTAAACTAAACAGATTATTAGTAATAAAAAAATAAAAATGTCAGGTGTTGCTACATTGGCTGGGAGAAAAAGCATTTTGAAATTGGCACAAAGGATGAATTGGAGTTTCTGCCAAGCAATTGGCGCCTCAAGTTTCCATACATGGACCAAAGTTACAAGTAAAACTGGTGAAGACATAAGGATTAGTTCTAGAAAGAACTTGAATGATCCCGGCGAACCTCTCGGGTTGATATTGTGCGCAGTTTCTTCGGTATGGTTGCCTGTATCTCCTAATGTTTTGTTTGATTTCTTGAGGGATGAAGCTCACCGCACTGAGGTACTTAATTGTTTTTCATTCATAATGTTTTTGTCAGTTTGGTGAGTAATTATATGGATTAATTTGGAGGGGTCATTGTGTTGACTGTTCACAATTATCAATTAATTCACAGTGGGATATCATGTCTAGTGGTGGGGCTGTGCAGTCCATTGCAAATTTAGCCAAAGGACAAGACCGTGGCAATGCTGTGACCATACAAGTAAGCTACTCACATTTCAATACTTAACACTTTGAAAAAGAAATGTAAGCTGCATTTAAAATATGGGACTTTTTTGCCACCTAATTTTGCAGACAATGAAATCAAAAGAAAACAATATGTGGATTCTACAAGATAGCTGCACAAATTCTTATGAGTCAATGGTAGTGTATGCTCCTGTGGATATTACTGGTATTCAATCTGTGATGACTGGATGTGATTCTAGCAATCTTGCAATACTTCCCTCAGGATTTTCAATTATTCATGATGGCCAAGAGTCAAGGCCAATGGTGATTACTTCAAGGCTAGAAGAGAAAAATACAGAGGGAGGATCTTTGTTTACCATGGCATTTCAGATTCTTACCAATGCTTCTCCTACGGCTAAATTAACAATGGAGTCTGTGGACTCGGTCAACTCTCTTATATCTTGTACATTGAGAAATATCAGAACAAGTTTACATTGTGAAGATGGTTAGTGATGAAAATCAGACAATTCCTAGATAGATTTTAAAATTGTCTGCGATAAGCTTCGGTTATCTGTCTCTTTTTTTGGTTCTGCATATCACCTTATTTTAGGAGGTTCATTATTCCAATAGAGAGGGTTTGGATTGAACATTTATTTATGTGTCTGCAACTCCAGAGGTTGAAAGAGAGACAAAATGGCTTTAGAACAATGTATTGTATATAACTATGATTTGTTAATTCCTTATGTGGTTGATTTGTTCGTACTTTATGGCTTAATATGGTTAACTTGATGGATCATATTTTTAATTTTCCAGTGAAAACAATAGTCACTTTTCATGACAAGTGACTTTGCGCAGATTTGTCATCTTTTAGATAATTATGCAGGGCTGTCCACGTTTATGTAGAAAGCAAATGCTGACATATTTTTACAGCCTAAATTACAAACATGCAAAACCAGTCACGGTAGGTTAATTATATTTATACTTGGCTATGCAGCACGATACTTCCAGTTGAAGACGTGTCCGGTGTCCAACATGACATATCGTGTCAGATGCCAACACTTTCTTGTATTTTTCAAATTAAAATCGATGTCTGTGTGCCTGTATCCATGTCTTGTCCAGTATCTATGTCTGTCTCGGTACTTCATAATCAAATTTCAAAAACAAGATTTATAAGAAAAAATATTACTGGATGTAAAAACTAGAAATTTGGGGCTTACCAAATAGAATCATTTCTATCAGAAAAGATCTCCAGTACAAAGAAACTGTGTGGAAACGTTTGAGACTAATTTGTTTTAAATTTTAGTGGAAACAAACATGAAAAGTATACTTACCAATGCACTTTCTACCAAAGAAAGCTGCGAATTATTTGGGAATGGATCCTCTCATATGGCATGGCATGAAAGTCTAGTGAAATCTCCACAATTCATTCAAAGAGACCCTTTACTGAACTATCTAAAGCTAAAACAAACTAGCTAATATGCTTGTCCCTAATATCAGTGAAGCAACTCTTCCCCCAGAGTTGGAGTGAACAATAAACAGAGATGCAATCCTTTGTGACTTAAATCTTAATTAGTACCTAGAGCAGGCATTGACATAGAATGGGCATATCTGTTTTGTGTATATTTAGCTTAATGTGACAATATTTGAACCCAAAATAACCATAATATGAAGCATAGCAAACATATTTTCCAATTGCAAACCAAAATATTCTGAGGTTCATCACCAACCTAAAGCTACATTTCATCAAACATCTGTCCCTCATAATAACCATTGAACTTCTCAAGCTAATAACACAGCCATAACTAAACATTAGGGGTTTACAACAGCATCCAACATTTCAATAAACATTAGACTCACATGACACACAATTATTCACCACAGAAACAAACAAAGTCACTACTACACCAATTTCTCAATTTCATTATATTAGTACCAAATAATTCAAATTACATAACATTAAACAGCATAGCAAAACAAAAACAAATAAGACAAAAAGCAAAGACTATAACCGTAAGAAATTGCAAGCCTAAGATTGAGGCACTGGCTGCTCCTGTTCCTTCTGAGACTCAAGCGGGATATCAAGATCACCAGAAGGGTTGTTCGATTGTCTCTTAACAGCAGGAATTGCGAGAAAAGTCTTGTTTTTACTAATAGGTCTGGTTTTGCAAAGTTGAACGATATCCCCAACCTGGAACTGATTATCAGGGTCATGAGCCTGATACTTCTTCTTCATCCTAATTCGCTTCTTGTATTTTGGGTGAGGTGCCAACCGTGTCACTTCCACTGCCACCGTCTTGTCGTTCGTTGAGCATACTACTTTTCCTTCCAATGTTTTCATGGCTTTGATTGTGAGTGACGAGGAATGTGTGTGGGTTTGAGTTATGGAGGATGTGGGTTTGGAGAGATGGGTGAGGCTTCCAACTCCATTGTTAAGAAATGGAGTTGAAAGCTTCGCGGCTGGGAGTTGCAGAAGCCACATTGTTTGTTATCTTTCAAAGGGATAAGGAAGAAGAAGATAAACCAACCGCTGAATTATCAATGCTTTTCTTTATATATACGATGTTTTACTTGGGTGCAGCGATGGTGCACCTTAAAATGCTACACTATCACAACTTTAACGGTTAACGCTGATCATGATCCAGTCGATCCCTTTTTTATTTAGCTTTAATTATATTTTTGGTCCTTCAACTTTATCAGTTTAGCGATTTTGATATCTATTTTATTAGTATTCGTCCTCCTAATTTTCTCAATATGACAATCTTGATTCACACTCTTTTTAATTTCAATTTTGATCCTTCAAAATCATAGATTTTACCACTTTTGGTCTCAAAAGTTTTGGATTTCAAAGAAGCGGGGACAATTACTGCACTACCTAGGATTTTTTAGATTTAAAATTTTAAAGTGTAATAAAAACACACCAAAATTTCAAAATGAGAAAATAGAGAGACTAAATTTGTGAAAAATAAAATAAAGATTAAAGTCGCCAAACTAAGAAAGTTACTAGACCCAAAATTCAATTAAAGTATTTATTTATTATCAAATAATTATTTATATTGGGATTGAAAATTAAATAATACTTATAAATATACTAATATATGTTTTTTTGGATTATAGGGTTCAATTAAACCTCAAATATACTTGTAATAAGAAGACCGTTGTTGATCCTTTGAGGGTCATATCTCACGGTATATTATCATAATATATACTCTCGGGAGTGATAAATTCTTCAATGGTCAAAACTCCAACATGTAAGATTTTTTTGATGAGAAAGAAAGCTATAAAAACAAAAAATTACAATCTAATTCTAGCTATGCCTAAAGGACATTGTTTCCAAATATGAATTCTTTGCTCCACGTTTGCTTCGCAAAGAATGGCTGAAAGATAGTTATCAATCACGAATTTTGAAAGATCTAATGTAATCAATGACAGGAGTAAGAGGGTGAACAGAAGAGACCCCTTCGTTAATCAAGGACAGTGCGATTTGAGAATCAGATTCACAAATAAGGTTACGGTAACCATTGTTCCAAACCATGTTAAACCCATAAGCAATAGCTTGAAGTTCCGCATTCATATTTGTGGTGATACCACAAACACCTGAAAAACCTATAAGCCAATTCCCAAAATGATCTCTGAATAAACCTCCAAAACCCGACTTTCCTAGGTTGCCAAAGGAGTTGCCATCAACATTCAACTTGATGCAATTTTCAGTTGGTAGACTCCATGAAACTATGCGTGATTGTTTGAGGATTGAAACACTAGCAAATGCTTTCGCTGAGGCATCAAGGAGACATCGAATTTTGCTAATAGTTTTCCAATTTTTGCATTTACAATCTGAAAACACCTCCTCATTTCGAGCTCTCCAAAGCATCCAACAACGTAATAGAGAAAAAGTTTCCAAGTTTACCTGTGGCATTGGTATAAAACTGGAGAAATGGATCATCAATGTTGAAGTCTTGTTGAGATCTGAAACCAAACATAAGCCAAATAGGTTGGACTCTTGGGCAATCCCTCAATGTGTGGATAATAGTTTCACTAGTGGCACCACATCTTGAACAGAGATGATCACTAGTAATGTGTCTAGTAAGATTTGGACAAACCTAATCAAACAATGACAACACAGTAAAAAAACACCGTTGGAAGCACACACTCTCCCTCTCTAAGAAACACACAATACACATAATTTGGATTCGGTGTATTCAGCTACCAGCATATATGAAATCAGTAAATTTGAACCACTTAATCTTGATCAGATGGTCTAAACCATGCAGTTAGCAAACATTTATGTTTATTTTTTAGTTAAAAATATAGTTCATCCGTTCAATATTTAACGGTTAAGTTTACTAACTATGCAAGTGCACCAAACTCCAAATTCCATTACACACATATATAGCACCAATAAGAAATCATAGTTTTTTAGTTACAGTCAAAAAATGACCTATCCCCACAAATGTTTTTAGTGACAATCAAAAAAATTGTGGGTGAAGATACTAGAATGTAGGTAAAAGATATATTGACAATAAAAAAAGGTGGGTAAAAGAACTGGGTGGTAGGTAAAACCTTTACCCTTGGATAGATTTTGTTGTTATACGTCATGCATAATGCACGAAAATAGTGACTCTAAGCAAATGTCAAATTTATTTTTACGTACGAAACTTTGACATATATGTTATGTTTGGTATAGGTAAATAGGTGAGAGAGAAGTTGAAGAGAAGTATCAAACATTGGTTTGAAGGGAAATGAGAGCGAGAGGAAGAGAGAAGAAATGTGAGAGAGTGGTCTAATATTTGTCTTCCTTTATATACATTTGCTTTTAATTATTAAAATTAATTTTATATTCAATATCTCTTCCCTATTTCTCTTATTTTTCACTTGTTTCGAACAACACATTATCTACTTTATTTCTCACACTTTTCTCTCTTCCCTTACACTGAAAAAATAACTTTTACCACATGGATATACTATCACTATTGGTATGTGTCGTTTAGAGAGAGAAATTGTAAAAAGATAAATATGTGGCACAATAATTTAGTAGTACCAAATAGCTATTACAAACTTATCCACATTAAGAGAATTGACCTTGCAAAACAGAGATTCAAAATCCTTTCTTTTGGAATTTGTTTCAGGCATGGGTTAGGTAAATGTTGGGCCAGCCATACATAGATGGGGTTGATTAGAAAGCCCGTTTTAGAAATTTTATATGGGTAATATTTTCTTCTCCCCACAAAAATCATTTATCCCTGTTTTACCTCTTAAAAAATGCAAAGCAGATTTATCTATTTTTAGGATAAACCGTAGTATTAAAGAAAATTGAAAAACAGATTTATAGGTAAATCCAATTTTGAAAATTGCAAAAAGGATTTATCTTAAATAGATAAATCCGTTTTTCAAATTAAAATAAAAGAGATATGTATATCGATGATATTTTTGTTTCGTTCAGCGTACATATTCGTTAATATTGTACGTCGACTAGCCAACCTAGGCTAAAAAATTGATTTTCGGGCATTATCCTAAAACCATATCCAGAAAAAATCGGGCTCGTTACTCCCATAACAAATTTATCATTTTAATAGAAAAAACCGATTTTAAAAAATACAAACTAGATTTATCTATTAAAATGATAAATTAATTTTGTTAAAAAATATGCAAAACGGATTTATCTATTAAAATGATAAATCTGCATTTTTACTAAGAGTAAAATGGGAAGTGTGGGTACAAAAAATATTACCCATTTTATATATTTTTTTTTTCATGTTTTACTTATAATATATAAATAGATATAGATTGGTCTGCTTCCTCAAGTGTGTGGAATAGGAAATTGGGAATTTGAGAATCCTTTACTTCTAAAAATACCAACGGCTATAAAAAGATTTTATAGGATTCTCCAAGGTCCGTCATTCTTCAGTGAGATCTTCGAGATCAATAACTTCCTAGTTTTGGTTCTTCTCGAGTTTTTTAAATTGGGTGCATTGCAAGTAATTCACAATAAATAAATAATTAAATAAATAAATCTACCCGTTAATGTAGGAAGAATGTTTAGGAATAGCCTGATACCTCAAAATTTTTTAGGTGCCTCAAAATTTTTTAGGTACATTGATACCTCAAAGTTTTTTAGGTACATCGATACCCAACAAAACTTAACTAATAATTTTCTTATTTTCTTCTCAACCTTATAACTCTATGCATATTAGTATTTTTTGGTATCAGACCCTGGCGGGCGACCCACGCAGTGTCCCAACGCTGTCAACGAATGACTAATCTGCGCTCGCTACTTGGGGCTCTTCATAATTTCGCTGGCCAACACCCTATTTGACGTAGGCGGTAATCGAACCCGGGAGCAAACCGGATCGACCCCCACCACGTCCCAGCAGGAGCCTGAACCACTGGGCTATGCATATTAGCATGAGAAACCTAAAATTTCCAAAACTCACCCAAATTTGCAAAATCTAAGAATGTTTTTTTTAATAATTCAAATAAATTAAAGGGGGTATACAATAAGGAGATGAAGTCCAAACAAGCTACAAGATTACTACCCAACTAGCAAAATCTAAGCATGTTGGACAGTACACATAGGATTCGTGATTTTATATTTTTTTTTCTTAAATACAGTTTTGGTTCCCAAGTTTAACCAACTCACAATTTTGATCTCTCAAGTTTTAGTTTCACGAATTTGATCCCCAAGTTTTCCAATTTGTAAAATCAGGGTCCCCACTAATCTGGTCAAAATTGATGCTGACCTGTCCGCCACTTAAACTACGTAGCAGCCACGCTGGCATGCCAAAGTGGTTTTTTTATATTAAAAATTGTTATTTTTATTTTAACATTTTGTTTATATATATTTATATTATATTTATTTTTTTTACAAAAGTTACTTTAATATATAGTACTGTGATTGTAGTGACATGCATGTATGCTTAAAAGTCGAAAAACAAGTAAAATTCCATATAAAGGGTTTCTTCCAGTTCCAGTGATTCATTAACCGTTTAGTTTTCTTTTTCAACACAGAAACTAGAAGCAAGAAGAGATTAATTTCTTGAATACACAATTTACTAATAATATATTATATATAATATATTTTGCTTCTGAAAAAAGATTAATTTGAATTAATTGAAACTTTTGAACCAGTACGCGTTATGTAAAATATATAGCTCATTGATGAAGCCATAATTATATCCGAAATTAATTCCATTGATTTCTCCTCAATTGAACAAGCTAGCTAGGATGAATTGAACCGAAATTGATTTAAAATTTGAAGTTGCCAATTTTGCTTCTGGGTTGAAATCAAATTTGAACTACATAAAAGATGTGATGTAGTAATAAAACTGTAGTGATCCAACTACATAAAAGCTTGATATGGAAGATTTGACAATAGGAGTATAATTACAAATTAAATCATTATTAGGAATGTTAGTTTAGGCAAAGATCATGCACAAATCGGTGCAACTTTGTTCCCGTTGTTTCAATCCAAATAATAACAGCAAAATGCATGGGATCTCTTTCCTTATATAAAAAAGATATTCTTATATTAATTCAAATCTTAAATAAATAACCCTTCATCATGCTCCTCTTTTCATCAATCAATCTCTCTCACCACGCTCTCAAAAAACACACATTCTCTTCTCTCCATGGCCGCTTCTGAATCCTCTAGCATTTCTGCTACCTCAGAAGGCATTTCACAAAAAGCACTTATTGGAACTGGTCATGAATCTCATGATCAAGATGAGAAACTAATTATGAAGGGAAAAGAAGTGAAATCTTGTGAACAAGATCGTGCTTCAAATTCAAACTCTCACACACTTCTTGATTTCGTGAAGCTTTCGAAGGACGATGATGGTGATTCGATTCGTGGATCAAAGGTGCAAGAACTTGATTTTTTCGGTGCTGCAATGAAAAACGTTTCATCTTGCTGGGGTACTGGAAATAGCAGCAACAATAACAACAACGATGAGGAGAAAAGCTCGGAATCAAGGACTTTCTCGTGCAACTTTTGTAAGAGACAATTTTCTTCTTCACAAGCTTTGGGTGGTCATCAAAATGCTCATAAACCAGAACGTGCACTTGCAAAGCGTCGTCAAGAGATTCATAATGCTGGTAGTTTTGGTCACCCTCATTTTCCTTATTACACCTACCCTTCTCTTTCTACACCTCCTTATTACAAAGCACTTGGGATTAGAATGGATTCTATGATTCATAAACCTAGCTATTCGTGGACCCCACCTGCTTTTAGGTTTGGTCAAGGGGGTCAAACTCCTATGTGGTCTCCAATGCAAGAGTTGAACCTTAACCCTAATTCTTCTCTTGATCATGGATTTAGGGCAAATACTAGTGGTTTTGGTGTTGGGATTCTAGGAAATAGTTCAAGTGCAAGTACTAATTGGAGGATTAAAGATGAAGTAGTTGGAGATTCTTCTGTCAATGCTGCTACAACTACAAAGTCAAAGTTGGTTGGAGAAAAGTCAACTGTGGTTCTTGCTGGTGATCATCATCATTCTAACAAGGATGAAGCCTCTGATTCTGATTCTTCTGGGCTTGATTTGTCACTTAAGCTCTAAAAGTTTTGAACTTTTTTTGGATGGTACTTTGTTTAAATTTTACTTTTTTAATTTAAGTTATTTTGGATATTTATGTTTTCTTATTAGCTGTCAAATTATATAATTTGAAAAACAATTATTAGTGTAAATCTTTTTTGTTTCTTTCCTATCGCCATCCTTTAATTGCTGATATGATCTCACTTTGTTGTTTTTTATTATTAGTTTATTATCTCTCTTTGTATATGTGCAAATGTATTTTTATAATTAATAATTAATAATAATTAATATTTAGTGTACCTCTAATTAGTACCTATGGCTATAATCACGGTTCGGTTAAGAAGCTTAATTATAGCAGAGATGATGAAATCAAGCACCTCCAATCAAAATCCATTGTCTTATATAAAGCAGAAACTTGAATTTCCATATTTATGTTTTGTGATCAAATTCTTAATTACCTAGTTTTATATACCTTTTCAATTTTTCATGACTATTACTTTACATTTTTACAATTCTCATATTTATTAGCATCATTATTATTATTAGGATAAAATCATAGTGGTTAAGATTATTAGATGATTAATTTTAATTCATGCCGCCAATAGAATTAGAGATGTTCTTAAATCATGATATGCCCTCCCACAAAAGTCTTATATATGTTTTATTGTAACATTTATTTTTCTAATATTTCTATGTATCTTTTTTTTTCGTATTTTATGGTCCGTATTGTAATAAAAATATTTTTTTTGAGCAAACTTATTGTAATAAAAATATTGTATCTATGTAAATCTAATTAATTTTAGTTTTAATATAATACATGAATAAAATTACATTACCTTTGCTTCAAAAAAATAAATTACATTACCTATTCTGTTTTAAAATTTGTAAAACAATGTTGTCAATATAATCGATTCTCCTTTATTTTATAGACAATAATGTTTGATTATTTTATGATTCAAGCATATATATAGAGATGTAACTTGATAAAGTATACTAAGATGTTGATTTCATTGAGAAAGATAAATATTTGGTTGGAGGCAAATTCACTAGCTGTGGAGGTGTAATTAGAGATAATTCATATGGGTTGGATATATAATCTCTAGTAAACTTGGGCTCATGCTCCATTGTTATGGCAGAATCATGGGCATTCAAGCCCTCCAGTTGATGCTAATTAGTTTACGTAAAGCTAATATATGTCAATCTAATGAAAACTATAGTGGCCGAATCGAAAAACCACAAATCTCTGTATGGCAGTATGGGTAAGACAAAACTCAACCTTGCTAAAGACGGGGTGGGGACGGGTTGCAAAACCCGCCCCTGCCACCCCGTTGTCATATCCCTACTAAGGTTAAGTTAGTTCTTAGGGTGACGAATGAGTAACGACTACCACACTAGCACATGCATGTCACTTTTTAATGACTAGGACACCCAATCACTTATTACGTCACGTTTATTTTTTTTTAGCAACTTTTTTTATTGGTTATTATTCTTTTAATAATTTTAACTGGATAATCTTTATTGATTATCAATAGGTGTTTACTTGTTATATTTTAATTATTTTTTAGTGGTTATATTTTTATTTGAAAAGAAGCACAATCGAATAAAGATAATTTTGTTTTACAAAAATTTGATTAGAAGCGCGATTGAAAATAATAATGGCTGAAGATAATTATTAAAAAGATAACATGCAAAAAATTATTAAAAAGTAAACAATAAAAAATTGTTAAAATAAAACTAGTAAAAAATTAAAATGTTACGTGTCAGATTCTTTTTTAAATCAACGTATCACTCACGCACAATTGTAGAGACTAATCCTTCGAGAGGTAACAAATATTCATTTAAGGGGATAGCAGTTTAACGCAATTGGCCAGGGTTAAACCGATGACTAATGGTTAAGGAACTCAAGCATCTACCACTTGTGTCACATCATATTAGTTACGTGTCAAGTTTTTTAAAAAACATGGGAGAATGGAGAAATTATTGTTTTTTAAAGTGGTATTCATAACAATTTTATAATTATTCTCGAAGAGATTCAAATTCTGTCTCTTGAGGTTTTAAAGTCAAGATTTTAAACATTGAGCTGATATCTCATAGATAAAAATAGAATGTGGTGTGACAGTTGATTAGACATTCTAATTATTAAAATAAGCGACATAACATGTGTCAACAAAGCAATCCGTTAGCCATCTTTATTTTTGTTCTTTGGAAGTGTTGGTGCGTGAGAAATAAATTGGTGTTTGATGGTGAGAAAGTTCCAACTGCGATTGTAGTGGGGCAAGTTTGAGGTCTGTATCAAGATACCTTGCATGCCTTTAATGCAAATGGGGATAGCAGTTTAAAAACAAGTTTGCTGAAAGAGGTGGTTTGGCCTAAGCCTGATCATGGCTGGGTTGTTTTGAATGTTGGCGGGAGTGCAATTACCAATCCTGGCATGGCAGGCTTCGATGGGTTGTTTCGTGATCATGATGGTGTCTTCGTTCGTGGATTCCATGGATCCATTGGGAACTCTAACATCTTGCATGCTGAGCTTATTATGGCCTTGTTTCATCATATTGAGATGTGCTGGGAATTGGGCTATAAGAAGATAATAAAGTGTTAAATAGATTCCTTGCAAACTATCAATTTAGTATTGTGTGCTCAAGTAAGTACCATCGGTATGGTAATGAAGTTGCTCTTATTAGGTCTTGGATGAAGAGAAGTTGGGAAGTGCAACTCCAACATTGCTACCGTGAGACAAATTTCTGTGCAGATTTCTTTGCAAAAATTGGTACTAGGAGCAACATCCTCTTGCCGTTGTGGCTAACGCCCCAATTGAGATGCATCATCTTATTCAAGCGATGCCATTGGCACCTCCTTCTTGAATGGTTGAGCTTGTTTTTTCTTTTTATTATATTTTGTAAAGAAAAAAAGAAGCAATACGTTAGCTACATAAGCACTAACTTAACATTAAGAATACATTTAACCCAAAAAAGTATTAAATTTTTAGAGAACAGAATACATTTTACCTTGTGTCAAACAAAAAAAAAAGAACACATTTTACCTATTGCAACCAATCCATATGATATGGAAGTGTTTAGCAATCGATTTGTAAAAGGTTTTTGTTCTTTGACAAGAATTGATTTGTAAAAGTTGATCCTTGTAAAAAATTTAACTGGTATGTTGCACCTACTAAAAGTTGATCCATGTGCACATAGTATATCTCTTTACCAAGACATCCAAGTGGATAGGCTTAGCCATCTTCAAAGCCACATGGCATCTCATGAATGAGTTCCTAGATCTGCACAAAATAATGAAGTTGTCCACGTGGCACCTAAGATATGATTGAAGTAACATATCAAAAACCAAGCATGCTATATCTCAGCCAACCCATCATATAGGAGGGAGAAGAGGAAATTAATAACCATAAAAATGGCTTCTCTGTCAAGCTTAGCTTCTGTTCAAGTTCAACCATCTGCTGTCAATATTAAGGGCCTTGCTGGCAGTTCCTTTACTGGTACTAAGCTCTCTTTCAAACCCTCTCGCCAGAGTTCCAAACCCAAGAATCTCAGGCAAGTTAACTTGGAACAAATTTTGCAATATAACTAGCTACTAGAAGAGTATTTAGTTCAACTCATATTATATATTTCTTTATCTTTAAGCTTAACAAGATATATAACTGCAGGAGTGGATCTGTGGTAGCAAAATATGGTGACAAGAGTGTGTACTTTGATTTAGAAGATCTAGGCAACACTACAGGTCAGTGGGATTTGTATGGCTCAGATGCACCATCACCTTACAACCCTCTTCAGAGCAAATTCTTTGAGACATTTGCTGCTCCATTCACAAAGAGAGGATTATTACTCAAGTTTTTAATCCTTGGAGGTGGTTCCACCCTTGCATATTTTAGTGCCACAGCTTCAGGTGACATTCTACCTATCAAGAAGGGTCCACAACTTCCACCAAAGCTTGGTCCTCGTGGAAAGATCTAATCTTATTTAGTTTCCATCTGTTTAGCTTCTTTTGAACTCAACTTGTAAATCTCTTCTTGTTTAGTAATGATTTTTATTTTCAGTCTAATACAATGGCTCCTGGCATTGCATCAATTTTCAATTGAAGCAGCATTAAATTAATTAGCATGAGCTATGTCATTGGGGCATTGTTCATAATTTGGACTCGATATTTTTGTACTAATCTAGGTAGTCTGTTTTGGGCTAAGTAAGTCTACTTGCGCAGAAGTGGAAAGTTCGACTCCTTTAGCGTGCTCGGGTTTTTCTGTGCTCGGGCGCACGCTCAGTCCATAGCCCCTCAAGCACGAGGCCTGATTAGGGCGAAGTGATTTGACTATGCCGAGGGGCGACTTAGCTTATCTCAGTACACATCCCCCTCAAGCACGAGGCCTGATAATGCTGAAATGGTTTGACTATGCCTGGGGGCGACTTAGCTTACCTCAGAACACAGCCTCTCAAGAACGAGGTCTTATAAGAGTGAAGTGGTTTAACCATCCATGCCTGAGATGCGGCTTAGCTTATCTCAGTACAGTAAGAAAAGGCAAAATGTTTATTTTTCTAATCTTGTTAGAATAAGTCCCGCATTGGACATCATAAAACAACTCAAATATACATAAGGTGTAACCTTGAGTCCAAATTGTCTAGACTTTTTGGACAATAAAGTAACAATCGACTTTAATATACAAACAACTCATTCCCTCAATTGGACCCAATCTTAAATGTTTAAAAAAAAAAACTAGGTAGTACATCTGTATTTTGGTAGATTTTCATTGGGTGGTGATATATTGTCTACATCAAAATTGGCACAAAAAGGGTAAAAAGAGGAGTTATGATACTTTGTGGTATCATAAAAAATCTCATAAGTTGGTAGCTACCAGACTACAATACAAATTCCTGGGAGGACAATAATATATCTCTTACAAGTTACAATGCTTCAAAATCATTGATTCTGCCATTCCTATGTACAAAAGGAGAGAATGGATGAAGAATAAACAATCAAGACTCCAACAAAAACCTCTATGAGTCTAATGGTGTATTTGAAGACCAAACTTCTCATTCTAATACTTTTAATCTGCATCTTAATTAAATTTTTTCTCCTTTTAATGGCGCGACGTAGGACTTCTCATGACTCCCAAGGTCTCAAGGTATGATACCTTCTTGTTGGTTACTACAGTTGGAAGTTTTTGATTCTTCAGTTCAATGTCTTTGTAAAAGTCATCTGAAATCGCAAAAGGGTCCTTCTTCATGTCTGTGTCAACTTGATCAGGTCCCCAACCCATGAAATCTGATAGTGTCATAGAACCAGGCATTTCTGCTCCACCTTTGTCTATAGACTCTCTAGGAGGAGTACTAGGACTTTGCTTTGAAACTGACATTCTCCTTTTTCCTGCTGGACTTTGTGTTTGATAATCTGCTTGAAGTACATCATCTATTCTTGAAAGCACTGTGAATGCCAAACTTTCCAATATTCTTGAATAGCTTTCTAAAACAGCATGTCCCACATCCTGCCAACATAACAAGTCCTTTATCATGTTAGCTAGTTTATCACAATAAAATTAGTCTATTAGTTTATCTCTATAACATCGACACTTCAATTACTTGTATTTTTCAATATTTTTCAAATTAAAATTAGTGTCTGCGTGTCAGTGCCTGTGTCGTGTCAGATGTCTATGTCGGTGCTTCATATCACAATATATATTGAGACTATATGAATCTATTTATTCGGTTAATTGCAACTAAAGTGTATGCAGATATTGGACAAGACTGAAGCTGAAACTAGGAGATGCTGTCACGTACCCTATTGTATTGGATTTTGCTAATATCCAATGCTGATTGAGGGATGCCAGGGAAACGGTGTTTTAAGAGAAGTAATATGGTTTCTGCTCTTTCTTCAAACAGTTCTCTTTTTTCCAAACTCACAGCTGAACCCCAAGCAGATTTGCTATCCTTTTGGTTCATTTTCCTCTTCCAAATCACTATTGATGCTTCAATTCTATTCTTGAGATCTAGAATTTTATGTTCTGATGACAAGTCCACGGTTGATAGGAACTGGTCAGGATCAAAAAATTCAACTGTAATGCTCCTATAGGCTGAGTCCCCTAGACTTGCTCTTCCATTCTGAAAAAGAAATAATTTGAATTGTGTGAAAAAATATGACAATACAAATCAAAGTACTAAAACTGCAACTATAGATCAGATACATCGGTTTTTTAATGAACCTAAAACTGCAATTTTCTTTTATATATAGGATCAGAGGGAGTATTTTTATTGTCTCACCTTGGGGAGGGATTCAATATAGTTATCAGGGATCTCCATTTCTGTTAAAACTTGAGCATTTATTGCCATAGCTGCTTTAAGTACTTGATTTACACAATCTTTCTGATACTGTAGAAATTTTCTAGCTACATCAGATAGACCTTCTGTGGGAACCTTAGGTGTAGGTAACCACCACTTATCATCAGTGTTAGTCTTTGCTGTCTTTTCCTGATCTGAGTCATCTGCATCTTTTGATACATAATAGAACTCATTTTGATCTTTGAAGTTATCCAAACATTCCTGCTCATCATCAGAAATTGTTCAACCTTATTAACTAACAATCAAGAAGAACAATGATATCATGTCTAGCTCAAAGGGTGAAGAATGTGTAGGCAATGTTAGTGATCTTACCAATAACATTGCATCAAGCTTTCGCAAGGCCGGGATATTCATGTGGAGATCCGTTCGTTGTCGCGTCGTCATAATCTATTCATTCAAAATTCAGGCTCAATCATATAACAATGAAAAGACGGAGTATTGATAACATAGGGATATGAAACCCTTTGTAATGCACGCACATGGTGCACGAGCCGTAGGATCCATCTGCATTTTGGTACAGTGTTGGATCCAACAGTTGCACACCATATGCAATGCTGCATAATCAATTTACATACATACATATGTATGTATGTATGTATGAGAGAGAGAGAGAGAGAGATTACCTCCATTTGTGAACCATCCTTAGATTTTTGTTGTGAAGGAACCATTTCAACAATGTAATCTGTGACTGATAGAAGCAAATCAATTTCTTTTCTCCATCTTGCTTTCCTTTCTGCTGGCATTGGTTCTAAGCGCTTTTGTTCACCAAAAATAGAAGCTGCGTTCTCAATAAGAAAAATAAATGAGAAAAAAATGAAGATGAAAATTATAATAAAAATAAAACATTTACCACAACATGTTACAAAATTTCTTGCAAATCAAGGTAACATACCTGCAAGGTTTGTGAATGCATTTGACAATGCCAAAGCAGACGATACACCTTTTCCTCCACCAGACATGTCCTCACCCAATAGCAGTTTGGCAAATCTCTCCTTCATCTGTTCCATCTCTGAATTTAATCCAACAATGAATATTAAAATTTACAGACATTATTACAAATACAAAATTTGAAGATATTATATTGGTTAGTTACAAAAACATATATATGGCATTGAAATGTTGTTATTAAACATTAAATAATCATCTCAATAAAAAAATATGGTGCTGCAATGGAATTAATTAATATATTATGAAAAAAGTGTTGTGTTGACCTTGTAATAATCTATCTCTGGCTTCCTTAGCTGCGATTTCCTCCTTGCTTATTATTCTTGCCTTAGGAATTTTTTCTGAATCAATAAGAGGTTTTGATCCTTGACTTCTTGAAGAAGCAGCACCATCTTCAGAAGAAGGATCCAAAGTGCTAGCAGTTTCAACGCTCAAACTTTTAGTATGTCTCCCAGTGCTCTCAAACATCCCTCTGAAATTAAACAGTTTTGACCTGTAAGTTTCCTGCTCTTGTTCCCCTGCTCGTACCATATTGGAAATTTTTTTCAAAAGATGATGATGATGGTGAACAAGAACAAGGGTGTACGAGACCCTCTTGGGAGAGAAAGAGAAGGGAAAAATTGCAGGTCAGAAAGCCAAAGTAGTAAAAAAATGAAATGAAAGTTTTCTTTTTCTTTTTTTTTAGTTTGATAAAAGAGTGGATGTGATTTGTTTGGTGGTTTTGGTGTTAGTTATTTCTTTTTTGAGCTGGGTTCGTTCTTTGAACGTGGGGTGCATGTTGTAAGAAATGGGATGATGGGTTTAAGAGTGAGAGAAACAGAATTTGCATTGTTATTATTATTTTTAATGTTAGTTGACATTTTTTTGCATTGTTGAGGATGTGAGAAATGGATGGTCATTAGTTGAGGTACTAATTAAAGGTCAAAGATAGCTAAAGACCAGGGAAGACAGACATGCACGCCTGGCCAATTACAAATATATACTTCAACAATTTCCGACCTCTTTTTCTTACATCAGTGGACGGTGTCGATGCCTCAGTTGAAAAATCAAACCAAGATATCTTCATTTCAACTGCAATTCTTTCACTGCTTGTAAACTCAAGAATCTTACTTAAGGCACATATTTTGAGAAATGGATCCTTTAACATTGGATCCCATAACTTTCCCTACTTTTAGGCAAAAATTAGGGTAATATAGTAATTTAACATAGAGAGAGAGAAAGCAAAATAAGAGAGATATAGAGAAAAAAAGGAAAAAAGAGACGAAAAACGGCTAGCTAAACTTGTCCATAAGAATGAGGGACTCTAGTCCTGGACGAGGGTGATCCCAGTCAGTGTCACACAGCGGGTGAGAACCTTCTTTTACCAAAATGTTAGCACATTTGTTTTGCTCCCGTAGAATGTGAACAATAGTGATATTTCCAATTCTCTGTAAAGCATCCAAGACCTGAAGGATAACCGAGGCATGCGGGTGGAAGTCATAGTTGCTTGGGTTGTTGATAATGTTGATAGCTTCCAAACAATCACTTTCACAAGTAAAGTGCGAGTACCCTTTAGAATGAGCGAATGCAATTCCCACCTTGATAGCGAGCAACGCAGCTAACAAGGGATCCCTGCTTGGTCTGAAGTAGGAAAAGTCAGCGATCCAATCTCCCTCGTGATTAAGAATGAGGCCACCTATACCCAAATGAGAGGAATGTTCCAAAAAGCTGCCCTCGACATTGACTTTAATATCATCATTAGATGGTGGGAGCCATCGGGATAAGCGCCTCTCTGAAATAGTAACAACACCCCACCTAGTGAAGCAGTCAAGAAACTCATCATGAGAAATAAAAACTTTCTTAACCACTTCATGAATACGCCAGTGTTGCTCCTCAAAAATCATATTGTTGCGCCAACACCAAGTATGCCAAAGGCCTGCAAGAAAAATCAAAGCATAATTATTCTTGGCCATAGTAACAATCCCAGTTCTAATATCAGAGTGAGAGAAAGAATCATGAGCAACACCCATACCCAAACGAAGCCAGAGCTCTTTAGGGTGTGGACAATCACGGAGGCAATGGAAAAGATCCTCCATGGGAGAGGAGCAGCAAGTGCAGCTAGGTGAAGCTACCATGTTGCAATGATGCCGACGGGCATTAGTAAGGAGGGCATTGTGAATGTAAAGCTAAACAAAGTGTTGTAATTTAGCTGGAACCTTTAGGCGCCAAATCCAGCTCATGTTACGATTGTCATCCCAATTTTAAAAGTTATTTATAGCATGATTTTAAATTACTTAATGATGTAGAAAATTTGAAGGGAGCATGTATAAGTACTATTATGGAATGACTTTTTGCCACATACACCCCCTTTTTGACATCTATTCACACCCCTTGTAGGCCCAATATCAAAAGGGCCCACTTCGAACATCAATGGCTCAGATCAAACCACCAGATCGGACGGTCCTGATTCATTGGAATCAACCCCACCCCACTTTATAAATACAACATTCATTGCCTCATTAATGGTAAGCATTCTCACATTTATTACTTTGCTAAGACTACTCCTCTGACTTTAATATTGGAGTGACTTTGCAGGTACAACACCAGTTAGGATCAGATACGGTCATTGACTAAGGACATCCACCACTAACTACCTCGGACCAACCTTCAAAGTCAGAAAAAAAAATGCATAACAAGTACTGTAACAAGGTCAACTCAACACAATAACGTGTGTAATACCAACAAAGAAAAACACAATAACGTGCGAGAAGTACATTTGAAGTTTCAATGGAATCCATTGGCGTCCTAATGACTTGTCAAGTACTCAGTCACCTCGAAGAAGAGCTCGAAAAACGTTTCAAACTCTTCAAACTCTGGAACTATTCCTCTTTCGATGCCTTCTTCAAAACGCAAGACGCCATTTCAATTCGCGCACTCGTCTGCAACGCCAAAATCGGAGCCGACGCTAACACCATCGATTCCCTCCCCAATCTAGAAATCGTTTCCACTAACAGCGTCGGATTAGACAAAATCGACCTCAAAAAATGCAACGACAAAGGCATTCATGTTACCAACACTCCCGACGTCTTAACCGACGACGTCGCCGATCACGCCATCGCTCTCGCCCTCGCCGTCCTCAGAAAAATTCCTCATAGCGATCGTTTTCTCAAAAACGGCCTTTGGAAAAGTTCTGATCATCCATTAACTACAAAGGTTCGTTTTCCCCCTTTGTTAGGTATTTATAAAATCAATTGATTAATTCAAAATTCAAAATTCAAAAAATTAATTTATGATTGCGTTTGCGTATTTCAGTTTAGTGGTAAAGCAATTGGAATTGTAGGATTGGGGAGAATTGGTTTGGCAATAGCGAAGAGAGCTGTAGCATTTGGATGTCCAATTAGTTACTACTCGAGATCTGAAAAACCAGAAACTGGATACAAGTATTACACTAACATTCTTGATTTGGCGGCTAATTCTGAAATTCTTGTTATAGCTTGTGCACTTACTGAGGAAACTCGTTACATTGTGAATCGTGGAGTTATTGATGCATTGGGACCGAAAGGGATTGTTATCAATATTGGGAGAGGATTGCATGTTGATGAGAGTGAACTTGTTTCTGCATTGGTTCAAGGAAGATTGGGTGGTGCGGGTCTTGATGTGTTTGAGAATGAACCTAATGTGCCTGAGGAGTTATTTAGACTTGAAAATGTTGTGCTTACTTCTCATGTGGGGAGTGATACTGTGGAAACTGCCAATTCCATGGCGGATATTGTGGTTGCAAATTTAGAGGCTCACTTCCTTGGCAAACCACTTTTGACACCAGTTGTTTGATTTTCTTTGTATTGTATTGAATTTTGTTCAATGTGTACAATACATGTTTTAGACACTTCTCGAGAGAAGCTGAAAATACTTGATATCATTTCTTTATTGTTTTTGTATGCAATGAAAGGATGTGTAAGATTTGGATTGGTCTATTGCCATTTGCTTCTTATTCAGTTGATATGCATTGCCATTGGATCCAGTGCATCTGTGTTTTTCATATCTTTGGGTCACTACAAGTTGGATTATTATTTGGATTGCCTGAAAATTTAGAGCCTAATTCATCCCTTGAATATTAAAAATCACATGATTAAGCAAGATTAGAAACACGCAGAACAGTGATAAGGAGATTGCAATTCCTCCTGTTTTAAAATCAATGTTGATGAAGCTTAACACAATTACCATACTGTATGGCTGCTAGTGGAGGAATTATTAGGACTCAGATGACTGTTTTGTTATAGACTCATTTGTATTGGAACCCTGCAGCGTGATCAAGGCTGAATTGCAAGCTCTGTATATGACAAATGTTTTGTTTGAGACTGATTCAACTGTTGTTGTGTATTATGTCTCTATAAAGGATTTACTATATCAACAGCCTTCATCTAAAATCTCTCTTGGAAGAACATTCTTTTAAAGAGGCGAATAAATGTTGCAGACTTCTTAGTGTGGCTTCTTTTTTTGTTATACAACTTCTTAGTGTGGCTTTGTGCCTTTGAGGCTCCTTACAATCTACACATATTTTTGTAAAGAATCATTGTACAGGGTGTTGTTCCACCCTTTGTTTTGTTGCTCAATGAAGTCAGTCTAGCCCCAATTCTATAAAAAGAATGATATTTTTATAATTATTAAATCAAAATATAAAATATTTTTTCAAATGACGTAAGAGAGACTTCAAATTTTCAAATTCTTTTAGAATAACAAAGGACATTTTAGATGAAAATAAGTTATTTTATATTAATCAAGCATATTTTTAATTTTAGATTTTGCTTGAATTGCTTACACATTTTTTGATTATGTTCTTAGATTTAATGTATTTTTTTCGCATTTAATGTAAGGATAATGTTCTCAGAAATCACGCCACATTTTTTTCGCATTTTTTTTCATCGAGTGATTTCCGTAAAGGAAGGGATCAACCACCACCTGATGTTTGGTGTTATGCGAAACAGGTGTGATTTCTGACATTTCGTAAAAGTTTCCTTCGTAATCAACACTTGGTTAAGAGAGGATGAGCCTCAACCGCTCAACCACACCCCCGACAGTATTTTTTAATAAAATAGTATTTTTTTATAGGCAAAGTGGTTAGAAATTATTTAATAAAATATTATTTTTTAAGTTTAGTAATACTATAACAGTAATAAAATAGTACACTTGAAATTATGGTCCTTTAATTATTTTTTTTGATAGACAAAATGGTTAGAAATTAGTACATTAGTTGTTAAAGGGGAGGGGGAAGGGGGGTTCGAACCCCGTACACCTACGTTTTTCCACCAACAATATCCATTTCACTCAACCAAGTGAGCTATCCATAAAACATGATCTTTACTCCTTATATCATTTTCAAAATAAAAATATACGTGAAAAAAATAATGGGAAAAAGAAATGTGAATTTTATCAACAATATAAAAGAAAAGTCATGTACCAAAAAAGAAAAAGAAAAGGAAAAGGAAAAGTCAAAGTGATCATCATAGACGTTAAAAGAAAAAGTTGGTCGTACTAACCAAACGGTGAACTAACGTGAAACTAAACCGTGGAAGCTCAGTCTTAAGTAAAATCAGTGAATTAGAAAGGTTCGAACCTGAGAAGCCCGAAACTTCAAAATAGGTCAAGTATCCGTATCGGACACGTATCCGACACTGATACGTATCGGATATGACGGGATACGTATCCAGGAAGTATTCTGAAATTTATATTTATTTTTTAATTAAAAATAGATAAGATACTTGAGGGATACGCATGGGACACTCAGAAAATACGGCTGGCTAGCCTAGATACGCCACGGGATACGGCAATACTTGTTGGGTTCCTTTCTTTTTTATTGACACAATTTGGGCTCTTTTTTTTAACGTTAAGATGTTGTGCTTCTTTCTTTTCGGTTGACGTTAGCATATTGGGATTCCTTTCATTTTTTTTTGTTGTCTTTAATATAATATATTATTATTATATCTAAAAAAGTAAATTTATAAAATATTAAAATGTAAAAGGGAAACCTAATTTTATATTTCATGTGTTTCTATTTTTTTTTGGTTTACTCTATGATAGCATTACTACATTTTTTATTTCTAATACGTTTTTAATTTCTATTTTCGAGCTTTTTGTGCGTATTTTTAATCTCTGTATTGTCTTTGTTGTGCATTTTTTGCGTGTATTTTTTATTACAAGTATCTTTTTTGTAAGTGTGAATTTGTGATCATATCTTTTGAATATTATGAACAAACTATCAATTAGTAAAGTGAATATATCTTTATTGTCAACTTTAATTATGTTTGTATATTATGTTTCTATATATTTGAATTTTTATTTAATTTTTTGTTGAAATATCTCGACCGTATCGTATCCTGATTTTCAAAAAACTTCCGTATCACCGTATCCGTGTCATGTCGTACCGCATATCTGGACTTCATAGGCCCGAACGAAGTACTAACTAGTACACATATTGAAGAATGCAGATTTATATCAACAAATCAGAGTGGCGCAGCGGAAGCGTGGTGGGCCCATAACCCACAGGTCCCAGGATCGAAACCTGGCTCTGATAAATACCAAACCTTTTTCCACGCGCGTATGAAAAGTTGGGCTTTATTTGAAGTGTTATTATTTGGGTCAAATATCGGCCTCATCTTGACACCTTGTCCATTACTTTTCACCCCAAAAATTCTTCATATTTGATTTTTCACCATCTCATGTATATACTTATGATTCCCATTTTTGTACTTGCAAGTTCCGACTCTAAATGTTTTTTTTTAAAAGTTTGATAATAATCTTTTCAAATTATATGTTTTCTTTTTGATAAATTACTTGCAAGGCACTTTTTTGAATCAATTTTATAAAAATTGATAGACTTTTTACCCCAAGCACATTTTGAAAATAATTCTGATTGAAATAAAAAATTACAGTTTTTTTTTTTACTAAAAAAAGTTACAAGTTAAAAATAGTAAAGTTATAATATCTTTTTTGAGAAGATATCAAGATTATAGGAACACAAAGCGAACATAAGACATACGTGCATCACGAATGTATCATGTGATGGAAGGTTAAAGTAATTGTTGGATGTGTTAAGTTGATGATTATACAAACCAAATTTTCGTCTCCAATACTGGATGTATTGACAATTTCAACGATATGTGAACGTCGATTCCTGAGTTCGAACATGGATGTGACCATGTGATAGTGTGTTGTGTGATATTTATTTGTCATTTCATTTAAACTATTCATTAACGGGAGCACTCGGGGTGCTCAAACCCAAAACAACGAAGCAGCCTCAAAAACTGTTGATACAAAGGAGCGCATTATTCCACCAGGAAAGAATAGAATAACTAGAATGACTACCCACCCCATAAATAAACCAACTCGAAGACAAACACTTTACATGAGCCAAAATGGAATCTAAATTGACATCCTTCCCCCAAAACACACAACCATTCCGAGCTAACTAAATACACCAACAAGATGATAACCATAACAAATGTTTGACCTTATTCGCCTTAGGGTCGTTGCATAAGTCTCCAAAAGCAAAAAAATGATGCACTATGTCATTCGAAGAGTGAACCTGAATATCTAACCATTTGTTAATCTCTAACCACACCCTCCTAACAAAACTGCACTCGAGAAAAAGATGTTTCACGCCGGTGTCTACAAAAAACACAAACCGCTACCTCCTCAGAGATAATGACATTACGCCTTAGTAGCAAGTCACGAACGAGAAAAGAGTTGGTTAGCATTCTCCACCCCAAAATAATTACTTTCAAAGGGATAGCTGACTTACATAATCCCTTAAAAGCCAACTTGAGACTGTTGCCCTCACTATGAACCAAACTCGATATAACCAAATGTTTATAACAAGATCGCACCGTGAAGGTTTTACTAGATTTCAATATCCAAATCCAATAATCATCGCTACCAACCTTCAAAACAACATCCTGTCGTACTTCATAAATATTGGTGTCTAGTTTTGCTTGTTTGTACTTTTTACTCTCCTTGTTATAAAAAGTATATATGACCTTATACAACCAAGTAATTTGAACATCAGAATATTAACATGAACTAGAACGTCAGAATTTAAATTATTAAGTCTTATTCTATCATTTTGTAAATAAAAGGTCTTATATAATGAATATTGTTTGTCTAGACAAACAATATTCATTATATAGTTTGTATGTTTACCTACTTGAGCAAGTTTTTTTTCCTGCATTCGTAATCCACATTAATCCAACAAAACCAAACGTCACAACGAATAAATTATCAATTATAAAGCCTAGTAGGTACGTAAAATACAAGATATAAAACACATTTAAGGAAGGACAAAAAAGAAGAGGAGATGGAATCTAATTAGGTAATTTTGCCAACTCCTATAATTGAAGTCTCAACTCAAGTACTAGTATTATCTCTTCTTGAAGTGCCCGTGTCCCACAAAAGCAAAAAGATAACATATAAACTAATAAACTGCTGTTTTTTTTTTATTTTATATATTTTCAGAACAATAATAAAACAAGCTGCCGACACTTACTCTCTCAAACCAACACCAACAACTGTATTTGAGCTCCACTTAGGTAATTTCAATACCATCATCCATTTCTTACCCTCTCAAACCAACCATAAATAAATACTACAAAGTCCATCTCTTTCCATCTAAGCTTCTTTCTCTTCTCAAAAAGCGACACACACCTGAATTGTGTGTGTCCGTGTCTGTCTCCTCTCTCATCTGCATTTACTCACACAAACACACACTCTTCTGATAACTAATTAACTGCTAGTAAGAATGCTTTCAGCAAAATCAGATTCAGATATAACTAGCTTAGCACCATCATCACCATCAAGATCTCCAAAGCGACCTGTATACTATGTCCAAAGTCCTTCAAGAGATTCACATGATGGAGACAAGTCATCATCCATGCATGCTACTCCAATTTCAAACAGTCCTATGGATTCTCCTTCACACCCTTCATTTGGTCGTCACTCTAGAAACTCTTCTGCTAGTAGGTTTTCTGGGATTTTTAGGTCTTCTTCTGGAAGGAAAGGTAGTAGAAAGAGGATGATGAATGATAAAGGTTGGCCTGAGTGTGATGTTATTCTTGAAGAAGGCTCTTATCGTGAATTTCAGGATACTAGACGCTGTCAAGCTCTTATTGCTTTCTTTGCTTTTGTCATACTTTTTACTGTCTTTTGTCTCATCATTTGGGGTGCTAGCAGACCTTACAAGCCACTATTTACTGTCAAGGTAACCAATTTTAATTTATGGTTTCGTTATATTAATGTTAGATACTCTGTATAGGCGTATAAGATACGTATGTAATACTTCTTGATACGTAGCCAAACAGTATCTATTGTTATGTCTTACCAGCTAAAGACATAATTGTCATTCAGATATAATATATCTTTGATACCCCTCAATAATTAAAGACCCATTCATAATAGATTTAATATATTGTTATAAGAGTGACTGAGTGAGGAATATAAGTAACTATATCCACTTGCTATATTCACAAATATTTTGTATGTACTATGTGATTGTCATATTGTGTCTAATGATATGTTTATGTGTTAAAGAGCAATTATTAATATGAATATTTCTTTATAGACATTGTGTGTATGTTATTTTATCAGTGCATACTAATTATTGAAGATTCTAAGGATTTGTTAGTTTGTTTTTGAAGAGGTACTAAGTTGTGATTGTTGCAGAGCTTGGCAGTACATAATCTGTATGTTGGAGAGGGTTCAGATTTCACAGGAGTACCAACAAAATTTTTGACAGTGAATAGCACATTACACATGACCATATATAACCCTGCTACATTTTTTGGCATTCATGTCCACTCCTCACCCATCAATCTTGTCTTCTCAGATATCAGTGTTGCAGCTGGTGAGGTAAGATAAGAGATAAGAATTCCTTCCTTTCATCAAGTAACAACATTAACATAACATGTACATTCTGGCATGCAATGCAAGTAACATCTTCATGTGTGTCTTTTTGCAGCTGAAGAAACATTATCAGCCAAGAAAAAGTCACCGTATTGTATCAGTGAATGTAGTAGGTAATAAGGCTCCACTTTATGGAGCTGGATCCACTATAACAGTTTCACAAACTGGTAGTATTGAAGTTCCTCTTACATTGAAGTTTCAAATCCGTTCCAGAGCAAATGTTGTAGGTAAACTTGTGAGGACTAAACATCATAAGGAAATCACCTGCCCTTTGACCATCAACTCTTCTGGTTCAAAACCTATCAAGTTCCACAAGAATTCATGCACCTATGACTGATAAATAATCTCTTCATTTTGGGAGTTCCCCTGTCTTGCAATTGTTGTAATATCAAATTGTATTGTATAATCGACAGTTTTTTGTGTGAGTATTTCTAAGCTTCAGGAGACTTTTGCAAATAGTTAAAGGCATGCTATTTTTTTTATAATGATCTAAAATAAGTTTGTCTGCAAAGTATATAAGTGAAGTTGTACTAACACATAATTTAAATCACATTATAATCTTAACTTACTAAAATTCAATGGAGAATACACTCTTAATTTTTGTGATTTTTACATGCAGTTTACTATTTGTAGATTGGCCAATGTACATTTACTCATAGGTGCTACTGTCACAAGTGGAGGGAAATCATTTTCTAATGGTTGGGTCAGATTATGAAAAGCAAGGATTAATAAAGTAATGTATTTCAAGAAGTACATGGGTTAGCTTAATGATTAAGGAGTTTGATACAATGACTAAGGTTGGAACAAACATAAAAAATGAAAAAGAAGTAACACTACATTTAAAACATGATAAAATCATTGAAGAAATTGGTACTGAATCTTAATATAATCTTGACATAGAGTTTAATATCATCTCTTGTTACGATAGACCATCACTCTCAGGTGCTCTTTTTGGTTGGTTAATCACATGTTTCCTTTGTGAGGCTCGTTATTGAAGAGGTGAGGGTCTCTTTCAATGAGATTACATGTTTAGATTTTTGTTCTTGTGCTTGAAGGTAACGAACCTTTCATGATACAAAAGATGAGACTTTTGAGGAGTCCAAGTTGTTTGTGTGACCTTTTGACCACCTATCTCAATCTCTCTACATTGGGTTGTTCATCGCGCCCAAATCAATTCGACATAGATATTTTATTTATCTCATTGTGATTTTTGCCTCAATAATGACCAGTCTAATTAGTGATGCTTTCTTAGTGGCGATTGTGTACGATTTCGGCTATCTTAACTTTTTTTGACAAGCTATTATAACAACTTAAATTCCATATTTATGAGTATTTAAAGAAATATAATGAACTTTTACAATGAAATACTAACAAGTCAAGCAAGTCAAAAACTACTTTTAATTTGATTTTTGAGCTAATGAGATGAATCGAGTTGTTCTCAAGCTTGAATTGAGTCGAGTTGAAAAATGTTATTGTAGAACTTGAATTTCGACTCGAATCACAAGTTCCACCGGAGTTTGACTCCACTCGAACTCAATCCATTGCAATTCTAAAAAAATTCTTGCAAAAATTCAAAATTATATTAAAAAACAGAAAAAATATTGAAGTATGGTTTTCTTAACCCACCAAAGCTAACTAGAAAAGAAACATAACCTAAGGTTAGTAAGCGAGCAAAAAAAGAAGACAAAACTCTCATAAAGGAAACAAAAAAGAAATATAACCAAGTTTTTTTGCTTACCACTTGTCGGCTTGTGTGGTTCTCCCCTCCCAACAGAGTTTTGGTCACACCCAAGAATCGAACTCGAGACCTTGGGATGGGATCCAAGTCCGGTTACCACTTGTTGGTAAATGATAACCAAGTTTAGCAATGCTAACAATATTTTTGTTTTTTAAAACTGTTTTTATTGAATTCCATATCAACAAATTTTATCAACTCTTAACACATCTAAACTTAAAAACATAAATATTAAGACTCACACAATAATTTGGCGAAAAACTTTTCGTATTTCGACAATCATATGTGTCGCTCGAACTTGAAGGTAGACTGTAAGTAGATTGACAGCTCTCCATTGTTGGTGAATTCTTTCGGCGCCAAGTATCGCCATTACAAAATTTTGTTGTCCAGCATCCGATGTTTAAGGAGTTGAATTTCATCCCATGTGTTTTTTGAGAAGCGTTAGATTCTTAATTACCAATACCAGCATGCTAAACTCCAAAAGCTTCGAATTCTCTTTCATAATACTTCACAATTTCACTTTGACATTTTCTGCATCCCAATTTGTACCCACAAGTCTTTCGTATCATATTATTTCTCATAGCTCGTAGTCCCACACCTTTTTGCAATAACATTACATTGTTATAAATAAACAAAAAAAATGCTCCCCTAATTCCTTTCAACGCTTCATCATCCATAATACGAAAAATGAACAAAGTGAAAGAAAAAACAAATTCAAAAACCTAAAAAAAGGAAATAAAATGAAAATGTTTCTCATAGCTAGTAGTGTCACACCTTTTGCAATAACAATAGTTACATTGTGGCGACATGGGTTTGGGTTGGTAGTGGAGTTGTATGACACTGGTAATGATATTGAATGGAGATGAGGTCTCAAGTAGCAAAAGGTGGGGCATTATCATATATTTGCTCACACTGATGGTATGCTTGATATTGGTTAGTTTTATCATGAGATCTCTGTTTGGCAGTGGCTGTTTATTTTCCTCATGGGATTGGCATTTAATTTTCTTGTTCGCAGTACTGAGTCATATAATTGTAATCATGTATTTAGTAATGGTGGCTTTTAAGTTGCACAAATTGGAGTTTTTGTGCACCTTACCAAAGTTGACTTTTACCTTCAAAGGCAGGTCATGGGATGTACAACCAGTTTCCAAATTTTTTGAAATGAAAGCCCAAATTTTGTAGTAATAGAAGGGAAGCCCCAGACCCATTATGACCACCAGCTGTAAAAATTGTGACAGCTTTAATTAGGCTGACACAGTAAATGAGTTTAAAAAATATAACTTATTTTAGTGTTTTGTATATTTTCTTTATGTGTGTGTTATTAAAATTTAACAAAGCACAAAAACAAAAGATGGGGGAGAAATTAATAAAACAAGTTAATAAAACAAAAATAGATTCCCACACCAATTGTTTTGACTGGGTTGAAACTAAACTCATTAAAAACTTTCGTTTTTGTTTGTTTTCCATAGAAAAAGCTGAGAACCCCATAGAAGAGAAAGAAGACGAAGACGAAGACGAAGCTGTTCATCGTGGATTGTTGAAGACAGAGTAGATCTGTTCGGTTTCTTTGTTAGAAGGTACGGAAATTTGATTCTGTTTTCATCTTTTATTTTTGCGTAACGATGGAACTATTCGTTTATTTTAGCCTAGATCGAATATATTCGTTTGTGATAATATTTAAAACCCAGTAAATTTAAAGTGTAATCTCAGCTGAAATGTGACTGATCTTGTTTTAAAGTACTCAAGATGGATTGTTGTTCGTATAAAAGTGTATTTTGGAAAAAGAAATGCTAGTTTATAAGTGCAGGAAAGAATGAAACTTTTTTAAAATTATTTAAAAGAAAACAATAAATGTTCAGTAAGTAAGCAAATGGGTTAAGTATTTTGGTTACATATTGAAGGTATTATTTGATGTTGATGGTGGATGTAGTTAAAATTATTTGGTGGAGTGACATGAAAATAATGTTCAATGGTATTTGTTTGTGATAGAATGTCCGGTGAAGGGTCTTGTTCACGTGCAATTGTTGTTGCTGGTAATGAGTTGTTTCCTGCTATTTGCAACGATGAAAGTGACAATTACGAGACAGAGGTAATTGACATCTAAATTTGTTTGTAATTTAATGTGTTTTGATGGATTATTTTTGTTGTGTGTTGATAGGTGTTTTCATTATATTTCCATGACACCGATTATTTATTCATCTTCTTCTTCATACGATGATGAAGGGAATAATGTAGATGATAAGGAAGATGAACAGGGGGAAGCTGAAGGTGAAGCTAACTTGAGACAACCTACTGCCGTCAATAATCTAGAGGATTTGTTGAGAATAAAATTTGAAGATCTTAGTGCTGAAGAAGCAACAAAGTATCACTTCAGCAATCTTAACATGGCCTTCATGTTTTACAATTGGTATGCTAGTAAACATGGTTTTGCTGCCAGGAAATGTAGGATTGTTAGGAGTCGTGATGGTGAGATACTACAACAGACCTTTGTTTGCCATCGTCAAGGAGTTAGGGTTAGTAAGAGGGTTGTAAAAAAGCGTGAATCAAGGCCAAATTCACGTTGTGGGTGTGAAGCAAAAGTCCAAGTACATGTTGAATCCAGCAGTGGTAGGTGGTACATAAAAAACTTGTATGATGTTCACAACCATTCATTTTTAGATGACAATTTCAAAGGGATGCTACCGGCACACAGGAAGATGGCTCATTATGACAAATACCAAATGATGTTGATGAGGGATGTTGGAATTAAGACTACCCACATCTACGGATATGTTGCTGAACAGTGTGGAGGTTTTGAGAAAGTTGGCTATTTGAAGCGGGACATGTATAATGAGCAATTCAAACACAAGAGAGCTAATATTTCAGATGCGAAGGCTGCAATGGATTATTTGGCTGAGATGTGTTCAGATGATAGTAAAATGTTTTTTAGGCATAAAGTTGATGAAGATGGTCACTTGAAGAATCTATTTTGGTGTGATGGTATTAGTCGTATGGACTATTCTGTTTTTGGTGATGTACTAGCTTTTGACGCGACATATAAAAAGGTTAAATACTTGTCACCGTTTGTAGTATTTTCTGGGGTAAATCATCACAACCAGAGTATTGTATTTGCAGCAGGTATTGTTGGAGATGAAAGTGAAGTTACTTATATTTGGATGCTGGAACAATTTTTAGAAGCAATGGGGGGGAAAAGTCCTGTTTCGGTAATCACAGATGGTGACGTTCGAATGAAAAACGCGATTGCTAAAGTGTTTCCAACAGCTCATCATCGTCTTTGTGCTTGGCACTTGTTAAGAAATGCAACTACAAATGTTAAGAACGCGAAGTTTGTATCGAAGTTGAAACCTTTTATGTTTCGTGATATGGAGGTTGCTGAGTTTAATGAGAAATGGGAAAAAATGATTGAAGAGTTTGGTTTAGAGGAAAACTTGTGGGTTTTATAATTGTATGAGAGGAGAAAAATGTGGGCACCTAGCTACATCCGAGGTAATTTCTTTGCTGGTTTTAGAACAACTTCTAGGTGCGAAGGCCTAAACTCTGAGTTTGGTAAGTATGTCTCTGTCCTAAGTAATCTTTTGGATTTCGTAAAGCATTTCTTTCGATGGGTTGAGTACATGAGATATCGAGAATTTGAAGCTGACTATGAATCATCAGCATACATTGAACCTGTGATGCAAACACAGTACCGTTGGCTTGAAAAATCTGCGGCAAGTGTTTTCACAAAGGAAATACATAAGATGTTTAGAGTAGTTCTTCAAAAAGCTTCCAACTGTTTTGTTGCTGGTACTAGAAACAATGGTTCAGTTTTTACATATACTGTTTGTAGGTATGACAGAGAAGGTATGCATTGGGATGCTTCTTTTTGTGAGGTGAGTTTGAAATTTAGATGTGATTGTCTAAGATTTGAATCATTGGGCATCCCTTGTGAACATATAGTATGCCTGCTGCTGTATTTGGGTATTAAACAAATACCTGAATCATTGGTTTTGAAAAGATGGTCAAAGTTTGCGAAAGATGGGTTAATTTTTCCATCTAGTAACAAACGTGTTCGTCGTGATCAAAATTTGATTAGTACTTATGTTGGAATTGTTGAGCGATGTAAGAAGATGGCAGCTGCAGCATGTGAATCTGGTAGGCCAGAATGTCGTCGTCAATTGCTTGAGTTTATTTCTTTATATACAAATTATTTTGAAGGTGTTGGAAGAGGGGAAGGGATGGACATTCCAAATCCTGATCCATATAAGGATGGTACGATAAAGAATCCAGTTAAAGCCAGGGCGAGGGGATGTGGAGGCCCTTCATCGTCCCAGAAAAAGGCTAAAAAAACCCCAAAAAAGAAAGCGACTTGTACAGGTTGTGGGAAGAAGGGGCATAACCGTAGGTCGTGTCATGTACATAGAGCGGTACAATTTACTGATGCGTCTGAGGTCGGTTCTTCATCCTTTGTAGATGATAGTGATGAAGGGGACGAGGCAGACTTTCTTATGGTAAGTTTTATGAAATTTCAGTTACACTCTTGTAAATGATACTAATGTAATTCTGCAATTTTAGTTGTTGTTTGAAATTTTGTTTGTTGTTGTTACAGTCATGGGATTGAACAGTACTGAAGAGCAGCCCGAATAATACGATTCGTATTTGATGTAAGTAAGTATAAATAGTTTTTACGGTTTTGGTTTTTGAAAGTGTTAATTCTATTACTAATAGTTTTTATAATCATATGGCAGGGACGAAGACCAAGATTGTTGTATTATGTTTGGGAAGTAGTTGAGACCAAGACCAGGATTGGTATATGAAGGAGTTAGTTATATTACTAATAGGACAGCTGCTCTAGACTTATTTTGGCATGGTGGTGTTTAATGTTTGGTTATTCACTACATTTTGAAATTGTGTTGATTAGTAAACCATGTTTATTTAAATGATTGCTGTTGATTATTACGCAAATCTGAAATTGGTAGTTACCGAACCAAGGATTGTGGTTTTTGGTTTTTTTAAGTGTTATTTGTAATCGAACCAATAGTGTTTTTTTTGGGGAGTTTGTTAGTAAATCGTCTTTACTTCAAAGAATTGTGTTGGTAATCCGACTGGTTAGTAAATCCTCTTTACTTAAAAGGGTTATGTTACTAGCAGTCCATCAATTTTCTATACCAGGGATCAAAATTGAAGGGAAAATGTAGTACGAAATTAATAATAAACTACTACACATGGTTGACACAAATCAGACATCACATTTCTAATCTTAACTCAAGCTGAAGCAAGTATTTTTGAGACAAAGTAGTCTAGCAAGGGTTCTAATACAAATGATTGACAAGCTACTACTACAAACAAACAACTACGATGGATTATGACAAAGAACTACTAGCAAGAATTGACACCACATGTTCAATCTTCAAAGTCGGTGTCTTCATCACCTGTGAATCCCGGAGACATTGGACCAATGTATCGCGGGTCATCATCGTCACTTGGTGTTATGTAACCCCATTGGAATGAACTACCGGATAAGTTGCATTCGTAAAGAAAGTCATTTTCAGCATCATTGTTAGTAGTATTGTTTGGTAAAGCATGATGATCCCAGCCAAAAGTAGCGTCATATGCATATGGTAATAATCCAGTAACAGCCCTCAGTTGATGATTATGTTGTTCTGGTGCAACGGTAGAAACATTACCATCTTCACATTTACTTGCAATGACAACTTCCATAACCTTAAGAGAAGCCTTAATATCATTTGTATTATATGATAGTTGAACAAGTTTGTTGTTAAGTTCCTGGTCATAAAGAGGAACACTCAGATCATTTAAATAGGAGGTAACTTTGTCAAAGTCAGATGAAAGAAAGATTAAAGGAGATCATGGCATTCAAAAACTTGCTACCTTAATACACTCTTTGTCATCCATTGAAGATAACTGCATTTCTGCATATTGTTGTTTCAGTTCCTTTGAAGATAACTGCATCTCTGCATAGTGTTCTTTCATTGCCTGCGTTTGTTGAATTAGAACTTCATTTCAGTGGTTGTAAAAATAAGAAGTAATAAACTCATTTTGGTACCGAAGACAGTTACCTTCAAGTTGTTCAAAACTTCTTTCAGTACCATTGTGTTTTCCTTGACAGCTACAATGTATGAATTTTGTAAAGGTTGGTCTTCCATAGAAACTACCTCATAGAATAACACAATATACCAATTTTTATGAACCATTTATGATTAAATTACCATTACCATTTAAACAACCTCATATTTGTTAGAAAAAAAATTATTAACCATTCACACTTGCTTTGAGAAACATACCTGGTTTGGATTCGATGCAAAACCGTCCGCTGCTACCACCGTGCTCTGCTATGCGTATACCTTGTTTGGATAACAAATATAATAGTAGCTTATAAAAAAAACAAATATAATAGTAAAGAAAGTAAAGAGTTGTCAATCAATGTAAAAGCCTGTGCAAGTAAGCTTTTTCCCTTCCCTTGTTGACGGATGGTTATTCACTATCATTACTCAACCGGATATTTTTATATTAAAAGAATTAATTAAATTAAGTTCTTTATTTTATTGACTAAGTAAAAGGTTGATTAATAAAAAAAATGTAAATGGGCCAGCATGTGATAGGGCTAAATGTACAAAATTAAACAATGAATGATTAAGGCCCAAATTAAAATCCTATTACATAAAAGTCTTAGAACGTAAAAAACAATGTAAAACACAAAATATTACATTCATTTGGCATGAAGAATAACACCCTACTAAAAAGGAATGGGTAAGTACAAAACATAGTTTCAACATTTTTACAGTGATAACACCATTTTTTTTGATACAGCTGAAAAGAAGCATAATAACACCATTAAGTGGTTGTGGTGGAGTCTGTATCATATTCTTCATCAGTATCAACCATGAATTCCATTTCTCTTGTATCTGGGTCGCAGAAGTGAGATAACTGTGAATAGGGGACCTTAAGTTTGAAAAAAACCCTGGATCTATATGCTAGGCTAGCCCAAATATACTTTTTATATGGGTAAATATCAATTATTCGCTTCGTATCTGTTACAACATAAGTTTTGTTTGGATCTTCAGCATTAATAGAGCCATGGAAGATGTTCCCGAACTCATATAATGGTGACTTTTGGTCGTAGTTTGTGGCCAAACTGATGAAAGAAAGACGTAGATAGTCTAATCTTTGGCTGGGTAGATTATAAAAAATTAATGGATCAACACTAGAGTTATAAAGAACAACAGATTATGTAGAATGTTAGGAAATGGAGGATTAATAAAACTTACATTCTTGGGTGTAATCACAGTCACAAATTCCCTGGGATCCATCCTAACCTGCACTAAAAATTGAAAACGAGTTTAGTGTAGTTGAACAATGTTAGAGGAAATTAAGAAAACAACATACTCTTACCTTGTTGTTTTTTTTGGGTTTTATGAGGTACTGTAATGTGGATGAGATGAAGCGGTTTTAAAGGGAGGAGTGGAGTTGCTTTGTAGGACGTGTAGCACGTGACCTCCAAAATTTGCCACTGTTAAATTCTATAATTATTTTTTTTGGATAAGACAACGAAACCTAATTCATAAGGCACAGAACCATCAACAAAGCCAACATATATATATTATAAAATATATAAAAGATTAGCCAAACATAAGATTAATACAAGACAAATACGGTAGTAGTAGCAACCATCCATACAAAAAACCACCCATAATGTGACTTAGGTTTTCACTTAGCATACAAAACCAAACAGATGAATAAACATGTTCAAGAGGTATCAACCACCTCTTTACAAAACACAAAATACTGAATGATAATAATCTCAAATCCTTGAATTTCATGGTGATCTTTGATAATACGGATAATATGATTCATCATATGCCTGAGCCTTTTCCATGATTTCTTGGCGCATGTCATTATGTGATCCCAAAATAATATCACAAACAGCCTTCATGCGGACATGGTTGTCGTTAAGCTATTAAAAGAGAAAATAAATATGTGTTAGTATTTTACCAACATTTCATAACAATAAGTAATTTGTTGGAACGAAATAAAACATACCATGCCAGACATATTTGGTGTAAAGTCCTGCTCCTTTGATATCCAATCAAGCAACCACAAACCAGACCTTTGACTAAAAAAATAATGGTCAAAATTATAAGATTCAAAGTAGGGGAAATAAATTGTTGGAGTTTTTTTTAATTGCAACTAATATTTACCTATTGCCAAGGTTTGGAATTCCTTTGGCATCGAAGACGTTCCAGGCACTAAAATTTTTTGGTCGGTGACCAAATGAGGTCGAATAGTCGGGATGGTGCACCATTTGAGCTAAAATTCCAGCCTTAGATTAAAAAACACATCAAAAATATGTATAAGTTACATGTTGGGTCAAAATATTGACACAAGGAATAATAATAATTTAGATGTTATATGTGTACCACATCTTTAATCATTTGAGTCCTAGTGAATAAGTCAGCTACACTGTAGTTGGTGTCTAGATTGTATATTTTCATGTCTTCCAAAGAGATGACCATTAAGAACCAGTGGGTGAAATTAGTCTTCATAGGTATGTATATCTGAAAAACATTAAAATTACCTTGATTAATGTGGTATTCAATTAAAAATCAAGTACTTTATCATTTGTAGCAAGTATAACTAACATATTTAAGCTTGTTTGTGGGCTCCATCCACCCTGCCCTGGCATAATTGGTCATTAAATCATACAGGGTACATCCTCCTACACCAAAAATACTTGCCTGCATAACATTTAGTTAGTTCATTATATCTACCCAAGATGCCTAATTTATGAAGCTATTTAAAAAAGGGTCAATAAGAAATAAACCGTAAATGACGGTGGTAGAATCCAGACACTCTTGTTTTCACCTAGTTGGGTTTGAACCCACCGTGTCTTCTCACAAGCAAGTGTGATGATCTATTTGTACACAACAAAATGGTTCTAATTAAAATGACAACATTATAGACAAATTAATGTAAATAATAGAATTCAATAACACCTCCGGAGTCACGATCATCCCTGGCAAGAGGCAGTGGAAGTCACCCCTTGTTAGACTAAAATGGCCAGCCCTAACCAAGATCTCACTGAAAATAATAAATATATTATCAAGTTTGTTAAATACACTACAAGTATTTTTAACAACAGGAAGTAGTCAATATATATATATATATATATATATATATTTACTCTATGCGCCCATTTTTCTGCCACAAGTAGACACACGTTTGTGCTTCACTAGTTGCTAAGTGCATATCCTTAGTAGGACGAACAATCAGTGAACACCCCTATAATAAGTAAACAACTTGAGTTATAATAAGAAATAACAACTTGAGTCACAATAAATCAAACTAGTTAGTTACCTTTGGTACTAATGGACGAATTTTACTTGTGGAGTTGCTTCCAGTAGATCTTCTGGTTGACAGTTGGAGAGGTAACAACCCATCATCATCATCATCATCATCAACAAAGGTTGAGTTGTTGGCTGGTGGAGTTTGAAACAAGTTTTTTGCAATACTTCCAACTTCTTTCCTCTATATATTAAAATAATATGCATAGTAAGTATTTTTTTTCAGTTAATGAAACAAAAAAAATTTGTAGTCATCGAGTACCTTTGAACTTGACCTCCTCCTGAAGTCACTTCCACCAGCAACAACCTGAACCTCTTTACCCTTATTTTCAGTGGATGCCTTGTTTTCACTCCAACAAGAAGGTATCTTAGGCTTCTTACCCGATGAAAGAGGGTTACTGATTTCTACCGTTTTTGGTTCTAAAGTATCAGGAACTTCAAATAAGTTTGGTTCATCATTAGAATCATTAATATAGTTGACCTTTCTTTTTATATTGGAGTTCCCCTCCAATGCATCATCCACAACAGCCCTCACTTGATGATTATGTTCTGGTCCAATGGTAGAAACATTACCATCATCACATTTACTTGTAATGGCAACTTTCATTACCTTAAGAGAAGCCTTAATATCATTTGTATTTAATGATAGTTGACCAACTTTGTTGTTAAGTTCCTGGTCATAATGAGGAACGTTCATATCATTTAAATAGGAGGTAACTTTGTCAACTCAAATGAAAGAAAGATTAAAGGACATCATGGCATTGAAAAACTTGTTACCATAATACACTCTTTGTCATCCTTTGAAGATAACTGCATTTTTGCATATTGTTGTTTCAGTTCCTTTGAAGATAAGTTCATCTCTGCATATTGTTCTTTCATTTCCTGTGTTTGTTGTATGTTAACTTCATTTTAGTGGTTGTAAAAATAAAAAGTAATGTAACTATTTTGATACCGAAGACACGAAGACACTTACCTTCAAGATGTTCAAAACTTCTTTCAGTATCATTGTGTTTTCCTGAACAGCTACAATGTATGGATTTTGCAAAGGTTGGTCTTCCATAGTCAAAATGTGTTTCTGGAAGTTCAACTATGTGAATATGGATTAGACAAGCAACCTCAAGATTTATAGCCTTCACTGAGTAGACGATGATATTTTTAATTTTAACGTATGAATGATTTTTTTAATATTGTTTAAAACGCTAAGATGAATCGTTGACTATGACAACATTTGACATTGGCTACAGCACAATATCGATCGCAAAGTTCCTGTTGCCGTCTGCTGCGTTTCTTCCTTTACATGCATGTAATCCATGCACAGCAGCTATGTATTTCTAAGGAAACGTGTTTTATGATAAATTAGGGAATAAACTCGAGACGCGCGCCCCTATATTGTCAACATCCAACGGCTATGTTGTAGATGATGCTTGTCAATAGTTTATAATTTCATTTATATCAAATATTTTTTATTATATTATATATTGTATTTGTAAGCATTAGAAGAAGATTGAGTAACACATAGTTAGTTATTTGGTTCAACCGAAAGAAAAAATTTCAAGAATATAATTTACCATTTGCCCATACAAAAAAAAACAAGTTACATAATATTGTTTAATAATAATGTCAAGTGGTCATCCAATATATGAATAATAATTTCCTTAAAATTAACCAACAACATAAAGTAACATTTATTAAAAAACTAGAAATTCTAATCAAAAAATTAAAATGACTAATGTTGGATGCCTCTATTCCTTAACAACTCCAGCTCAACCAATAACGTCGCATTTTCAATCTTCAGTTGTAGATTTGATTCCAATGCCTTTTGAAGTTGGTTTTCCAATAGTTCAACATTATGACTGTTGTAGTCACCCAATTTTTTCCCGGTAGACGAGAGTAGTCTCCTAAGCATTAGAACGGCAACGTCTTCACGGGCTTCTTCCTCTGAACTAGCATACCGACCCAAAGAGACAGGTATCCTGCCTAGTGCATCTGTCATAAGAGAACACCGAAACTTATAGAAGGGTTTTCCTTCAACAAACATCTTATCGTGCAAAGTATAGAACGGTTGATGTATTCTCATGATAATACATGCTTGTGATAGCCATTTCTGCATTCGAAGGTTCATTATGGAATCATTTGGAGGACCACTAATTTGTCTAACAAATGTTCCTGAATAAGCAAAATAGACAATATGACATAGTGTTAAATAATAATTTATGCACAAATTAATTTAAAAAATATAGTTTAAAGAATTTACCATAAGAATTGCTAATGGTACTTAGTATGTCACCAACGTAACCTGAGCCGTTAGCTATATATTCTTCAATTTGAGATTTTGATTGAATTTGTTTGGAACGCAATTTCGTAAAATTATCCCATGCAACTTCAGCTTCAGCATATGTGTCGTATACGCGAACGACACCTTCTTTAAAACCGTTCACCTGTGCGTAACAATCGATCCAAGAACCATATACCCCATTTTCCTTCCATTGAACACCACATAGCCAATCTTAGTGGATGAATTCATAGTTTGTTTTTGAGTTGTAGTAAAATGTTATGAAGAACATGGTATTTAAAGAGCAAATGAAGAAGTAGAGTTGGGAAGGAAATTAATGGTTTGGTGCTTAGGTGCAACCATCTACATAAATTCATTAAAGTTTAGGTTAATAAATGTAACGTTCAAAAAATGTACTATACATTCTTCCGTGATTATGTGTTACGTAATACACATGCATTCAATTATAATGGTTTTAAACAAAAATAAAAATGAAAAAGACAAAGGTGGTCACGTGTTGTAAAAGGAAATACGTACTTCTATCATAACTTGACATACTTACAAAGTTAAAAAAACTCGTTCAGATGTAATTACCTTAACATAGTTGTCTCTCCTAGGACAATGAATTGGTAGGTGGCGGTACACTGGCCACTACGATGCAATTTGATACGGACAGGTCATCGAATGCTTGACCAACGGCTATTAACCATTGAAAAGTGTTTTGACTCTGAAAAGTTTTGTTTGACAAGTCGATGTCAACTGTACTAGGTTGATTTCGACAGAAACAACGTTAGTTTTCTAAATTGTCGTTTTCTGAATTACCTACACCAAAATTTGAAAATGAAAATATTTGGTTTTCATGAATTTCGACAGGGCGGGATTCTGGCCGCCAAAAGAATATTTTTGTTTTTGTTTCGAAAGTTAAAAAAGGTTTATATTTAGGTTTGTCAATAATCATTGTAGTTAAATTTTTTTTAAAAAAAATCATTAGTATCACATTCAAAACCGACTAATCAGTATTAACACGGTCAACTCTAACTCATTATCGACAACTAACAAGTCCGGTCAATCATTAGTAACACAGTCAACCCTAACTCATTATCCACAACTGACTAGTCCGTTCAATCAGTAGTAACACAGTCAACCCTAACTCATTATCGACAACTAACAAGTCCGGTCAATCAATAATAACACGGTCAACTCTAACTCATTATCCAAAACCGACTAATCCGGTCAATCAGTGGTAACACATTCAACCCTAACTCATTATCCACTACTGACTAGTCCGTTCAATCAGTAGTAACACGGTCAACTCTAAGTCATTATCGACAACTAACAACTCCGGTCAATCAGGAGTAACACGGTCAACTCTAACTCATTATCGACAACTAACAAGTCTGGTCAATCAGTAGTAACATGGTCAACTCTAACTCATTATCGACAACTAACAAGTCCGGTCAATCATTAGTAACACAGTCAACCCTAACTCATTATCCACAACCGACTAGTCCGTTCAATCAGTAGTAACACAGTCAACCCTAACTCATTATCGACAACTAACAAGTCCGGTCAATCAATAATAACACGGTCAACTCTAACTCATTATCCAAAACCGACTAATCCGGTCAATCAGTAGTAACACATTCAACCCTAACTCATTATCCACAACCGACTAGTCCGTTCAATCAGTAGTAACACAGTCAACCCTAACTCATTATCGACAACTAACAAGTCCGGTCAATCAATAATAACACGGTCAACTCTAACTCATTATCCAAAACCGATTAATCCATTGATGAATGTGTTCTACTTACAAAACCTATATTGTACACTAACTAACTTCTTTTACGTTAGTCATATTATACTTAAAATCATTTTTAAATAAAAATACATCTCAACCATTATAATTATAATACACTAACTAACTAACTTTGAACCATTTATCTCACTATTCAAATGTTTCAATCTAATTATATAATATATTATTAAAACATTACATAGTCATATTTCGGACCCACCTTAAACCCAATAAACAACACAACACATTCTCACTTCATCACCACCCTCACTTTCAATAATTGTTTCTTCAGAGCAAAAACACAACACCAACATCCATGTCTTACCACCACACAGCCACTCCTTTCCAAAGGTCTTCCTCTTCGTCTACAAACTCTTCAACTTCTAGAAGAGGACAACATCGCTGTTTATGTGATGTTCAATCTCCATTGGGAACAAGCACTACTCTTGAGAACTATGGAAGGAGATTTTTTGGGTGCGGATTGTTCAAGGTTTCCATAAACTTTATCTTCTTTATGTTAATATCAAACGTCTTTAATTTCAAACTAATAGCAACTTAATCTTCATAAATTCATACTTTTCTTTTTTAATATCCAGATTTATGGAAAGAAGATCTGTAAGTACTTTCACTGGGTTGATCCAGAATGGACTCCCCACCAACACCAAATCATTATAGATCTACTTGAGAGGGGTCATATTGAAACGACAAATGATGATTCCCAAACGATCGTACATGAACTGAAGAAGAAGCTCAACTCATTTAAGGGACTTCTCATTTGTTCTTGTCTTCTAAACATTATAGTCTTGGCAACAGTTGCAATCATTCTCTTCTAAATGTTATATTCTTACTAAAACTTCTAAATGTCGTATTGTAATATTTCCCTTTTCTTTTTTAATCTACATTAAATGATAATTGTTTCGGTCATTAGTCATTTCATTATACGCCCATAACTAAGGTCAAAAAAGGTAAACGGATAATAAGCGGCCACCTATTAATCCTTTCATAGTATTTTGTATTCATGGTGGTTTAGTTGGTTGTATAAGTCATATTTATGAGGTGCAAACAGTAATATTATAGCAATGAATATGGGGGTGCAACTAGTCGGTTTTATAGAATGTATATTGATGGTGTATTAACTAAAATGAAGATGCTAATTCGAGGAATTTGTAATCTCAAATTATTCCATCGTATAATCTAATGTGGATATCTAATCTAATCTCTGTTATTACCTCACAATAACATCACTTCAATGATAAAATGCATAGACGACACTTTGGTCACTTTGGTCATTGCCATTCAAAGCATGTTACTTCAAATTTAAATTCTTCAATTCAATGCTCCAAACACGATTTAAATTGTACTGACTGTTGCGAACTTCCACTCAAATTACATAGCTCACAATAGTGAACCTTATTTAAAACCTTGTCCATAACATATAATCCTCAACCTAAAAGGAAAACTCAAATTTTTTTGTGACCAATGTTGGATGCTTCAGGTTACTCTAAGTTTGGTCACATTGGTTGGAAAAATAAAAAAACATTCTGTCCACAACATGCTGAAATAGGAGATAACATACTTAGTACAAGTACTTACTACCATTACAAGTACTAATGTTAAATTTCGCAGCAAAATACCAAAATACAAGTACTTAGTACCATTACACAAAAGCAAGTGTTATAGGTTTGAACATTAAACAGCAAATACCATTCTTACTAAATTAATAACTTAAACAACAGCCTTCTTCTTCCCAGCATTCTTCACATCCTTCTTCACACCCTTCTTCACATTCTTCTTCACACTCCTAACAATATCAACATTAATTTCAATTGGGTGACTTTGAATCGCCCATTCAAGAACATCTCCAACTTGTACATTATTTTCCACAAGGAATGCCCGCCAATTGTCACCTGCCAGGTATTTCTCTTTACTCGATCGGTGAGCAACATGCAAATCCATTTCATACGAACGACCAAAGTGATTCTCGTTAACGAGAATGGTATCCATCACTTCAGGAATAAGTCTCCCAATCCGAATGGGAAAATGCTGCATATCAACCAATTAATAACCAATCTCTCTAATTTCTAAAATTAGCCAAACAATTTCAAATAAACACATTACTAAACAAATGTACTCACCATTACCCCCGACCTATTCAAAATATGGTCGGTTACGATCGTATCCCACAAAGCATTTTGATAACCATTCCTTAGTGATACAGGAATACCCGCTTCTGGGTCAATTTCATACGACCTATCCGACTCCTCAGACGAGCTGTACTCATACAAGTTCGAGTTTTCAGCATTTTGCTCAAATGTCTCCTCAGAAGAGCTGTACTCAGACGAGTTCAAGTTCGATGTCGAGTCCGAACTAATTTCAATGGGTTGCTTGCTGCATTACAATAACCAAATCACATTACCATATTATGCAACAAATGATAAAAATCATTGTATTATAACTACTCCATTAACAGAAACAATCAAATACATTCATCTACTCAAGTAATTAAACATTCATTGTATTATAACTACTCCATTATATCATACAAACTAAACTAATTAAACAAAATCACATTCATCTACTCAAGTAAATACATTCAAAGACAACGGTGTGAAGAGGGAACAACGACACTCAGGCAGACATGCATCAACTCAAACTATCATTTTTTCACGAAAAGGCAAACACACATAACCAAACAACACTCAGCGACCAAATCTACTACATCGTACATACAAAAATAAAAAATAAAACCTGAAAGACAAAAGGTGTAACAACAACATACCTCATGATGGAGTGATAAGTTTAAATCCTTTCGTTATTATCCAAATAACGAAAATCCGAACCCAGCATCGCAAAAAACAAACACCAACAACATGCAAATAAACAAAAATTATCAGTTAACTGTTAAAATTAAAAACGAAATCATATTAGATGATGGTGGAGTAACATTGTTCATACCGTGGGTCTCGCTAAAGAAGATGAAACTGTAATACTTCCTATGTTTGGGAAAGTGAAACTTCAACGGACTTTTCTAGATATTTTCCTTTTAATATTTATTTACTTTCAATAGTTATTTCAATTAATTTAAATATCAGTTACTCTTTATTGAAATTTTTTGGGATATCCGAGTATTAATAAAAAATACGTTCTCATATATTTTAATGGTTCAATAAATTAGAATAAAACTCTGCAAAAACCTGCAACACTGACTTATAAATAAATTAACATTAAAAAATGAAAACAACAAAAACACTACAACCGTAAATACCAAATTTCAATAGTACTATTTTAGAAAAAGTACTACCATGTACCTGTACTTCTTCAGACGGTAACTTGCTCTAATCTACACCATTCACATTTTGGTCATCAAAATCAACGTTTTTAACCTCACTTTGGCACGGTACCAAAAAACTTGCATTTGTGCAACTTAAAATTCACCTTTAGTAATAGGGAAAATTATACTCACCTCCCTTAGTTTTGGTAAAATAACACATACACTCCTTTATTTTGCAAAAGACATTAATCTCAGCTAGATTACAAACATCTCCTGTCAGATAGACCATCACTCACAGGTCCTGTTTTTGGTCAATCACAAGTTTCCATTGTCATTCTATTATTGAAAAGGTGAAGGTCTATTTCAATGAGGTTGCGTGTCTAGATTTTTCCTCTTATACTTGAAGATCTTCTTGATGGCGACCTTTCATGATACAAGATGAGACTTTTTATAGCCCAATTTGTGAGTGTGACCTTTTGGCCACCTATCTCAATCTTTCTTACATTGGGCTGTTAGCCGCAGACCAATTTCCCATCATCTAGATGCCAAGTCAGGGTAAATTTTTTAGTCTGAAGCTCAACGTAGATATCTTACGTATCTCATGATCTTTGCCTCAGTAATCTTGTCATCACACTTTTGTCTATTACTGGTCTAATTAGTGATGCTTCTAGGTGGAATTGTGTAGGATTTTGGCCATCACAACTTAAATTTCATATTCGTGATTATGAAAAGGTAACAAGTCGAGCAAGTCAAAAATTACTTTCAGTGGCGGATCTTCTCAAAAGTCAGGGGAGCCACGACACCCGTCAAAAAGTAGAATCTTTTTAAAAAATACTACTAATAATAGCTATCTGTATGAAATATATACACATCGCTAGAGATTTCATGTCAAGTTCTAACCTAGCGCAGCAGTTAGATGCCTAATAGCTCTTGGGGTGATAAATATTTTTTTAGCTAAATTTTTTATTAAATGTTTGTTATTGTTATATAAAAAATTTTAATCTTATTTTCGACAAATTAAAATTACCATTTGAGAACTACAAAGTTTTAATTTCTTAATTGAGTCTCTATATTTTGTCAAATAAAATTGAGTCTCTATTGTTAAAGCAAATTTTTTTATAAATTTAGTTTTAATTTTTTATATATTATTTGACTATTTTGACTCCCCCTAATATTTGACTCAAGTTCCGCCACTGCTTTTATTCTGATTTTTATTTATGCGATTCAAACTCAAGAGACAAATCAAGTTGTTCGCGAGCTTAAATTGAGTAGTTTAGTTAAAAAAAATGGTTACGTAGAACTCGATTTGAGTTTTGAGGTGAATTTACTCTTCCTAAATCAAGTTTGACTACTCCAAAGCACTTGAATGATATGGTATCGTCGTCTCTTCGAGCTTAACCATAGGTTTTTTTTTGCATAAATTCAAAAGTACATTAAAAAAAAGGCTAAATTACACCAGAGGTCCTTTAAGTTATTTAATTGTAATAAGTTTGTCCCTTAAGTTTTTTTCGTACGACTTAGGTCCTTAAGTTATTTAATTGTAACAAATTAGTCCTTTAAGTTTTTTTCGTACCACTTAAGTTCTTTAAGTTATTCAATTGTAACAAGTTGGTCCTTTAAGTTATTTAATTGTAACTTTTATTTGCTAAAAAACTTACATTTTTCAGCCCAAAATTATTACAATTAAATAACTTAGAGACCTAAGTGGTGCAAAAAAACTTAAAGGGCCATCTTGTTAAAATTAAAAAACATAAAAAACCTAAATAGTACCAAAAAAAACTTAGAAATAACAACTTGTTAGAATTAAATAATTAAATAAGTTACTCTACCGAAGTACAACTCTCCCCTAAATATTGGTCAATAGATAAGGCACCCCTAATGACTCCTAAAATATTGTGAACATGTAACCCCTGAAATTTAGGCGTGTTCATCGTTTGTGCTTTGTCTGATCTACCCTTAATAACCGACACCTTCACACTCATTTTCACTGACAACGAGATCTTCCCAAATGCTTCTGTAATCCTTCTACAATCCCTATCAGATCTTCATTCCGTACGCACCAATTTCAGTTCCCAGCACCATGTTAACCATGAAATTAATCTATTTCTTTCTTACCCTTCTCCTATTACTGAATTTCAACATTGTTACGAAAGGTTCCGATGATGATGATCTGGCAGAACTATTAGCATTAGACGATGAATTAGAGCGTGAAACCGAAGATGACGGTGTTAAGTTATCAGAAGCAGAGGTTTTAACGAAAGCTCAAAGGATCGTTATTGAACTGAACAATGATAATACAGAGAGGGTTATTAATGGAAATGAATTTGTTCTTGTTTTGGGTTATGCACCTTGGTGTCCAAGAAGTGCTGAACTTATGCCTCATTTTGCTGAAGCTGCTAATTCTCTTAAAGAGTTTGGAATCTCTCTTGTTATGGCTAAATTGGATGCTGATAGGTACCCTAAATCAGCTTCTTTACTTGGGATTAAAGGGTATCCAACTTTGCTTCTCTTTGTTAATGGAACCTCTCAACCCTACTCTGGCGGTTTCACAGCGTAATTACTCTCTTTACTTATTATCAATTTTACATTTTTAGTATTGTTTCTGCTTTTAAGTATATGCTTGGTGATGGTGATGGTGTTGGTGTTGGTTTGTGTTATCTTGGAGATTTGTTTATAGTTGTGATTTGTTTTCATTATGCGCTTGTGCTGTTTGAAATAATGTCTTCAAGGAACTTATAACTGTTGCACTATTGGTGAAATGATTTGTTTGAATTGCTTGAAATGTTTATCTGTTGATTTGTTTTTGGGATGTTTTCAGGGATGATATAGTGATATGGGCAAGAAAGAAGACCGGTACGCCTGTTATTCGGATAAGTACTGAGAAAGAAGCAGAGGAATTTCTGAAAAAGTATCATACCTTTCTCATTGGCTTGTTTGATAAATTTGAGGTGAGTGAAATTATCTCTTATAGAGCTGTGGCGTTGATCAATTAATATAGTCATTTGACAAGTTTGGTGGTGCTTCAAAAGAATCAATTTTAAGAAATACTGAATGGCAAAATTACATTAATTCTAGATTTGGTATTATAGCATATCTATATTAAAATATTTCAGGGCCCTGAATATGAAGAATTTGTGAGTTCTGCAAAGTCTGATAATGAAACCCAGTTTGTTGAAGTCAGTAAGGTAGAGCTCGCCCAAGTTCTTTATCCAGATATCAAGCCTGCTGATCTTTTTCTTGGAATTGTTAAAAGTGAACCTGAAAGATACACTGCATATGGTGAGTGTGTAATTGGTTCGTATCTGTATTTTCTATTCATTCTAGTTTCTTTACATTAAAAGATAAAAGTAAAATAGATACTATTTATTGCACCCTCTGCAACTTAAAATAATTAGTGCATTCTATGTTTATTGCAAATAAGAAGTATGAGAAGAGAACAAACTTGAACTTCCTGTCCTTTTTTAACTTGAGTTGTGTATTATATTATGCATTTGTTATCTTTATTTTATTTAATCAATTAAATATTTAAAATATGATGGAACCACATTAGGCTTGCTTATGCACGTTATGGACTTCCTCGTTTACGTATTTTATCTGTGTTTCTCCAAACAATGACACCAAATAATCAAGGACTTAGCATAACAAACTTTCTTGATTATGCAGATGGAACTTTCACAAGGAATAAAATACTGGAGTTTTTAGACAACAACAAATTTCCATTAGTTACAAAACTGACTGAAGCGAATTCTGTCAAAGTCTACTCTGGCCCAGTCAAGCTTCAGGTCACTATTATTTCCAAGTTTACTCTATAATTGGGATATTCTTTGGTGGACAGTTCTATTCCTATTCTGTCTCTTACTGGGGAATATGTTATTATGCTGTAATTCAAAAGAGTATATAACACCCATATTTAAAGAGCTCTCCAAATTTGACATACGATATTGTTCACACATCTTTGTCATTACTCAGTAGATCTCAACCAGTGATGAAAATTTATTAATGTCTTTTTCAAGTTTTGGAGCTAATGGATGTTATTGATTAATAGTAACTAGCTTTTGAAAAACTGATATTGTGGTAGGTTTTAGTTATTGCCTTATTGGGTCTAATTACTATGAGTGTGCTGCAATCCAGTTAAGATCTCAATCAAAAAAGAATTCTTCTTATTGGCTGGTAATGGCAAGCAAGATTATTCCAGTCAATCTGAACAACCAAAATTTCTTCTGAGAATTGTCATGTTTATTCCCCTCCAGTTTGATCATTTTCAGTAACTGTAATTTCAATAAAAGATTGTGATTTTAACTTTTGTAGGAACTAGTCCGCCACTAATGGACACGCTAAAACTTATTCCAGCAATTTACTGCCGAGCGACTTTTCTATGTTGCTAATTAATAACTTTAACTCATTACTGATAATCATTTATATTTCTGTTCAAGCTCAAAATAATTAAGTTAATTGTCCGCTATTCTCTAGGTTTTTATCTTTGCAAACATTGATGACTTAAAGAATCTTCTTGATCCACTTCAAAATGTCGCAAGAACATTCAAGTCTAAGGTACTTTGACTTAACATTTGGGGCCTCTAAACCTTCATCTTCAATTTATATAATTTCTGGTCTAATTTTTTGTTGAAATGCAGATAATGTTTATATATGTGGACATTATCGAAGAGAACCTTGCAAAGCCCTTCCTAACATTGTTTGGACTTGAAGAATCAAAAAATACCGTGGTTAGTTTATGATTTGATAACAATGATTTTTTCGGATTATTTTTATTTGTCTAGACAATTGAGGAAACTGACACAATTTATTTCTTGGTGTGCCAAATAGGTAGCTGCATTTGATAATGGAATGAGCTCAAAATATTTGCTGGAGTCAAAACCAACGCAAAGCAATATTGAAGTATTATCTTCTTTTCGTATAAATTACCATTCCAGATATCGCCCACCAAAGGAAACTGATTATTATTAATATTAAAATGGATTTCTGCAGGAATTCTGCAATAAACTTGTTCAAGGTTCTTTGTCACCTTACTTCAAATCACAGCCAATACCGGATAATGTGAGTGCCATTGGACATTTATCAACATAGTTTTCATACCCATCGAAGGTGTCTATTCTACTGTAGTGTTAGACATTGCAAGAACATTGGTAGTGCAATCAGTGTCATATGTGGTCCTTTATTAGCTCTACAAATTAAAGTGAATACGTTTATTTATATACAACATATTTCTGATTCATTGCTATATATATATATATATATATATATATATAGTAAGTTCTCTATAATAATAGAGTAGACCATAAAAGATAACCCATTGAAGTTATATATTTTTGTCGGAAACTTAATTCAAGGCCTTCTTAAATTAATGGTCATGGCATTCCAACTTGCAGACAGAAGCTATTGTCCATGGTGTTGTTGGGAAAACATTCGATGACGAAATTTTGAGCAGCAAGAGGGATGTGGTTTTGGAGGTTTGTGAAGTTTTATACCTTCTATATATCCTTTTTGTGTCACATGTTCATACTTTATCATTTTCTGAAAGTCACCTCATCGATTCTTTGATGAATTAAATGATGCACTTGACACATGTAATGGCATGCATGGCATCTACTTTCTGTCATACATTATGGAGACTATGCAATTTCACAGAATTCAATAAAAACAACTTTTTATTATCCAATTTCACATAATCCATTAAGATCAGTGTTTTTTAATGTGTTGCTCAACAATATTCAATTGTCAATTTTTTAAAAAAAAAATCGGTGGGCTAGCTTTAAGATTTGTTTTACCAGAAAGATTGTCATATTGTGAATTTTCACTCACGAGCCCTTTCTGTAAATAGGTATTCACACCTTGGTGTTTCAGCTGCGAAGACACAAGCAAGCAAGTAGAGAAGTTGGCGAAGCACTACAAAGGATCTAGCAATCTAATATTTGCTAGGATTGATGCTTCAGCAAATGAACATCCAAAACTGCAAGTAGGTGCCATGAAAATTTTCATTGTTTCAGCATTTTTTTGACTGGTAAACAAAACACATATTGACAGGGAAGGAAACAGTGAGAGGGAGAAGAAAATTTAGTGTACACTAGAATGAACAAAAAAGACAAAAATTTAGGAGGGAAGTTAGTTGGTTAGGTCGGTTAGTTAGGAAAGGGGAATGTTAACAGAAAATGTACATTGGGAGGATTATCTTTTGAGGGAAAATCTTTGGAGGAGGTTCACTCATTGACTTTGCATTCATCTATAGGAGAAGCTTTTTCATTCTTTTTCTGGGTCTCAACTCTTTTACTCAATTTTCCCTTTTCCTGAGTTCTATCACACACACAATGAACCACATTGATCTCTATCATGATCAAGTTAAATTTAAGACAAATCTGGTATTTATCTGAACGTGAATTTAATCTTTTCTTGATATTTCAGGTGAATGACTATCCTACTCTTTTACTTTACAGAGCAAATGATAAGACAAATCCGGTAATTACATGATTACATCATGGCAACCTGAGTTCGGTGATGAAATTTTGGTTACATTAATACTCTCTCCTATAACCAAATACTTGTTTTATGCAGATCAAACTTTCTACAAAATCTAGTTTGAAAGAATTGGCTGCATCCATCAACAAACATCTAAAAGTCAGGAATCAGATCGACAAAGATGAGCTATAGAATAGATCAAATATTTTTGGGAGAAAAGCATTTAGCATCTAGCAAGAAAACATTACAGGGGAAAAAAATTTATATTATGGTTCCTTGCTTAAGCATTTTCAAATTGTCTTCGGCTTCCCTCCCTTTTTTGACGATCCAAATATAACTTAGCCTGTAATCAGAATGAGCTCACTGCCAAATGGGAAAAAGAAAGCTTGAGCATGATTGGCAAGTAATGAGCTAGAGTACATACTTGATTACTTCAAACGGTATACATGTCAACATTTTTCCTTTCAAATCTCGTAGAAAACTTACCTGCAAAATTCAGCCTTAAAGTTGATGACATTACAGTCTGATTATTAGCGTGTTTGGAACTGCAGTTGGCTCCACTTGGACGCACATTGACATAGAAGCTACATGTTGTAAACGAAGTCGCTATTTATAGATCGACTGACCAATATTTTTATCTCTGAAATTGAAAAATTGATGTGTTTGTCCGTGCATAAGCCAGTTTCCTTAGTTGTTTTACGACTGTGTACCTCCTGAATAGTCTGCAGTAGAAGCTATTCTATGAAATGAAAGGGTGCTACTTTTCATCACAAAAAAAAAATGAAAGTGTGCTACTAGCATAAACTACAATGTTTATATTTATCTGTACTATAGGCATTTCCCTTAATCTCAACAACAGAATAAAATAAAATGATATATTTCTCTTTTACTCCTATCCTAGTTTTCCAATCCATTTTTCTCCTGAAATAAGCCGAGCGTAATGGAGAATGCATATTTCTTCTTTGAAAAAGCACAACTTATACAATGAATAGTTCCATTTACATCAATTGAATTGTGAAATAGTCCAATATTTTCATACTTATTTCCTCAGCACGACTCATGAGATGTTTATTTTGCTATAAATGTATTGATACGAGTATAAATAAGTGTGTATCGTAAAGGATGGTAAGTGTGAGACATGCAAGTAGATGTATGTCAAACCTAACCATATACCCCATCTGTCTCACAGATAGAGGAAGAAAGAACCATCAAATCAAGTGTACTAATTAATGAATATACACGAGGTCCACGCTCCTCAGCGAAGCTCCAATTTCCAAATCGCTGAACAATATACGATTGCCGAAAACTTGGGTGCATTTTGTCATAAACATTATATACAGTAAAACCTAAACTTCTGCTATATTATAAACATTATACACTATGTTTGCCACATTAAAACTTGGGTGCATTTTTTAACGACATGAAAATTTCACTGACAAATGACAATATTACGGTAATACTTAAACTTCATGCTCAGATGGCATAAACAGACAACTTGGAATTCTCAGTATATATTTACTAATAAAATATGGGGGCAGTGCAGAACACTTGCAAAACTCTTAAATAAATGGAAAAAATAAACAGCAGAACATCTAGCCCACTAGTGAGATACAAGATGGAGAAGGGTTTTTTTTTCATTGGTGAGATAGTCGACTATAAATGACCAATTTGAAGGATGCTATATTTTAGCATCAAACACGCGTGTGAAGCTGATCCACAGAACTCGTCAACATTCACATCCTGTTGACCCCTGTTGCCGTCCACCACCACCAACATCAATCGTCTCAGGCATGTATCTGTCATAATCAACAACCAGCAATCAAATGAAAACTCGAAGACAGTACGGTATATAAGTTCTCAAAATGACACTTGAAACTAGCTAGTGCTCTAAATGAAATAGTAAGTTATAAGTTCTTTCATAGTGGTGAAATGAGAAGTAATAAATTCAAAGCAGAAAATCAAGACCATTATTAGCGTGTTTGAATGTACGCATTTTACAGAACCACGGCAAACAGCCACATCCAAGGAGAAGCTTCAATAATGATGTGAGTTTTCTACGGTGAGGAAAGGAAGGGACGCACGTTTACGTTGTCTAACATGTTCCCAAACATACACTATATCTTAAAATAGAAAGTATTTTTTCCTTCTCCTAGTTATCTTTAATATTCTGAAATACTACCATTAAAAGTTCTTAAACGGCCCACAGACAAAATGTGCATAAGAAAACTAAAATTTATAATACTCACAATTCTTCTTCAGGTTCATTTTTTAGTGCATTTTTGGTTATACACTGAAAAGCAGCTTCAACATTAAATCCTTCTTTTGCAGAAGTCTCAAAGTATGGTATGTTCCCCTTGGAAGCACACCAAGCCTTTGCTTTCTTCTCAGAAACCTGAAACAGAAGAGATAGTAACATTAACAAATGCAAACATGCAGACATTTGACTTCATGTAAATATTCACAACTCTAAGCAGAAAGTCTATTAACTACATATGACTGAATTCTGACTGTAAAATTTTAAGAAATCTAACTCTAAATCTAATAAAAGAAAATAGAAAAGATGAAGTTAATCTTCTCATTGAAATTCTGAGAAATGAATTGCTAAGCTTGTTACAATCAGCTGCGGAGTATATAAAGGATCTAACTAACTGACTGTTAGTTATAGGGGGTTATGGGGAAATATCTGCTACAACTAGGTGTGGGTGAGCTCTCACGAGCTTGAGTGTGTATGACTCCCTTATTACTGACAAATAATCTTCATATCTGTCAAGAAGTGATTATGCTATGAGGTGATGAGTAACTTACAACTCGGCTATTCCCACCATCAACATCTACTTTGTTTCCGAGCACCACAAATGGAAAATTTTCCGGGTCAGATGGACTAGCCTGAAAATCAATTTGATTACATAGAATATCAATCACTATTCTTTCGGAACAGTTCTAGGATTACTCGGAACAAAAAAGATTATAAATCACCTGAATAAGGAATTCTTCTCGCCAGTGATTAAGGTTTTCAAAAGATTTCATAACATTTACATCATAAACAAGGACACAACAATCTGCACCTCTGTAGAAAGCCACACCAAGACTTTGAAACCTCTCCTGACCAGCAGTATCCCAGATCTGCATGTAAATTTAGAACACCTCAATTTTCATATCTTAAAATATGTCATAGAACTAATGGGAAACACACTGTTAAGATGAGAAAACCCAATTTAGATTGAAAACAATGTGATAATGAAATAAGAAGATAAAACAGCTCATTCTAGAGCACAATGACATGGTTATTTAATTGAAAAATGCTCGCAACACTCTCTAAATTGTAAAGGATAAAACAGCAGTAAGAGTGTAAGCATAGGCACCAAAAATATTCTCATTTTTTTTATCCAAAAATGAAACAATATGTTCACTTATCTATTAGTCTTACCTGCAATGTGAATAACCTATCTTCAACCTGAACTTCCTTGGTAAGGAAATCAGCACCAATGGTAGCCTTATACTGATTACTAAACTTTTGATTCACATACCTAGATTCAGGGAAAAAAAGTAATATTTGATCATTTCACTGTATTGACAAAAATTAATTAACAAAACCTAAAAATACCGATCCAATATTTCCTAATCCGTAATCAAAATATAAGATGTAAAAAAGGAGAATTTTCTAGCGTACTGATTCATCAGTGATGTTTTGCCAACCCTGCAAAATAATAAATAATAAATAAAATACAAATTAGCAAAGAAAGCTTAGTGAATAGCTTGAAATACTAATAAAAATCATTAGGTCTAAAAAATGGTAATGCACAATAGGGAAAAGTAAACAAGCGTTCAGAAAACTATGTCCAGAAATCAATTCCACACTCTAATATCTAATAATTCAATGTACCAATAACTATTAATAACATGCGGTGGTGATGAATGCGTTATAAACGATTTTGTTGAAGAAATCGAAAAAAGAAAAGAGAAGGAGAAGTATTATACATACCCGCTATCTCCGAGGATTATGACCTTTAATAACATGCGGCGGCGAGATGCCATGGATGAATATTTGGATCTTGGTTTCCTTCGCAAAGGGAAGTTACTGTGAATTTCGATTTAATTCGCGTTGTATGAGCGAAGAAGAAGAAGAAAATAAGTAATTTGGTAAATTCGCAATTCGCAGAATCACAAAAACACAGCAAATGTCAATTATTGCTTCTCAACGCCTCTCTCTTTGCATACTACACGTCACTCTTATTTTATTTCCGAGAATGTCCCCAGTTTAAGTTTTAACCTTTTTTATTCGTATTACTTCCTTTTTATTATAAAATAAGCAAGACTTTATCAAAACAAGAACAAGAGAATGAGAGTAGAGAAGATATAAGTCTTTGTATTTCTCATCAAGTGTACCATTACATATGAGAGTGAGCCCTATTTATAGGGTGGGGATTGGCAAGTGAGTAGTCAACATAAAGACCACTATACAAGGATAATAAAGGAGATGATGGGAGAAGAGAAATGGACATCCAATATCTAATAATTTTCATAACACTCCCCCTTGGATGTCCATTGAGGATATGCCTCATTAAAACCTTACTAGAAAAAACCCAGTGGGAAAAAATCTAGTGAAAGAAAAAGAGTACAATATCCTTTTACAAAATTTATTTATTTCTCCCCCTCATCCAGACAATCATTTTTAAGACGGTGAAGACCAATCTTTTGTACCAGTCGTTCAAAAACTTTGCTTGGGAGCGATTTTGTGAAAAGGTCTGCAAGATTATCACATGAGCGAATTTGTTGAATGCTTATATCACCATTCTTCTGAAGATCATGAGTGAAGAAGAATTTTGGAGAAATATGCTTTGTTCGATCTCCTTTAATGTAACCCTCTTTCAACTGAGCAATGCATGCAGTATTATCTTCATAGATTGTTGTTGCATCTATTCTTCCGGAAGACAAACCACAAGTCTTTTGTATGTGTTGAATCAGATATCTTAACCAAACGCATTCCCGACTTGCTTCATGTAGTGCTAAAAGTTCTGCATGATTTGATGATGTTGCTGTTATGGTCTGCTTTACAGATCTCCATGAAATTGCTGTACCACCGCAAGTAAACAAGTATCCTGTTTGTGATCTACCATTATGTGGATCTGACAAATAACCTGCATCTGCATAACCTATTAATTCTAATTTGGGTACTTTGGAATAAAACAACCCCATATTCATTGTACCCCTAAGGTAACGAAGTATATGTTTGACCCCGTTCCAATGTCTTCGTGTAGGTGAAGAACTATATCTCGCTAATAGATTAACAGAAAATGAGATATCAGGACGCGTATAATTAGCAAGGTACATTAGTGCCCCAATTGCACTGAGATATGGTACTTCAGGACCAAGTGGTTCTTCACCCTCTTCTCGAGGTCTAAATGGATCTTTCTCCACATCCAGTGATCTAACAACCATTGGAGTAGACAACGGATGAGATTTGTCCATGTAGAAACGTTTTAATACTTTTGCTATATAAGCCTCTTGATGCACAAAAATTCCATTTTTCAAATGCTCAATTTGTAGTCCTAGACAAAACTTTGTCTTTCCCAAATCCTTCATCTCAAACTCTTTCTTTAAGCAATCTATAGCTTTTGGAAGCTCTTCAAGAGTTCCAATAATGTTTATGTCATCAACATAGACAGCAATTATAGCAAATTCTTTTCCAGATCTTTTTATAAAAATACATGGACAAATTGGGTCATTTGTATATCCCCCCTTTAGCAAATATTCACTGAGGCGATTATACCACATGCGTCCAGATTGTTTTAGCCCGTAGAGAGACTTATTCAATTTGATGGAGTAGTCCTCTCGAGATCCAGGGCTATGTGCCTCAAGCAAGTTAAATCCTTCAGGGAGCTTCATGTAAATATTACTATCAAGTGAGCCATATAAATATGCTGTGACAACATCCATCATGTGCAAATTAAGCCCTTCATGTGCTACAAGGCTAATTAAGTACCGAAAAGTACTTGCATCCACTACAGGGGAATAAGTTTCATCAAAATCAATTCCAGGTCTTTGTGAAAACCCTTGAGCAACAAGTCGAGCTTTGTATCTTGCAATTTCACCATTCTCATTCCGTTTTAGCACAAAGACCCATTTGTATCCAACTGGTTTGACACCCTCAGGTGTTCGGACTACAGGTCCAAAAACTTTTCGCTTGTAAAGCGAGTTTAATTCAGCTTCAATTGCATCTTTCCATTTTGGCCAATTCTCACTTTGTCTGCAATCTTTAATAGATCTTGGTTCATGATCCTCACTATCATTTATCACATTTAGCGCTATATGATATGAAAAAGCATCATCAACGTTGACTTCATGTCGGTTCCATTGTATTCCATTAGTGACATAATTTATTGAGATCTCTTTATTTTCATGAATTTCAGGTACCTGATGAGTCTCTTCTGGGACTGTAACGTCAATTATGTCTGTAGACTCTTTGAGAGTTTCTATATCCTCTTCTGGACCATCTTTCTTTTTAGCTCCTTTTCTTGTTCGAGGATTTTTATCTTTGGAACCGACTGGTCTACCACGCTTCAGGCGTGGTTGAGACTCACTTGCAATATTAGATTGTCCAACAGGGACATCTATTTTTATTGGAGCATTAGCAGCTGGTATATATGATCTGGTCACACTTTTGGGATCAGTGAACGCATTTGGTAATTGATTTGCTAGGCTTTGCAAATGAATTATCTCTTGAACTTCAAGTTCACATTGTTTTGTTCGAGGATCAAGATGAGACAGTGATAATTCATTCCAACTGATCTCCTTTTTCAGCTGCTTTTTCTCTCCCCCTAATGTTGGAAAATTTGATTCATCAAAATGACAATCAGCAAATCGAGCTGTAAATAAATCTCCTGTTGTTGGTTCAAGATAATTTATAATAGATGGAGATTCATATCCAACATATATTCCCAACCTTCTTTGAGGACCCATCTTAGTGCGTTGTGGTGGAGAAATTGGAACATACACCGCACATCCAAAAATTCTAAGATGGGAAATATTAGGTTCTTGACCAAAAACTAACTGTAAAGGGGAGGAGTCGTGATAAGTTGTTGGCCTGATGCGAATCAATGTTGCAGCATGCAAATTTGCATGTCCCCAAGCGGAAATGGGAAGTTTGCATCTCATGAGAAGTGGTCTTGCAATTAACTTTATACGCTTAATAAACGATTCTGCAAGTCCATTCTGTGTATGAACATGTGGTACAGGATGTTCAATATCAATTCCAATGGAGGCACAATATTTATTAAATGCTTGAGATGAAAACTCAGCAGCGTTGTCAAGACGTATTTTCTTGACAGGATAATCGGGGAAGTGAGCTCTTATTCGAATCAGTTGAGCTAGCAATCTCGCAAATGCTTGGTTGCGAGTTGACAATAGACAAACATGTGACCGATGCATCAATTAAAACCATAAAATATCTAAATGGTCCACATGGTGGGTGTATTGGCCGACAAATATCACCATGTATTCGTTCTAAAAAGTTGAGAGATTCACTTCTATTTTTTGTTGGTGATGGTCTAATTATCAACTTCCCTTGTGAACAAGAAGTGCATGAGAACTTATTAGATTGAAGAATCTCCTGGTTCTTCAATTCATGTCCACGTGAGTTTTCAATTATTTTTCGCATCATTATGAATCCGGGATGCCCCAGCCGGTCATGCCAAACAACAAATTTTTTGTGATTTGTAAACTTCTGGTTTACAACAACGTGTGCTTCAATTGCACTGATATAAGTGTAGTACAGACCAGAGGAAAAGGCAGGCAGCTTTTCCACTACACTTATTTTTTCCAAAGTCTGTCTTGTTATATAGAGATATTCAATATCCCCCCCTTCATCTCTTGTTTCAATATGATATCCATTTAGGCGGATATCTTTGAAACTTAATAAATTTCTACTGGACTTAGGGGAATACAATGCATTCTCAATGCGTAAATTTGTTCCCCGGGATAACAGTATATTAGCTCTTCCGGAGCCTTCAATTATCTTTGAAGAGCCAGATATAGTACTAACGTCGGTTTCTCTCTTTACTAAATAAGAGAAATATTTTGCATCCTTTAAAATTGTATGGGTAGTTCCGCTATCGACGAGACACATAACTCCAATATTGATGCTATTGTCAATACTCATTCTATCCAAAGAAAAGAAATATGATAAGAGAGAAGCATGAGAAATAATAACAACTTTATGGTTGAACTATTTAAACATAATCTATGGAAGTTAAAAACATACTTAAATATAAACCTTTATTATTATTATTAGCATATGAAATTTCAAAACATTTTATTATCATAGGAAATTCAAAGACACTCTCAAACTGTATTATTATTGGAATATTTAGGGAAATCTACTTCTTCATTATACTTCCATCCACAATGAGGTGATCAATATTTCCATCAGGGTCTGCAAAGAAATCAGCAACATCCAAATGAGTAGCATCTGTATTACCATCATCTTCATAAGCAAAATGACTCTCAACCCTTTTATCTTTATTTTTAATTGATTGTTGATAGAGATCAACAAGATGTTTTGGTGTACGACAAGTACGACTCCAATGACCTTTGCCTCCACAACGATAGCAAATATTTTCATTACTTGTACTACTCTGTCCACTTTTTTCATTCTTTCCAGCATTTTTCCACTTCTGGTGAAATGACGTGTTCTTGTAATTTTCACTACGACTATGATCAATACCGTGACCACGACCACGACCACGGCCACGACCACGACCACGATTTTGTCCATAGTGATCGTGTGTTGCTACATTCACTTCTGGGAATGGAGCAGTGCCAGTGGGACGAGCTTCATGATTTTTCATCAAAAGTTCATTATGTTGTTCGGGCACAAGGAGGCAAGAGATCAAGTCAGAATATTTCTGAAATCCTTTTTCTCGATATTGCTACTGCAGGAGCACATTGGATGCATGAAAAGTGGAGAATGTTTTTTCTAACATATCTTCATCAGTCACTTTTTCTCCACATAATTGCAATTGAGAAGTGATTCTAAACACCGCAGAATTATATGCAGTTACACTTTTAAAATCTTGTAAACGTAAATGCATCCATTCATAACGAGCTTTTGGGAGGATTATAGACTTTTGGTGTTCATATCTTTCTTTTAAACTGTTCCAAAGTACATGTGGGTCTTTTACCGTAAGGTATTCATTTTAAGGTCCTCATGGAGATGGTGGCGAAGGAAAATCATGGCTTTTGCCTTTTGTTGATTAGATGTTTTATTTCCTTCTTTGATAGTATCTCCATGGCCTTCTGCATTCAAATGAATTTCAGCATCTAGAGCCCATGGTAAGTAATTCTTTCCCGAAATATCAAGAGCCTCAAAATCAAGTTTCGTAAGGTTCGACATATTTAGTACTATCATGAAAGTGTAGAACAAGTTAGATCAAAATATAATATTGTGAAACAAATTGGTCAATGGTGGATGTAGATAGACAATGCATAAGTTATTAAAATAAATAAACAAAAAATATGGATTAAAAAGAAAAGTGACACATAACCATAAACATATGATAGAAGCTTAACTAGTATCTACTTTTGATCAAAACTTTACTCAACAATGAAACAACCAAGAGAACCAAGAACAAATAGGACCAAGAGAGAACCAATAATCCGACAGAATGATCTATAGAAAATAAAAAATAGGACCAAGAGAACCAATAACAAATCGGAGAGAAAAAATAATAGAATAATAGCATGTAAGGAATAAATCACATTCACATAAGAATAAATCACATCTACATAGTGTTAGGCTTATTGGCATATATCAATTTTAAGTAGTAAAAGATTATGACCGAATAAAAACTGTGACTTTGGTATCTGTTAATAGTTGATGGACCATTATTTTTGAATGGAAAACCATGCAATGATTATATACTATCTGAATCAAAAGTCAGTAATAATAGTATCAATTTGTGAATCACTTTTTCAATATATATCCACAGAAACATCGGATGATGAAGGGAAATTCTTTAAAACGATATTGCAATGAAGATCTTAGACTGTAAGTGCTTCGTGATAGGGACGTTTGCAACATAATTACCGATCTGATATAATGAGATTAGAATGAAGGCAAAACCCAATAAGCAAGCATACAACAAACAATAAGTGATACTAACCTTAGATTGGTAGAACGTCGTGCTGATAACGTATTATAAAATAAGCAAGACTTTATCAAAACAAGAACAAGAGAATGAGAGGAGAGAAGATATAAGTCTTTGTATTTCTCATCAAGTGTACCATTACATATGAGAGTGAGCCCTATTTATAGGGTGGGGATTGGCAAGTGAGTAGTCAACATAAAGACCACTATACAAGGATAATAAAGGAGATGATGGGAGAAGAGAAATGGACATCCAATATCTAATAATTTTCATAACACTTTTTTTAAAATAATATTTATAGCTTAATTGCTTACCATTTAATTGTTTATGTATAAGTTATTTATATAATAATAAACTATAACATAAGGTAACCTGTTTTTATAAGTTACCCGTTAGAGCTTATATGAAAGTAAGTTGAAAATAGTTTATGCTCATTTCATAAATTGTTTCTATAACTTCTCTCAAATAAATTCACAAGTATTTTGTACTAACAAATAAACCCAAATAATGCAATCAATGAGAAAAGGAAAAATCTCTCATGCTCTTATCATACCTAAAGTTTTGATTACGCCTAAAGACAAATTGGATGACATTATCATACTATAATTTATTAGATCAGATGAATCAAATTAAAGTTTGGTTGAATCTAAATTATATAAAATAACAAAATTATTCTTATTAAAATTAATCTTAATATTTTTGATTAATTAAAATTAAAATTTATAATCATCTAATATTCAAAATTTTATTTCAAAAAATTAATAGGGTTTATTTTTTAAAATCACGTAATGTTCTTAATGTTCTATTATATAAATTATATTAATTTATAATTGAATTAAAATTTATGAAAGATTATTTTTCATCTGTAAGGGTAACACACAAGTGATCCATTTTCTCTATTTCTTTATCTCTGTGTGAGTCATGTGTTTAGGCGAAAGTGCTCCTAATATTAGTTTTTAGAATTAGTTCTAAATATGTGATTAGACAATCTTGAGGAGAATCCTGTTAACAAGGAAATTGTTAAGGGCGCTGTAATGGGCTTGAGTGCACCTATGTGTGGCAATTTTGAGCTCCATTCCCATAACAAGGATGACATTGGATAGAGGATAGAGGATTGACCTCTCTCCCAATTTTTGTGTATTGTTCCAGTTTTATAAATCTCAAATTTTTATTGACTCGTAATTATATAAATCTCAAATCTTTATTGACTGGTAATCCAGTTTTATAAATCTCAACTCTGAATATCATTCTCCTTTTATTTTTATTACAAAATCATTAACGACTTCTTCATAATCAAAGTTAAAAAAAAACAATTTTAAAAATATAATTCTAAATTGGTCAAAAAAAAATATAATTCTAAAGAAGGCTATTTAATTTAATTAGTATGATAGCAAACGACAAACAAGATTTTCCTATTTTCTATTTAAAAAACTTAATTTTCCATTACACAAATAGTTTATACAAGAAGTGCTAGCAACTCGCTTTTAGGCTCTGCAATCTAGTCTGGGTTAGAATCCAGTCTTGAGCATGCACAGTGTTATATCTCTTGAAGGAGAACTTTGCTGCCCATTGTGGTCAGCTCGAGAGATTAGTGTCTACAATTGCACGCAGAAAATACCCGACTTATATCAACAACAAAAACTCTTGGTCATTCTCTAACACTTACTCTATGATTCATTCAAATTCATGTGAGTCTCACCAATTTGTAAATAGACCAATTAATTTGATAAGACCACTTAGATTTTAACTAATCATAAATTGAGTGTTAGATCTAAAATTCACATCGATCCCACCAATTTAAAAATGAACCAATTAATTTGATAAGACTACATAAGTTTTAACTAATCATAGAGTTAACTAGTGAATGTTAAAAAGAGTGTGTAAAAGTGAGTATTGCAAGCTTTTCTCTAATTAATATTGTTCTATATATCATGCATGCATTACAAAAACTATAAAATGTCGCCAAATAATTCAATATCTATAAATACAAATTTTTATTCAAATACAAGTCTAACAAGTAGAAAAGATTATGGCCCCCTATGCAGCTTTGTGGAACAAACTACTCAACACCAATTATTCATTGGTACCGTAAGCGTCGTATAATATGGTTCAAATTTTTTTGGCGAAGCAAAATTAGTTTGGAAACTTTTCTGTTAAATCCTGCCAATCAATAAGCTACAATCAAATATATGGTTCCTTTGTTGTGTGTTTGGCAAAATGATTCGGTGGAGGAAATTTTGAAATTACTGAGAATTGCTATTTACCATTTCAAAATAATGCATGAATGGTTATAATAAAATCGTCAAATTGATTGTCAAGAAGGAGTAATATAAACTTGCAAAAATTGTTTAGTCAATTCGGTAGATCATGTCATACTGCAATTAAGAACATCATGAATCGGTGGTAAATGTGGTAGACAAATCTGGTTAGAAGGTCCTCACCTGACCAGCGTGTAGATTAAGTCTCACAATTAAATCAATCGGATACTACACTAGATAATTTAATTTTTACGTAAAGCATGGACATGGAAAAAAAAAAGTCAAAACACAAATACACAACACCATCATGAAATGTTTTGATTCTTCCTAAACCAAAAAACAACCCTGGGGTAAATTTTCCATCAAAGACAGCAAAAGATTGCATTTCAAATGGCCAAGCAATGAGAAACGTCTGATAAAATTCTAGGTCTCACGCCAGCCAAACAACAAATGGTAAAAAAGCAGGCAAAGCTAGAGGCTCTAACGGTACGGCTATGGAAATTCAATGATGAAGTGACATCTCTTGGGGTGATAAGCAATGACTAAAATGTTTAAGCGTTTGGTCACAAAGATGTTACACCTTCAGCTTGTCCAAATGAAGTGGAAAAGTTTGGTATGCATCTATCAAACAAGTTTCCCAATATTCAAACCATAGGCTAAGCAATGAAAACTAGATTATACAGAGTTCCCGGGATAGGCAGAAAGAGTTGTATACTTAAAAATAGAGCCTCTTAAAATGAAACAATCCAAATTAAACTGTTATTCCAACAGATTAAATACACAAGCCACAATATACAGAATGAGAAAAGAATAACGTCAGCGAATTCAAATCCCATATCGTTAAAAAACCAAATCAGCACTGACAATCAAGCAACTCATCAAAAAAAGACATTCAACAAATTCATTTATCTTTGATATAAGGCACACTATAACAAGTCACACAAAATTGGATATGCAGCCATATAGAATAAGCAAACCACATAACCCAAACTACCTTCACACAACTTAATTATGGTTTAATTGATATCACTGCAGCAAAATAAAATGATGATGGCCTAAAATGGTATTTTAGGTTAAGGGGTTTTCGTATTTCCCAAAAGAAAAACAATTTAATCCAAAACTAAAACTGCCACGCAATTCAACAGAACAATAAAAAGTCTTAGAATCATGTTGAAATATAAAGATACTACAAAATTTGTGAAAATTAAATAGAAGCAATGAGGCCTTAAAAACAATAGTTCTAATTGATTTGCCCCAAACAACGAAAAGCAATCTAATTCTATAACTCCGTACCCAGCAAATGACAATATTCCAAAAGCTTAAGCAGTGGCAGCTCCTCCCTTCTTCCTGGGTGCAGCTTCGGTTCCTGAATCAAAACACCACACAACAATCCAATTAACAAACAAAATAGCAAAGCAATAATTGCAAAGGGTAATTGTGCGTCTAATCAATAAATCAAAGGTAAATCAATGGTAATAATGAAAGTACCCTCTCTGAAGCCGCTCTTGAATCGGCGAGGAACATTGCGCAAGTACCTCATTCTACCAGTTCCGGTGGTCTTTCTACGGATCGCCTTAACGCTCCAGTTATCTGAAATCGTAAATTAAAGCTAATCAATTAACCAATTACAAACCCTAATTTGAAATCAGTCGATTCGTAATTGGGAAAGAGTAGTTACATTTCCTGACGCGAGCAGCAGGGTAAGCACAAGCTGAGCATCGGCTTTTCTGGAGATGAAAACTGCGGCGGCCGCACCTCACGCAGAGAACGTGAGTCTTGTTCCTCCTCTTACCGAAACTCCCTGTTCCCTTCCCCTGCGTTCAATTCACAAACACAACATCAAAATCACAACATAAACTGAATCGTTTGCTTATACATAGTTACAGAGGAATTGGGAGCGAATGAAGTACCATTGAAGCAGATGCGAAAACCCTAAATCGTGCGGCGAGGGAGCTATTTGGCTGAAGAAGACGAAAGCCAAGTGGAGGCTAGTATTTATATCTGTTACTGTCAGTCGGAAAAAAAGGGTTTAGGGTTACTTGAAGCGGAGGGGTAGAAATGGAAATCGATCGGTTTGCTGGATGCGCAAGCCCAAATTTAGACGGGCTGGGCATTGTTTGGATAATCTCAACGAATACTTCCACTCACAATAGAATAACTAACTACACCTCTGTTTTTTATAACTACACACCCATATAGAATGTGGGAAAAAACATTCTTCTAAAGGGAAGCGTTTGTTCTTTGGCACAAATGGATGCTTTGGTGACTGGTGATAACTCGTGGCGGTGTATGTGTTGGTAACCGGTAATAACTCGTGGCAGTGGGTGTTTTGGTAACCGGTGATAACTCGTGGCGGTGGAGTCCAAAAATATCTCAGTCTTATCCCTCCAATGCTGCTGCTTGCTCTTTTGAAAAACAATTAGTTAGGAACAATGTTTTATAGGGAGAGAGTGAGTGGGAGACACTCTCTACTAGAGCCGCCCTTATGTGGAGTGGAGTGGAGTGGAGTGGAGGGTACTATACGCCCTGCCTTCTACATACATGGACCACAAATACAAAATCATCTCATGTATAAAAGTCGGAACTGGCGTCTCCAATTGATTTTTTCTGGAAACATCTTTGCTGATGAGATTTATGACTGAGAATAATCTGTCCTCTTTTTGCAAGTATGGTTCTCTTTTTTATGCTTTACTGTAGATTTTGTGTTTATATTTGTTGAATATATAATTAAATTTCTTAGTTTTTGTTATTTGGGCATTACTTTGAGGCATTACCCTTAACAATATGACCACGCACAAGACATAAATGTCTTCCGATGTTTGGCTAATTAGCATGATTTTTGCTTTCTCCAAGACAGCAATTTTTTTTGGTGTCATAATTGATGCATTAGATTGTGCCTATCCCATACATGCATTGCTAGATGTAAGTGATTCAACATTTTCCCACAAAATTGTAAAAAAAATAAGATGGATTACCACTTACCATGAGATAAATGTTGTCTCATTTGTCTGTACTCTATCATTACGTTCAATTTCAACAACATAACGGTTCTCTGTCTGCTCCTACTTGACATAACCGTACGTGTGCCAAATCTCCTCATGAATGAAAGACAGTTTGCAGTTTGAACACATAGAACCCGTGTTCATGTTTTTACTTATGTCAGTTGCCACAGTTAAGTAGTAATTACGTAGCACTGTCTTTTACATTTTTATTAACCTTATATAATTTAGAACGGAGGTAGTTGGAGCACTTAAAAACTTGCCACTGTCCGATAGTGACTTCACATTACAGAAAATGGAATACACTTTACCCTTATCTTCATCATTAATTCTCTCTTTTCATTTCTCATTACTATTGCTATGCCAACCATATATACTACTATCACTATAGATTGGGGACCATCCACTTCTCCATAAGGCCTACGCACACATGACAACCTAGATGTTATGTTATGTACTAATTTAACTAGGTTTGGTATGTGAGCAAGATAAAAAGCATTGGACTTGAAGGAAATAATTAAGGACTATTTGAATATTTAGGGGTTCTTAGGTTTCAAATTTGGCTATTAAGTTCTTGTTTTAATCTTTTATAGGCACCGACCACCTTTAGCTTTGCATCTTAATCAATGCCACTACACTTTAAACAGCACGTAGTCAAAAAACAATACAATATATATTTATGAATATTTAGATACTAAAGTTCCTAAACTCAGGCTTTTCTTCAATTATTTTTAACTAAAATAGGAACAAGTAACAACCAAATTATCAGGATACAAAATATATCTCTGAAAGTGGTAGGACCTAAACCAAAGTAATTATCAGATAGTGATATGGCCACTAGCTTTGAAGGTTTCATTTCATTTATAGAGAGAGGGAACGAGAGAAGGTTTGAAAGGGACAGAGAGAACATGAAGGACAAAAAAGGCAAAGTTGAAACCTAAACAAAGGAAATACAATACAACTCTTTAGAAGACATTTGATTTTCTCTTTAGGTAACCTTAAGAATACAGTTATCAGCTACACATCTCTTTATATTTAAATCACTAGAGTGAAGACAAAAATTGGATAACACACAAGAACTATAGAGAAGATCAATTGTTGTGTGTCTTCTTCACAAACAGAACCACAAATGCTGCTAAGAGAAACCATTCGTAAGTCAAAGGTTGTACTTCACAAAACAATGAAAAACATCAAATGTTTCATCTTTGGAAGGTACCAAAAACTACCCAGATCTTTGTCCTTCAATCCATTCCTCAGTTGCAGTGGCAGTGCAAGAACATACACAACAAGTGATCAATTTTACAATGAGTTTTATGATATACTACAATCTGATCTGAATAGAATGAATAGGAGTGGTGATATTAACAGCATGAACATGTCAAGAGAGCAAGTAATAGGAACGGAAAGACATGTGAGTTTCGCGAAACAAAGTCCAGAAAAGAATAAACATCATGAAGATCATGTGGTTAAGGAGAAGAAAAAGAAAGAGAAGAACAAGTCTGAGGATTTGGCATTGAAGATGAAGGAATTGGAGATGATGGATTCAAGTGATGTTGAACATGTACTAGACATTGAAGAAGCACTTCATTATTATTCTCGTCTCACAAGTCCTGTTTATTTAGATATTGTGGATAAGTTTTTTACTGACATGCATTCAGAATACACTCTTCCACAATCCTATGTCACCACCAAACATTCAAAATCAAAATCAAAGGGAAGACTTCGCTCAATCAGGTTGTAGATAGATAATATTATTCTTCTGGTGTATATGAAATATGTTGTCTTGCTATATTTTTTGTGCTTCTTATTTTACTTTCATCAATTCCAGTGTGCTGAAGGATTTGAGTGAGTTTGGTTTGAATTTCCTGTTTAAACATTTTTGTTTTTGCTAGTGATTTCATGCTTGAGTTGAATCTATATTGTTCATTCATCAATAATGAATTGTTTTGACTTTTCCCATTTTGAAAGCTTTATTAGAGTCTACAGCTTATTTGAATCTCTGTTGTAATTGCTAACAACTCAATGTAAAATTGAAGGGAATGTATCTTTGTCATAATGTATCAATCATTAAGTAAATATCTAAATTGGTCTGTGACAAACCATCTTGGTTCATGAGAAATAGAAAATATCAATTTAGTTACTAAAAAACCGAAAATATGGATTTAAATAGTCCATAGTAGGAACTAAATTATCCCAAAAAGACTAATTAGAACCACTTTTGAGATGCTGAAGACTTAAATAGTACTTTTAACTATTTTATTGAGATCACCCACCATTGCGATTGTAGGATATGACTAGAGTTCACTCACTCCATATAAAACACTGACATGAAGATAGCAAAGCAAACATCCAGGGTTAATCTACTGAAACATGATAGTGACTCATAGTTACAAGTTCGAATCTGTTGGGGTGAGTTAATATTAATTTCTTTGTAAGTGTTATTAAAGCGTAGAGGTCGCCTTTGACCGGAGAACCTTCCCTTAGACAAATATTTTATTTATAAAAAATGAAACTTGCAACACTTACAAAGGAGACATTAGTTTAATCGATGGCAGGTTCCCGCTTTCACAGTGGAAGAAGGGTTGCTGGCGATGGAGATAACAAGGATTTCCTGCAACTGGTTGGATTCCATGGTTTTTGCTACCACACTACAATTTAAGTTGAAAGGGCAATTGGGGTTGCAAACTTGCAATTCCATGAGTTTTAGGGCCCATCTCGTAAATAATGATAAGGATTTCAAAATCAAAATAATAATACAAACTAATATGTATTTTATAAAGTTGCTTTTATGCTCCCAGGGGTGATCCTAAACATAGCGATAAATTGGCGTCCAAAGAATATTACGAGGGACAATTTTGTCTGCGGAAAATAAAGTCTCACAATAGTCCTTGTTTCTGGAATGAGTTCTTCACCGGATTTGAATCCTTACCCCGCTACAGTTTTAGTAACCAGTGCATTACTTTACTAGATAAGAATTACTAGAGAAGAATAAGTATTCATTTGGTCTATCAAACATCAACAGAGTGAAATCTTTATACATTGAAACATTGCCTCGACAGCTGCACGTAAAACCAATACATGGCTACATGCTTAGCAGGGCAAAGAGATAAAAAAAAAAAATTTAAACTCCAAACTTCAGTTTCCCGATGAGAGGTTCAAAGGTAAAGAATTGTGATGAATCAACTAGACATAGTGTCATATCCCAGATCTCCCATAATCATCTCCCACTGAAGCAAAGAAATGTATAATTCCAACCATCTAAATAAAACTTTAACCAGGAATCTGATTTAAATGATAATATTAGTAACCGGTAGATGAAACCAAAACATTATGCTCCTTTAAACGTTTCTGAAAATGAGCTAAACGGTTTTGCAACTGCAGAATGCCAGCAGCCTTCTGAGACAGAATGGCATTTAGTCTTGTTATATAACCGTCAAGCTGATTCCCTGGTTGATCTGCTTCAACCAATAGGCTCATCTCCTGCATGTCAATCGCAGAAAAATATATTAATTTGAAAAAGTTACAGACTACACACCATTCCTTTGAAGGATGCAGTGAAAGGGATAATGTCTAGGAATTCATTTTTCCTTTCTCTGTTGTACCACTTATTTATATTTCCTAGAATTAATAATATTTATAAACATGGGCAACATTCAACCAGAGATTCAATTTCAACAAATTGAATTTTGGTGAGTATATCAATGTGCTTAATACCAAATTGCCAATATGCGGAAAACTCTTGTTTTTGCTATATGTATCAAAAGAATCTTTTCAATACTTACTACTCCCATCATAAAACTAAAAAATAAAATTAAAAACTGATGCAGCGTTGTCGGGGAATTACCATCTAAGTTGAAGCCACTGCATAACTAGTCATTTATTTCAAAAGCGGAGACATGTGATATGATAGAATAACAATGGAGACAATTTAAGTACCTCTTTAACAATATTCATTGTCTCCTCTACTTGTGTCCGGTGAGCATTTACAAGGTCCTCTTCTTCCTGAAATTATAACATATGCTTTAGGTAATGAGCCCTCGGTTTACTGCATAATAATTATTATCTCATTCTCAGTAGACAGTAAATCACCTGTAAGAGGGCATTTAAATCATCCTCTGCGTTAGTGGTTTTAGGTTCAACTTTTGGGACGTCCCTCCATTTGATCTGACCACCGGGTTTCTTCAATTTGTCATCTGTAGTCGCATATGACTCCATCTTTCCATTTTTCTTCAATGGTGGTTTCACCGGCTCGTAGTATTCTTCAGTGGGGCTAAAATCATCCCCTTCGTTTTCATCATGCCATGCATCAGCTGCATGATCCTCATATGCCGGTGCAGTAGCATAAGATAAGGGAACTGTAGTTGATTCTCTAAGGTTGAAATTCACAGATAAAACATCCTTCTTTGAATTGTTCCCTTTTGATAGGCTTTTTACCCTGGGTTTTCATTCAATTTGTAAGTTGTAACAATGAAATCATGAATTTTCTTTATCTTTATCGGCAGTAGTACACTTGTACTGTGTGTGAGGATGTCGATGGTTTGAAGGAGAAGCAGATGAAAAACTCAGTTTGATAACAAAAAAAATCGTTACCTGTCAGCATATCTTAATGTATTCAGGGTATGCTCACATGAGCCAGAGCTTGGTGATATGCACGAAACCATAACAGTTCGGGAATTGCCAACAAATGAATCCCTCAAAACTTCGGTCAGTTTACTACCCCTGAAAGGGATGTGCCCTTGATCATTATCAAGAGCTCTTATGCATTCCTTTAGGGCAAGTAAGCTCTTGTTGATTTCAGCACCTTCTATTCTGTATATAATTGGGAACAGAACAGGAAATAAAATAAAACTATCAGACTAGTACCGGAATGCAAGAGGATGCTTACAATTCATGATAGCTTCCCAAATCTGATATATCTTTGACTTCGATAATAATGTGTATGGTCAAATTTGGAGTTTCATCCAATATAATTTAAATTCCTAAGAAATTTAATCGTACGTACATTTTCTTGAGATTGACGGAACCAAAAACATAAATCAACCTTATCTAATTCAAGCTCAATCATACCTGGTCTGCTTGTCATTATCGGTGGTATCCGCTCCACGTTCACTTCCAGCAAGGTCTATGAAGGAGAGTTTGCCAACAAGTCGGGGAGGTTTGGATTCATTGGCATCAACTGGCCTCTTGATGGCAAGCTGGAGTATTGCATGTGACCGTGAAGATTCCTCATTTGCACCAGTGGTGCCTGTACTTCTTGTGGAACTTCCTTTCTCAATTAGTTCTTTGATGGTCTCCACATCCGATACTCGGTACTCTTGCAATCCCACTATACAAACTTGCTGCTTACCATCCTCCCTCATGCAAAGTTTTCTACAGAAGTACAACTTTGAATCTCAACACGGAGAACATATAGACTACATGTGGAAAAAATAAAGGACTTGACTTACTTTCTATCATTTAGGAGATCATATAGCTTCCCACCATATATTTCAAAGAAACTCACAAACAGTTGAAATCCCTGGTTCCTGTAAGTATGATGCATCAATCTCAGGATGTCCCTTGATGCTTTAAGTGGCAGTGGCTTCATTGTATAAGTTTTCCCACTTCCTAGAAAAGCAAAAGACGGTATTTAGAAGTTGCTAATAGTGCAAATCATCAAAGTCATGTTGGTTAGAAATATCGGCAGTTTGACCCGTCAGTATCAAGATATACATTCAGAAGATTCATTATCTTTCACATAAAACAAATTCTAAGCCTTGATGAAAACATTTCGGAATATCTTTAACAAGATCAGATACCCAAACTAAATGAAAAACAATATTTAACCAAAGAAGATAGCTTGTACAGATGTAACTAAAGAAGTGAAATTCAGCAAGTTTATAAAGTGAAAACTTTGTAAAGTGAAACATGAAATCGAAGTATAACTTCACAAAGAGGAATAAAATCAGAATTTGTCTTCAGGCATGCTGTAATAGAAATCAAATCAAATATGGGAGGCTGCTATCACCTGTTTGCCCGTACGCAAAACAAGTTGCCTTGGTGCGTTCAAAGATTATTGGAACAATGGGTTCCACTGTTTCACGATACACCTAGAGAAAAAATGGTTATGAAAATAGTTAACATAGGCTGGGATATATCTAATTTATTGTCAATCATCCTTATGAACTGAACATTTAACTACATTTTATAGTTACCTCGTCATTCGTAACCTCTTCATTCAAGACAGCATCAAAAACAAATTCATGCTTCTCTACATACTGAGTTAGGTCAACCTGTAAATCATATCAATATCAATATAGATTTTAAAACCCTCATATATAAATAGTCTAGCTTATCATTCCAAAATCTTTCCATAAGAATTACATTCGAGGAAACTAGAGAGAAAAATCATTATCTCAGTCTGATTCTATATCTAGAAAGCATATTTAATTTTTCAAACAAACATACAGATAATTACACTTTGCATATTTAATATTTGAACTATGGTACAAATTATCTGTATTGTTTTTTCAAGCCAACATTTCAGATTCACCAGGAGAAAAGCTTAGAAATATCGGATACAAAGGCAGCCCCACACTTGATTTCTTAGTGCATGAGTCACTTTCAGCATGACAGCAACTAATCTTACACAACATTGGAACAAAATGAATGTTTGGTTCGTATTGCCACTTAAACTCACCTTCAGTTTAGTTTCGTGCACTGTTAAAGAATTCGAGTATGTATCTATAATGTCTTCCTCACTCTTTGCTAACTCCTTCTTATTTAATGGTCTCTTACGGACCTGCATTAAAAAAGTGACACACAAGTATCAATGTATCATCAGAACGAACTGTAATTTTCATTTTCAGACAATTCAATGGATTCTAAATGAAGTTCTATCAGTACTAATATGGTTATCATGCCATTACAGTCTTTGAGGAAAGAAGTTTCAATTTACTAGCAAATGGTCACCGAGAACATTTTATTTTAAAACTAAAAATGAACTAAGCAATTAAAAATAACACATGAATCAGGAACATTTCTGGTTTTCATTTTCAGACAATTCAAAGAATTCTAAATGAAGTTCTATCAGTACTAATCTGGCTATCATGCCAATACAGTCTTTGAGGAAAAACGATTCAATTTACTAGCAAATGGTCACCAAGAACATTTTAAATGAAAAATGAACTAAACAATTAAAAATGAAACATGAATGGTAAACTGGGATATGCAAGAGAACGTACCACAACTTTAATCTTTGCCACAGAACCAGACTTCTCTTTGTCTCCAGGTAAACTTTTCAAATTATTTTCAGGAGCACGGGCTTTGGCAGTCTGTTTGCTCAACATGTAAGTTTCAGAGTCATCAAAGCTTCTACCCCGGATAGGTTGACACAGGGAGTTGGCATCATATGCATTAGTGGTTGGTATCTAGCAAGACAGAGATAGACAAATTATAAGCAAATTTAAGCGACCTATTCATGCTCATCTACGTTCAAAAAGAAGATGAAAAATCAGCCATTCTAGTTTTAAACAGATTAACTCAAAATTTTACATATCTATATGATCAACTGAAGAGTGTGATTCTTATCACATACTAGTATATTAAAAGAAAAATGTAGAAGTGCTTCTAAGTTCACACCATATAAAAAGCAATGAATAATTGAATACACAAGTCACTAGGTCCTAACGCTTATACAAGTTTAGGGTTAAGGATCTGCAAAGGTAAGATGTTCACAATTTTCCACAAGTGCTAAACATCGATTCAAATTCTGCATTGTATAAACAAACCAAGGACTAAGATATCGATTATAAGGCCAAATATAATTCTACAGGACGATCAGCGAAATAGAATAAAAACCTCAGTAAGAAGCTCAGTGTCAAATGAATGCAGATCCAACAGGCCGGGGCTGAAATCACCAGGTGAACCTTCTCCATTCTTCTTCTGCGTCGAAGCACGGTAACCATCCGGAGGTGTGGATGGCTCCGTATAATAGTCATTTCCGCCATTAAAACTCCTATGCTGAGCATTCCTATACATTCTCCCTCCCTGCGCTCCGCCGCCGTACAAGTTATAGTCCTACTCAAACAGCAAATGAATTTCATTAGATCAAATCAAAATACTAACAGATAAGATCGTTAGTAGATCATCAGTTAGGTTATCTGAAAATACGGAACCTGAAGAGGATTGGCGGTGGATTGAAGGTGTTGAAGGCCAGCAGATTGAAGCCACCTGTTTCCGGTGGTGGCACCGTCGAGAAAGTTATCGGAGTATTGACGCTGGTGGTGGACGCCGGTCGCACCAGATCTCAACCCTTGCCTCCCTCCACCGTTCATATTCTGTTGCGATCAGATCGGAACTTCTAGATAATGGAAGAGAGTGAGTGAGTGAGTGAAAAAGCCGTTGGAGTGAAACCGAAGATATAGGAACGAAATAGATAGATACGCGATACGGTACCAGCAACAGTCAAGTGTTGTTGGCTTACAATGAATTGAAAAGAAGAAAGGGAAAGAAAAGAAGGCTTTGAAATTTTTTGAACAAGAGAGAGACTATTTTTCTGGCACGTGCGACCTGAAGAGTGGGTTCTTTGGGGGTAAAACGACGACGTATAGTCGGGGCCGGGGGTAGCGGCAGAGTAGGTCCCGTTGTTATTTGAACTTGTTTCGTTCACATGGGTGGGGACCACTGCTGCCTTTTGTTTGTTTATCGTTGCGCGCTTGGCTTCGCATTCAAAATTTCTACGACCTTTGAAGCATTACGATCTCGTGCCACGTGGTGTCATCCTGGTTTGGGTTTGCTTGGTGATGATGGCTACGCAACGTAACAATTTGCGGCGCGGCCCCGAGCCATTATTTGGGCCCATTGGTACAGGGTTTCCGGCCCTTTCTCATAATTGTTTGTGGCTATCTGTCTTTTTTTTTCCTTATAAATTTGTGGCAGAAATAGGTAGGGTTTTTTTTTAACCCCCACACTCTTCCCTCATACCCCCACGTCCTCTGTGAAAAAACTAAAATACCCTTAAAAAATTTTAAAATTACAAAACACTTATCATTTTTCACTTACATACGATTTACCACCAGATTTTACAGAGAATCGTATATACATCACAGAGACATATATACGATTAGCTTTAATTTGGTCGCATCGTATATACCTCCCACACCACATATGTACGACTTGGTAAAAGAGTAAGTCGTATATACCTCTCCCTCACATATATACGATTATATTCGTATATACCTATATACGATTGGAAATCATATACAATCGTATATAGGTATATACGACTCCTTTTTTTGTTTTTGTTTTTTTAAAATTTCGTTTTTCTTAAATTTTGTTGTTTTTACAGTGTCCCATAGGCATCGAGGGGAGTCTTCGGCTTCGGCGTCGGCAGCTCCGTCTACACGCACTCGACACAGGATTGCGGGACATGCGTCTACGCCTGAGAGACAGTAGCCGGTGGAGGAGGTCCTGGCCCCTGAGTATGAGTATGAGGAGGGCTAGCAGCAGCACCCATACTATGATGACCAGGAGCAGTCTATGTCCTCAGACCAGTCTATGTCTGAGGACCAGTATACGTCTCAGTATCAGAATCAGTATCAGCATCAGCAGTATCAACAGCGGCAGCACCATCAGCAACAGCCTCAGTAGGAGCCTCTCTTTACTTGTGAGGGTCATGTCTATTCTCGTGTACTGGCAGACTCGGTAAGTTGAATTTATTTACATTGTGTTGTTAGTTTAATTTATTCCTGTACGTAGTCTTATTTTGTTAATTTTTTTTTAATGTAGACATATAGACGTGTGGTGAAAACGTGGAACCATGGCAACAAGGTTAGTAGCAGACTATTTGTTTACTGCCAAAATGAGTAGTTGTTCAACCATGTCAGAGGTGCCAAGTTATCCCCCCTTATCTCCAGTGCACGTTCCACAGTGGACCATGAGCTGCTGTCTGCCTTCGTCGAAAGATGGCATCCGGAGACGTCGTCATTTCACTTGCCATTTGGTGAGATGACGATTACCCTTGATGATGTGTCCTGCCTGCTTCATCTTCCCATCCAGGGAAATTATTTCAGATCTCCACCCACTTCTGTGACTACGGAGCAGGCCATCCAGCTGGCACACGCTTATCTAGGAGTGAGTATTGAGGAGGCTCGTATGGGGTGTGGTAGAACTACTGGTCCATACTTCCGTTATGAGTGGCTGGAGGGACTAGTTCAAGATAATTCCATTGCGGGGGGGAACATGGATGCTGCTGTCAGGGGATATATACTTCTGCTTCTAAGCTACTCCATCTTCACATGCAAGACTGGAGATAGGGCTGAGGCTAAGTGGTTGCTCCTGCTTGATGACTTGAGTACAGAGGTTGTTGGAGGGTATGCATGGGGGCAGCAGCAGTAGCTTATACGTATGATGCACTGAACAACTCCTGTGTGGACTCTTCATAGCAAATAGGAGGCTATGCGAGCCTACTGCAGGTACTTAGTTTAAATTGTTTTTTTCATTTTTCCGAGTTTTGATAAATTGTTTTTAATTAACCATGTTGTTATTTATTATTGGATTTCAGGCCTGGATTTTATGGTATTTTCCTACCTTGGTTGAGAGGAGGCCGAGTGGTGTGACGGAGGGACCGATGTGTGGACGCTGGAGGAAGAAGAAGTCTGACGCCGTGAAGCTTTTAGATTATAGGCAGCTGCTTGATGGGCTGACCTCGGATGATGTGTGTTGGCGACCCTTTGAGGGGCTCCGAGGGGATAGAGAGTTTGAGATGATTTCACTGTATAAGGGCTTCATCAACTGGGGAGACATCAGAGTTCCCTACATGCCTGATAGGTGCCTGCGAAAGTTTGGGTTTGTGCAGGTCATCCCACGTACCCCTTACTGGTCGTCCGGCCCATGCACACGTCCTCATGGAGATTGCGTCCTACTTGCCGTTAGTGCATGCCGTTCTGGCCACTGCCCGTGTTGCTGAGGAGTTGGGTGAGGTTTGTCCAGACTACTTGCAGTGGTATGTGACTGCGTCGATTCCGAGGCTCTTACCTGCAGCAGCAGCACCACCAGCACAGGCAGCACCACCACCACCTAAGAAGTGGGCCCACAGTATGGCAGACTTGGTTAGGAATGGGCTTCGTCGTTGACATATCAATATGGGCACCACCACGTACACGGAGCTTTATCAGTTGTTGTGCGGGATAGGGCTTGATGACTATGGCATTTTTCTGTACATTTATTTTATGTCTGTACTTTCTGGATTTATGTTTGAACTCTTTTATTTTATATCAGTTGATTACTATTTCTTACGAGTTTGCTTAAACTTTCGATTTCATTCATTTCATTGATTCGATAAAACAAAGTTACATAAAAGATAAAACATAACAAACTAAACCCTAATCCTAATACTCCGGTGCTCGCAGACGACGTAATATCTCATTCACGCTCCGTTTTGTTTCCACGTACAGCTCCAAAGGCTTATACCCCATAAGCCTGTCGTGAATGTCGAACATGGTCGCCACGTCTTTGTCGGTCTTGATAGACATGGACGAGTAGGAAATGCAGCCATCATCTCCACGATCGGGTTTCCGATAAGTGATACTAGTGACGTCACGGTCGTCCCCAATCACTTGTACTTTTGACCACACTTTATCCTTCAACCCATAAACCCCATGGCGCGGTCGATTCGGCATAACTCCGACTTCGGACTCCAAAAGTAGACCCCATCTTCTCTCATCGTGATGTTGCCCCCATAATGTATACCGCAGAGCCTATTCTCAGCAGACCGTTGTGTTAGACAAATCTGCATTCTGAATGTGTGAGAAATGTAATTGAGAGTGAAATTTTGGTGTGAAAAGAATGAGGGTGGGGGTGGGTATTTATAGAATTCGTGAATGAATATCAATCGTCGATGCTATCCGTGCAATCTACACCGTTGATTAACATTGTAAGTCAAATCCTAACCGTTAGATCAACATTTTTTTTTAAAAAAATCGTATATACCAAATGGGGGTGTATATACGATTTTGTAAAATACAAGTCGTATGTACCCCCACACATATGTATATACGACTTGTATCTTGCAAGTCCTATATATGTGTGGGGGTATATACGACTTGTATTTTACAAAGTCGTATATACACCCCCCATTAGGTATATACGATTTGATTTATTTTAACTTTTCGTATTTACATTATTTTTAGGTATATACGACTTGAATTTTTAAAAGTCGTATATACATAGGGTGACGTATATATGATTTTGGGTTAAAATTTTAAGGGGTATTTTCGTCCAAAAAATTCTTGTGGGGGTAGAAAGGAAGAGTGTGGGGGTACCAAAAAAAAACCCAAATAGGTACCTGCGAGGAACCCGTTCCCATTTGAGAAAGGGATGGGGGATGCAAAAGCCGCCCCTAATAGAGATAGAGGTAGAAACGGGGGATGCAAAACTCGTCTTGACTAGCCCTATTGTCATGCCTAGTTCCATGTGACGTGCTCGGGACGTAAGTCATCCAGCATTCTCCGAAAATTTGTAAGTTTAAGCTTGTCATTTTTTCCACCTCCTAGCATGTGGCCTCTCAGAGGGTCCAAAGTGAATCTGATCGCCAAGGATGGGAAAATATTTGAAGATCCAACATTGAAATAACAATATGAATTAACTATTTTATTAAAAAAAATTAAACTTAAATAGTAAGATAGTTAATAAAAAATTTTACCTGGAACAACGTCGTGTAACCTCCACATTGAGTAATATTCCAAATGGACCCATCATCCAACTGCTCGTGCAAAAAAGGCCAAGCAGCTGGACTCCATGTCCATTTGCCACAATCCTCATAGTTCTAAAACAACATCACTCACTTGCAAAGATGATGTAATCTAACAAAAGCAAGATATACGTCCGTGCAATAAAATCCCAATGACACATGTCCAAGTGTGTTCTGTAGACATGTTCTAAAAAGTCGAACTTGAAATATAGTCCTCTAGTTTGTTTTGTCTCAATCAGACAATCTAGGTGTAGTATCCCCATCAAATCAAATCTGCCATGAATGGCCATGTCAACACTAAAGGGAATTGTTGGAAAGGAGAATGTGCTAGTAAGAGGTAGATGCAACAGGTTGGACACATCGTCCGACGTGATCATTATTTCACCAAAGGGTAGTTGAAATGAACTGGCCTTTGGATGCCACTTCTCCATCAATGATGAAATGACTTCGCACTTGCCAATCCTCAAAGGTGTATACTGAAGGTCGTGTAGAACTGACCTAAGCATCCAGTCAATACTTGGGCCCGGTGGCCTTCAGGTCGCAGTGCCAGTAATTTTCTTCGTGTGCGGGAATCTTCATTTTCCCACGATCCTGTATATATGTATAAAATAATATAATAATTAAAAACATAATATTAAACGACAATGCAAAAAATAAAATTACGTAATAAAACTATTACCTCTCCTATACGAAGTTTTGATGTTATATGAACATCAACTCTGGTCAAAAGAGAGAGTGATCGCCCGGACCAAGATCTAGCTCCTCGGTTTGATGCTCCTGCACACCCTCAGCCTCCTTCGTAAACTTATCGGGGATCAGGAGCGTCATAATCCACTCCATGATCCTGGCTTGTATCATGATTAGTACAGTCAGCACCCTCTCATCCCCAGACACGCCTACGATGGTTATTAGTACGACCGACCATTCTCACCCGAGTGCGTACACACACCGGAATTTTTGCCAAAATACCTCTGGATATATCCATTTGTGTTGTTTCCGAGAGAAAAACACTTCCGGAAGTATTTTTTATAAGATAATTTCGGGGAAAAAATTGTCCTTAAGTAGGAAGGTTTAATTTATTGCTTCTTTTATATAAAAAAATTTGGCTTTTTTTTTTGTTTGAGCCCCAATAATGCTCTATTGACTAAAAAACCCAATAATGCTCTATTGACTTCGTTGTGGAAACCTTTTAAGTAGGGAGGTTTAATTTATTGCTTCTTTTATATAAAAAAATTTAGCTTTTTTTTGTACCCCCATCATCATCACCTATACCCCCATAAATGGATTTTGGACCAAAATACCCCTAATTAAAAAAAAACGTTTTTCTCAAACTTTCCGAATTTACACATAAATTCGGAATGGGGTATGAAAATTTCCGAATTTATGTGTAAATTCGGAATGCATTTTTTTAAATAACATTCCGAAAATACGTGTAAATTCGAAATATTTAAAAAAATGTATTCCGAATTTACACATAAATTCGGAAACGTTAATTTTTTAAAAAAAGAATCAGTTTAATTCGATAAATGGAACTCGATAAATAACAGTAATATAATAAAGTACGATAACGATAACAAATGAAAGAAAAAACCGTAATATAATAAAGTCGATAAAATACGAGTACATATACAAAAAAAACCTGAAAATAAATACAACTATGGATGAAAGTCTAAGTGTCCTAAAGCCTGAAGGAGGTTGTCATATACATCAGCTGGAATGCCTCCCTCATATCCCATGGCATCAAGTATATGTCCAGCAGCAGCATCCATCGCATCCTGATAGGTCGTTGGACCAACATCGTCAGCTACTGTAACACCCCGGAAATAATTTAATTAAAATAGTTGATTGAATTATTAAAATAATTTGGAGGCAGGATATAGATAAATTAAAAGGTTAATATTTTATATGCGTAGGAGGTGAAACGAGTAAAGGAGGTGGTGACGTAGAGAGCCCAGTGTTTACTGAGCCCTCAACTTAAACCCTGGGGGTTTAAGCCAAACCCTCATTCGCAGCAAGCAAAAGAAAAACGAAAGTGAGAGTGAGAGAGAGAGCACGCGGCGCAAAGAGGGAGAGAAGATGAGGGTTTCGCGAAGAATTTCAAAAGGAGATCGTTCGTGTTGCTGTGGTTTTGTTCGTGTCTCGTTCGTCGTGTTCCGGAGCTTACGTTATTCGAGGTAAGGGTGGGCTTAACCTTGATAATGGGTTGATGATAATTATGTGTGGGTAGTCTAGGGTTTTGTTGAATTGTTCGTGTTGTTGCATATCGTGTTTTCGTTGAGATTGGTGCTTTGATGATTATTGCACGTTATTGTGATTTGTTTCGTTATTTGTTGTTGCGTGATTGTTGTATCACGATGATGGTGTTGTTATTGTTCGTGTTTTTGTTGTTGCTGTGCGTGGTTGATTGTTGTTGTCGCGTTGTCGAATTGTCATTTTTGTTGTGGTGGTTGCGGTGTCGTTGCCGTTAGGGTTTGGTGTTTGGCAATTTAGCGATTCTGGACACAGGTTCGGTTTTTCTAAAACTGGCGCTGTTTGGTTGATCCAAAAATTATGAGGTTGATTGTTTTTGAAAATAGACTTAACGCCGGTCGTTTTGGCACTGGTCTCGTTAAATTCGGAGTTGTATAGCTCGAGTTATAGGCGATACAAGTTAGGTTAAAATTCCGGAAACGATTTGGGTATAGATTCGGTATTTCGGTGACTGGGAACGTTGTATTGACCGAAAAATTATGTGGTTTATTTTTCTGGAAAATAGACTTAATGCTTGTTAATTTGGCACTGGTTTGGTTACGTTTAGAGTTGTGTAGCTCGAGATATGGATTCCACAAGTTAGAGTAAGATTCTGGAAACAATCTGGACACAGGGTCAGTGTTTTGGTTACCACGTTTTCAAAAGAACTCCTTTTCGAACGAATCCAATTTCTTTGAAAACTAGACAAAATTTTCCCCAGTTTATGCACAAGTTTCATGCAATTTGATTGAGTTTTGGTCACTTTGGAATTGCTTGAATTTGAAGGACAGAAACTGTCCTCTTTTGCAACTAGCCTGTGTGCTTTTCGAAAACTGTACCTATTGGACACTCTCCTTCAAAAACTGAACTTAGGTATGATAACCAGACCCATAGGGCTTTCCAACAAGTATTTATTTGTTGAAATCCGATGTCGTTTGCTATTTTAATTAATTCGCTGAAGTAGGTGCGATGTGCCTAGGCGCTGTGCGCCAGTCTTGTGCGTGGTGTGCGTGCGTTATGTCCGCGTTGTGGAGCCGTCTGGTGTTAATATTTCAGGTGCGGTGCTGGTATGCTCAGGAGAGTTTAGTGGTAGCTGTGATGCTACAACTTGGTGCTATTTTTGGTGAAATAATTTGTTTTGATTCTGGTGATATAATATTTATTTTAAATACTTGTTATGGTGAGTTGGTGCATAATCATGGTGTCGCATTGTCATATGCATGTTTTGGTGATATAGGCTCTGCCTCTGGTGTTTATTGGTGATATGCCCGTCGTGGCTCATTTTGGTGATCGGTACCGCATGCATATGCCCACTGGAGGGGTTGCATATCATCCCATTGTCTATGAATGTTATAATTTTGGTGGTTCACTGTCAAATGGATTTTTCCTTTGGTATCTGGTGCTGTGATATGGTGTAATTGTATTGTGTTGCTGTAGTCACCTGATGCTAGCATATTTTTATCATCTGCTTATTATCTCTGTTAGACTCACCCCTTCTGCTTGGAATGTTGCTCTCATGCGGCAACGCTGCAGGTGATCGCTAGTGCTCGTGGAGGAATTGCTAGGTTTTGCCTCCTCTCTCGTTTGGGTCTGTGTCAGCTCTGATATGTAGCACCGGGGAGTCGTTAGTTATCGTTTTGAACTATTATTTTAGTTATTGGAAATTGTTTTAATTTATTTTGGAGATGTCTTTAATTGTTAATTCTGGAGATGTTTAAACTGGTTAATATTTCCGCTGCTTGGTGATTTCTTTTATACAAATTATTTTGGAGATTTTCTTTTTTTAAAAATGGTGAAAAATGTAGCGCCCTTCGAGGTGACTCTGATAATTGTCTATTTAATTGTAATAGTAAAAGGGGGGTGTTACAGCTACAGCCTCCTGATCTGGTACATGCTACTCTGGTACATCCTTGGCTACAGCCTCCTGAGTCGGACGGGGAATGGACACCCTCTGATACCATGGTAGGTAGTCATCAGAGCACTCACCCGCCACGCCTGCGGTTCTGCTAGTACGAAAAAAAGTCCGCGCTGGGGATGGATAGACCGACAATCTCTCTAAAATGGAGGTCACAGATGGACGTGGTCCCGAAATAGGTGCAGGAGGGATCTGCTGGATGCCTCCAAACTGCCAGCGGACCCGGTCAGCCATATATGGCACAGCAATATCCCCCCAGAGCAGCCAACCTCTGAAATGGGACATGGTGTGGAATGGAGCGTACACTATGTGGTCCTCCCAAGGCGTCAGAATGACCTGCTCGACCCGCAAGTAATCGATCCGCTCCCGAAAATCTATAAGCTTGAGATGATCGCACTTAAAGTTCTTCCACCTGCTGCAACGTGGAAGCCCAGTATCAGGGGAGGTTCTCCGCTGGACGATGGTGGGGAAGTACTCATAAATCCAGCACTGAAATAAAATAATTAAATGAATAATTAATTAATTATATAAATAAAACCAATTAAAAGAATAAAAGTAATTAATTTATTACGTACCTGTAGCAGAGAAGCGTATCCGCTAATCTGCCTAGTCTCCTAGTAAGAGGCCAAGTTCAGCTGGTCGTAGAGAAATGCCAAAGCAGCTGGACCCCAAGCCCACTGGCCACATCTGTCAAAATTGGAAATAAGTAGAATCCACTTAGCAGGCACATAAGTGTGACTCTTGTCGGAGAAGATGGTGCCCCCCAACAAGTGTAGCATATAGCACCGTGCTGCATGATCATAGGTCCTGCGAAGCATATTATCTCTGTAGGCATCCTCAAAAAATCTGAATCGGAATGTCAGAGTCCTAGTGGAAAGATGCAGAGGCTCTACCAAATGATTGTCGGTGAGCGGCAAGTGGAGCAACGCGGACACATCGTTCAACGTCACAGTCATCTCCCCCCACGGCATGTGAAAGGAGCTAGTCTCAGAATTCCACCTCTCAACAAAAGCAGATATAAGCTCATGGTTGATATTGTTGAGAGGTGTGGCGTCCAGCTGAAATAGCTTCGCCTGCTGCAACCATGCGGCAATATGTGGGTGGTGCGCCTGAGGTCTAATAGTGAATATCTTGCCCCCGTGAGATGCCACCTTCAGCGTACTTCGGTCCTGTAAAAAAATAAAAGTAATTAATAAATAATTTAAACTAATTAAATAATTCTTAGTAAAAAATAAATAAATTACTTATTATTACCTCCTCGGCCAATAGCCTACTGACGCGGTGATCCACTAAGCGGTGCAACAAAGGGCGCTCAGCAACAGCCTGAGCCTGATGCTCAGCAGGCTCCTGTACCTGCTCATACTGAGGAGGCTCCTGTACCTGCTCATGCTGAGCGTCTTGCATCATGTAATCCTGTTGAGCAGGCTCCTCTTGATAATGCTGAGCAGGCTGCTCAAGTTGCGGTATCTCTGACTGGTCAGGCTACTCCTGATGCTCTCGTTGTCGGACACGCCTCCGACGCTCAGAAGCGTGACCAGCCTGTTTAGTCAACCTGACCCTAGTCCTAGTGCCAGGATCATCTCGCGGCAAAGGTCCAGATGCCTCGCCTGGCTCAAAGTTTCCTCCTCGACTTGTTGCCACTAAAAAACCAAAAAAAAAGAGTTAAAACGAAATTTTAAAAAAAAACAAACACATTCCGAATTTACAGTGTAAATTCGGAATGTTTTTAAAAAAATTCAATTTAGATTCCGAAAATACATATAAATTCGAAAAAATTAACAATTTTTTTTCCGGAAAATTTAGAGAGTTCACTTACTTGATTTCCGGAAATATACGTAAATGAGAAGAGTTTTGCTTTTTTAAGTTTTCTTAGGGGTATTTTGGTCCAATTCGCAAATATGGGGTATAAGTGACAAGGAGGGGGGTAAAAAAAACAAAGCCAAAAAATTTAAGGTGAGGAGGTGGTGCATTAGTTCAAGATAGGATATCATTTCTTTCAAGCTCTAGAAACACTTCAAATGAGTTTACATTTACCCTATTCTAAAGAGATTATTAGTGGAGATTCAAACTTGCAATATGTCAAATACGATACCAAGTTATGTTCTACTAGACCCACCCCGATGATAGACTTTATTTGTGACTCTCATTATATCCATCCATTATTACTAAATCAACATGACAACTTCACAAATTTTCTTGTCTGAAACTTGAAAATCCCACCCACATTTTTCCTCATGTGCTTGTTTTGCATACCTCTCTACATTTTGCACCACCCTTAACTACATTCAGCTCCTCTCTTTTATAATTATAGAGATACAAGACTCCTAATACGAATTAATTAAATAGGAAAATCATAATCCTAACTAAATCGGTCTTAAGAGATACTCTCATCTCAGCTTAAAGTTTTAGTTGAAACCTAACAAATCCACCCTCAATTCAAATTAGCAAAACAATCCGCAGTATCACTCATCAATTATTTTGCTTATCGCATAGAAAATTAGAAAATCGTATCTACATTCTCTTTTTGTTTTCAGCAGTGCTATAAATAGGCAAGTATGGCACTGCTGGGCTATCAATCTGGTACAAGGTGCTACTAATAACTATCACTGTTATGCTGTCTTAATCCACAATATAAAAGAGATGTTAGCCCCGCAATGGAATGTCACTTTAAATCACACGCTCTGAGAAGGAAATTTTGATGCAAATTATTTAGCAAAGGTTGGCTTGCAGAAACATGGAAAGTGCTTGCGAAGTTTATCAACATCCACCACTTGTCATGGATGACATTCTACCATCAGATGCTAGTCGAATTCCTATTCTTAGGATTTAGTTATTTTTCCTGTTTTGTTTTCTCTTTCTTAACTTTCTTGTATCAAAAAAAAAGCTACATCATGTTTAAATTCAAATGGTAGTATTTTATTTTGTTGTCCCGATTCAGTTTCTCCCTCAACTAAACATTGGAGGAGTAATAATGTCGATACATGCATATGTTTCAGTTGTCAAGCAAAAACTTGAGAGTGATCTGATAAGCAGGGAATATAGCACTGTTCATAACAAATGCTCTACTAACTGTAGCTCCCAAACCTCGCCACAACGTAACAGGTCCTTCTTCTTTAACAATCTTAAAGACACAATCCAATATACCTTTGTATTTCATTGAAGAAGGTGTCTGAGCTTGCAACCTAGTCTTTATAACATCTGTAGGGTAATTGAAAATCCAACTCGCAATCCCAGCTAATCCTCCAGCTATAAACATAGTACTAAAGTTTTCTTCAGAACTTTCTCTACAACCAGGGTGAAATTTTTCCCTTGTGTATTCATATGTCCAGAAGTAAATGCTATGAGCAGGTGCATCTCTAAGCACAGTGATGCCAAATCCTCTATAAATGCCACGAAGCCCTTCTGTTTTCAAAATATTGTTAGCCAACCTCATAGGACTCTTTTCAGTTTCTGTTATTTGGCCTGTCTTTTTCCTTAATTGGAGGCGAATTTTGACTAACTCAACAGGAGAAATCAATACACTTTGGAGAGCACCTGCACCAAGTCCTCCTAAAGCAACTGTCTTGAGGGAAGGAGGACCATTAGGGGATATGGTTGGGCTAAATGCTGTTGTGAAAATTGAATAACTTTGGAAAATCATAGCATTCTGCAACAACAATAATTACAAAAACACAACTTGTTAAATTGCAGTAGAAATCATTGTCCACGTACATATGCAATGGCTTGGGTGGAAAATATGGATGAGACGGTCCACAAACAAGCCTAAAAAAACACCTTAAACAATATTTTGGAAGGCAAATACTAACTATCACTATTTTGAGAAATCAAAACTATTCTGAAATTATAATATTATTATAAATTTTCCTTTACTTTGTTTCTTTTTTTACGGTAAAAAACCAACACCTAATAAAATATTAATTACTAGATAAAAAAATATCAAGGGTCATTTGGATCAACTTATTTGGACTTATCTACTAGCATAAGCACCTATGAGACTGTTTGGACGAACTTATGAAAACTTCTTTATGACATGTTCATAACTTGTTTTCAGCTAATTTCCATAAGTTTTTGACAGGATAGTTTATGAAAACAACTTATGGCTTACAAAAAAATAGTTTACTATTATTTTATCCTTTATTATATAAACAACTTATACATAAGCACTTACATGATAAGTGTTTATACCATAAACACCTAATTATGTTATTTATCTAAACATACATTTCAGATACTAATAGCCTGTTTGTTTTAAGAGATGGAAGTAAGAAAAGACCTGAAAACCAACAGAGGCCAAAGGGGCAGCCATGCCACGGTAGAGAGCAGTGGGTCCATCCTTAGCCAACACATTTCTAAGGATTCTGAAGGCAGAAGCTTTCCCAGATTGTTGTTGCATGACACGCAGTGTATCCAACGGATAACTCAATACTATACCAGCAGTTCCCCCCAATCCTCCAGCAACAAATTCTCTCCCCATACTACTTGCTGCATACTCTGCCAAAAACTCCATCTTCAAACTTCCCTGTTATTCACATCAAAGCTAAATTATATAGACCCCACCACACATTGCATCATAGCATACACGTCATCAATTGTGAAAAAAAACAAAAATACCCAACATTAAAATGTGGGGTTTCGTAACGCTTTAGTTTCTCAGACAGATCAAATTGTTCCGTTTCCTAAGAAAAAGACAAAAAAACTGAAACGAAAGGCACTAGGTAGATACGCTGCTTTGAAATGTCATCATGTTCTTGACAAAAGAGGTTAGGACCTAAAATGTTTTTAACGTTTTTATGCCAACAATAAACTGCTAACAAATGACGATGATGATGATGATAATCACGAGTATTCAGTAAATTTAAATTTTGTGGGAGTAAAAAGTTGCGGTATCTCGTGCTAAATTCTGAAAATGACATGGGAAAAATGAACTTTAGTTTAGAAGATTTTGGGGTAAAAGGTTGAGACCTGAACACGGAAAATGGCGCGAGTTTGAGGGAAAAAGAGATGAGCTGATGATGTGTGATGGTGGGGCCTGGCCTACTTCCTTGCCAATGGCACTGCTGAAAACACTGCCTGCCGGCACACCTCGTAGTATTATTGTAAGGAGGAATACGATGTTGCTTGTCTTATTTTTTTGGTAGATGTTACTTGTCTTATGGCATGACCTCTTCTCAGTTTTATTTCGAATTAATTGCTTTTGTTAATATATTTATTATGGAAATTTCTACCATACCCATTGAGAGTTTGGTGGATATAATATTTCTAGGCAAAATTTAGTTTAATATTTATGTGTGTGTATATATATATACATATATATATATATATATATACACTTCATCGTAACATTCACAAATTCATAGGTTGAATCTTTATCCTTGATGGTAATATTTTTTTGGCAAAATATCTCTCCAGGTTCCTTAACTTATTTATTTGTAACGAATAGGTCCCTTAACTTTTTTTGTAACGCGTAGATCCCTTAACTTTTGTCCCTTTTAACGTTTTTTTGTTAACACGGTTACAAAAATGCTTAAGTGGCTATTTGGGCTGCTTATGTGGCCTTTTTCTGCTTATGTGGTTGATGATTCATATTTTTTAATTAAAAAAAGCCACATCATCATCTTCCCCAATTCTCTTCTCTGAACCCTCCCTCTCCTCCGCTCTCTTCTCTCCGACCACCCAACCCTCCCACTCCTCCACGAAATCTGGGCTCGCCGGAATTTGGGCCCTCCCACTCTCTTTTTTTATATTCTTTCAGATCTGTTTTGTTTCTCCCTGAATAAACCATTCGTTTTTTTATTTTCAGATTTGTTTCGTCTGTGATTTTGTTGCAGCAAGTTTGGGTTTTGTTTCGGTTGCTGTTTGTTGTTATTCGTTGCTGCTTTTTCCTTCAGATCTGTTTGTTGCTTTTCGTTGTTGTTTGTTGTTATTTCGTCTTTGATTTTGTTGCAACAAGTTTGGGTTTTTTTTTGAAGAATTGGAGGATGTAGAGTGTAGTAAGGTTGAAGAAGAACATGGCGAAAGGCAAATTGTTATGAAACTTGCCTTATTTGCTAAAAAATTATCTTTTGAAAATTGAATCTTAATTGGGGTTAATTTTCTTTGATAATTGTTGTGGTGTGCTTAAAATGCTTTTTGGTTCTGATGACGTTTGGAAATGCGATAGTATTATTTTGTATGTGATGCCATTGAAGCTACCAACTGTTTGTTGAGAGAATTCCCACCCTCATTTGTCGATATCAACCAGGCGGTGCAGTTCATTCATAGTGGGAGGGTTGGGTGGTCGGAGAGGGAGGGTTCAGAGAAGAGAATTGGGAGAATTGGGGAAGATGATGATGTGGCTTTTTTTTAATTAAAAAATATGAATCATCAGCCACATAAGCATAAAAAAGGCCACATAAGCCGCCCAAACATCCACTTAAGCATTTTTGTAACGGTGTTAACAAAAAAACGTTAAAAAGGACAACAGTGTTACGTTTTAAAAAGTTAAAGGACCTACGCGTTACAAAAAAAAGTTAAGGGACCTATTTGTTACAAATAAATAAGTTAAAGGACCTGAGGAGATATTTTGCCTTTTTTTTTTATCATGATTTGTTTCCAAAACGGCTCCAGATGCTCATTTATTATCCTTTAATTTTGAGTTCGAATTAATTTAACCATTTTAATGTTTGTTGACTTTATTTTTTTTTTCAAAATGTCAACCGCAATTTAAATGAATGTGAGCCGTCCAAATTTTGCAATAATATAACGTTTATTCAAGGCCGTTAAGATTGATCAAAATGCTGAGGTGGACGCCACCTATTTTTCTAAAGTACTGCGTGGGTTTTTTGATTAGTGACATGGACAGCTTATGTGTACTATTCATGGTTGTATATAATAATGATAATGATAATGATAATGATATATATATATATATATATATATATTACAAACTCGTAAAATAATTAATGAAATATACCTCAATCGTCGCGAATGCCTCTAATATATCTACCGAGAACAGAACCAAAAGCTCATCTGTAGCAATATATGTTTCATTTAAAACGATGAAATTAACCAGAATGTTTTAAAAAATTTAATAAAATTACGGATTTAGCAATTCCAAGGATAAATCCGTAATTGGAATTTTACATTACGGATTTATCAATTCAAAAGATAAATCTATAATGTTATTTACATTACGGATTTATATGTTGACATTAAGGATTTATCATTCAAAGATAAATTTGTAATGTAAATAACACTAAGGATTTATCTTTTGAATTGGTAAATCCGTAATGTAAAATTTGAATTACGGATTTATGTATTTTATTGGTAAATACGTAAGTTCCAAAAAGTTAACTACGAATTTATCAATAAATTAGATAAATCCATATAAAACGAAAAAGGTAAAAAAATCAACTACAGATTTACCTTTAATTTGGTAAATCCAAAGAGTAAAATTTTTTGTCCACACTCCGCTGTAAATGTGATAAAAGTGAGAGGGGTAAAATAAGGTTAATTAATTTTGGTGGGGGTATAGTGTCCATAAGTGGTGTATGAAAATCAATATCCCAACTATAATCTTGCAATCACATTCAAACAATTTATTTTTTTCACAATCATTCAAACATAACTTTTTAGGATCCCAAACTTATTGTCAGCATCAAGCAAGGCCTGTAATTCACGTTCAGGAACCAATTGGACATATAATCTTTAGTCTAGACATATTTTGACCCCGCTTTGGTGTCCAGGGCCTCGAATAATCTGGAGTTCGGGCAGCAGGTAAGTAAAGTCTGACTCCAATTTGTTTCATTGTTGGGAATCAAATCTGGGTACTAATCGAGTCCGCCCCTTAAAATGGAGTACATTAACCGGTTGCACGCAAGCTTGGAGTTAACACTTGGAAATATGCGGAAAGGGATGTGGAGATTGCTTATGTTTTATTGACTCTATTTAGGTTTTATATTTTTGGTCAACATGAGACTTGGTTTTTCCCAATTCACACTCTCACATCCAACACTATTTAACTTCATGCATAGATTTAATAAATCTAGAGTAGGTTATGATATAATCTTAAATTTCTGAGGCTTATTCATTCTTACAAATATCAACATTTTTACCTAGCGCTCTTTTTTCTTTTGAATCAACTTGAATTTTTATCAATACTCGACTTGTTAAATACTTTGCAGCTAACAAAAGAAAAAACTATCAGATTCTCCCTTTAATTCCATTTGGCAGGGCTATTTTATTTTATTGAATCATAAGGAACTAGTGATTAGTGAACCTGCTTATCATATCCTATCATGTTGTTTATCGTGGTTTTTGGTAAACACCGCTAGTTTGAAATTTCTTCTGCTTGCAGGATCAACTAGTAAATCCTAAGACCATTTGTGTTAAAGTTTTTTTCAGAATTATGCGTGTTCTTGCGGTTTCAAAGAAAAGAATGAAGATAACTGCCAGTTTCACGCGAAACCGTCGAATTTCTTCAGATAGGGACGAAGTGAAAACAAAAAAAATTGCAGAAAAGCAATAAAGAAAGCAAATTAAAATGCATTAATTGAAAAGAGAGTTGGTACACAGATCATACATTCTTCTCTGACTCGTTTTCTCTGTAATGTGTTGGAAGTTAGAGCGTGAGAATCCGTAATGAGTTTGTGACCCTTTTTTCCTATGAGAAACTACTATTTATACAAGGAGGGAAAACACTAAACTAACTAACTGTACAGAGAATTTTAAAAAAAAAGAAAACTGCTTCAGCCTTCGACTAGGGTAACTGCCAGAACTTCGACGGCGAGCACTTGATTTTGACCTGCTATTGAATCCCAGCCTTCTTCTCGTCGAAATATCACCCTTCAATTCTTGTTAAGTCTAAGGCTTTGTCGAATTTGCCTTCTGATACAACTCTGCTGTGTCGAAACCAACACCTTCTTCTGAGAAAACCGAAGTCAAATCCCGTTTACTGCATTTAATTTAGCCTGTCAAAATTACAGGCTAACAAATTGGCCCCAAAAATGTCTTTTTCGACTGAAGCTTTATGTAAGGCAGAAAAAGTGACATTTTTGAAGATTCCTTTTTAATTGCTTTGATGACGTCATTAACATCACGTTTCAGCATTGATGAGACATTTCAGTAAAAAGTGCCGTTTGGCGCCACCGTTTTAGAGTTAGTGGGCCACGTTTTGCATTGGAACTCCCCACTACTCATTACGAGTAACTGCCCCTTAAAGAGAAACCCAAAGGTTTCATCCTTTTACACTCAACAGCTATATAAGCTATCATTTTCTGTCCATTTTACTTTTTTCTGAAAACTTTGTAATCCCTTCTCTTCTCTTCTCTTCTTCGCGAGAACACACCTGCGCTTTCCAAACTCAAACTCCAGAACTCCATTAATATCTTGCACTGCTCATCAATGGCGTCTTTGTCTCAAGCTCGAACTTCTGCAACTGCTACTGGCTAGCAACAACTCATTGCTGAATCTGCTCAAGCCCAAGATCCTGTGCCAATCTCACACACCCACATTTCTGGAAAACATTTTTGTGTCGCTGAACCTGACCTTGAAGATCCACGTGCTCAAAATTGGAAGTCACAAGTGATCATCTCTAGTCCTGAAAATCACACACATGCTTTTCTTGGTCTTCTTCCTGATTTTCTTCTAGAACCACCAAAAATCCAGGAGATTCTTCTAGCTATCGTCATTATAGCCCTAGAATCTTCTACGAAGGTCCTTATGAAATGAGTTTCATGGCTACACGAGTTTTCAGATCTGCACCTCATGTAGGGCACGAAGCTTATATTAATTGGCTCAACAAAATCGAGTCGAAGAAAGGTGACTTCTGGAAGACTCAAGGTATTTTCGACCTCGTCCAGTTGTCAAGATATGGCCCTAAATATCAAAGTTCTATGCTCATCGCAGCACTTCACTTTTGGGAGGTTACTACCAATAGCCTTCATCTAAAATGTGGTATGCTCACTCCCACTTTATTAGACGTAGCTGCTATCACTGGACTTCGACCAACGGGCGAGATCTTCGAACCCGACAGAGCTTCGGATACTTACAATTTCACTTTCCAGCGTGCCACTTTTGCTGGGTATATCGAAGATCAACACGTCCTCGACAGTGATGAGGTTTCTGCTCTTCGTCACTTCAAGTTGCAAAGATGTATATCAATTTGGCTACTCAGATTCATAATGGTCGAAATATCTGTCTTAGCAAACTTATCCTAGGGTCTCTTTACGAAGCTTTAGGAGATGGGGCCCTTGAAATGAAAAACTCTAAGCCTCAATCCTCTTTACTGATTTCTGGGCCTATCTGGTTGTTTCAAATGTGGTTTCTTGCCACTTTTGAATCGAGACTCCAATTGATCTGTCCCAAAGACCAAATCCGGATGGTCGAAAGAAGAAGCGTCGAAGGGATAAGACTTGCTCTCCTAAAACCTAGGGAAATTGGTCAATCAAGTGAAGACCAATTCTCTGATACTTTTGACATGCTATTGAATTGCAAGTCTTTCACTCCTTCAATGGAACCATTTGTACACAGAACCCATGGACCTCATTGGTTCCTCAAGAAATTTCCTGCAACACCCATCGACTCCGATGACGAACTCCGTGAAATCTGGCGAGCCTATTTGACTCCTTGTTGGTTATCACTTAGGATTTCGCCAAGCAAAGGTTCGACTCACTATGGACTGACAGGATACCAGCCAAATCTCGTGGCGAGGCAATTCGGACTATGCCAACCTCGACCAGCCTCTCTTTACAAGTCGAAAAAATCTTTGATATCCCCAGATAATGAAAGGGACTACTGGCATCGACTTACCATGACTGCTCAGTGCATTCCTACCTTCATTCCTTTGAAATACACCCCGCTTTTCGCTTGTACTTAGGAATTTCTCCAATGGTGATCAAGCTATTATGTACCTAAACTGGCTGCTGTCAAAAAATCCACCTTGTTGCCTAACTTACTCTCTGCTTTTCCCAAAAATCAAGGTACGCAAATTCAATACACTCTAGATTCTCCAAAGTCTCTTCAAAAAGGTACATTATTCAGCTGTTTAGGTCGAACAATTTTTGGGATTTTCCCAACTGACCTCGTCGAATATTTTTGCAGCTGTTCCAACAACCACTGGCACCACTAAGACGCCGAAGAAAAATACCAAGAAGAAAGTTTCCATCATTCCAAAACAACAACAATCTCAGCAAACCAATAAACAAGAGGTAACTACTTCCATGAGGTCTTTGTAACATCACATTTACACTTTAAATCCAACACTTGACTAATCTTCGTTTTGCAGAGTCGAAAAAGAGGGAGCAGTTTTACTACTGACGTTCCTGCTAAAAAGTCGAAGAAAACTAAAGTGCAACCTGTGAGTGGTATTTCAAAGATCTAATATTCTTACCTGTTTACTCCTGCTAACATTTATCCATTTTTCTTTTCATTACTAACCATGAACATAAAACTTCCAGCCTGACGATCAAACACGTAGCCCGAAGCAAATCAAGATTTCTGCAGTTCAAGTCGAAAAGGAGAAGAAAAAGAAGCATTCCCAAGAGACTCTTAAAACTCTCACTTCAACTCAAACCGAAAGAGAAAAGAAGACGAAACATTCTCAGGATGCTCTTAAACTCTCACTCCAGTGGTTCTCGTTGAAAAATCGCAAGACAACAAAGAGGCAACTACGGAGGAAACTCCTCTGAATCTAGAGAAATCTATGTAGAAGAAAGCAAAGACTCCCAAAAGACTTGAAAGTTCAGGTTCTCATGTTAGTGAGACACTGTCGAAGGTAACAACTAAACCTTCAACTATCCTTTAATTATTCCGATCCAGAAAATGATCCTGACTTTATCAATCTATTGTGGTAGGGAACTGAAACTGGCCACGTTGATCCTCAACCGGAACAACTAACACCAACATCAACTCTATCTCCCTCTGTTGAACCGGTAACTGGAAAAGTGATCGAAGAGCAACTCACACCAATCAATCCTGTCAACATTACTAAAGAAGTTCTTCAACAAATTGCTGATATGCCAACTAATGAGCCTTCTTTTGACGGCCAAACACTTGGAATAGAAATTCTCAACAAAGATCCAGAAAAACAAGACTTAGAGATGGTCGAAGTTACTGGTGTCGAAACTGAGCAGAATATCTTGGCTTCAACTCATAATCCTAGTAATAGTGAAGAACAAGACACTAACCAGGATGACAATGATGAACAAGAGAAAGGGAATGATGATGCTATTAATTCTGAGAAGGAGGGATCTGAAGAAAACCTTGAACAAGTCGATGAATCACCAAAGGATGACAGCTCTTCTAAAGTAGCTCTTTCAAATAGCAATACTGTCAGTGATGATGCTTTGAGTGAACTGAAAAGTAAGAATCCTCTTGAAGCTTTGAACCTTATGTTGAGTAGTAGGAAATCTTCGACTAAACAAAGCTCTTCAACCACAATTCTATGGGCGAAGCATCTGATAATTCCAAGGAAGACCTCCTCAAGGAATTTCAAGCTAAAGTTCTTGAAGCTGACTTATTTCAAGCTATTGAGCACGACCACATGACTACCTTTGAAATTAAAGCTTTGTTGCGTAAACTCAATAATTCGACATCAGGCAAAGGTCTCATTGGCTTTATTGTTGAATTTGAGCCTCTCCTAGAGCAAATCACCTCAGACATGTAAAAGAGGAAAAACACTGTTGTACATAAAGCACGTGAAACCAAACTCCAACAAGAAGAATGGGCGGCTGTCGAATCCTCTCGAGTCAAGATCACTTCTTGGGAAACTCAAGCAGCAAACAACGCTCAAGAAATGGCTGCCTGTGATGATTCCATTTTGAAATATCAAGAACAAATCAAAAACCTGCAATTGAAAATTAAGGCAGAAGAAAAGAAGAAAGCCTCAATTCGCAAGAGAATTCCAGATTCTTTGGAATCTATTATTAACGCAGAAGCAGCCTTAGCAATTCAACACTTGGAAAAATTTAGCACACATGAGGCAGAGGTTCAAAGATTGGTTGAAGACGAAGCCCTCACTGCCATCAGACTAGAACACTCCAAAGCTGTTTTTGAAAGGCTAAAAGCCAATCTCCAACTTTAGATTGTAACTTTCTTTATTTTCCAGTTTTTATAATTTCGACAATGTTCTGGCAAAGACTTTTGAATGCCATATTTGAATTCTTTACACTATTTAGTCTTGTGTTATTTTAACTTCTTGTAATATTGGCTTATATTTCTTTAAATACTTGCCATTTATTTGCAAAATTCGACCATCAACACCTAATTCTTCAACTTCGTAGGCACCGTTAGTAAATACTTGTAAAATGCGAAATGGTCCTTCCCAATTTGGTGACCATTTACCCAAAACTCTATCTTTTCTATCCATGGGTAATATGACTTTCCACACTAAATCCCCCAAGGCAAATGTTTTTGACTTAACCTTTTTATTATAAGCTCTAGCCACTCTTTCTTTTTGCCTTATAAGAACATCTAACGCATTTAGTCTTTCTTCGTCTAAATCAACCAACTCATCTAACATCATATCCCAATAAGAATCTGATGGAATTTCAAATTGCCTTTGAATTCTGGCTGATTGTAAACAAATTTCGACTGGCAAAACTGCGTCGTGTCCAAATGTGAGTCTATAAGGAGTATTGTTAATTGATTCTCTAGGAGAATTTCGACATGCCCACAACACTTTATCAAGTGTTTTATGCCAATTTTTAGGCTTCTGCCCAATGTGTTTCTTAATCAAATTGATAATAATTTTGTTGGCCGCTTCTACTTGACCATTAGCTTGGGCATAGTATGGTGTCGAAGTTAATAACTTGAAACCAATTTCAGAAGCAAAATCAACCATTTTTGGACCAATAAAAATTGTGCCTTGGTCTGTAGTAATGGTTTCAGGAGTACCAAACCTATATAAGATGTGGTTTTGAATAAAATTTATTACTGCTTCCTGATCTACATTAGCTAAGGGAACAACCTCCACCCATTTGGTAAAATAATCTATTCCCACTAAGATAAAACGATGCCCTTTCGACGAAGTTGGTTTGATTTCACCAATCAAATCTAAAGCCCAACCTCTAAAAGGCCATAGTTTTACTATTGAATGCAATTCACTTGCAGGCACATGTTGTATTCCTGCGTGTTTTCAGCATTCTTGACAACCCTTGGCGAAATCTATGCAATCTTTCAGCATAGTTGGCCAGTATACTCCTTGTCGAAATAAAAGCCACTTCATTTTGTGACCTGCTTGATGAGATCCACAAGCTCCACTATGAGTATTGGAAATTGCTAAATATACCTCACTTTCATTAAGACATTTCAATAACACTCCTTCAGGAGTCTTTTTAAATAACTCATTCCCAATAATAACATAACTTAAAGCTCTATACTTGGTTTTCCTATCAGTCACTCGTGTTGGATTTTCCAAATATTCGACAATTTGCCTTCGCCAATCATCATTCGACATATTGTCAATGGCAAAAATTTCAACTTCAAAATTTTCAAAAGTTTTAAAATTTTCCACCAGATTTAACATCTCTGCCCCCTCAAGTTTTGTCGTTGACAATTGGGCATTGGATGAATCTGTCGAAATCTGTTTGTGTTTGATGTCTATTAGCTCTAATAGCTTTTCTTTTGAAACTTTGTATCCTGATGCTATTTGTGCCAAATCGTTTGCCTCTTGATTTTCCATACGAGGCACGTGTTTTATGTGAACAGTCTCAAACATCTTTAACAACGTATTAGCAATGGCAAAATACATTATTAAGTTCTCTTTGATGCATTTGTATTCTTTTGTTAACTATTTCACAATTAGTTCTGAATCTCCTTTGATTTTGACATGTTTTGCCCCCAATTCTAACAAGATCTGAAGTCCTGCTATTAAGGCTTCGTATTCTGCCTCGTTGTTGGAGCATGTCCCTCAATTTTAAACTTATATTTTGTTGGTACCTTTGTTGGTGAAATTATTAATACACCAATTCTAACACCATTTTTGTGGCTTGATCCGTCGAAGTATAACTTCCAAGGTTGGGTTTCCACTAAGTTTATTGTATTTTCGACCACTGAATGGTCAACTATGAAGTCAGCCACTATTTGACCTTTTATTGCTTTTAATGGCTGATAAGTCAAAGAGAATTCAGAAAGAACCAAAGCCCATTTACCTATTCTACTATGTAAAATTGGTTTCGACAGCACATGTTTAATAATATCATAATGCGAATAAACATACACATCAACAGGCTTTATGTATTGCTTCAATTTTGTACAAGAGAAATACAAGCCTAAACACAATTTTTCTATAGGATGATACCTAGTTTCTGCATCATTTAGAATTCTATTGAGGTAATAAATGGCTCTTTCAACACCATTTTCATCTTCTTGAGCTAACATGCTTCCTATAGAAAATTCTGAAGTGCTATATACGATTTCATTACTTTATTCCTAATAGGTGGTAACAAAATTGGTGGCTTCATCAGGTATGCTTTAATCTCGTCGAAAGCTTGTTAGTGTTCTACATCCCACCTAAACACATCTTCCTTCTTCAGTCGAAGTAATGGCGAAAACGCTTGAGTCTTGCCACTTAGATTTGAAATAAATCTTCTAAGGAAATTGATTTTTCCTAATAATGACTGCAATTCTTTTTTGGTCGAAGGAGCTTTTGTTTCCAAGATTGCTTTCGTTTTGTTTTGATTGATTTCAATGCCTTTTTTGTGTACAACGAAGCCCAAAAAGTCACCTGCACGAACACAGAAGGCACATTTGAGTGGATTCATTTTCAATCCATATTTTCTCATTCTTTCAAATGATTGTCGAAGATGGTCTATATGACCAATTCCTGAGGAAGACTTAATTACGATATCATCTATGTACACTTGCATAAATTTTTCAATAAAATCATTGAACATAGAATTCATTGCCCTTTGGTACGTTGCACCAGCATTTTTTAGGCCAAATGGCATTACAACCCATTCATAGACACCTAATGCCCCTGCGCATCGGAATGCTGTTTTCGACGTATATTCTTCAGCAATATATATTTGGTTATATCCAGAATAACCATCAAGCATACTGAGGTATTCATAACCTGCTGCTGAATCCACTAGCATTTCTGCCACTAGCATGACATATTCATCCTTAGGTGTAGCATTATTTAAATCTCTAAAATCTATACACACTCTAAGCGTGCCATTTTTCTTAATTACAGGAACTATATTAGCAAGCCATTCGACATACCTGGCAGTTCTGATGAACTTGCTCTTTAGTAACCTTTTTATTTCTGCTTTGATCTTCAACAGGATTTCTGGTGCAAATCTTCTTGGTGTCTGCTTCACTGGCTTCTTTCCTGGTCGAATTGGTAGTCTTATCTCAACAGCGTCACAACTCAACCCCGGCATTTCATTGTAATCCCATGCAAAGCAGTCTTTGTACTCCTTTAGCAATTCGACAATCTGCACCTTCAATGCTTGATCAATCTTAGCACTTATATATGTTGGCCTTTTCAAGGAGCCATCTCCCAAATCGATTTCTTCTAAGGGATCTTGTGCTTGGATCCTTTTGGTTGAACCCATTGGATCTTTTTCAAAACCTAAAGGCTCGTCATCATAGACACAATCAAGCCTCTGGTTTTCGACAACATTGTCTCTATTTTTGTCCTCAACGGCTTCAGCAACTAATTGTTGTTGTAATTCAGCTTCTAAAACCGCTTTTTGCTTATTCTCGGCCACGTAGGCCGTAATTCTATCCCATGCAGTGGGCTTATCCATAAATAACTATTTATGGGCCTTCCCACCCTGTAGGCTTAACAGAGCCTTGTGGGTAGTTGTCTTCATCTATAACCTCTCTATCCCAAATGAATCCATAATTGGGATGAAGTATCACTGAAGATCTAACATTGTTTTGGTTTTCATAACCAAGTTCAGAAGAAATACATGGCGCAATGTTCGCCAATTGTTTAACAAAGGTTTTTTTGGTAATAGTGTTTACCTCAGCCTTGAAGTAACTCTGATCACCTTCAATATTTTCGACTAGACCATCTTCTCTCCAAATGATGAGCCTCTGGTGAACTGTCGAAGGTATTGCTCCCACACCATGGATCCATTCTCTTCCTAGCAGCATGTTGTAATTTGCCTTTGTTGAAATTACCATGAACATCGTTGGTCTCCTGATGCTTCCAACAGCAAAATCAACTTCAATGGCTCCAAGTGAGTGGCCACTTTTGCCTTCATAGTTGGTAAGAATTACATTGTGTGTTTTCAAGTCAGTCTCACACTTTCCGATTCTTTTCAGCATATGTTGTGGCATTAGGTTCACAGCAGCACCACCGTCAACCAGGATTTTATTGACACCAATATTGTTCACCTTTACTTGAATATACAAAGGTTTGAGATGGTTCATCATTCCACAGTCTGGTTTTTCAAACACAGCGTGTTGCTCTTCAACGCAACCATTTTTCAGCACATAGTAACAAATTAGTTTGTAAGTGGTTTCTTCGTCGAAATCTTCTTCGACATCATTCACTATAGAAACCACATCATACTCAATTGGGAGAATTGAGACTACACCACACAAGACGTCGCATTCTGACCCAGAATCAGCGAAATCTGAGCCCATTTCTTCGTCTAAATTGAGACCCTCTTTGATCACTGAAAGTGGTGGAAATATTCTTTCAGTAGCTGGCTTTCTAGCCATTTCAATAGATTTTGAAGGTATTTGTTTACCTTTCTCTTTGTTGGAATTTTCCACCTTGCCTGCAGCAGCAACCTTTTTTTGGCATTGATATCTATGCCACTGAGTTCTTGTCATAGGGTTCTTCCCTTTGTAGTTATTATTATAGGCATATTTATTAGACTCAAATGCCTTGTTTTGGCTAGTAGCACTAGTGCTACCCTTAACCAATTTTGCTGATTTCTGTTGATTTCCAACATTCTTTCCAGCATAATATACTGGATAATAACCAGTACTTTTTCCACCAGAGTGCACCCATTTCTCGACAGGAGACTTTGCTGGAGGAACATAAGTTTTGATCTGTTCCTTTTGAGGATTTCTTGTTGAAGTGACTTTGTATTGAATACCTCTGTGTTGTAGCTGAACTTTGGTCTTTTGTTGACCCACTTTCCTTTACGTTTCAGTTGAGGCTTAAATCCCTCCAGATTTTTGGCAGCCTCTTTGTCGAAGACAGAACTACACCTTGGACAAAGCATAACTTCAGTATTGTTGATTTTGCAGTGATTGAGAAAATCAATCAATTCTTCTTCAGCCCTTGGATACACTATCTTCATTTTTTCAGCGTATTGGTCTTTAGTGACCATTTCGACATCAACCTTGTCGACAGCCTTCTCTACCTTAGCATTTTCAGCAACAACCTCTGTGACCTCAACCACATTGAGATCGACTTCAACAAGCAATGCATTAACTGTTGGCAAAGGATCCGCATCAATCTTCATTGGTGGCTTAGATTTGTCACCAAATTTCAGCCTTCCCTCATTGAGGGCGTTCTGCACCAAATCCCTGAAAATAACACAATGAGAAGTGTTATGGCCCAAGAAACCATGAAATATACAAAAACCTCTTTTCTGTCGCTGTTCCAATGGTGGAATTTTCAGGCCTTTAGGCACTAAAATTTGACCATCAGCCACTAACAGATCAAATATTTCATCACATTTAGAAACATCATAAGTATAAGTTTTTGTAACAAATTTATCATTCTTAGGCTCAACAGGATTTTTCCCATTAGAAGGTTTCAACAATTTGCAAGTATAAGGAGGTCCTGGTTTTAGTTCTGCAATGTTAACCTCTTCTCCGACATCTTCATAAGATATGTCGTATTATTGGTCACTGTCATTAGCTTCGACATAAACAACCTTTTCTTTCTTACTTTGAAATCTACCTGTTTTGGCTTTTTCGGCTTTGAGTCTTTCGACTTGTCGAACTCTATCAGCCAATTGTGCCATATCTCTTAAATGTAGTGTATCTAGTTTCTTTCTTATAGTGTAATCTAGACCACCAACAGCCATTTCGACTAACTTGTGTTTAGGCACTTCGACATAAATCAAATGTGATTAAAAAGGTTATATTGATATCTATCAACTTGTTCTTTTAATTTTTTAAAATCTCAAACACATATTAAAATATAGACAAATCTTTTTCAAGCCCTCCCCTCCCTTCCCCCGCAAAACCCCCTCCCAAACATACCTTAAGGCTTTGTCGAATTTGCCTTCTGATACAACTCTGCTGTGTCGAAACCAACACCTTCTGAGAAAACCGAAGTCAAACCCCGTTGACTGCATTTAATTTAGACTGTCGAAATTACAGGCTAACACATGTATAATTATATAAAATTATAAATAGTTAGAGTAACTAAGGTGGTTGATGCACATGGTTTCGACTATTGATGGTTGCCTCCAGCAGTACCACCAACCCTTTTAATTGGATGCGCATGAACTTAACCTTTTTTTTTTGATAAGCAAAAGATTTTATTAAATGGTCCGAGAGCACAAGTGGTACTCCAACCGGAACAATTACAAGGGGGCCTCGTTAAAACCTCCAATGGCCAAAACCCAATGGGAAAAAGACCCAAGGAGGAAAAAAGAGTACCCCAAACGTCAATAATGTATTAAAACAATGACGGTGCAGTTGTACAACTGATACACAGGTAATTAAAAACCAGCAGGAAACGAAAACTCAATACACAACTTGCTGAATGCATCGCAACAGCTCCCATCCTTCAACTCCATAATACTCATCACCTGGAATTCACTAGTAGCTTGTCTTCATCAGCCTTTCTTATCCATATCCACTCCTACTTTTCTCCATAAAATTATTATCAACACTAGGATAAATACACCCACAACTTCATCGGAACCATACTTCCAGTGCTTATCCACCAGTCTATAGCGTAACACCATAATGAGCACCACTAAGTTTCCTTCCCCACAACCATAATTCTGATGCATATCAGACCCACAAATGACAGAAATCAAATGCCAATACCAACTAATTTCCTCCTTGTATTCTCTATATCAGAGTTACCTTTGCAACAATAATCATAGTACCAAGTCAACCGAGTTGAAGATTAGCAACAAAATTCTTCAATATGACAGCCATAATTTAATTCTGCTCAGATCCGATTTAACAAACTCACTGGTGTAGAGCGCCAACTTACAAATGGCACGCTCAGATTTCTGCCTGCCCTTTCTTTAAACCATTGCCACGACAATACCACCACTTTATTAAAAATTACTTCCCCGTCAGTTAACAATCCTTTGAAGACAACATCGTTTCTTGCGCCCCATATTAACCAAGTTACCGCTAACCATATGATATATTTGATTTTCTTCTTCTTTGTTCCGGAATAAAATCCCCCGTGCTGTAGGAAGTGATCCAAAGGCTCTATGTGAGGAGTTTCACAAACACCAATCCAGGCAGCAAGATAGTAGTACTTTTTCCCCCTAAATTTATCCGCATATGGTTTTCAACATTTTCTTTAACTATGTTTGGTTATGAGTTCAACTGCTCCAAACTCAACTTTGCTGTCTTTTTTTTTTTGACAAGTGCAGTACTACCTCTCGTCCACAATATAAGAGAAAAAATAAAACATCACATAGACCAAGGAATGACATTGAAATCAACTATTCTCATTTAATATGACTAAAATTTTACCTTATTTCCAATATTGCCATTTTCATTAAATGATGATTTATACTACTAACTAATGACATTATTTTTAACCACACCACTTAAATAGTGGCATATTTGAGATTGCTCATTTAATACACCTTAAAAATTGTGTTTCTTTCTTATATTGTGGACCACCAAAACACACTTTTTCCTCTTATATTGTGAACCAGAGAGAGTAGTGTTAACCGCTATACAAAATTGATTTTACTCATTATGTATTTACATTTTCTTCAACTACTCTTTATTGTATGAGTAAATATCCAATTTGGTCTTTGGAAAAAATTTAGTGCCTCCTAAGTCATGTAATAATCCTTATTCCTTAGCAATTATAAAGGGGGGAACATGTTAGTCTCTCACTCTCTCAATTAATTTAAGTGAATTTAATTTATATACGCAATAAGTGTATAAGATTTTTTACACTATTTACGAATTAGAGGCTGGCACATCATCAAAAGGAAATTGGTCAATTGGTAACCATCAATTAATCAATTAGTAACCAACCACTCCATATATTATGATTGGTGGTAGTTGTAAAAGCCTATACACAAATAGAAATTAAACTCTTTACATTTCTTAAAACTTTTTTTTTGGTTCATTATCTTGTTATTTTAGTTTCAATTTGACATTTAACTTTTATTAATTTAAGTTTGCTCCATTAACTTTAAAAAATTTCAATTGAGTCTTTAATCTTATTTTTCTAGTTTCATTTTGGTCCCTTATTTTATAAACTTTATATCAATGTGTTTTTTTTTAAATGGTGCCTTAATCATATAAAGTTTCATCAATCTCATTATTTTTAACACAATTTAAATAGAATATACCACATTGAAACCTAACATAAAGATAAGAGACGAAATTAAAACTTTTAAAAGCTACGAGACCAAGTTGAAATTAGAAAAACAAAAAATCATTGATAAAAATCACTTTTATCGTGAACGTATCTGAATATAAATCACGATAAGTTCATCTCATTTTCATAATGATCCTATAACATCATGTTTTTAAAAACATTGTATTAAAATAAAACTAATAATAATCATTTAGTAATTAATAATACGTTGAATTTGACAACTTTTTTATTTATGTAACATGTACACAAGAGAGAGAAAAAACCAGAAACAAATGCCAACGTAATTTAAGCATCATTTATAAAAGTGGAACTGGATTGACACAAAAAGCCTAATTGGTTGTGGCCGTAACATGGTGTCACCTACTACTTTTAGACAAAGTGAGCGATGTTTTCGGCTAAAAGGATTCGGACAAGTCATCATGTAAAATTTGCGAGTGCCAACCCTAACAGAAGTTTGGAATGACATAAATCAAGCAGGAAAGAATATGAATATGTTTGTGCTTTTCCAAATATTTTATATACATTTCAACACTCCAAAATTTTAGCAATTGGAAGGAGAGATGAGAATACATAGAGAGGATCAATTCCCTTGCAAATTGCATAGATTGGGTGATTTCTTTCCTTCTAAAGTTCTACAATATAAACCAAAAAGAGAAAACAAGATATTGACAAAAGAGAATCCTAATTACTAGCAATTAGCTTGGGTGTAATTTTTACACATTTAATTAAATAAATTAGATATCTAGTAATTATTCGTTTGTTACATATTCTTAAAAAAATGAAAAAATGAAAAAAAATCTAAAAACTGCTACAAATAATAAGCCGTTTTGAGTAGCTTCTCTAAAATTGATTAAATTTTTTAATATTAATTCCAACGCTTGTCCTTATTTTGCCCTACTTCAATCTAGTCGTTAAGTCTTCTTTCTCACAATACAACCTCTATACGTATAGTCTTCAGCAGGGCATATTCTTCTTCTTTGAAAATCCTATTGAAATTCTGCAACATCTCTACTAAAAGGTTAGTAATTCGTTCTTGTTTTCTCTTCAAGTATGAACTGCTCTGCTTATGTTTTGGTTTTTTCCTACAACGTCGTTATCGATCATCACGTTATTGATTCAACGATTTTTTTTACAATTAATATTATGAGAATACTAGGATTGATATTAATATTATGATTGTTTTGATCACAGTTCCACTAATTATTATTATTATTATTATTATTATTATTATTATTATTATTATTATTATTCTTCTTATTATTATTATATTACTTTCTTAAAATTCTTAGAATAGTACGTTTTTAATATTATGATTGTTATAACATTTCTTAGTGTTTTTAGAATAGTACGGGAGAAAGGTTTCGAACAAGAAAGAAAGATCCTTGATTTTTTTTTTTGACATGATTGAAAGGCTAGGATTAATATGAGAGAAAGATTTCAAACAAGAATAAATATCTATGACAGAAAGGTTCCTAATTATTTTTTTCTAACGATGAAAAAGAATTGGCAGAAATATTTTGACAGAATTTTTTTTGTCATACGCTTATATACTTTTTGTTTATGCCTATTTTATATTTATGTTGTTAAATATTAGAATGGGGGCCCGAAAAGGATTTGAAAAGTTGTGAGGGAGACTCAAAGATTGTTGTGAAATGGAATGACCGTAGAAGCCAAGTACACATTTTAGTAAAGATAGATGGAAGAATATTCAAAACAAGTTTCAAAAGAGAACAAAGTATACAATTGTATCCTTTATGGTATTGGTAATTTTGTAAAAAAAATAACTTTTGTACAATTGTATCAAAACAAGCTAAAAATCATTTTTTTTAAATAAAAAATAAGTGATTTTAGTTATAGTAAACAAACGGATTTTTTTTTCTACTTCTCACTAAAATCTCTAAAAAATAATCTCTAAATTATTGAATGTCAAAATCACTTATTTTTTAATCAATATAACAAAGGAGCCCTAAATGTTTAGATTTCGTGTAGAAGACAAATTAAGTTTACTAAATTGACCTTTATAATATTTAATAGAAAAAGTCTTCTATTTCACTTTTGTTGTATAATAGTATCAAAGGGAGTATATTTTTGTCAATATAAATGGCTAGTGACTAGACAATCGTTCATCCATATCAATTGAGTGATATAGTGCAAGAGTGTCGTAGCAAAATAAATATAGGGATCTAGGTGCAAAATTGAAAATTGAAGGAGTCCAAAACAAATTTTTACAGAGAGGAAAATGCATTTATTTATTTTTGTTAACACCTAAAATCTGCCAAGTTGTTGGCCGAGAAAAAGCCTAGTTGAGGACCTAACTGAGTCTGCAATGAGCCGATTTGCTTAAATTATGGGCAAAAAGGGTAATAGGTTACAAAATAGTCTATGTTCACTCTATTCTTAATTTCTATCATCTAATATTATTTCTAATAAGAGAAACCAAATGAGGGATGTTGGTAACCTCAGCTTGATACAACCAAAAAGATAGTTTCCAGAGAAGAAAAGGGGGTATGTGCTACCTAAGATTGATGAAGTAGGTTTTTATCAACTGAAGATCATCAACTCTGTGAAGGTTCAATCTATTGTGAGACTTGTTAGGAGCTTGAGGAAGAAATGCTTGCCAAGGGAGGCGGAAAAGGGCTACTCTTGAAGGGAGTCCATGGAAGGACCTGAATATCACGTTGAGGCTCAACCCTTATGCCGAAATTGCTAAGAGGACGACTTTGTTTGCTGAGGTCAAGTGGCTCGGCAGAGGAAGAGCCCAGCTGAGGAGGTACCAACTAAGGATCTACGTACTAATAAATTTGTAGCTAAGGACACTGTGGCTGATGCAGAAGACTTGCTTGAGCGGCAAGTAAGTAAAACGTGTAAGGAAAGGTGTTAACACTTGAACAATTGAGAAGAATGTGGTCAGCTTGTGATATAGTGAGATGGTGAATATTGTTGTTGTTAATAAAAAGATGTTGGTGGATTTTTAATACCAACGAATTTTATTTAAGCTGTAAAAAATCTCAAACGAATACCACTGAATTTTGTGAGACTTTCTAAAAATCTTTTAAAATCTTGATTGAATACCACATGATTTTTTATATTAGCTAAAAGTTCTGATTTAATACCACTAGATTGTTATGCAAAAAAAAGTTTTTTAAAATCCTTTAAAATCTCAATCCAATACACTCTTTTTTTTTTGGTCAAACAATACACCCTCTTAATAAATATAAAAGTATTAATTGGAAAAGTTTGATAAATAATATTGTTTTTAAGAGTTCTATTGTACTGGGACAAAATAAAATGGCATAAATACCAAAATTTAGAAATGGATCAACTATAAAAAACAGAAAACACATTACAAACTAGAACTAGTACCACACTGTTTTTTTTTGACAAACTAGTACCACACTTTAAAATGAGTCTATATATATTTTTTATTAGAGTAAAGAGATACATGCACCCTAATTGAGTGCAATATGATGGACTGTTTATATACGAAGGGGTCATGTTTTTGGTTAGATTGGGGCATTGATCAACCGTACTTTTAACACACTCCTCTCTAGCTGGTGGCAGCTAAGGTACACACACTCTGTTTGTTTGTTTTGTTCGTTGGTTGTCTTAAGAAAGCAAAAGCAGTTTCATTTTCATTAAATTTCTTATCTGTATTCTGTCTGTCTGTCTAAGAGCGACGCATCTTATCGCTGATGTGAAGAACTTTTAGGAGTACTCTCTCTCTTACGTGGCATTCACTTGCTCTCTCATACACCCTTTCTTTCCTCACGTTCTTCACTTTTCAGCTTCTTCTTGCGAATTTATAGATCCTCTTTCTCTCCCACTCTCCTCCTCAACTCACCTTTCTCTTTTTCTTCCAAATCATATGAATAACCAATCACCTCTCTCTCTCTGGATGCCAATTCATTTCAGTTTCACCCACCTTTTCATTCCTTATCACGACTAGTTTAGTTTCCTTCTTGCTAGCTCATTAAGCAACCATTTTTAGCAACGTCTTTTTTCTGTTTTATCTAATATCCCCTTCCTTACCCATTTATATATATATATATATATATATATATATATATATATATATATATATCTTGAATACTCTCATTCTTTCTTATCTCCTTCGAAGACTAATTTCATTTCTTTCTTTTCTTTATCTTTTAATTATCTTGGTATTTTCTTTTCTTTATCTCATTATTACATAAATATATGCATGCTGATTCTTTGCCCAACTTAACGTTCCTTCTTCTTTTTCACCTTATGATCAATTTCTGATCCTTTTTTTTTTTGCCTTTTCAGTTTCACCTCGTCCACCTTTGATTGTAAATAATCGAATTCTCTCGGATTCAAAATGTTTGATGGATTATTGAAGCCAAAGTTCTATACAAAATGGTAAAACAAAGGTTCTCTGTTTATCTTCTTTTTCAATTATCTGGAATCTTTCGATATCTAATTTGATCTTTTTGAATTTGGAAACAGCAAAACGTGCTTGAAGTTGATAAAGACGAGGTTAGAGACGATAAGGAAGAAAAGGAACGCAGTGCAGAAATTTCTCAAGAAAGATATAGCTGATCTTCTTAGGGATTCTCTTGATTACAATGCATATGGAAGGGTAATCTTTTCCTTCTATTTACTACCCTCATTCTCATTTATTTGTTGCATAATAAATTTTCATGACATGCCAATTTTTTAATCATCACCTTTATTATCGGCCTAAATTGTAGCGTAAGGAATAATTCTTCTCCAATCCAATAATGCATTATTTAAAATTCTCTCACAAAGAAAAGAAAGATTCCTGGTGTACTGTTCACTTTTTGCACTGATCTAATTTTATTCATACGGCAACGTTTATACATTTATACAAGTAAATCTACACCGTATATTATACAGAATACACGTATTTGACAGTATTTGGATGTTAATCTCTTTGCACTTGGAAACAGGCTGAAGGGCTTCTGGTGGAGCAAAATATGTCAGCTTGTTATGAACTCATTGCAAAATTTGTTGGATCCATATATCCTCTTGTTAAAGACCTTTGTAAGCACAAGTATGATTTTCTATGCATGCACTATGTATGAGATCTTCAAGTTAGATAATTCTGTTACTTACTGTTTAATGGTTTAATTTACTGACAATGTTATAATAATCTTGTTTAATAGTGAATGTCCTGATGGCTGCAAGGAAGCTACACCATCATTGATATATGCTGCAGCAAGGTTCTCCGATCTTCCTGAACTACGTGACTTGAGAACTTTATTCACAGAAAAATTCGGGAATTCTTTAGAACCTTATATAAGTAAAGAGTTTGTTGAGAGATTGAGGCAAGATCCTCCTTCCAAAGAAATGAAGATCCAATTTTTGCATGATTTAGCACAAGAGTTCTCTATAGACTGGAATAGCAAGGCTTTGGAACAGAGTCTTTACTCACCCCCTCAGTTACATGAAGTAAGTTTCTTTCATCTATTAGTTTTATATCACTGCTTTATTTACTTTTTCAAATAATTAGGATTTGTTTCGTAAGTCCCATCCGCTACCGGATAACGGATTTGACCGGCGGATGGCGAGTACACGTATTTGGTAATTACTAGCGTTCTGCTAGCTCACCTGCTATGTGCATCCACTATCTGCTAGCTTATATGCTATCAACTGCTTTTTACAACATTGAGCCTTAATCAAACATGTTACAGCACAAATATCTATAATCACAAATGACTTATTGAATGGAATATTACTTGTTGCAGGAGAAGCCTAAACATGAGCCACAAAATGATTATGTTGACGTAAAATGGCACAAGAAAAATGACCAAGTCAACCTCAAAATAGATAGCCTACAGAGAGGTATTGGAAGAGACAACAAATACAATATTACATCTAAAGGAAATAAAGGAGATTCCTTGTCTCAAGGAAGGAAGGAATATATCAGGGGCACTGAAACTACTTCTGACAAATCATCCCTTGATGATGGCTCAAAGGCTTCTTCAAGTTCAATTGAAAATGAGAATGATCAAGTTAAGAGACCAATTTCTTACAAGCTTGTTCCACCTCCTTATTATGTCAAAGATAAAGCTGAAGACAAAACTGTACCAGAATGGGATTCAAATAATGAAAAAGTTATTGAAAAGAAGAAGTCAATAGGAAGATCAGTTAGGCAAAGGAGACCTCTCAAATCACCACCTAATGAAAACACTGTTACAGAGAATACAAAGTTGCATGGAGATGATTGTAATGATTCAATTTCAAGGGATGAAGATGAAAGGGTAATAGATGGTCTATTAATGCATTACAGTAAGAAACAATCTCCTTATAATCCTCCACAACAGCTAGAATATGATGATAATGGGATGATAAATAGAAGTAATACAATATCAAGTTCAATGAGAGGAACATCTCTTCCTCTAAAAGAAACATTGAAAAGACATGAAAGAGCTACTTCCTTAGTACCGGAAAGGATGGTGACAGCGAAGCATCATGTGCATCCTAGTCTACCAGATTATGAAGACTTCACAGCTCGTCTTGCAGCACTCAGAGCAAGGAACATCAACATCAGCTTAGCAGATTAACAACCATAGGATGTTTTTGCTGCTTTATTCATTGTTTGGTTATTCTTCCATGTTATTATAGATATAAAATACATTCTCCATATAATCTACATAGTCTGTAGTCTGTAAGTGATTCACTATGTAGTTAGCATCTATAGTATATGACATAGCAGTTCTAAATTGAAGATTTAAATCAGTATACATAAGTGATAGTATATTATCATTTTTGTGCACATATTCTGCTTGATTTTTTAAGTCAGCTGCATTTTTTGTTAATGAAAAAAGCAAGGTTCTACATCGATGAGGTTGGGAAAAGTTGCAAGACTGCCACTAATAGACTATGAGAAGGCAAGTCCCACATCGGTGAGATTTGGACAAGTTGAGGGGAAATGAATCTATAAAGTGGAGCAGCAAAATGTTAGTGACTTTCCAAACCGCTGAGCCAGATTGGTTAGTTGCTTTTGTCGGTTTTGCTTGGCAATGAGTTTTGAAGTTTTCAACTGTTTTTGGGCACTGCCTTTGAGTATAATTTGGCTCATTCGGAGGTTAAAAAATCCACAGGTTTGTCCAAAAATTGTTGAAATCTTCATAATCCACAAGATTGCCCGAAAACTACCGTTTGGGTATTGTCTCAATGGTACAAAATCACCACCACCATTAACGTGACTGGACTAAATAAAAAAGAACCCATTTTAATAATTTTTATTTGTATGAGTTTCTAATTTTTGAATCCTATGTATCATATCTCAATACACAAAAGAAGCAGGCAATGTTGAGTTTTAAAATTGAAATCTCATCTGAACCTTTCATTTTCATCCCTTGTCGGCGTTACACAGAAATTACCCATCGATTAGAGATTCAGCTTCAACAAATTTGAAGAATTATTGTTATTAATAATTAATAGATCTTTTTTAAAAATGAGATAACCTGATGATAATTGGAGGAGAAAGGTGAAGGAATAAAGATTGTGAAGTGGTACTGGTAATGAACGAAGGGTGATTTAAGGGAGGTTTGAGAATGTGAATCGGTGGGTGAGAGTAGGGGTGATTTAAGGAAGGGTTTTGAGAGAGAAAGAATGAGGAAGGAAATTGAGGGGGATTGCAGAAGATGGTCACATTTTATCTGAAGAAAAATTTATGGTCTTCTTTCTTTTTCCTTATAGAAGAATAATCACGTGAAAACTTACAATTAGATAACTTATTAGAACTTAAGTGGTACAAAAAACTTAAATGACCAACTTAATACAATTAAATAACTTAAAGAGCATCTGATGTAATTTAACACATATATAGCACAACACACACACACACACAAATATGTATGTTGGGAAGCTCTGATACTCCAAAAAAGACTAAGTATTTGTATCCGACATAGAAACGTGTTTGATCGGGATACATGACCAATACTCATGGGATACGTCTGGCTTATACCGATAGGTCCATGATACGACAGATTTATATGGATACGCACGGGAGATGTGAGCCTCTCTTTTATTGACAACCAATGTGACTCTTTTTCGAGTGTTTTTAATTTATATCTAAAAGTAAACTATATTAAAATATTAAATCCTAAAAGGGGTTACTATATATGTCAACTAGTATAATGAACATCTCTTTATTGTTATCTTTAGTTATGTTTGTACATTATGTTTTTATTTTTAAATATTTGAATATTTATTTTATTTTTTATTAAAGTATCCTAAAAGGGTTACTATATATGTCAACCAATGTGATTTTTTATTTTTTATTTTATTTTATTTTTGGGTGACTCACACTTGAGGGGGAGATTGTTGAAAATTCAAGTTTGAGTGGTTAGTCCCACATCGGCTAGGAATGAGCTATATGAAGGACATATAAGAGAGGGGACCCATATACCTAATATCTTAAGGTTTTGGGTGGAGATGTGGTGTCCAAGTCTGGAGATGTGGCGTCCAAGTCTCTTGATATTGAAAATATTTTTTATTAAGGAATATTTTTGTCTTTTTACAAGGTTTGAGAGTGTTTAGTGAGCAGGAAAGGGTGTTTAATAAGAATGCGCGGGAGGATGATTACCATGGTCACACACAAATGAATCGAAAAACGTCCATTATTATAGTTTTGGTGTAAAGTGGAGAGCAAAATCGAGCACTCAGCTCAGTCGTGGGAAGAAGAAAACTACCAGAAACATGGCGTTGATGGGTGAAGTCCACCTAGGTTGCCCATTCGGATTCTCTGGCCCCCATATTTCCACTTTCACTGTTTGTCTTCCCCATCCACTTCCACCCGGTAACTCCCCTCTTCTTCCTTCATTTTCTCTGGCCCCCCATGCAGAGTTGCCATTGCTAGGAAGAGAGGGAACCAGTTCTCAACAGTTTGCCTCTCTAGTATAATAAAATGAAATAATAAGATAGAGAAAAATTGTGGTCCACAAAAGGACCGTGAACTAAGCAGCTTAACAACTACATATGACATGTTTTTGCTGCGTTCTTCATTCTTTGGCTATTCTTTCATGTTATTTATACACTATCCATCCCACCACCTTACTCTGTATGTGATTCACTATATAGTAGTTTGCATCTATATAGTACATGACATATCAGTTCTAAATTGAAGATATAAATCAGGATATGAACGGTTAAGAGACAAGAGTTGTTGACCCAATCACCTAATAATTGGTGGGGAAATCCTTTTATTCGTATGAAATCAGTGTAATTTGAACTTGTGTCTCATTCTTTCTGGGGTACTATTTGCTCATTGGGTTTTTTTCCTGTAGGGTTTTGGCCCAATGAGGTTTTAATGAGGCCCATTGTATCCGTAACGGTTGGGGTGCCCGTTTGCACCATTTTAATATAATTTTTGCTTATAAAAAATCTATTGTATAATCCTATAACCCGCATTTAGTACAAATTGAAGAGTTTTGGTGTTTTTTAATTTGTTGTGTGAACGTGCAACTACGAAGACTAATCCCTCGAGCCGTATAAGACTACAATAGGTGATAAAGCTCTATCTCAAGAGTTTCGTGCAATTGTTTTTTCTTGTAGAAAAAAGTACATTTGTTTTTTAATTAATAAGTTAATGGTTTTTTTTAATCAACGAAAAATTTCCTAAACTCATGTACATTAACAAATACAGTTTCATAAAAATAAGTATCATTAATTTGCTTCAAAAAAAATAAGTACCATTTTATTATTAGTGAGAATTGTTCAAATTATCTAAGAATATAATGCGGCTTGTCACTTGCGCGCGCAAGTGACAAATTTTTTTGTTTTTTTTATTTCAATTTTTTTATTTTGCTTTTTGTTTCTTTTTTTTTCTCTTCTTCTTCTTTTTCTTTTTTTTTGTTACTTTTTGTTTTTTTTTCAGTTTTTTTCTTTATTTTGTATTTTTATAAGTACTTTACTGTGTCGAAAAATTTTAAATGTTTAAATATATAAATTTTGTTCTTCAATAATCAATTAGATGGAAAAAATTAATTTCATAAAAAAAATACGTAAAGTGATATGCTAAAAAGTATGCTTTGGTGTACTTGATGGTGAAAAAAATTATTTTGTAACAAAATACGTAAAGTGTAATGTTAAGCAATGTGTTTTGAGATACTTTGGGAATCGAAAAAAAATTAACTTTTCAAATAACAAAAGCTTTTTCGTATATAACCGGTTTGGTAAAAAACAATAAGTTTGTGAAAAAATACATTAAGTGCGATGCTGATAGTGTATTTTAGGGTACTTTAGGGTCCCAAAAAATTTTTTAGATGTTCAAATACACGAAGTTCGTTTCTCAATAACATTTTCTTTTTAATTTTATAATTCTTATTTAATTTATAGTTTTAATTTAATTTTTATTTACAGAAGCTTCAGTCACATTTACAATAGATCCCTCAGTCGCACACTTTCAACTTTCTATAAATGCTTCTATTTTATTGGTAATTTTCATCCAACCCAACACAATACCACGTGTTTCATTTTCTATTTGTGTTTTCTTTTTTATATTGCTCATTTTGCCCCAACGGGTATTAAAACCATTCTTTAATTTGTGTTTATATTTTATCTTTCTTTAATATTCGAGTACAGCGTTGCTGCATTGACTCCCGTGAGAACTTCAGCCACATTTACAATACAACCTTCATGATCTTCTTTCAACGGGAACTTCAGTCACATTTACAATAAAACCTTCATAATCTTTTTCAACTTTGTATAATTACTCCTATTTTATCATGGGTTTTCCTTCAACCATGCATGATACCCAACATGTTTCACTTTTTAATTGTGTTGTCTTCTTTTTCTATTTATGGGTTAATTTTTTATATTTGCATTTGATGAATGTGGATTATGCTATTAAAATTCTTTAGATTTTTTCTTCTTATTTATCTATGGAGGATGTGCGTCTTTGTTAATGTTCCTTTTAAAATTGATAATCTTTTTATTTATTTTATATTTATATTTAATTTTTATTCACTGTTATTAGATTTTATATTTTGCTAACTAACACCATTTGCCCAATGGGATAGGCTATCCTGGGGTACGTGAGTCGATTCCGTGCTCCTGAGTTTGATTCTCACCGTTGACAAACTCAGTGTTGGCCAGTGCGAAATTTGTTTTCAAGCACGATGGGATATTAGTCTTTCGAAAAGATTTAATTATACGATAGAATTTAGCCAGACTTCAGCCTTTTTTTTTCTTTCTATTCTTCCTTTTTTTTTTCTTTTATATTACTTCACTTTTTTTATCTTCTTCCTTTTTTCCTTTCCTTTTTTTCCTTTTTTGTTTTTGAGTGCTTTTAGGGTGAGGGAACAAATCAAGTTCCTCAGAACCATTAAATATGACTGTAGGATGTAGTATAAAAATTCATCAACGGTTGAGATTTAATACAAGTTGATTCAATCTTAACCACTAATAGCATTTTACACAATATCCTACGATCAATTTTAGTGGTTATCGATGACGGATTTAATTTGCTCCCTCAACCTAAAAGCACCCTTTGGTTTTTACTTCAGTTTTTTCTTTTTTTTTATATTTTAAGAGCTGCTTTACGGTCTCAAAAATTTTAAATGTTTAAATATGCAAATTTTTACGTAAATAAATATTTACGTAAGTCTCAAAAATATTTATTTACGTAAACTTTAGTCACATTTACAATAGGTCCCTCAATCGTACTCTTTCAACTTTCTATAGGTGCTTCTATTTTATTTGTAATTTCCATCCAAAACTACACGATACCACGTGTTTCACTTTCTGTTTGTGTTTTCTTCTATGTTTTGGTCATTTCGTACCAACGGGTATTTAAACCATTCTTTAGTTGGTGTTTATATTTTTATCTTTCTTTAAAATTCGAGTACAACATTGCTGCATTGACTCCTGTGGGAACTTCAGCCACATTCACAATACAACCTTCATGATCTTCTTTCAACGGGAACTTCAGTCGCATTTACAATAAAATCTCCAAAATCTTTTTCAATTTTGTATAACTACACCTATTTTATCATGGACTTCCTTTAACCATGCTTGATATCCAACGTGTTTCACTTTTTTATTATGTTGTCTTTTTTTCTTTCTAATTATGGGTTAATTTTTTTTATTTACATTTGATGAATGTGGATTATGTTATTAATTTTTTTTAGACTTTTTCTTCTTATTTTATCAAAGGTTAATGTTCTATTTAAAATTTATAATCTTTTGATTAAAATTTATATTTATAATTTAATTTTTATTCACAGTTATTAGATTTTATATTTTGCAGACTAACACCATTTGCCCAATGGCACAGGTTACCCTGGGGCCCGGTAGTCGATCCCGTGCTCCTGATTTTGATTCTCACAGTTGACAAACTCAGTGTTGACCAGTGCAAAATTTGTATTCAAGCATAATGAGATATTAGTACGATAGAATTTAGCCAACCCCGTGCGGGAATTGCCGCACTTTTTTTTTTAACTTAGTTTTTTTTTTCTTTTTATTTTTTCGTTTTGTCCTCTTTTTTATTTTAATGTTTTCCATTTTTTCCTTTTTAATATTTTAACGAGTACTCTAGGGTCTCGAAAAATTTTAGATGTTTAAATATGCGAATTTTGTTTTTCAATTATCGATTTGGTGAAAAAAAGATTTAATTTCATGACAAAATACATAAAATGATATGCTAAACAGTGTGCTTTGGTATACTCGATGGTGAAAAAAATATTTTTTTAACAAAATACGTAAAGTACGATGTTAATCTGTGTGTGTTGAGGCACTTAGGATTCAGGAAAAAATTAGCTGTTCAAACACCCGAAGTTTTTTCCTCAATAACTGGTTTGGTCAAAAAAAAAATAGCTTTGTGACAAAATAGGTAAAGTGTGATGCCAACATTGAAATTTGGGGTATTTTAGGGTCCAGAACAAATTTTATATGTTCAGATACGTGAAGTTTGTTCCTCAACAACCTGTTTGACGAAAAATAAAAAAAATACGTGACAAAATATGTAAAATGTGATGCCAAACAATTTGTTGAGTTACTTTAGGATTCAAATTTTTTTACATGTTCGGATACACAAAGCTCATTCCTCAAAAACCCGTTTGGTGGAAAAAATTTGTGACAAAATATGTAGTGCGATACTAAATAGTGTTTCTATGTGCTTCTATTTTATTCAAATATGCGAAATTTTTTCTTCAAAAATAGTTTCAACTTTGTATATGTGCTTCTATTTTATTGGTGGTTTTAAATCAAACTCTGCATGATACCTATACGTACGGGTTTCACTTTCTAATTATGTTGTCTTATTTTCTCTTTAATTATGTGTTAAGTTTTTATATTTACATTTGATAAATATAGATAACGTTATTAAAGTTTTTTAAACTTTTTCTTCTAATTGTCTATGGATGTTCAATTTCAATGTATTTGTTGTTATTAATATTCTTTACGTTTTTTTTCTTATTATCTGTGGATGTTGAATTTCAATGTCTTTGTTGATGTTTCTTTTTAATTTTATAATATTTTTATTTAATTTATAGTTTTTTAATTTAATTTTTATTTACTGAAATTTCGGCCACGTTTACAATAGATCCCTCATCGCCCTCTTTCAACTTTCTATAGGTGATTCTATTTTATTTGTGGTTTTCATCTAACCCTGCACGATACCCGCGTGTTTCACTTTCTATTTGTGTTGTCTTCTTTATTTTTGTCTTTTCGCATCAAACGGTATTAAAAACATATTTTAACTGGTGTTTAAATTTTATCTTCTTTCAACGGGAACTTCAGCCACATTTATAATACAACCTCCACCATCTTCTTTCAACTTTGTATAATTGCTCATATTTTATCATGAGTTTTCATACAACCATGCATGATACCCACGTGTTTTAGTTTTTAATTGTGTTGTCTTCTTTTCTTTCTTATTATGGGCTAAGTTTTTATATTTACATTTGATAAATATGAATTATGTTATTAAAAGTTTTAGACATTTTCTTCCCATTATCTATGGATGTTTAATTTCAACATTTTTTGTCAATATTCTTTTTAAATTTTATAATCTTCTTATTTAATTTATAGCTATAATTTAATTTCAATCTACAATTTTTTGACTATATATTTTACAAACTAACATCATTGGTCCACCGGCATAAGTTACCTTGGGACACGGAGTCGACTTAGTGCTCCCGAGTTTGATTCCTGCAGTAGACAGAAAACTGTTGTCTTGAATGATTAGTTTATTAAAGAGGTTTTCCCCTTCCGATTTTACTTTAATTTTGCTAACTAAAAATTAGTCAATCCCGTGCGTAGGGGGCTAGTATAATATATATAGGGTGTATCTATTACAGTTTTGGAAAAAGTTTGGGTTCCTTGCATCTCTACAATTCCACGTGTTGTTGACCAGCTAGCACGTACACCCACCCAATATCATTAACCTCATTAATCATGATTACCAAATTAATCTGACTCATTTAATTCAGTCTTTTCACCCACCCAGCATGTTTCGGACTGATGATTATTTATTCTCTCCACAAAATCTTTTTATCCTTTTTATTCTCACCAAACCATTATTCTCCACGGTTTCTTCTCCCCGTAAATTCCTGATTTTCCATCCGTTGACTGCTTTCCCCATTTAGGGAGATATCATTATCATTAAAAATATTGCATATCTCAGATTACCATTATCTATCTATTAATAATACATTTAAATAGGTTTCTCAAAGTAAAAAATCTGAGTTGTCAATCAAAGAGCAGCTCCACATCATCACTGCGAATTTTATGGCCTATTAAGATAAAAGAATCCATGTCATCTCCAAATCATGCATTGATATTTTATTAAATTTTAATTGCTGTTGTAAAACTGAAATTAAATCATTGGGCTCACGTGTTAGTATAATATTAGTGGAAGGGGTAGAGTTTTAATTAATTCATCATTTTATCACTTTTGATTCAAATTGATCACTCTTGAATCAAATTTAATCAGAATTGAAACATAGAAGTGAGGCTCTACTCTAATGGCTCTAAACAATGACTCTTTCACCGTCTTGGCACAATCACCTCCACCACCACCGAATGATTTGCCTGATGGAGGAGGGCTTGGTCAGCAAGGAAAAGAACCCAATTTATTCTTTCGGGACAAACTCTGAGGAAACAAAAAGGCTGCACCGCCGAGGGAGAAAACCGATTTGGTGTCACGAGGCTTGGTGAAAATTGATCATGAAGGAGGCAACCGACTTTTGCCAAGAGTACATATTGATGATAACATCTTCAATGAGTTATGTGGCCCATGGAAGGAGGCTCTGGTTATTAAACTGCTTGGAAAAAATTTAGGATACAAAACAATGAAATTGAAACTCTCTACTACGTGGAAACTCATAGGCAATTTCGACCTCATGGATGTGGATAATGGATACTACTTGGTCAAGTTCAATTTTTCAGATGATCGAGATAAGATATCTGGAGGTCCATGGATGATCTTAGAAAGTAGAAACTAGCTATATATATATATATATAAAATCAAGGTCTCTAACGTGTAATAACAAAAATAATAATGTAGAGTGATTAATAGAGATAATCCTCCCAAAATAAGAACAATTCTGTTTCTAGCCTTCATTATCATGACCATAGCCAGTTGCATACTATCAGTTTAAGCCTGAATGTTGAAAACATTACATTTCATAAGAAAACACCAATGTGCCAGAAGCATTGTGTTAGCATCAATCAAGAAAATCCTTTTCTGAAACAACATCAAGTAGTCCTTTAATTTCCAATTTGCAGTTGCAAACACATCACCTATACTATCTCTAATAATAGGTCCAATTCAACAACCATTTTGTGGTCCAGCAGCATCAACACTAATTTTACACAAGTTTTGGGGAGGATTTTAACAACTTGGGTTGTGTGAATTGAATATGTATTCAATATATTATGTGTATTCAAAATTTAAAATTGCTTCATCATCAGAAATACTTTTTTTTTGATAAGCATCATCAGAAATACTTTGATTCTGTTACCAGAATTTGTTAATTCTTAAATTTGAAATGCCAAGCTACAAATAATTACTTTGCTTCACGTACGCTAATAATATTTGATGAAAACAACACTACTCACTAATTTATCTAATCTAATATAAACTAATATCTATTTATCTATTTAATCAAACAAACAACTTACAAAAAGACCATTTTGGACATCTTCATTTTTTGACATATCACCACTCTATTTCTTATTTTTTAATTCTATTTTCTCTTCCTTTCTAACTCTCCCTATTTCTTTCAATCTCACGTTTACCAATATTTCTTACTTTTTTACACATCTACTATTTGTGGCCCCCATATCCTTTATTTAAAAATATTTCTTTTCCCAATTTTTTTAATCTACTATATAGTATAATATAATTAAATTAATATTAAATGATTTACAATTAACTCCTATTTACTATTTAATCTAATATCTATTTATCTAATCTAATCTAATATCTATTTATACAAACAAACCACATTTAAATTACTCAAACAAGCCTCTCTATTTACTTAAACTCATCTAACTAAGGACAACATTGTAATTTACTATCACACCTTTTTTCAAATTTTCTTCTCACTCCCACTTTTTTCCTACTTTCTCATACTTTTTTTTTCAAATTTCAAAATTCTAATCAAACCCACTCACTTTATTTTTTCACTATCTACTATCTACTAATCAACTAAAATAATCAATTGAAACTACGAGATAACTGCACCGATATATAAAAAAACACGGGATAACTGTACTGATATATAAAAAAACCCGAAATTAATATCTAAAAAAACAAGAAGAATTAATGACTATTTAAACTACTGATTAATATTTAAAACACATGTGACAAATATTTGTCACTAATACCTAAAAAAGGACAAATAATTGTCACAGATATATAATAAAACACGGGATAAATCTTTTCTATTGATAATCTACTATCTATCTTTTACTATCTACTATAATCTACTAATCAACTAAAATAATCAATTGAAACTACGAGATAACTGCACTAATATATAAAAAAAACACGGAATAACTTCACTGATATATAAAAAAAATACGAGATTAATATCTAAAAAATGAAAACTTAATGACTATTTAAACTACTTATTAATATTTAAAACACATGTGACAAATATTTGTCACTAATACCTAAAGAAGGACAAATAATTGTCACAGATATATAATAAAACACAGGATAAATCTTTTTTATTGATAATTTACTATCTATCTTTTACTATCTACTATAATCTACTAATCAACTAAACTAATCAATTGAAACTACGAGATAACTGCACTGATATATATAAAAAAACACGGGATAACTGAACTGATATATAAAAACACGAGATTAATATTTAAAAAGATAAGAAGACTTAACGACTATTTAAACTATTGATTAATATTTAAAACACGTGTGACAAATATTTGTCACTAATACTCAAAAAATGACAAATAATTGTCATCTAATCTATCTAATATTTATTTATCTATTTATACAAACAAACTACACTTAACCATTCCAAACAAGTCTTCATATATATTTGACAACTCAACTAACTAAGGATAACATTGTAATTTACTATATCATTTTTTTCAAATCTCTTTTCCCATTGCACTTTGTTCTCACTCCCACTTTTTTTCTACTTTCTCCTTTTTTTTTTCAAATTTCAAAATTCAAACCAAACCTACCCATTATCTACAATAATCTACTAATCAACTATAATAATCAATTGAAACAACGAGATAACTGCACTGATATATAAAAAACACGGGATAACTGAACTAATATATAAAAAACATGAGATTATTATCTAAAAAAACAAGAAGACTTAACGACTATTTAAACTACTGATTAATATTTAAAATACACGTGCAAATATTTGTCACTGATACCCAAAAAGGACAAATAATTGTGATTGATATGTAATAAAACACAGGATAAGTATTTCTTATTGATAATCTACTATCTATTTTTTACTATCTACTATAATCTACTAATCAACTAAATTAAAATAATTAATTAAAACTATGAGATAACTGCACTGACATATAAAAAAAACACGGGATAACTGCACTGATATATAAAAAAATACGGGATAACTGCAATGATATATATATATATATAAAAACATAGAATAGTTGCACCGATATATAAAAAAACGAGGGATAAAAACACTGATATATAAAAATACTTCACTGGTATATAAAATACACCGGATAAATGCACATATTGTTTTTAAAATGATACTTTTACATTTTTAGATTTTAATATTTATTTATTTTTTATTTGAGACTCCTTTTTTATCTATTTAAAATTTTTCTTTATTTTCACGGGGTAATGTTCGGACTATTTAAACTATGTCTAAGTTCATTCATAAAAAAACGCGACGGCACCGTGCGTATGCACGGGTATCCTACTAGTTTTCGTACAACATTGTTTTGTGATAATTATTTTCTCATCTGATTACATAATCATAATTGTTGAGTTATACAATATTATTTTCTGATCTTATTATATCAAATAATTCCAAAGAAACATCGATCATTTGACATCAAAATATATTTATCAATTAATGTTAAGATACCTAGTGATCTGATTTACTAGGTATATATGGTCGCTTCAAATTCTATATATTTACTAGGTATATGGTCGCTTCAGCGTCTGAAGTTGGACAAGTTGAGTAACTAGAAACTTTCTTCACAAGGCTTTCAAGTTATTTGTGTACGTAGTTTCAATCTCTATAAATTTTTGTATGGTTTTTTCTTTTTCTTTTAGCTCTAACTTAGTAAATCTCATTCTGCAAGTTATCAAATATTCATTCTCAGATCAAAAAATCAAACATTCATTCCCAGTTGCTCCTACTACTTGCTTTTCCAGATTTCAACCAACAATGGTTCAAGGTAATGTTGAAAAAGTTCAAAAGAGTAACTTTTCCATTCATGATAATTTGTTTGAAACCACATTATATGAAGTTTTTGTATTTTCGCATGATTATTTCTTTTTATGTTTAATCTTATAGCAATATCTATTTTGTCAACTGAATCGTACCAATGTTGAATATTTTGCATGCTGACGGCATTTTAAATAATGTTCAATTTAATAAATCACTATAAATTGTAAAAAACAACTTAGTTGGAGCAATAATGTAACCTTATGCAGATGAGAATCAAAATATGACCAAAATATATATCTTTTGATAATTCACTAAACTATGGTACTATTATTCTATATAATATTTGGCAATTTGGGCTACGTGAAATACTGAATAGTAGATTATCAGTATACAAGTTGGTGTAATTAGACTGAAACACTTTTTTTTTTAAAAGGGCAAAGAGATGTATATAATATATATGCTGTTTTTAAGGAACACAAAAACCTAAGTGCATATGAATAGAGATAGTCGCAAGGAGTAACGGAGCATAAAGACAAAACAAAACAAAGTACGTCCATAATCTGACTGAAATACTGTCATACCATATTATTCAAAATTCGTATAAGATAGACTTCTTATATATAAGTTCATTTGTTAGAGGTATCTGGAGAATTATCTGCAGCCTCAGACTGAGAGGCTATCGATGGCATCTCCTGGAGTTGTTAGCCGGAAACAAGTCCATAATCTTCCATCATATTCATCTGATATTAATCAATCATGTAACTCTTCTCCCTCTCAAACTATGCATATTTTCATCTTTTCATATAGTGTTATTCATTGTTATACTTCTTTTATATTTTTTGTTATATATATTCCTTTTGCAGCAAATACTAGGGTGGATGTAGAATTGGGCAATGTGCCGTGGAAAGAAAGAATTGATGGCTGGAAAATGAACAAAGATAAGAAGAATGATATTCCAACAATGAGCACATCTCAAGCTACTTCTGAAAGAGGATCTAGAGATATTGATGCTAAGTACTAGTAGTACTACTGATGTGCTTTTAGATAATTCCTTATTGTAAGTACTTTCATTATATTTCAATATAAGAATCTTAGCTACTAGATTTATATGAGCACAATACATGTATATACCTTATCTTTAAATTGTGTCTCTTTTACTATATATATGCAGGAATGATGAAGCTCGTCAACCTCTCTCAAGGAAGGTTTCTATTCTGTCTTCAATGATAAATCCATATCGTGTGGTCATTGTTATGCGGTTTATTAGCCTTTGCATCTTTTTGCATTATCGAATAACAAATCCTGTGGGCAATGCTTTTGCATTGTGGCTAATATCAGTTATATGTGAACTTTGTTTTGCCATATCTTGGATATTGGATCAATTCCCAAAATGGTTTCCTGTAAACCGTGAAACATATCTCAACAGGCTTGCACTAAGGTAAGGCCTTCCTTAATTTGAACTGTATTATAATAACAATAATAATGAAAATTATGTTTTATAAAATCAATTTGGGTTGCAGATATGATCAGGAAGGGGAACTGTCACAGCTAAGCTAGCAGCAGTTGACATTTTTGTCAGTACTGTTGATCCATTGAAGGAACCACCACTTGTGACTGCTAACACTATACTATCTATTCTTGCTGTTGACTATCCAGTGGATAAGGTCTCCTGTTATGTTTCTGATGATGGTGCTTCTATGTTGACATTTGAAGCTATAGCTGAGACATCAGAATTTGCAAGGAAATGGGTTCCTTTTAGCAAGAAATACGCAATTGAACCTCGGGCACCTGAGTCTTATTTTTCAAACAAAGTTGACTACTTGAAGAATAAGGTTCATCCATCATTTCTCAAAGATTTGTTGCAAATGAATTATTCTATTGTTTTTTAGCACCTGCCTGACAACATCTTTTAACGTTAATTGATTCTTATGTGCTTCACAGCGAGAGTATGAAGAATTCAAAATTCGTATTAATAGTTTTGTTGCGAAGGCAGTGAGAATTCCTGAAGTAGGATGGGTGATGCCAGATGGTACACCTTGGCCTGGAAACAACACTAGAGACCATCCTGGAATGATCCAGGTAGGTAGTTTACTTATTTATTTATTTACCCTTTTGGTTGGTTGACTTGAATTCTTATAATGGCCTTTTTTACTTCATTCACTAATTTTTATTATTATTTCTTAAAAGTTTATCTATCCTAGAAGGATGATATTACCTATCATCTCCAATCCTTACTCTTGTGAATTATTGTTAGAAAAATAGTCTACTCTTGTGAATAACATTTGTGCATATTTCCATTCTCTATCTATAGAAACTTTTGAGCAAAAATCGTGGACTTGATACTGAGGGTAATGAACTTCCGCTTTTAGTCTATGTTTCTCGTGAAAAGAAGGCCGGTGCCATGAATGCACTAGTGAGTAACTATATATAAAATATGGAAATGGAAATTACTTTTCTCTACCCTACCAGCGTACTTAATTATCTCACCACTTGTGATTTTTATTTATGACTTTCAGGTTCGAGTATCAGCTATTCTTACTAATGGACCTAGCTTTCATATTGAATCTTGATTGTGACCACTACATAAACAATAGCAAAGCATTGAGGGAAGCTATGTGCTTTTTGATGGATCCCAACCTTGGAAAAAATGTTTGCTATGTTCAGTTTCCGCAAAGGTTTGATGGTATTGATACGAATGATCGATATGCCAATCATAACAGTGTTTTCTTTGATGTAAGTATCTCACATGATGATATTCATCTCAACATTTCTTTTAGGCTTTAGGTAAAAGATTCATGTTAATGATATTCAACTTTTTGCGGCATGACATGGATCACCACCCCTTATTGTCATGAATCAACTATTCCAAAAGCTTAAGTTATTAGGTCCATAAATATATGAGTGGTTTTATTTTATGTCTAATAATAATATACTTATTTTCTTCATCTTGTCTGATTCTGAACAGATAACCTTGAGAGGGTTGGATGGCATTCAAGGCCCTGTTTATGTGGGCACTGGATGTGTCTTTAATAGAACAGCTTTATATGGTCATGATCCTCCTATAAAACCCAAGCATAAAAAGCCTGGATTTGTTGCTTCACTTTGTGGCGCAGGAGATCGAAAGAGCTCAAAAAAGAAAATCTAGCAAGCATGTTGATTCAACTGTGCCCATCTTTAGTCTAGAGGATATAGAAGAAGGAGTGGAAGGTATGCATGCAAGCCTATTGAATGAATACTTGTACTAGACTTCTATAATAAATGCATTTCATTAGCAGTTCTACCATGTAAAATAGTTTTGTCACTTGTAGTTATGTGAAGAAGATATAAGTTGTGGGAAATTGCATATATCATAAATGGAAGTCTCATCTCATCTCTGAAATTGCATATTTAGAAACTCTTTTGTGTATGCTTTCTTTGTGAAGAAATTTATGTTGACCTATCTCAATTACTTTTCCCTTTTATTTCCTAATTAATACAACCATTTTATTTTTATTCAGGTGCTCTATTTGATTATGAGAAATCACTGATGTCACAAATGATCCCGGAGAAAAAATTTGGCAAGTCTGATGCTTTTGTTGCCTCTACACGTATGGAAAATGGTGGAGTTCCTAAGTTTTTCACTGAAGAAACTCTCCACAAAGAGCCTATTCATGTTATCAGTTGTGATTATGAGGATAAATCAGAATGGGGAAGTGAGGTACCGAACAGATAATGTAGATTCTCCTTTATGTAATTTTATTTGAAGATATAATCACTATTTGTCTTGTGTTCCAATCCACAGATAGGATGGAGATATGGTTCTGTCACAGAAGATATTCTTACTGGATTTAAGATGCATGCTCGCGGTTGGAGGTCTATATACTGCATGCGCCCAAGCTTGCAGCATTTAAAGGTTCTGCTCCTATCAATCTATCGGATCATTTGAACCAAGTGCTTCGATGGGCTTTAGGATCAATGGAAATTCTTCTGAGTAGACATTGTCCCATTTGGTATGGTTATAGTGGAAGGCTAAAGTGGCTTGAGAGATTCGCCTATGTGAATATCACAATCTATCCTATGACTTCCATTCCCCTTCTCATCTATTGTACCTTACCTGCTGTTTGTCTCCTCACTAATAAGTTCATTATTCCACAGATTTGTCATTTCTTCTTACACCAAATTTACTAAGTAGCTTTGTTCCTTCTAGTCTTAATTTGGATACTCTTCTTAATGACCATTCCTCTAAATTTCATGCATTACCTCACTTTGGTTATGGGTGTGGTATACATATAACGAAACTTGCACTATAGACTTTATAAATATGATCTTGTGTGACACAATGTAACTTATATTTTCATATTTTGCTTGCAGATTAGCAACATTGCTTGTATATGGTTCATATCTCTCTTTCTTTCCATCTTTGCAACTGGAATCCTAGAGATGAGATGGAGTGGTGTTGGAATTTATGAATGGTGGAGAAATGAACAATTTTGGGTTATTGGTGGTGTTTCAGCTCATCTTTTTGCTGTGTTCCAAGGTTTCCTCAAAGCATTTACTGGATTTGAACCTAACTTTACAGTTACCTCAAAAGTAGCAGATGAAGATGGAGACTTGGCAGAGCTATACATGTTTAAATGGACAACACTTCTCATCCCACCAACAACTCTTCTCATTATAAACTTGTTTGGAGTTGTTGCAGGCATTTATCATGCCATTAACAATGGTTATCAATCATGTGGTCCTCTCTTCGGTAAATTTTTCTTTGCATTTTGGGTGATCATCCATCTCTACCCTTTCCTCAAAGGTCTCATGGGACGCCATAATAGAATGCCGACCATTGTTGTTGTTTGGTCTATTTTGCTTGCATCCATTTTTTCTAATTTATGGGTCAGATTCGATCTGTTTACAACACGCTTCACTGGTGCTAAACCTGATGTGTGTGGAATTTACTGCTAGAGAAGTATAAAGCTACATTACTTACAATTTACAATTTTATGTGTCAAGTTATTGAACATAACCTCATTTTAGAGTAAATCATAGTTTTGTATTAATCTTAGAAGAGTGAATGAGTGCGATGATTGAATGTGTAAGGTTCACGGGACAAACTCCTACTTTACGGCTGGATGTATAACATTATAACTCATGGTAGTCAAATCAAATCATGTTTTTTGCATGCTGAAATGTTTGAGGATTTAAGTCCAAGAATAGGTGTCGTGCATAGATGAAGAAGAAAATATAAAATAGTTCTTACTTAAAAATTATTAGGTTGAAACTTTTGTCTAAATTCAAGAATACAAAATTTTAACTTCTAATTTTGTTTTCTCATTTAACAACTAATTATCCCAATTGTTTTTGTATAGTAGCCCCAAATTTGAAATGAGTGTAACCATTACCATTAACATCACTTTGTACTAATCTTCACCGGTAATAAAAGACTTATATCTAAAATGCATAATCTGTCTACAAGAAACTTCTACAGAGTTAAATAATACACCTCAAAAACTTTTGGTCAAACAGTAATTCAACTCCTCTTAAGTATGGGGAATGCAAATCCAAATTAACACAAACAAAAATTGCAACCCAATCCAAATTGAAAACCGCTTTTGTTTGGATGTGCTTGGGTCTCTTTATAAATCAACCAATCACTTTGATTGGATGATGGCTTTTTTTGGAACAAAATGGAACCAAACCAATCCGTTTGCTTTTACCTCGCGATTGTGATGGCTTTTTGATTTAAAACTAAACCAAACCGCATTACGAGCGTAGCTACTCTCCACTACTCTCCAATTACTTGATGTGTTTAGTAGGAGAGAGATTAACACATAAAAAGAATTTGGATATGTCAATCCCTCTCTCTCATCACTCACAAGTCCGCTAGAGGTTGTTCGTTAGAAAAGTGGGAGTGTATTTAGTTGTTCCCGTTTGAAATATCGAACGTGTAGCTCCCAAAATGTAATGGGTGAGCCCACGAGCGCCATTTCAACCGGTGAAAGTCGTTACCACTTACCAGTTTTCACGGTCACCACCATGGAGAGCAAAAGCGAGCACTCAGCTCAGTCGCGAGAAGAAGAAAACGACGACGAACACGGCGGTGATGAGGAGGTGATGAGTGAAGTTCACCTAGGCTGCCCATCCGGATTCTCCGGCCCTCATATTTCCACTTTCACTGTTTCTCTTCCCCATCCACTTCAACACGGTAACTTTCCTCTACATCCTTCCTCTTCTTTATTCAATTAGTTAATTTTATGATTACACCAAAGGAACTCGATGCATTTGGCATTTGCACATGCTACAAACTTCTCAGTTCTCACTCACAATTCTAAATTCAATTCATATTCCTAATTTTTAAATGTTGCACTCAGCAGATGAAGCATCAGGATCTCTGAATCTGGAATTCGATGAAGATGGTGACCTTCTTCTTCCTCGGCGAACCAGTAAGTTCTCAAATTCCTCATTACCAGCACTACATTTAAATACTTTCTTTTTTCCCCCTAATTTATGTAACAATGTTTTTATTGTTGAAGCTAGTGCATCATGTGATAGTTTTAGTCTCAGAATCCAGCATAATATCACTTCATTAATTCCAAATGTTGGCTTGCAGGTAATTATGTTATCAATTTCTCATTATCTTTTTAGATTTTGGTTTTCACTTTTCATTTTTCGAATTTTATTTATGCATCACTTTGATTCCTTCCTCCAAAAATTGTGTTTAGGTTTGGAGGGCTGAACTAGTGTTATCTGATTTTATATTGCATAAAGTATTGTATTCATCTGAATTTCACGGGGTTATTGCGTTAGAACTTGGCGCTGGAACTGGTATGTTGATTATCACTTTACCTCTTTTTACTAACTTTTTGTAATCATTTTCTTTGTCCTAGACTTTAACTCAAATTATAAAACCTAAAAACTATGACTAGGAGCTTTTCAAATCCTCATAGAAGCTCAATAGGCTTGTAACATGGTCAACCCAAAGGCTAATTAATTGTTATGTGAAATATGCCTGTGGATTGCTAAATCTTCATTTTGACTTATAATTAACTAACCAAATGATGCGACACACGATTCGTTGGCACAAAGACACATTTACTGAAAGATTTAACAAGCAAAAACATTGTTGTTGTTATTACAAAAGACAATATGAAATATGAATGATAATAATGTGCCGACTGTTTAATAAAACATTTAAGGCACTCCTGGAGATTAGTTCAATGATCTATGATGAGGAATAATCAAATCTGTCAATTTGATAGAAAATCATGTTATTTCCAAAGATTTTTCTTGATAAGGCTTATGATTTGAAGTTTTTAACTCTGTTACTAGGCCTGGTTGGTTTGTTACTTGCTCGTACTGCAAATAAAGTGTTCCTAACAGGTATGGTCTCTTCTTTTACTTGAGTTGCCACTCTTTCCAGCTAAAATGAGTCCTCAAGGTGGAAATTTATATTCTAATATTCTTTTACAAATGGGGGTCATATTGTATAGGCTGTTGAGATCTCATAGATGAGTTCATCTCAGTTGATTTACATTATTGGTTAATATTTTCCAAATGTGATTTTCATTAATAGTAGATAGTAGAAGTCTATTTCCAAAGGAGCTTTGTTTAATTTTGTTGGCATTCATGTTCTATTAAGTATCACAACTTTAATGGAAAGATGTTGCTTATTCTATGTCAGACCACGGGAATGAAATACTTGACAACTGTGCAAAAAACATTCAGCTTAATTTTGCATTATTGAATAATCAAGCCACAATTTTTGTACGTGAACTTGATTGGTTTGATTGCTGGCCTCCCAAAGCAAGAGTAGGAGAGGTTCCTTCCACACGAAGGTAAAGCTTATTATTTTGATGAAGTCTCCAATAAATTACTCTTCCTTCTTTTTTTCTTAGGGGTCTGGTTGAGTGTCTAACTTTTTAAACAATATTAATATGTGCCTTTTGCAATCTTTTTCCTTTGTTTCAGATTTACCTGATATGAGCATAATTACTTTATTCTTTTAAAAGTAAATACTAGGTGTACATCTCAATCGCTTTATGGTGTCGTCCAGGTATTCTTGGACTTCCAAAGAAGTTGAAGATGCAGAAAATGCTTCTTTGCTGCTGGCTGCTGATGTTATCTATAGTGATGACCTGACTGATGCGTTTTTCAGTACCTTAGAGAGAATAATGTCAATGGATTCAACAAAGGTATATATTAACTGGGTGTTAAATGTTATATGAATCTTCGTTTTTGAATTTGAAACATTGCACATATTGAGAGTTTTTGAAAAGTAGGGGGAAAGAAAGGAAAAGAAAGGTGGGGTGGTTCCGTCAACAATATACAATGTTGAGTATGGGTAATGGGCAGGAAGTGTCGTAGCCATGGTCTGTTTTAATCCCCTTGAGTGCAATATTAAAAGTATTTATTTGACTTATTCTATCTGTTTCTAGGTGTTATACATGGCGCTGGAAAAGCGCTACAACTTCAGTCTTTCTGATTTTGATGTCGTTGCAAATGGATATTCACATTTTCGCAACTATGTTAGGGATGAGGATGGTAAGCATATAGTCTGAAAATTTGCGTTTTTTTGTGTGCGTGTTGTTTTAGCTAATTACTTGTTATATGGAATACTTGATGTAAATAACTTATTGCAGCAATTGAAAGCTTCGAGTCCATCAGCATGCCTAATTTTGTGGGAAAGCGGATGGATATATCTCTGATTCCACAGTACGTTAGAGAGTATGAAAGAGGACATGACGTCGAGATTTGGCAGATCAAGTATTGTGGACCAAAACATAAAGTCTCAGATGCCCCGGGATAAAAGTTCGAAGTTAAATTCTATTACCAATGTTATTTTGCTAAATTTTATATAATTAAGTTAAAGCATAGCTTTCTTTTTCCCCTTCAAGTGCATATAGCATTTTATTTTGAGGATTTGATGGCACAGTTTTTACTCTTTTCAAAATTAATCTAATAAAAATATGGTGGGCATTAGTTCACCATCACACATCTTTTGGCCTACTGCAATCACGAGAAAATGTAGATTTAGCAGGCTTGAGTTTGATGAGAATGTTTCAGTGGCCTTGTTATGTTGTACGGATAGTTTCTTGTTTTGGTTCATATCCTTTAAATTGATGGTGCTGGTAGGAACAGACATAGTGCAATCTTGTGAATTGTGAACAACTTAAGAAGGCAATAATCAGTGAACGTTTATAATGTAACACAGTAGGAGAATGGCTAGCTGGTTTCACCAGCAATGGTCTTGGATGCTTTGTTTGCTGAGCTCATAGGTATTTCATCATGGGTTGTCTCCCATGTTTGGATCATCTCCTTCCCTCATTCCTCTCCATCACAAAATACAAGGGTGGGAGGAGAGAGAAAACAATTAAAAAATTATAAATAATGATGAGAGAGAATGAATTTAAGAGAGAGATAGAGATGATGGAGGGAGATGTAAGGTTAGTGAGAAGGAGAGGATTCAAGCTTGTTGTCTCCCTAACTACAGAAATGTAATGTCTGAGAGCGACACTTTGGAAGCAGTAAATAAATTTTAGTGGGTACTCATGAAATTTTAGCCTCTACGATGGTCACTCATGAAACAGTAAAATTTGATTGGTTATTTGTGTTTAAACTCTAATATATTATTCACCAACAAAGCTCTCACATGTTGTTGAGATCAAATTTACTCCTTGTGAGATATGAGTTGAATACCTAGATCAACTATTGCCATATGTCACTTTTACAAAAAGAGATCCAAAAATATTTAATAAAATTCAACTTTGTTTTGTGCCACAATTTTTGGGATTGATTTACGATTTTTCTTTGGATTAATTTACAGTTACAGGTGAATGATTTTAAAAAATGACTGACATCACGAAAAATTGAAGACACGGACCAAAACATGGGAATTTTTTAATTTATGGAACTTGATGAGCCTGATTTTTGGCGTGCTTATTTTAGGACATGATTTTGCAAATCCTCATTAGTTAATTAAGTACTTAATCGTTATTCTATTCTATACGTTAATCCCAAGTTACCAGTCATCACAGTATCATCATTATATAACAGTAGATACAAATCCAATCCCTCAGTCGTATCGAATTATCATTATCATACTAAACAGTAGCAGCAAATAAGAAAAGAGAAAAGAAAAACCTAAATTAATAGCAACTCTCTCTCTCTCTCTCGGTATTTCTTCATCCGACTTTTCTACTGCACTGCACATACGCTTTTCTGCTTTACTCTGTTAAAACTCATCACAATTATTATTATTTTTATAATAATAATTGGTCGACTCTACTCAAAGGATTTGAGTTGATGATCGGAACAAGAGAGTGAAGAAAGTGTAAATCGAGAAGATGGGCTGTAACCAATCAAAGATCGAAAACGAAGAAGCCGTTGCGCGTTGCAAAGAGCGTAAGCGTTTCATGAAAGAAGCTGTTTCTTCCCGTAACGCCTTCGCCGCCTCTCACTCCGCCTACACCACTTCTCTCAAAAACACCGGCGCCGCCCTCGGTGACTTCGCCCACGGTGAAGTTTCAAACCCTCAATTACCCACCGCCGTTGACAATTCCTACATCCCACCACCTCCTCAACAACCTTTCGAGATCCCTCCTCCTCCCCCTGTCCCTGATTCCTACATCCCAGCACCTCTTCAACGCGCCGTTAGCATGCCAGAGATTAAGATCACCAAGCCCGATCCTAGGTTCAGACCCACTCCCAATCCCATTCTTGAAGAGGAAGAGGAAGAGGATAATGAAGGGTCTTTGAGGAAAAGAAGAAGTAACAGAAGCAACATTGGTGGTGGTGGTGGTGGTGGTGGTGGAAGTGTTGGTGGTGGTGTGAATAGTAGAAGGGTGGTGGAGGAACAAGAGGCTCCACCTCCTCCTCCTCCGGTGAAACAACCTGAGAGAGATTCTGTCCATCATTTTCATAATCATCACCATACAATGTCGAACCCTCAGCAGAGTTCTTCTGCTTGGGGGGAGTACTTTTTTCCATCAATGGAAAACATTGCTGGGACAACCTTGAATGAGGTTGAAGAAGATACCCTCAATAAGGTTGACATGAAGGTGTTTGATCATAAGCCTAACAAGGTTGATGTTGTTGTGGACGAGGTTGTCACAAATCAAAGGGATGCTGATGTTCCTTTGCCCAGTCCTGAGCCGGAGGAGCATATCCATGATGAGCACGACGAAATGATGGGGTCGCCAGTGCCTGAGCATCTCCATGATGAGCACGAGGAAATGATGGCGTCACCGGAGCCACCATCGATGATGAAACAGACGCCTCCTCCTCCTCCTGTTATGGAGGCAAAGAGAATGGTGAAACACAATGTTAACTTGCTGCAGGTGTTTGCTAATCTTGATGACCATTTTCTCAAGGCTTCTGAGAGTGCTCATGAGGTTTCAAAGATGCTTGAGGCCACACGCCTGCACTATCACTCCAATTTTGCAGATAATAGAGGTATTGTGTTGCACACCTTCATAGCTCTCTTTCTATATGAATTTGAAATTTAATTGATTATTTTGTGTCCATTGTCTCTCAAGCCACATCAATTTTGATTAAGACCACGCCTTATTGAGTGTTTCTGCGAAGCAATGAGCTTTTAACCACTAGTTTTTAGATCCATTGATGGGAAACGTAGGATCATGGTGATTACCCATGAAGCCCAATTATTTGGTGCAACACGAGGATAGGAGAATTTTTTCGATGCAGCCTAGATATGGTAGTAACTAGTAATACACACTTACAAAAGAATTATACATATTTTACATAAATGCATAATATTTGTGAAGAGATTTCGATATTCTTTTACCAGTATATATAACTGTAGATGATGATCAGAATTTCCAAAAAAATACCTATAGTCATAACAGAAAAGAAACTTATCTATCTCTTGTTCGCATTAAGATATATATATATATATTTTTCCTTGTAATGTAAACCAATCACAAGCATTTTTCCCCTAACCGATGTCAGAATGTCACAAAAGAATGTATCTAGTCCCGTTTAAAAGGAATCTTTGCTCTGTTCATTTTTTTTTACTATCTACTGTCTAATACTTATTGTATCATTTTCATCTATTTCATTCTCATCATTTTAAAGAGCATACATAGCTTTCGTCAAGAGACAACTCTGTCAATTCAAAAAGTCTATCACCATCATCTAGTGGATCATGTACGTCTTCAATGATGCCCTACACCATGTTCCTCCTTTTTCTTATATCATCAAAGAATGGATAAAGAAGTATGCATTCCAATTTGCCTCACGAGTCACAACATGATGAGGCATAAGGCTGTGCCAAAAGCTTTGAGACAAGTTATATTGGATCCCAGTTGTAGCACCTAATGTTTTTCCTTTTTAAAATTGTTTAAAAAAATCTTGAGAATACTCCTTGGATACATATGTAGGAATGTCGTACTTTTATATGTATTGGATACGGGTACATCACTGATACTTTGGCAATTTCGAAGTAATGGGCTTCATAGTTCATACAGTGCGTTTATTGGTTGAATGTATTTTGTCATAATGCATTTCTTTAATAAGAATAGCTAGATTTCCATTGTATGTATCGTGTTTTGACTTGTTTGTTTTCTTCATATAAGGAAGACACATGAAGAAGCCCTTATTAGGCGGGTTGATAATATAGATGATCAAAAAGGAAAATGGGATCAAGGATCATATTAATTGAAAAACCATTGAGAAGGATTTAGATTTAATGATTTGTCATTAGACATGATTTATAATATGTCGTTATGGTGTCATTTGATTTATGTCATGGAGTCTAGACCCCACCAAGAGAAACTAATTGATACATATCTAAGCACTTGGGGAACCCTCTCTTGAAAGCTAGCTTTCAAGGGGGACGAACCAAACCACTTAAATACTCCACCGAGTATCTCATACTACTCGATGTGGTACTTGAGCACCCCAAATACCCAAGTCCCTATATAGCACTACCTCTAAGAGCCGACTTCTTGATCATTACGGTCAGCCCCTCTTTAGGTAACCCTTTTGAGCCACTGACAACCAGCCCTGATACACCAATTGATAAGTAACTGCTAGAAACTGTAGTGTTATTCTGAATTCTAGTCAGTTTTCAGACGCATCAGTGATAGTAGCAGAGGCAGCCCAACCTAGCGGAGGCGGTGACGGCAGATCTTGTGGGTCAACTTGACTCGATGATACCATATTAGAAACTCTAGAGTTATTCTGGATTCTTTTCTCATTGAATGAATTGTTGTCAATTGAGTTATCAAACTTGACTTCTATGAATATTTAGAGTAGAGGTGATTACATGGTTACAAGCTAATTGAACAGTTTTCTGTTAGTAAGTTACAATCAGTTACAAGGAGATGTTCCTCTGTGCAGGGTTGCACATTAGGCCTACGGGTATGGGGGAAGATAACTAACTGAATAGTTTCAGTTAGTTAGCTATATATGGGGGAATGCTACTCTATACAAAGGTGCATCACCATAAGTACTAAAGACAGATACTTTAACGGTATCTAAGCACTTGGGGAAACCTCCCTTAAAAGCTAGCTATTGAGGGGGAAGAACCAAGCCACTTAAATACTCCATCGAGCATCCCATACTACTCGATGTGGGAACACCCTATAATCCCCAAGTCCCTATCACCCACCTTGTGATAAAAGGTTTTTTTTTTTTAATGAATTGTGATAAAAGGTTTTTGTTGTTTGTTCGGTATGTCATAATGAATTTTATTTATGCTTTTCCTTTTGTATTTTCTTCTTCCTTGTAGGACACATTGATCACTCTGCAAGGGTCATGCGAGTTATAACTTGGAATCGATCCTTTAAAGGAATACCTAATTTGGATGATGGGAAGGATGACTACGACTCAGACGAGCATGAAACTCATGCTACCATCTTGGACAAGTTGTTGGCATGGGAAAAGAAACTTTATGACGAAGTTAAGGTAAGTTGAGTAAGCCATTGCAGGAGCCTTATAGCGTCTGGTTGCCTTTTAGTTTTCTTATAAAGTCATGCAACTTTGTTTGTCGGCATAAATTCACAATATTTGCTAAGTGTAGTTTCTATTTTCTTTCTCTGCTGCTTAATTTTGGGTTAATTATGCATATTTTTGTTGTTCTTTTCTAAGTTTTTCCTTGTAATTTAAATTTATAGGCTGGAGAGTTGATGAAATTCGAGTACCAAAGAAAAGTTGCCAGACTTAACAAGCTAAAAAAAAGAGGTAATAACAACTCTGAAGCATTGGAGAAGGCAAAAGCAGTTGTCAGTCATTTGCATACAAGATATATTGTAGATATGCAATCATTGGATTCAACAGTCTCGGAGATTAACCGATTACGTGATGAACAGTTGTATCCAAGACTTTCTCAGCTTGTTGATGGGTGAGTTATAATGTAGAAACTACTATCTGTAGTTATTGATGGTTAATAGTCTTTGTAACCTTAAATGTGTGTGTGCTTCCCAAAGTTTCCGTACATCTTTTGGTAAATAGTCATTCAAGTCTTCATGATTCATCTGTTTTCCTCTTGGCATACTCGTTTCAACTCTATTTAAGTGAAATGTAAGTTGCATGTTTCTTGCAGGAAGCTGTTTGTCTTGCAATCTCATTAATACTTGAGCCTGAATCTCTACGAATGCACAAACACATCCATACAACATACAAGCTTCTTTGCTTATTTTGACGGGCTTTTTCTCTTGATTGCAGGATGGCCACGATGTGGGGAAAAATGCTAGGTCACCATGAGAAGCAATCAGAGATCGTGACATCGTTGAGATCATTGGACAATTCCCAATCTCCTAAGCAAACAAGTGAACACCATCATGAACGAACATATCAGCTATTGCTTGTTGTGCAACAGTGGCATTCACAATTTGAGGCGCTAGTCAACAATCAAAAGGGATACACAAAGGCCATTAATAATTGGTTAAAATTAAATCTTATCCCTATTGAGAGCAATTTGAAGGAAAAAGTTTCTTCACCTCCGAGGGTTAGAAATCCACCCATACAAGGCCTTCTCCATGCCTGGCATGACCGTCTAGAGAAACTTCCTGATGAGCTTGCAAGGACAGCTATAGGCAACTTTGCTGCTGTAATAGATACTATTTTCCATATGCAAGAGGAAGAAATGGTTTTAAAGAGAAAATGTGAGGATACTCGAAAGGAGCTCAACCGCAAAACGAGGCAATTTGATGATTGGCATCACAAGTATATGGAAAGGAAAACACCAGATGAATATGATCCAGATAAGGCAGAAGACACTAATGCTCCTGATGAAACTGTTACAGAGAGACAGTTTGTGGTTGAACAAGTCAGGAAGAGGTTGGAAGATGAGGAAGCTGAGTATGAAAAGCACTGCCTCCAAGTGAGGCTCAAATCTTTGACAAATCTTAAAAATCGCATGCCAGAGCTATTTAGGGCTATGTCGGATTTTTCTGTTGAATGTTCCAAAATGTACAGCGAATTAAGGTCAATATCACAGAACCTAGGCCAGAGCTAATCTTGAGGTGGTTTATGTATGTATTTTTTTATGTTTATTTTTCTGCCCAAGTTATTTATTTTCTTGGATCTGTTATATAGTATTGCACCCAGGATCTCCTAATTGGGGATGATTCCTAAATGTTTAATTCTAGGGCATGGAAGTTGAATAGATTGATGCCTTGATATAAGCCGTACATGTTCCATGTAAATCATTCTCTGTGCTTTTTTGGCCTTCATTTGCATATTTGTAATTAATGACATGATGTAGATCTCCTGAAACCATTTGAATAATAAGCTGCACACTAGCTAATAAAAAATACAGTTTTTATTTTATATAAATGAATATAATGCTTATAATGCTTGTCAAAAAAAATGAATATAATGCTTATAAGTAGTTATAGCTAATACAAAGCGACTAAGTTGATGAAATCCAGCTATTTTGTCCACCCACCTCATAAGCTTAGCATTAAGGTTATGGACATCCTTTCTTTTATTGTTTCCCCCCCTTGACTCAGACCTTGAGGGTGAGGTTGCAGAAAACATTCAATGGCAAAGAAAACATAAGGCATGTTATTTTATAGTGATGACTTGCGAATCTTGCGATGCATTTTTCAGTACCTTGGAGACATGTTAAGGGTTTCAACGATGTGTTAACTTGGTAATATTTCCCCATTTGGATTCGCAAGTGTGAATTTATTTGCATAGAAAAAAGACATAAAGTTTGGAGGATAAACTATTAGTACATAGCCAAAATGAGAAGAAAGAAAACAAAATGAACAAGACTCCACATGATCAGAGGTCAATGTATTTAAACAAGGAAGTCAAAGGCTCCTTGGTGCTGTTCATTATTCTATGACTTGATTACATAGCAATATTATGTTGAGCAACACAAATATTTTCTGCCACTGTTTTGCATTTCATTGTTTAAACTTATCCCAGTAGGCTTTGGTGGGAATGCTTTCGCCAGTCTTCTTGCTGCATATATCAGATAGAAACAACCACTTAAGATAGCTGCTTATTTCCTTACACTAACTTCTATGAACAAATTGATATGAAGGTAAAAATTTCATTGTTAAGTTCTATTAGTAAAAATAGTAGTACTTAAAACATTTCTGGTCCTAGAATTTTCAAATCATTTTTACTCCATACCAAACTTACCATTAGAGGAGAATAATTGAATAGGCCAATGTGTTTTAAAGATGTTCAGCACATATACCTATTTCATAGAAAAGCTCATTGATGTTCTCTGCAGTCTTGGCAGATGTTTCCATGTAGAACATTCCATTCTCTTGAGCAAATTGCTCTCCTTCCTACATTAGTTTAATTTACTCAAAATACTTAGAAGGAAAAAGAAAAGGGAATATGAAGCAGAAAGAGAAAAAATCGGGTGTGATTTCACTGATATTCCTCCTAAAATACTACCTCAGTTTCAACCTCTCTCTTTGGCTCCAAGTCAGATTTGTTTGCTACCAATGACATCACCAACTTTGGACTTCCTACAACAAGTGGTTATGGTTTTACTGTAGTAAGATCAGCATTAAAGAAGCTCCAATGAAAAAGATATACAAAACTTCATTTAAGAGATTCAATCCCATTTCACTAGAGCTAATAAGTCCAACACATTGGTATTTCAATACTTTGTTTTCTGTGTGGTATTACCATGTCTTTGCAATTCTTGAACCCATTTTTTGGCTCGAACAAATGTATCCTGGAATATAAAATAAGATCATATTAATTAGAAACATTTTAAAGATTCGTGTGCATGAAAGAAACGAAATCCTAAGCATAGGTTAGTGAAGTGTATTTGGTATCCCTTCTTGAGGGCGAGATCACTGACAGAATTCAAGAGCATAGAAAAAACAATGCAATGCAACACTCTTCTTTTGACAATTGTTATGGCATCAAAGCATCCCAGACATTGAACCAAGCTACTGTAAATTGTCATAAGCAATATGTTTACAACAATTACTACTACTAGGGCCTAGCATGATCAGCTATGATTATGCCCAACTATGATGAAGTCAGTTTTGTAAATCTAGAGAATGGTGGCAACTCTCTCTAAGAGGTACTTTTTTTGTGTTTTTGACCATGCTCCAGTGTTTAAGAAAAAAGGGACCCAACTAATCTAGAATTCGGTCTTGACGTAAGTAAACTCTGGCTTTAAGTTGTTTCATTGCCTTAACTTGGGTACTAGTCAAACCCATCCCTTTAGATGGAGTGTGTTAACCACTCGCATCCAACATTGGGGTTTCTCTAGGAGGTACTCTCTTCTCAACATAACATGATTTGCGAGATCTGAGTGCATTTCGCTCAATAACGAAGTGTGTTGAGAAGAGACTATTGTTAGCATTTCTCTACAAATTTGGCTGCATAGGAGCCGTCACAGTTTTGTCTTTTGTTAAAAAACACCTCAATTGGTTAAGAATGTGGGTGTTTATAAACTACCCTTAGCCTTGATTCACAAGCAATATGGGACTTTTGGTGTACGGAACACATTTCAAATAAGAATAATGATTGATGGTGCGAATACTTCCTTTACGAAATGTCAGAAAACGTGTCTAACCCAAGGGCCCACCCATGTTGGGTTTCAAAGTGCAGAATCACAGTTGGTATCTTTATATCAAAGCCTGACGTGTGTCCAATTCTGACATTTCGTACGGAATCTTCCGTACTAAATATCAGTGCTAATAATGCAATAGCTTAAGACTTGCCATATCACAACTTCCACTTGATCCACCGCCAAACCTTGCAAACAACAAAATAGCTGAATGCATTCAAATTTAACAAAGTAAATAATACTTACAATGCTAGAGATGTCATAGACAACAATTGCTGCAGCTGCACCACGATAGTACATAGGAGCCAGACTATGATATCTTTCCTGTCCTGCTGTGTCCCATATGTCAAACTTCACCGTTGCTTCAGATAATGATAATATTTGTGTGAAAAATGCTGCTCCTATGGTTGGTTCCTGTATTTAAATTATCATTATTATTCAAGTTCCTAAATGTTGGTGTGATTACAAGCAGCTTTCATTTCATTAAACAAATGGAAGTAAACCTGGTTTTGATAGAACTGTCCTTTTACAAATCTTAATGCTAAACTTGTCTTTCCTGTTCCCATGTCCCCAAGAAGTACCTACAAGAAGAGACACATTCTATAAATCTCTAAGTATGCTCTTAATAAACACATTTTTAGATAAAAATTAACCAAATAATTGAAAAATTGAAAAATCTTTGTATCCTATTATCTGATCCAAAATCCTACGAATGGAGCATATCAAGAGATTCAATGGTCTACTGTCACATAAATAATTTGGTCAAATTAATTACAATATAAACTGATACAGTAATGGATTTTTATGTAAGTGTACAAGTTATTAAAATAATCAATTCAAGGTTAAGAGCAAAGAAAATGAAAATTTGAGAAATAAGGTAAGACATACCCACCAGTTTGGCTTGGATGATCTTATTCCCCTGCCTTGCCATATTCATAAGTTGAAAAAAATGATGGAAATTTTATGAAGAAAGAGAGAATTCTAGATCAAAGAAACTATTACTAACCAACTAACTACAATTTCAATGGGAACTTACAAATTAATAACAGGACAAGAGACTGGTAGTTTTGACTAGTGTTGACTGGTAGTTAGTCAAATGTAATATCAATGACATTCATCTTTCGTGGTGTTCTTATCTTATTATAAAGCATTCTCATAAGCAATATATATTGGATTGAACAAAATGCGTCCAAAAAATCAAACTCTTTGTGCTTGCTTCAACAATATTTCCTTTTCAAAGTGCAAAGAATGCGCGCGCGCACCCGCAGTTTTGCTTGCAAAGAACGTTAATTTGGGTATTAGAGTTAAGAAAAATACTATCAACATTCAATTTAACACTATACTATCAATACTCTTTATAATTGAGTGAAATTCATGTCGTTCTTAACACTTTGAAATTAGGTTCCACTAAATTAGTGGAACTCATGTGAATTTCGTTCAAATCATAAAGAGAGTGTTTGAAGGAGAATGTTAGAGTAATTGTTGCTAGCACTCCTCTAAAGTTAAATTAATTGTGCCGCTGAATCTTAATGAGGATGATTAAAGATTAGTTATCTATGTTTGGGGATGGTTGTTCAATCCATTGTATGTTGGGTCAGTTAGTTCCTACAATATCAGTGTGTGTGTGTATAATATCAGTTAGTTATCTATTGATTAATTTAATTTTAATACTACTACCAATAATCAAATTACATTAATTAATCAATAACTGCTAATATTTAAGTTAGCTGATGCTGCTAATAATAATTACCAAAAACAGGCAAGAATATCATGTGAGGTTTTGGTGAGTACACTGAACCAGACAATTATTCGTCAACATATTGCTGATACAATGCAATTTATTTTAAATTTGACTTCCCTAAAGTTAGAGATACATGTCTTGTTGTAAAAAAGAAGTTAAAGATGCATTCTAGAGAATAATATATAAATTATAATCGTAGATCAAAATACAATTTCATTGCTGTGTATTTTCAGTCCCTCTTAGAAGAATCAACTTTGTTAATAAACGTGCTTATATAAATACTAAATATGAAGAGCTGATTAATTAGGTGGTCCACAAAAACCCCTTATGGGTTAAGGGTTGACTCTCATAACCATGCCACTTTTTTTTAGATTCAAAATAGTATTTGTCAATTTTATGACCGTAATATTTAGTTCTCTATTTATAAGTTTATTTATCTTCATAAAAAAAAGTTGCTTTGTCTATATTAGTTTTGTATTATAAATATTAAATTATGTTTAAAGTTGACCAAAACAATAAAGTGACATTATAAATTATAGTTCAAACTTTTAAATATTTCGTAGTCTCCTTCATTTTTTTTTGTTAAACTTTAGTGATAACATCAGGGATTTGGATTCAGTGACTTTAGCATTAGGTGTTTTTGGTATCTTTAGATTTATTTTAGAAGAAAAAAGATGAGAGAGAGAATTATATAAAATGAGAGAAAATATTTAAGCAGAGAGATAGATACAAAAGGCTAAAGGTATGGCTTTCCAGTGTTGTGCAGCTCATGTGCTTTACCGATTGAGAGAAGGAAGAGAAATTAAGAATATAATCATTGGATCAATCCACTGAACAACAGTTTGCGCAGTAAAATCATGTATATCAAAATAATTTGTCATTGAAATTTCTTATAATAATTTTATGTGTATTAGTGTGTGGCCTGATAAATTCTAAACTATATTTTCATGAGAGTACGTGGATACGTGATTAGCATCAACAAGAAGTTACTATCTGAAGTAATCTCCCAACAAACAATTTTTTTTATTCTAATCCTTTATTTTGATTTATAGTTTACTAACTTAATTTCTTTTATTTTGATTTTATAATCTCTATTGTTTTTTATTTTAAATTTTATTTTCATCTCTTTTTTTTACCAAATTTTATTTTCATCTCTAAAAGCTCAAAAAAAAAGATTTAAATAAAAATATAAAATATACTAAATCTAACGAAATATGATTTTTTGAAATATAAAAGATATTATTTTGGAAATCGCTTCAGGCCTCACTTAGTGTTATGTCGGCCCTACATGGATGTCTTTTCGCCCTAAAGGCACTTAATCCCTCCCCTAGTATCAGGGCAGGGTGGTCGATGTGAGTTTTCCAGTTGGGATTGCCTTTGTTTAATTATCGTTGTGAGGGTGGATTTTGGAGTAGTATTTTACCATATATCCTATGTGTCTCAAATAGATCACATTATTAGCATATTTTCTATATATCTAGTTATTTTGCACTGCATGTGGTGGTGCATCTTATTTTCTCCCTAGTGTTTTACTAAAAGCTCTAGGTGGAAGCCATTGATAGATACATAAAGTCTGTATGTAACATTGATTCTTTGGGGTCGACAGGTACCTGTTCATCAACTGTTTAATTTGCTTGTGTTTGTCCATGTCACTTCTCTTTTCCTTTTAGTGCTACGTGTTTGTACTTCCCACAAATGCTCTTTGCATTTGCATTGGTGCTCTTTTTGTCATCCTCTTAGTTTTGGGCATGCTGTAGCTTGTCTACTCATTAATAAAATTTTGACTTATTGAAAAAAATATCATAAGTATTTTCAAATTATCTGAAGCACCTCGTTAGCATATAGAAGTTGCGCATGCTCAAGTGTAAAGTCTTGGCATCCCTCCACAAGAAGCAAAAGACAATAACTAATTAAGGCCAAACAAGCAACTATTCTGGTTAGTTATTGTTGTGCAAAGACGCGTGCAAGTATACACAGTCAAACAAGTAATATAATGTAAGTAAATATCTTTCCCACGAGGATTGAGATTTAATAACTAACCCTGTGTGCTAATACTTGAATTAATGAGTAAGAAATGAAAATAAAAGCATAGTAAAAATTTATGGTTGTGTGTGCAGTTAAAATAAATGTTGAGTAGCAGTAAAACAGTAAACGGTGAGGGTAAAATCAGAGTGATGAGTATAGCCAGGACAAGGATCTGTAATTACTTAATATTGATGCAGTGTTGTGATCAATGCTGTAATAGCATTCAGTGCGCAAAATGAAGGTGGATATTCCTATCCTAAAACAGAATGTCGTTAAGGTATCCTTATTCCTAAGCTCCCATTAAGGTTCATTCCATAGTTTGAAAAGCACGATTCAGATCACAATATAGCCCTAGCTTCATATTCCTATCCATCACTAGGAAATAATAATATGCCTATTACCCTTCAAACTATATTAATTTGCGAAATCAGCACTTCAATTTCTTTCCAAAAATAGAAGCACGCTATCCTAAATGAAGTGATCAAGTTCAAAAAGGATTTATAACATTAACTCACGCAAATTAATGAAGCATCAAGCATTAATCACATTTAAACATCAACATATCATAATTACATCACCATAGTCTTGACTATAAAAGAGTTTACCTCATAGCGAGCTTAAACATCACAAAATGGAATTTAGCTACCAAAATCAAAGCCATGAAAACAGATACAGCACTAAAACAGAGTATACAGAGATATGCAGAAAATACAACTGAAATGAACCTCAGATCAAGCTTCAGATGCTGCAGATCTGCTCTAGAATCTCTGTGTTGTGTAGATGAAGATCTGTGCTGCTGATCCTGCGTTCCCAGCTTCAGAAATGGAGCTTCAGCACCGAAAATGGTGGAAATGGAGTTGGAGAAGATGAAGTACTGTGATGGAAGGAATGGAACAGTACTTTCTGACCTAGGGAATGGTGGAGGCGGAAAGGTGTACTATGGGTAGGTGGAATTGTGTAAGCTTGTGTACCCTTTCTAGGTTAAAGTGCCTTTTTATAGCATATTCTCTCACTTGAAGTACCAAATTGGGCCAATGCAATTCGATTACAGTGCTGTCAACCCTAAAATCAAGGACTGTTTGTCTTTTAGTGGCCCAATAAAGCGCTGTCATGCCTTTTGCACATGCCCACATAGGACAAAACACCATTTTCTTCATTTTGTCACATGGTATCTCTCTGATTCTTTTTGCCCACGTCGTCCTCAGCTACCTCGATGCTGCCATAGCATCTCCACAGCATTGGAACCAAAAATCCTGCACATTAAATTCACGCATAAAATCCAACAAAAAGGCACCAAATGTGTCCAAAATACCCTTTTGACCAACTGAACGCTATCTTAACTAAACATTGACAAAAGACATATTTATTTACATTAATTATTCTAGGATGGCATTAATTCTTGTTTGTTTTGGCATAAATAACTCACATTTCTGTGAGTTATCAGTTATGTATTTACTATTATAGTTTAATATCATTCTCTAATTTAATAGCGACGTGTAACAATCATGATTAGCATTTCACGAAACTGGCACTGAGAGTGATCATATACAATACGTTATTCACCAGCAAATAGAAGAAAAGAAAGACTTGAAGGAATTCACTCGATCAAGGCTTTGTTTGTGCTATCTCTTGAGTGGAATGAGATCATCTCCAATTTCCGGATGACCTCAGTAGGAGGGAGAACGATACATTTGAAAGAGCTTATTATTATTTTTTTACATTTATAGCATTTCATTCATAATCTAAGAAGTAATACAAGTGGGAATATAATCAAAAACGTGAGAGCTAGCATAAAATCTTGATGCTCTAGTTAATGTATGAGTCACAAGATTTGCTTGCCTCCTGATAAAACTAACCAAGTAGTTTCCTAAATGAGAAACAAGTGATTGACAAGTTTTCAAGATAGAGTCATATTCAGTTACAATATTACACACTTCTCGGATGCCATCCACTACCGTTTTGCAATCAAGCTCGATGGTAACACTCTGAAAGGCTAATTCTCGTAACCAAGTGACTGCTTCCAATAAACCAATAGCTTCTGCCTCCTATGGTTGAGGCTTTCCAATGAACCAGACTGTTTTGGCTTTCACAAAGTGACCTTCTTCATCATATATATATATAACTGGTGAATAAAATTATTATATGATTATTTATTATGTCATTCTTTTAAATTTTTTTAAATATCAAATATATATATATATATATCGATCGACATATAATTATCTTACTGGAGTTATTCCATTAAACTTATATTTATGAAGTACTTCCTCTAGTCTCTTTTATAAACAAAAATTAGTCAATGGAGGTTGATGTATTTAATTAGTACAAATTTTAGACTAAATACATCAACCTCCGTTTACCAATTTTCACTTATAAACCAGAGAAAGTATTAGGGATGCTAGAGCGAACATGTTTAACATGACATTCTTTTATGGGTTGCATTGAGATTCTCATTACACTAATTAACCTATACTTATCCAGTCTCTTTTTTTTTATAGAAATTAACCCACTCTACTAAAGTAATCAAGAATGAATTAATGATGCTAGTTATTATATTTTAAAATTGAAAGGACCAATATAAAAAAAGACAAAGGACATTTACGGAGATTATGGAAATAATTTTACCAAAATTTAACGATTTGAACCACAAAGACAAATATGAAAAGAAAAAAAAAAGATCAATGACGATTTCAAAACTTGAAATTAACTTAAGTACCGACCATTGAACTAATTTTGTCAAAATCAAAGAACTCACAGTCAATCTTTGTTCGGACCATTGCTAATTACACACAGTGTTTCAACGCTTTCAAGGAAAAATTAATCGATCGTACTTAAGATCAAATTTCGCACTGACCAACACCAAGTTTGTCCACTACGTGAATAGAACCTGATAGCACACCGGGTCGACCCTTCTTCCTCTTACTAGACTAGATACCACTATCATGGCATATAGGCCAATAATGGACACCAAAACTCTTCCTTCATATACTTATATCTCTTTGTTTTCTCATACTTTTTTAAGGGCAAATGTTTTAATGAGAATTTAGCTTCAAAAATATATAGGAGGTATTTGTTATTCTCATTTGAGATTTTAGCTTCAAAAGTAGAGTAGTTATTCTGATTCCTATATTAAAAATTGAATCTTTCTATTTATTTTATTCAATAATAGTATACTCAAAATACTTTATTTAACTCAGATTTTATTGCTTTTTTTTATCAAACAGGTTTTATTTTATGATACAAATCACGTGGTGTTTTGAGACTATATACATCTCAAAAAACGCTTATTCAACTACAAAAAAAAAAAATTATAATATTTGTAATTACTTTTTCGTAGTCTAAAATATTTGTAATTACTTTAATAGGCAAGACAAATTCTTGATGACCTCCCAAAAAAGGTGGAATCTTTTAATGGTTAATTGGGCCCCAAATAATAGTGATGTGCTGAGTTTTGAGGCAATAAAAACGTACTCCAGTAGTATAAATATGAGAGGACCTATCTATGTAAGATTTTTTGACGGATGAACATGGAAAATGAACACTATACATGGTGGTTACGGGTTTCAATTCTCTTTTTAAAGATAGTCAATTGGTCCTGAAGCATTTTGGAATGTTGATGGTGGGTTGGGCGAGTTACCCTATTCTACTTCTACTACTACCCCTAATTCTTATTCTGGTTTTTTGCACCACTGAAATAAAGACATGGTCTAAAAAAACATTTCTATCCATCAATTTGCATTCATGGGATAACTCATATTATTCCACAATCTATATGAAAGGAATTACATATCAAATATTAAATGTATTGACCAAAAACTAAATATGTTTTTTAGTTTAAGTATTATATATTTTGTTGACTTTTTTTTACAGAAGATTAAAAACTAAATATTATCTTTCAAAGTTATTGAGACTCGTCATCTGAGTAATATATTTATCTTTTCAATCTTCACAAGAGAGAGAGAAAAAAAAAATTTACCTTATTAGTTCACATCATATATTTTGTATTGACTATGTACCAAAATATGTTTTGTATTGACTAAAATATGTAAAAATAACACTTTGGAAAAGTCTTGTCAAAAAAAAAACTTTGGGAAAGTCGGGGTTGTATTTTATTATGTATTTATATGTACTAATAAAATTATTATTTTGCAAATTAAAAAACAAATGACCAATGAATCACGAATGTGTCACATATGTGTGAATAAAAAATTTAAAGTCAAATTAAAATTATTTGAGATTACAAATTCAAATTATTTGAATTTTTAAAGTCAAATTAATAATTTGGATTTATAAATCCTTAAATTTAGATAACAAATTTTATTTTGAAAAGTTAGCCAATTCAATGGCATAATGGTTAAAAAGTATTATACCAAAATATTAGCTAATTCATTTTTTATATATATATATAAGAAAATATTAAATTAGTTAATAATATTTTTTTATTGTAATTTCGTTTTAAGATTCTCTAGAAAAATATTACTTTTATTTATTTTTAATATTTTCAAATAACATAGTATATCAAATTCTTGTCAATTATGGCTTAGTTGTGACTTTGGATATATCAAATTGATTTCAATTTTTTTCTAACAAAAAGTTTTATATGTTTTTTTGGTGAATAAAAGGTTTATATGTATAAAATACTTTAAGAACCCACTTGCAAAATGTCAATTTGTTCAAGGACTTACTTATTATATAATATGTCACGTCATTGTTGACTAATTATAATGTAACAAAATGACTTTTTAAAAAACTATATTAGTTCACGAGCTTAAGTATATGTACAAATACTTTTAGCAATCTCAACGAGTGAACATTACACATTACCAAACTAAAAAAATATTACATTTTTTTAAAAATATCTTTGGTTATAAATGAATATTTACTTTTTGATTCCCAAAGAGGAAACATTACACATTGTCAATATGATTTAATTATGTTTAAACAGTCTCAACGGGAAAATATCATATGTTGTTATGTTGTTAGTATATTTTTTTCACATTTTTTTCTTTTTAAGTGTCTTTCTTTTACAAATGAATATGTTGTTTGCAAGTCCCTACAAGATAATATAGTATATGTTTTCGCTGTAATTATTTTTTATATTTTATCTTTCATAATTATATCTAACTTTGTTGATATATTTTCGTTACTTTTGATTCCAAATAGGGAAATCTAATTATATGTTGTTGTAAAAAGTTAATATTTTTTGCAATATAATTGATTTTTACAAATGAGTATTACCTTTTGAGTCTCAAAGAATAAACATTATCTATTATAAATATAATTTAATTTTGTTTTAGCTCTCCTAAAGGGAAAACAATAATTACTTTTTTATGAATGTCATTCTTTTTTTACAAATGAATATTTTGTTTTCGTATAATATTTTGGATTTTTCCTTTATAAACATCTTTATATTTTATAAATGAGCATCGTGTTTTTGAGTCCTAACAAGGTATTATTATTTTTAGTATAGTTATTTTTTTTATATATGTATTTATGAATAAATTTATTTTGTATTAAGTGATATAACTATTTTCACTAATTGAATATTCTCATTTTTCTTCATTTTTAGAGAGCTAAAATAACTAACCATGTTCGTCACAATTAATTTTTTTAGTTTTAAAAATAAACTCTATTTTCAGATACGCGTGATAACAGAGTGACTTGTGCAAATGCACGGGTATCTTGTTAGTTATATAAAATAATTACCGTCAAAAAATTAATAAAAAATATTTACTCAAGTTTTTATATTACTGGTCCTTTAAATTTTATGAACTTTATATGTTTATTAAAATAAATTTAAAAAAACTTATTAATGTGTTATGAGCTCTAGTATTTTTTTATATACTCTTCTTTTTTTTTACTATTTTTATATACTCTTCTAAACACATATATAAATATGTTATGATATCAATTTAAATAAACTCTGAATATATATGTTCTTCCAATAACTCTAGTTCTTATGATTTTATTCTTGTCAAAAAAAAAACTCTAGGTCTCTTTTTATAAGCACTCTAAGTCAAATATCATTTATGAGTCAAAAAAAAGGTTAAATATTATTTATTTATTTTTGGTAAAATGGTCAAACATTATTTTAGTTCTTTAATTTTTCTACTTACACATACCTTAATGTTACATTCTTTAAAACTATTGTACCCAAAAAAAAAAATTCTTTAAAACTATGCTACCCATATTTTTTTTTGAATAAGGTATTCTTTGATGCAATCTCAATATTAGATTTGAACTCAAGACTTTGATTAAACGAAAAGAGACTCAAACCATCTCATCCATCATCGCGATATATATTTTTTTGGTTACTACAATGTTGGAAATACAAAGTGTTCTTATTGAGTCAAATATACTAACGTCAATACTAGTGGACTTAATTACTAACAACAAACTTTAATGAGGAAAGAAAAATGACACAAACGTTACTCTTATAGTCCAAAATTCACCATGATTTTGCTCCAAGAAAAAGGTTGACCATTAATGATTTGTTGCAAGTTACATTTTTGTATTTAAGTTTAATGTTTATCCATAAGGCAAACGCATTTTAATCTAACGCCCCACAACCCCATGTCCAAAACATGTTGAGAATATTTTACAGAGTGTGAAACGAATATCATTCTCCTCACCAAAGGACATTGTAATAATATTGAGCAACCGAGAAAGACACACACACACACAATCAGTGTCATCTCTTATTTACTCTCTAAAATCCAAACTAGTTTTTAAAGAGTTTAAGTCAACAAGTTGGCATTGGCATGCAATGGAGTGAATCAAATTAAAACTTTTTCAATGTAATTTGGCAAGAAGCATGATTCTCAACCAAGGCCGTGCGTTTCACCAAATTCTCCCCAAACCATTTTCTTTTTTATTTATATTATTATTATTATTATAGATAACTTTTTGATATTATTTTTTATTATATTATATTATTCCTACTCCTTATGACCCTTTATTTATAAATCACACTCCTCCCCCTCAACTTCTTCATCATACCCCTCATTCCATTACCACCATGCCCAAAAACAAGCTTCAAAAAACCCTTCATGATTACCTCACAAAAATAAAACACCCTCCTCATCCTCAAATCCATTTACCCAGAATTCTCTCCGGTTGCAAACATCCAAAAACGCCGTCGTTTGCATTAGACGGTAGAAACAGATCATCTGATCACGCCGTCAACAACAACAATAACCAAAAAGACGACGCGGCAACGTTAGCTGACGTTGACCGTTTTCTCTTCGAGAATTTCAAGTCTCTATATTTCAAAGATGATGACGAAACTCAAACCAAAAACAACAGAAGAATCTCCGAAGACAACAACGATGAACATGAACCTCCAAAATTAGCTTCGTTGTTGTTCGATTCACCTAGGTTTCTAATGGAAACACCACCAGATCTCTGTAACGCAACACGATTCTTCGTGAAACCAGGTAATTCAGGATCATTAATGGAAGATTCAGTGTCAACTCTAACAAACACAAGTGATGAAGGTGAATCCAGTAACAGTAACTCATCATCATCACCTGTGGCTAATCATAATCAAGACCACCGTGCACTACCTGATAACTGTGTTGCTCTTTTAAGGTATTCTCCGACACCTTACGATGATTTCAGACGTTCAATGCAAGATGTCGTTGAATCAAAGTACGGTAACATTAACAATAATAATAATAATAATAATAATCACATTGATTGGGATTTCATGGAGGATCTTTTGTTTTGTTATCTTAATCTTAATGAGAAAAAGTCTCATAAATTTATTCTAAGTGCTTTTGTTGATCTCATCACGCTTATGCGTCGGAATTCAGAGACTTCTCATCCAAAGGGACCTTGTAGCGTTCGAACGGTTAGGATTGATAGGGAAGTAAGCGAGAGGAAGAAGAAGAATATGAAGAAGAAGACAAAGCAACTAACCATAGAGTTTGGGTCTCCGTAACTTCTTTTTTATTTTTATTTTTTTTTGCTATCCTGAATAAAAAATTAATAAAAACATTGGGGGACCGTGATCATCTGAGTCTTATGTAATCCAATGGTTGTTATGCTTTTGGAACATGTCCATCTTTTTTATTACATAGTCGCTTGGATTAGCTAGCTAGGTTAATATGGAAGACCGTGCGTGATGAGTTATTAGTATTTAGTAGTAGACTAGTAGTACCATATGATATTGTTGAGTGTTCCTGAAGAAAGATGAGCACTTTGATTATGGTTTAAGCTATTGTAATTTTACACATTTTGTGTGAGATTTCGATGTTATTTATGCTTAATTTGTCTATCGTATGTTCCCCGGTGCTATTGTACTAGCTAGGAATCTTGCCTCTATAGGCTTGTATACTAAGCTAACCATGTTTCAGAATATGGTTGATATCTAACTTTATTTTTACTCGGTAGATATATTAGGAAGATACTATTTGTCCCCAAAAATATCTTCCCTAACAAAAATTCTCAACCGGTGGCAAATTCTGATTGAATTTTCATGTATCACATTCACTATATTCTCTTAAATATGCTATTTTGATTGGTTGTGTTGTTATTGTTAGATTTAGAGAGAAATTTTCCCTCTCTAAATCTGAGGGGGTAGCCATGGCTACCCAGAAAAATAAATAAATACAAATTACAAAGTGTAGTATAGTTATGTCTTCAAAAAAATACTATGCTATTTTGCCGCCCAAAAAAAATAGATTCATATATTTAATACGTTATTTATCTTAGAATAAGTGTCATACTTTTTTTTGAAGCAAAATAAGTGTCATACTTATTTCATACAAATTAAGGAAGTATGATGAATCAATTAGAATAATACCACTCTTCCTATTATATTGTGTGTCCAAATTTTATTGTTGCTTTACATTTTCAATGAAACATTTAATTTTGTTCCGTGTATCTCTTTTATTATGAGAATTTTTTAATTCAATAAACAACCAGAAATTTATTTGATTGAAAAGATAAATGGTAAAATAGTCTATCATGCAAAAAAATTTAAATCTGCATTAGTAATAATTTTTCTTAAAGTGTGGGTGACAATCTTAAACTATATATGCAAAGCATATGGTAACGACTTGATATTGATGCGCATGGTACTAATTAAAGGATACAACTGGAAAAAAAAAAGTAATTGACATCATTTTGAAAACTGAGAAATGACGTTCATTCTTGGACAATATTTTGTACAACTGCAATAATAATGTTGGGACCAGGGAAGTAGCACATAGTCAAAAAAAAAAAACAAACTGAGTTATATGGACATCCACATGCACTTGATTGTTGGTTTGTATTTGCAACAAAATTCTTAATACTTTTAATTCTCCTTTAATAAAATTTAATATTTTGCAATAATTCAATTGACGCCGTCTGATATTTTAGAAAGGTACGAATAACAAAGTTAGATAATTCAAACCCATAAAAAATTGCTTACCACTGGATGCACTGATATATCTCAAAAGTATTGGATAAAAAGTTGGACATGTTATCGAAAATGGATTCTCTAACTTCCCAATCTTTCTACATTTTCCAAATTTTAGTCTTTTTTATGAAAGAGAAAAGTAAAAATGAAGGGAAATAAGATGAGAGAGAATATATTAGAGGATGCAGGGAACATACTAAGGAGCACGGTTGCCTAGAAGCACTACCGAAAAAACTTCTTAACCATTCTCTTGATGTATATTGAACCATCCTTAAATTAAATATATCGTCTACAGGGCACGAAGAGAACATCAAATCTTCAGAAGACCTATTCCAATATCTGATTATAATTGCTTCATATCTATCCACATTCCTAGTTCCTAGTCTTGATACAACTTGCGTCATCATATACTAATATTCATTCCTCTCCACATCTTCAATCACAAAATCCAAGATATGCCAAGACTTTTAGCTGAAAAAGTATAGTCAAGGGTAAGGCACCTTCAATTAGCCTCTACAAGGTTACTATTTTTCAACATACTGCTCATACAAAGAATGATATTTTGCTGGGATGTAATCCTTGAACCTGTTGAGCACAAGAAATAGTCAGTTCCTTCTACATACAACACCATGTACAGATAGTATATATAACGACTTCCGTGCATTGCAATTATACAGGACGAGAATGAAACTAAGAATAGTAATTAGTCTCTTGGACAACACTTAATAAGAAAGGCCAATATATTACATACCTTTTAAGGAGCGGTAGCCTCTCGGGTCCAGAGAATAATCCAGAAATGCTTAGTAAAATTTCACTAATCTTCATTGTTTTGGTTTTGAGTGCTTTCATATAACCCACAAAGTCTATATATTCCGCAGCACTGAGTTTTTCTCGGACCTACAGAGTACGATTAAAACAAGTATCGTTACTTCAAAGTTCTCATCAACGTAGTTGCTAGGAAAGGAACCTGCAACTAGCGGATTCGTACAACTAACAGCAAATACATAGGAACTGGAAATTTCCAATTTAACATGAGTAATCATTACGAGAACCAATATCAAAATAAAGTACTATCTAATTGCGTGCTTATAGTTCCTGTTCATGTATTTTGTAGGATTCTCTTGCATATTGGCTTCAACAATTTACTTTTTATTCCAGTTTTTGCATTCAATACTTCTCATGCTATATGCAGATCCATGCATCACACATAATGACTTTACCTGAGCAAGGAATGCTGACCCTCCGGTTTCGTCAGCAGAAGAAGGTGCTGAATCAGACGGAAGATTGCTCTTTTGTCTATCCAACTCAAGACTTCTACTTTGGGAGGTCCCAGTTTCTTCACATTGTAGATCTATACCACCTTGAGCATTTTGAATAGCTATTTGAAAAATTGAGTAATTTATCAAAATTGACGGAACAACAAACTAGAATGGAGCTGTATGATTCAACAATTCTGTACCTGATGATGAATGCTCGTTAGAATTTCCAAAATGTTCCTTTAAGTCGTACTCTCCTGATATAAATCTACGCTTCTTGGTGAAACAAGGTGATGTCAGCACACCCCTTGATCTTCCACTGTCCGCCTGACTATTATCAGGTAAATCAAGCCCAACATGTTCTTGTGATAGCACAGTCCCCCTTTTGTGCAAAACTGTGCCACATGCATCACTTGACAGAGATGAGCGATTGGCGGGAAGAATTTTCTCTGGGAACGAAGTACAGCCCTTTTTCGTATCAAGCAAAGATGAAGCTTTCAAAGTGCAATTTTGAGCCACTGAAGTAGTCTGCATTTACAATCATTAACGAACTGGAGGACCAAACAACACTATATGGCTCAAAAAAAGTGTCTTTACAGTACACAATCAAGGAGTTACCAGAGGCGACGGAAGTTGTTCCATGCAACATTTGTTCAATTGGTGCTCTGATGATGGCATTTCTCCCAGATTCCCTGTATGAGGCAGGATCATCTAGTTCAATCATAATATTATAACAGCAGAAAAAAGAAGAAAAAAACATAATAAAGAGAAGTTACTCAATGTGATTAACCAAATTTGCATTGTTTGAAGGCTGTATATAGGGAGCGTATCGAGTGAGAACTAGTTCTTACCGTGACAAATGAGAACTACTAAATATAACCGTTAGTTAAAATCAACGATTTAGATTACCTCCTTAATTATAGGATGTTGTGTGGTTGTTTCGTTTTTAGTAACAAATCACATGGGATCCAATAATTAAGGAGGTAATCTAAGTCGTTAGTTTTAATCTAAGAACGGTTAGAATGATTAGTTCTCATTTATCACGGTAAGAACTAGTTCTCACCTGATACGCTCCCTATATATATATATATAATACAGAATTACTATAGCAATTCACTTGCAACTAAAAAGTTATGTTCAAACAAAACACAGAAGCTTTATCTGTTAAAACTCACCAAACCAGTATGGACCACAAAAGTACTGAAAAAATTAAACTAGTTTCATGGAATGAGTTACTGAATACTGGTAGGACCGAGAAGAATAAATGGAAACAGGGTAGAGTTATTTGGACAATTGGATGTCTGTTCAGTTAATTACAAATAGAATCTGTGAAGCAGATGGGTAGCTATGCACAGGGGTTTAAATAAAACCCATGGGGAGGCCTCCTTTTCCTTTTCTGTTCAAATTTCAATCTTGAATAACAGGTCACTCATTATTCTTCTCATCACCCTTCTATTCTTTCATCCTGTTTTGTTGGTTCATAATAATTACCAAACAACTTCGGCACTGTAACAGGTGACATTATTCACAGCAAATTGAGTTAGGCAAAGCAGTTTGAACATGTTAACCTCGGTCATGTATCATATTTTCCTCTTTCTCCTTCCCAGGAGTTAGCAGCCAACTAAGGCTTTGAAAACAATAACCACAGTTTATCAAATTCTCTACAAATTCATCATGAAAGTGGGAACTATACCCATTATCCTTTCAAGTAACAAATTTATCATATTTTAGCATAACAGTTAAAAAAAGGAGGGACCACAATTCTACACAAAATAAAAGTCAACAGAGTGTAGTACTAGAAGGCACCAACCCCCATTTTCAGTCTCTAGTAATGACAGCTTTGTAGGACCCTGATTTCCTCCATCCCGGAAAAATCGAGTTAGAGTAAAAACAACTTCTCCAAATCTTGAGTAACACTACACGAGTGGGAATCAGTTAGTATAAAAATATGTAATTCAAAAAGACAAACTTCAGTGCAAAATAGCACCTTGATGTGAGGTTGTATCCATCGTGAGACTTGGGATTGGCGATTTGGATGTTTAAACCTGTAAATCCCTCCAAGACCTTAATAATGCTCAGCAAAAATTGGCAAACCGAAGGCCAGATTATAGAATAGCAGGCTATGAGACTTGATATGAAAGAAATAAATAATAAGTCTAACTAGCATTTTGGGATGTGCAGCAGTTGAGTTTTGTATTATTAATGTATATAATGAGATGAGAAACTTTGAAATTTTAGATAATAGGAGACGTAGTACATATCACAATACCATGACATGAGAGGGAGTTATTAATAATGAGATGAGAAACTTTGAATTTTAGATAAAAGGAGACGTAGTACATATCACAATACCATGACATGAGAGGGAGAGAGGGAGAAAGAGCGAACATCACTGAGAATACATCTATTTCATAGGACCGAAATAAGCTACCGAATTAATTATTTTCAAGATGGAAAAACAGCTGGACCTCCCTTCTAAAACGTACCACTTAAAGTACTCAAAAGAGAGACAACGAAAAGTTACGCATAAAAGCTTGTTCCTTTGCTAGTATTAGTAATACCTACCAGAATATTATTTGGCAGAAATTTAGAGCAAAAGATCTTAAAGAAAACCTTTCATCACAGAAAATAATTGCTCCATAGTCATGACGGTGGCGAATAACGCGTCCAACAGCTTGATTCACAGCTCGGGAAGCTTGTTGGTTATACCACTCCTCTCCGGTTAAAACCTGCTTAAGCTCCACATAAATAAGTACATGTATTGCATACAACAGGTTTATAATATCTATGTCAATGAAACCAATCTAACCTTGAACAACTCTCCTTGTGCCCGAGACTGTTGCTCCAAGTATTCACGTTTTAGACGAACCTGTTAATGATTGAACCCAATGAATGCATTTGATTAACATATGTAAATGCATACATAACAAATAGTAGTAGGACTATTCAGTATCAGAAAGCTTAACGAATGCAATAACATTCAAAGTTTCAAGGCAAACTAAGAATGGTAAAAAAAAAAATTGTAATGGGAAGAGATTATCAAACCTTAGGATCAGTGCTTGTGGCAAATGGCAGACCTGTAATCACCACAGCTCTTCCAGCATGATCCGCAAAATCCAATCCTTCGCTTACCTGTTAAAATAACCATTGGCACAAAAGAAATTCAGGTTCAGACTTCAGATGCATTGAAGTGAGGAAGTAAGCTATAGATTTGTTTTGCAGTACATTTTCCACAAAATGCTTCTTTTACAAGTTGTTTTCCTTTTATATATGACTAATTAATTTAGAAGCTATACATGTTTTGGTATCCTAGACTTTTCACATATACTGCCATATTCCCTCACTGCAGCCCTAATTTTATGGCTGTATCACACTCACACTAGTAAAGGTTTAGCTACTATGCATACCGTTACCAGTATCTATGTAACCTAGATGATATATGAATGGGAATGAGAACACAATGGAAGGTTATTTCTCAAAAGCCATGATCAAGGCATACCTTCCCGCGACAAACAGCAAAGAAAACTGCTCCGGATACAGAGGTGTCATTCAGATTAGATAAGTAGTCCTGTCAAAAAAAACATATAGATCCATCTTAGGACATTATGCATTTATTGCCAGTTACGAAAGAATGTTATTTCACTATGCAGAGGCGGACCTAGTTAGAGTTCACAGTGTGCACTCGCACCCTCTGAAGTTTAAAATTATCACTTACCTCCCTATATAACTTTTTATTTCGACAGCTTACAATTTAATATTGTGCACCCATACTCTTCTCACATGCTTTATTGGACCTGCCATAGTCATACTACTCTCTCTGTCTCATATTAACTTTTGTTTGAGGTAACGCACACTTAAAAAAACACATTAAAAAATGTAATTAATGCTTTTTTGATATTTTAAAATGAAAACAATATGAGAGAAGAAAATATTCCAAATGTGGCACTTAATATGAGATGGATGGAACAATATTTTATGTACTCGCAGTCCCAAGATCCTAGGTCCGCCACTGGCACTATGTTACATAAAAATCTTACCTTAATTGATGAGGCAAATAGTGAAGATTCCCTAGGTTCTATAACTGGTTTCTTGTGTTTGCAAATTCTCTCCCAGATTGATGCTGAACTTTCATTACTCTGAAAATAACAAACCAGAAGACAATGTGCCATGAACTAGGAGTGGACAAATTTAACTCTTCATTTGGTCTGTGTGAGTCTTACCAAGCTTTTCCAGCACCCAATGCATTGGTCCATAAGGTAATATGATGGGAAGAATACAAGAAGACCATCAGGAACAATTCGGGCCAAATTTACTGTAATACAAAAAAAAATACGGACAATCAATAACAATCACCGCCATCTATATAGTTTTTATGAATTTTGTCTTTACTTCAAAAAATGGATCAATAGTGTTCCCATCTCCCCTTATATGACTTGAACTCACAACCCTTTAGATATAGGAGTAGCGTCTTACCAATTGAGATGCACTTCGTGGTATAGTTTTTATGAAATTAATCAAATTATACCACATAGATATCGTGAATGTAAATTATAAAAACATAAATCACCAAATCTTATAACAACATAAACTCTAGCTCATGTTTAGAACCACATACACAAATCCATATCTATAAACAATATGAACAAAATCCCCTATCTTTCTAGGAATGGTTCACATACAACTGCAAACTTTACTTCCCTATATTATTTTTATTTTGACATTCACAATTTAATATTTTACCATACTCTTCTCACTTACCCTTTTCGACCTGCCATGCTCATGCCATTCTCTCTGTCTCATTAACTGTCGCTTAAGGTAATGTACACTTGAAAAAATTCATTAAAAAAATATAATTAATGCTTTCTTGATATTTTAAAATGAAAAACAATGAGAGAAGAAATTTTTCCAAATGTGGCACTTAATATGAGACAGAAGGGAACAATATTTTATGTTCTCGTTGTCCCTATGTTACAACAAGCAAAACAAAACCTACAAATATATATATATATATGTGTGTGTGTGACTAGCATAAAATTGTCAATCTAAAGCATACCAAAATCCGAATACTCCTAGATGGCTAGAATATAGAACCAGGGTCAAGCATAACAAGAATGTAATGATTCAATCACTAATAAGATTTTAAGTATCAAACACAGTGCAACGCCAACTTCTTAAAACTAGATATGTGGTTTTCAGAGCGATGAGACAATGCATAAAGCTTCATCGTACCAATCTCAGAAGCAATGAGTATGTCACATACCAATTGCATTTCCAAGCTCCTGCTTGTACTCAAGTGAATCACGATTGCGGTAAGAGGAGTTGAAAGTACGCCCTGAAGGACCAACTGGTACAACTCCAGCCCATATCTGATTTGCTTTTATTACATGTGGATTTTCCAGCTGAACCGGGAAGTCCCTGAGATGAACGTAATCAACTCTATTAGTTATTAACAACCAATATATTATTAGATGAAAACACAACCAGAAAAAGAGTAACTTACAATTTCAGTTCCTGGGCAAAAGAGTCCATAGGGGATAGTGTGCCTGATGTCAATATAATAGATCTAACCCCAAACTTAGGAAATTCTTCCAAAGCTATTCCAGGGTTAAAGCACCACCAGCTGAGTGTCCTCGACAACTTACCTACAACAACAAAATACAGAGACATAATAACTTTTCTTCATACAATAATAAGTGAAAACAGTACAGGTCCACTGAGAATGGAAGGGAAAGGGATATTTTCAGCTACAGAACACTATACAGGTCCACTAAAAACATGTTAGACCATCTATAGAATAAAGGAAATATCATCATTTACGAGATGAAAGTTCTACATGAACCTCCTCGAAGTATCCATCACTAGTATTATATAACCAAACAGACACATGGCAAATCTATAAATGCTAATTACTATATACTATATTGTAAAGTCCCGAAAGTTTTATTGGATTTAGAATATGGGAATAAAATCAAGATCAAGAGATTATAAAACAAACAACCGCATTTTTTATCATGAAAACATGTATTTTGATAAATTGCCAATATCAATTCCATGAATCTACAAAAGCTTTAAATAACATGAATCTGACAAAGTAATAAAGCAAATTACACAATGGATAAAAAATTAAAAATAATTAAACACAACACCGTCATAAAAGAAACATAATCAATACGCTGAACAAGTGCCGTAGAAATTATCAATCGCATCCCAACATATTAGATACAAGTTTAAACTTTTAAACTGATAGTAAATGTGGGAAAATTGACATAATAACAAATCTGATGAACAGCAAAGTAACTGAGGCTGGGTGGTAAAAATATTAAGATCCTTTCAATAATTGAGCAAAGGTAACTCATCCACAGGGAAATAAATCTCAAATTACCTTTAGAACCATTGGCGGCCCAAGCTTCAGCCTCCCGCACATGAACCTTTTATGTACAAGGAAATGAAGTTTTAAAGTAAGATATAGCACAACCAAAGCAAAAATAGACAGACAAGAATTGCCATGAAGCAACAAGACAAACAAAAACAATATACTGAAGTGTAAATAAGAGGTTCAAAACTTACACGATAGTATTTAGCATGAGCAGTTCCTCCATCCCTGAAAATAATCTCAAGAATTTCACTGATGCTATCCAATCTGCAGACGGCTCCAGTTGATTTCCGCTGATTATGTTCTTCAAGGAGAGTTGAAGCTACTGATATTGTACTGATAAGCTTAGGAGCAGTCTTGTGTGTGATATTAAGATCAGCCAGCATTTCATAGATATAAAACCCGGGTTTAGTGTAACCCAACTCCTTTGATTCAATAGGCACCTCAGCAATACGCTTTTCAAGTTTTAGAAGAAGTGCTGCAAGAAAGAAAATATCATCCTGTGCCTGAGATGGCAGAAAATATACTGCATAATATTTACAAAGCCCCCGAACCATAATCTAAAAAAAATAACATACCAATACCAATACCAATTGTATACAGTTGGCTTCCTTGCCAGATAATCCAGTAAACATATATAACTAAATAAGCTTTTTATTTTAGATAATTATTCCTAAGTAATTTGACAAAATAAGTAAAAGCATACCTCATAATATTCTCAGAGAGAATTGAAACTTTATCTAGCATTTTATTAAATTAAGCTCACCTTTAAGAATAGCAAAATCATCTGGATTTTGTGATTTATCATTTGATTTATCTCTTCTTTCTATTGAAAGGTCAATACACGTTTGAGCCTCAGAAATGCAAGCTGTTAGAAGCCAAGAAGGCAGGTCAAAGGAGGCTGCATCAGCACATATGCTTTCCTGCAGAAGGATAATTATCATTTAATACTACCGAGCTAATTTGAATTGCATGAATAAGTTTCACTAAAACATGCTCCAATAAATTTTACGGAGATTTTCTATTCAGTAAACTATGTTCTACGCAGTAAATCTCCATTTACCAGGTTGTGAGCTTCATCAAATATGAGTACACTATTGCTCCAAGAAATTTGCAGAGATTTTCGATTCCCTCGATCAATAAGATAGTTGTATGGAGCAAATACTATATCAACAACCTTGTGGAGCTCCTTCGATAGATGATAAGGACAACTGAAATAAGCAGACACAAAGTAAAACAGAAGTCCAAGTCCAAGCAATCAACAATGGGCTCAGTTGAGGAAACATACGGCCCAAATCTTTGGCCAATATTGACCAAATCCTCGATATCCACAGGCTCTTCTCCAAGAAAAGGATTGTCCTTCAAGTACTCTACAATAGAATTTCAGGACCATTCTCAAACTAGTCTACGTCATGCTGATAACACACCAAAACTTCAAAATAAAATAAAATGCAATAATTTGAGCTAACGTTTGGCAAATAATTTCATAAATGATCTGCAACTTCCAGTAGCCCCCCCAAAAACATTATATTCCACTCTCAAAAACATATGACATGATTTGAAGTTCAGATATATGATTCTAACCAGTACGAGGGTCAAAAACTATTGATTACAATCCACCAGTGTTGCTAACAAATCGCCATGGCGGTTTTTGAGCAATATCCTATTTCATTTTTGGACTGTATATGGTGGCAGCATCTGCAATATGGCATTTTGGGGAGGCCAATTATGGAGGAATTTTGGCCATCCACTATCGCAATATTGCAATCCACGCAAATTTAATGGAGAGGAAGGATGAGAAATTTATGGTATCAACAGCAAAGGTATATCGTTGGTTGCACATCATACAATTGGTCTGTTGGGTCAACAACATGGAGAATTTTTTAAATAAAACTATGACATCAAGAATAACTTCTCATATTGAACACTCATAACACGATATGAGTATATGACTATAAAGAATTCCCTGCTAATCATAGTTCAAACTTCAGAATTTTGACTCGCGATATTATTCTCCGTAATCTCCTATGTAGAAAATTGCACTCTGTACAGATTATTGTATTAAGCTTTTTTTATCCCAAAATTCTGCATCTTCGCAATGGTAACACACGAGATATGTGTATGAAATAAATACCAGCTACAAATGAAACAAAAAGTATTACCTGCAATAAAATAAAATCTAGTACTTTTTAACTTTGGTGCCTGTTGCTCATCATCATTTAAATCAAGATACCTTACGGTACTAATTACTAAGATAATGGAATATATATATATATATATGAGAACATTGCCTCACCCATGTCCATATTAAATACAAGTTTCAATTATGAATTACTTAGATACATAAATGCATAGTGACAATCAGAGTTCACATGAAAAATATAAGCACCTGTATTGTATGCAAAGAAAAGTATTTTATAAACTTACCTGGAACCTGTTGGAAATGTTTACATTGATTCTTCCGACGCCTTCGACAGATCGTTCGACAAGCATTTGTCTGTGTTTTTCCACGAAGTAACTTAACTTCATCATGAATACAAAGTTGCTCCCGAGATCCCAGGACAACCATCTTAGGCCTGCATACTGATGAATATCAGGTAAGCTTAGGTCTACGACACATTAATATCTTAAAAACTGTAAACAATAAAGTCAATTCGGTTTGCACAAGTTTAGTGAACACAATATCAACCAGGATATCCAACAAATCCATTTTGTCTCTAAATCACAATTACCAATTTGACAGAAAACAAAAACACCGTGGCAAGTGCAAGGGAATTGTCAATTTACATGACATAGACACTACTGACAACAGCCAACAAACAGTATATCAAGAGAAAATGATAGATCAATCATTTATAAACTTTAGTAACAAAAAAGATCTTCCTGAAGATAAATTGACCTGTAAGATGTTCGTTTCAACTCTTGAATTACTTGACGGATCTGGCTGTGGGTGCGTGAAGCATATACAATTGTAGGAAAACCTGGGACATCAGAATATGATTGTGAACCCTGAGTATTACCCTCTGGCTTGTCACCTGTCTTCATGCTCACACCAGTTGTGAAGCTACCCAAACTCTTCCTCCAGGCTAAGGTTGCACAAAGAAGACATAGTGTTTTTCCAGTTCCTGTGGGACTCTCCAACAGTGCATTACATTTCTGCCATGCCAAAACACAATAGGCATAAACGGCGTTCATGACCATAGCACAATATTTAGAGCCTATTTGGACTTATGCCATAACATAAAACACTTACATTAGTCTTTGGGGTACACTTACACTTAATAGCTTATAACATGTTCATGAGCTATTTTCAGCTTATTTCAATAAGTTCTTCACAATAGCTAACAAATAAACATTTAATTAAACTCCCAAGAATAACTCATAAGTTAAGCTAGTTGTCCAAACACTGCCAAAGTTTCATTGGTGATTAATCATGATCTTAAAGGCGAAGAGAGATGTGAAATTGATACCATGGTCAGATAATGACTTCAAATAGGTCATTGCCCTCGCCAAAAAAAAACTATAATGTAGCATAGCATTGGATGGCAATCCGCACGCTTCAAAAGGATATATTACTATATAACTATGGCATAACCATATCAATATCAAATAGCCTGGTAATAAGTAATAACATTAACATTGCATAATCGCTTCCAATTGATTAAAAAACAAATTTTTACAGTGGTAATGTGGAGAAGACAATAGCGTTTGCATCCGCATCAATCACAACGCAACTGTAAATCACGTTATCATTTCTTAATTAAGATAGCAAATGACAATTAAAGATAGCTTCGAATAAAAAGTGCAGTGAGTGAGAATAAGGTAATCGATACCTCCTGAAGCGATTGCATGACTTTTTCCATGTAAACGAGCTGGGATTCGTAGGCTTCATACGGAAAATCTACGTCGATTCCCCTGATCTTATACGTCGGCATTTTATTAGTCCCCTCTTGCAACGAAGGGACACAAACTCTTGTCACCAGTGTTGTATGAACTTGAACTTGAATCGAACCCTAATTTTATCGGTGGCTAGTGATATTTTGTATGAACTTCTTGAATTGAACCCTAATTTTCTCAGTGACTAGTAGTCTCCTTCCACCAACAGCGGCGGTATCCGTGCAATATGATTTTCCCGCCAACGCGTCCGAGGTTAGCTAAACTTCTTCTCTTCAATTTCTTTTGGCGAGAACTTCTTGTCTTCTTTAATTGAAAAAAAATGGTGTATATATTATAGGCTAGTTTGGGGTTGGTGTCATTTTGGCTCTTTATCTTTTTTTTTCTTGTTTTAGCCTCTCGTGTTGTTTTTTTTATGTCATTTTGGCCCCTGACGTTAGTTTTTTCTAACGGATGCCACGCTGGCCATTAACTGCTGACGTGGCGTCCTAATTGTCCAATCTGACGTGTCTTCATTAAATGACATGGCCAATGAAGGACCAAATTGAAACAAATAAAAAACATAGGGGACCAAATTGACACAAACACAAAACATAATCAATAACTCTCCATCTTCTTCCTCCACCTTCACCTTCTTCTTCTCCGGCGAGTCACCACCACCTTCGGCGAGCCACCACCACCATCTCCGGCGAGCCGCCCTAAATTCCAATATCAATCCTAAATCCCAAATCTTAAATCACCAAATTCTAAATCCCTAAATCCCAAATTGATATTGTAGAAGAAGAACAACCAAATCTGAAAATGAGTTTGAAGAACATAATAAAAGGGATGGGTTTTGATTTGCAGATCTGGCATACCATCCTCATTTTCATGAAAGATGCAATTCTTATCTTCTCTTGTGTTGTGTTGTTCTCTTGACACTAAACATGACTAAACATCTCTAAAATTTCATTCAACCCATCAACCAGATCTTCAATTGATTCTTCAGAAAACAAAATAAATTAATGTTTGGTTTGTTTTCTCCAAGGTGTAGTTTGGCTTGGTTGAATTTTGAAATAATTTGATGACGGGGTTAACCATGTTGGCTTCCTTTTCTCTTTACCCAAACACAACACCCAAATCTGTGATTTAGGGTTGTAATGTAATTGATTTTGGGGTTTTAAAGTTGTTGATTATCCAAATCTGATTTTCCATATATGTTTCTCCACAAAATTTAGTGTTGTGGTGGTGGTGTGGTAGTGGAGGAGATGGTGGCGGTGGCTCGCCGGAGGTGGGGTGGCTCTCCGGAGAAGAAGATGAAGATGGAGGAATAAGATGGAGAGTGATTGATTATGTTGTGTTTGTGTCAATTTGGTTCTCTATGTTTTATTTTTGTTTCAATTTGGTCCCCCATTGGCCATGTCATTTAATGAAGACACGTCAGATTGGACAATTAGGACGCCACGTCAGTAGTTAACTGCCAGTGTGGCGTCCGTTAGAAAAAACTAACGGTAGGGGCCAAAATGACACACACAAAAAACATGAGGGACTAAAACAAGAAAAAAAATAGCTAAAGGGCCAAAGTGACGCCAACCCCAAACATAAATGGCCAAAAGTGCAATTTAGCCTATATTATATTATATTGTATTTTTTTTTTGTCCAAGGTGTATATATTTTTATCTTCTCTTGTCCAAAAAGGTGCATATCAAGGGTTTTACTTTTCCCAACCCCCTCCTACTCACCACACACTCTCAAATCTTACAAAACTACTGGAATACCCTTAAAGAATCCAAATGTTACAAGCGTATGAATAAATTTTTTCCGAGATTTTAATGGGTTTGCCTAGAGGCAACCAAACCTGTTCGACTGCTCTCAACTGTACCTTATATATTTTGATACACACCCCTTTTTTTGAAATGTTATGTGCATTTTTTGAAAATTTACATGGTTCGGCTGTGCGTAGCTGAACCCGTTCGGGAGCCCTCAACCAAATCAGTTAAATAGTCTTCGTCCCCAAATTGGTTCAATTACCTGCAACCGAACCGTGCGAAAAAGTAGAAAAAAACAAGTTTGCAGTAGATAAAACAAAATGCATGAAAAAATAGAAGAGTGAGAGAAGGTCAGAGAATTGAATGAGAGTGTAAATGGAGGGAGTGAGGTTGAGAGGGATAGTGACCGTGAGAGTACGGTTTGGAGGGTTTTTGGTGTAAGATTGAGAGTGAGAGTGAGGGGGTGAAGGGAGTAGGGTAGGAGAGTGGGAGATGGAGTGTTTTTAAGTTGGGGGCATTTTTGAGATTTAGAGGTTAGGGGTGTGTGTTGAGTAGAAGGGGGTTGGGAAAAGTCAAATCCTATATTGTATGAACATTGTATATTGTGTTGGGTTGAATCTATCCCCGCCCCTTTTGGCTATCCACACCACACACACCCCTCATTGAGATAGCAATTTATCAAACTATTGTTATTCATTTCACTAATTTCCTAACCTTTTTTCATTTCAATTCACGATGGTGCTTTTGTTGAAAATAATCGTAGTGAACTAAGTTTGTGATAGTTATAACAAACTGGATTTACTATAAATATAGTGAACTCTGTTCACTAAAGAGTAATAGGAATGAGGGCATTTTTGTCAACATAAGAGGGTGTAGATAGCCAATATGGGAGTGGGGATAGACCCGCCATTTTTTCAATAAGCAATGATTCATTGATGGAGCACTAGGGGTCCTCAATCCCACATACACATCACAATTCAAAAGGAGGGCATTATTTCAACAAGAAGGAGAATAACCAGAACTTCTTCTTACCCCGTAAATAAACAAATTCCAAGACAAACATTTTATGTGGGTCACAATCGATTCAATATTTGGATCTTCCGCCCTACAAAAAACGCAAACAACCCCCTCCCCTGAACTAATAACATGGCACTAAAATAATAAACCACAAACATGGAGTGCGTCATTGAACAATCTCCAACCAAAAATAAGAATTTTAGATGGAATAGCAGTTTTCCATAACGCATTGAAATCGAAAAAACATATTGTCCTCAACAAATTCATAGACCCGCCCATGTGTTGGTCATAGATAAATTAATTATTATTCCTATTATTATTATTATTATTATTATTATTATTATTATTTCTATTGTTGTTGTTGTTATAATTATTATTAGGGTATTCTAAGGTGAGTGATCATTTAAGTCTCTAATCGATATATCGGTCAATTGACCATAGGATATAATATAAAAACGTACGAATAACATTGTGTGCGAATGGTAAGAAAGCAGTTGTTTAGGCTTGGCTTTTATGATATTACATCACACCCCACAAAATGGTGAAAATTGAATTACACTGCGTCGTACTTTTATTATCATACTAAACAACTTTATTCATATAAAAAGTTACCAGTAGTTGAGATTGTATCAATAAAGATAAAATCTCAATCATTCGTAATATTTTATAATATATCTTATGATCAATTTGATTGGTACAGTGGAGAGAGACTTAATTGATTTCTCTCTCTAGAAGTCACTTTGTTATTATTTTTGTAAATTCGTACTACACATTAACTATATATCTACTTTATAATATTGTCCAATAATTCAGCTTTTTGTATCTTAAAAAGTTGAGCAATACCTTTTTTTCTCTAGAAATAATAGAAATGGGAATTGAAATTGATTGCACGGAGAGGGGAGCGAATAGGAGGGAAGGGTTTTAATGATGGGAGAGGTTTAAAACATATTTGTGTTTTGTTCAACCAAATAAAATTTAGAATTACATTTTATGGATCTATTTGGTTGGAGGATAATGAAAGAGGTGGGAGGAGAGCAAAATCCTAAGCCAATTCTAGATTCTCTGAAAAAGTGGGAGAACTTCGGGTGGAAAGAATATTTATTTAATGTTTGAATTTAAATACCTTTTATTTAACAAGCCTTAACATATTTAAGGGTGAAAAATGCAATTTTACGCATTTCTTCCATCGAAATCTCTCTTATCCCTTCATTAAACGAAACAAAAACATTTAAAATCCATCCCTTCCCCTCCATCAAAATCCCTCCATTCCCCTTCTCCTTGTTAAATGAAACACAACGTACTACATTGAATGGAAGGACAATTAAGTCAAAATTTTAAATGATTATCATCTACCATCCAGATCCACCTACCTTTGGAGAGGAGCTAAACTCGACTCACAACGGATTTCGCCCTCTTCCCTCCACTTCAAAAATTGAACCAAACAATTAAATTTTAAAACAATTATTCTCTTTCTCCCTCCCCCCCACTCCCTTTCAACCAAACAGACCCTCATTGGTAATTTTATGTTGTTAAACGAAGTTCGGCTAGATCGTATGTAGGTTATTATTAATTTATTAGATTTGTTTGGCGAGGCTTCGAGTAAAGTGGCAAGTGTTTAAAGAACCCAAAAAAAATATTTATAGTAATGTGAACCTATCTAAAATTTGGGAGACTGCAGAGCTATCTAGTAATGGTCTTAATAAGTACCTTGGAATCCCAAGGTCTTCTCCTTTGCTGATTATATAACATTGGTGAAATTAGTATTAAGTGCATTGCTTAGATCTTTCATCTTTGTTGCAATGAGTGTTGCTTCCTAATTAAAGATATTTGTAAGAATATTGAGTGCGCATGGCAACGGTGTAGATCAAGGAAGATTTTGCGGCCCCCGCCTCCGCCCCTATCTCTAATGGAGTCGGGTTTTGCATCCCCCATTCCCTTCCCAAACGGGGTCGAGGTCCCCGAGGATATCCGTTTCGACAAATAAAGTTAAAAATATTAACATAGACTTTTCTACTAAAAATAGATAAAATTTAAACATAAACAAAAATTATGAAATACAATGAATATATACCCATAAAATTAAATATAACAAATAATTAATGTTTTGTTGAACGAGTTCGGGGAGAAGGCGCGGCGGGTATCAACATCCCTGAACCCGTCCCCACCCAAGTTAAAGCGGAGTTCTCCTCGTCAAACTCAGGTCGGGGTCGGGTGGGTACACATGGATTCAAGTTTCATTTTCATGCCTAATCGTAAGTAGTTGATTCATACTTTTGTATAGGGTTCACAATCTAACAAATAGAGTTCTCAATGCATTAAAGGCATGCTAGGTGCATTAGAATAATGATAGGTGTAAATATTAACACCGATATTTCACTTTCAAATAAAGGCTTTACCATAAAGCCCAACATTAGGTTTCATTTAACAAATGGGGAATGTATTAGAAAAAATGTGGTGCGTAAAAAAAGATAGATAGATTCAGCATTTGCCACCGAGTGTAGCTGTTCCGGAACCTCCCAAAACCCTCTTCGATCGCTTCTTCACGTAAATCCTACTTCGTCTTCTTCTCTTTAATCTCGGTTCCATTTTTCTTCATCTGATAATAGATCTGTGCCTTCGTCGTGTTATATTCGTGCATTTTGTTCGCAATCTAGAATTCTTCCATTGTTATATTACTTCTGTTTCTTTCGCATTGTATCGTTAGTACAGGTACTCGTAGTTTAGTTAAGTTGAAACGAAACTTTGAATGGATGATTTGATCTCCAGTACTCAGATTCTGGTGCTGGATTTTGCAGATTGACGTTCTGATGTTGTTTTTTTTTTTTTTTTTTTTTTTACATATACATCGAAAGAATAGTTTTATTTAGTGTTAAGTTGTTTTTGCAACTGAATGTTATGTTATTTGACTCAATTTGTTTGAATTACCGTTGTATGTTATAGCTGCTGCCTAAGGCATTGGCCAGATGACAATTTTGAGTACTTTGATTTAGTGTTGTTGAGCTATTTCTGGAACTGAGTGTTATGTTAGTCGATTCAATTTGTTTGATTTGAATTAGTGTTGTATATTCTAGCTGCTGCTTAAGGCATTGCCTAGATACTGTTTCTAATTGTTTGTTTGTTCCTTATTTATTATACTCATTATAAATGTAGCAAAATCATTCACCTTGCTCTAGAAAGCGCAAGCAAGAATTTGCAAAGTTGTAGATGGCGACTGGTGTGAGTGCAATGCAGCGGTGCACCGTAGCCGCAAGGTGGTTGATGGCAGGGACGGCGACGCCTCCTACTTCCGCCGGCATAGTAGCAGCGCCGATATTGTGCGGTCGTGGGGATAAGAAGACTGAGAAAGGGAAGAGATTCAAGGGATCATATGGTAAATCTCGTCCTAAGAAAGAAAAGATGATCGAACGCATCAAGGACAAGAACGAAGTTACCAGGTCTACTCCTTGGCCTCTTCCTTTCAAGCTAATTTGATTTTCACACTCAATTTGCGTGCTAATGCCGCTAAATGTACTACCTCTACCTCTTCAATTTGTAGGGTTTTGCGATTCTTAGTTGTGACCTATATATGTATTTTCATTTTCATTTTCTATTGAACCCTAATTTTATTTACGGTTTCACCTTGCCCATGCTTAATGCGAATCCCTCATTGCTAAAAAAAACCTCGGGATATTTATATAATATCAATCATTTCTATATTTCGTTTACGTATTTGTGCTGCATATTTTTGTCTTGTACTGTTGTGGATTATACATTCTTGTATTATTAATTGATTAAGATTCAGTTTTCACCGTGATAAAAGTTCATATTTGAATGTATGGACTTTTTATTTCTCACAAGAGTTACAGCAACCGAGTTAATGGTAGCTTCCCCACCTTGCATTGCAGCCTATAGATATTTGAAATTTGATCTGGTTTTTTTTACAAAGAAAGAAGGTAGAGCATTGAAAATTGTTATAATTAATAGGTTAATCTACTATCTATCTACTACAAATTGATGCCAATAACCCTCCTACAAAAATACCAAACTACCCATAACACATCATCAAATTTTGCAAGATAATATTGTCATTTTAATTCTTCTTTTTCTTCTTTTCCCTCTTCTCAAAATTCAAATTGAAATACTATAATACCTCTTTTCCCTCTTCTTTTTCTTCTTTTATCATTCTCACTTCAACTTTATTGTTCTTCCAATTTTGTTTTCAGCCTCTCTGACTGTCCCCGCAGGTTACTCTCTGTTTTCTTTCCTCCATTCTCTCTCTCTCTCTCCTTCCCTTTGAATCCTCTTCGTTATTCCTCTTCCTTTCTTCATTCTTCCATTTTTCACACCACAACTTCTCTTTATGTACCATGAAAAGGAACATTGAAACTACTTTCCTTTTTATGGCTTCATTTTAGCTCTCTAGGAGTTCTCTCACTCTCTCCCTCTGTAAACCTCGCCTACTCTCTCTCTCTCTCACTTATTGTGTTGATTAGTGTTTAATATATTCAATGTGCAATCTACTTCTAATTTCAAGTTATGGGAGAAGCAACAATTCTTATATCTGGAAAACAAGGTAAGGAATCTGATTTCTTATATTTGTAGTCTTAGATTTAGTTAGGCTTTTGAGAAGTAGTTTCTCAAGGATAGTGGTGGACTTGGATGAAGTTCTATCATTGTTTGTTCTATTTGACAGTCACTGTGCTGTTTTTTTACGGGAAGAAGCATAACATTGAAGTTCCTTCCTCTAACAACTTGGTATTGTTGTGTTGTTCCTACACTCTTCATGTTACACTGTATTTTTTAGAGTTTTAGGTGTAAGTTTTCGCTTTTTATCATAGCATTTCACCTCTACTGCTTTTGAGTTTAGATTTAAAGCTTTTAAAACTTGATTTCAATTTTTCAATTTGCAATTAATCCTCATGTCTCTTCCCACTACTTTACTTTAAACCATGTGATACATTATGAATTAGTAATGCAAAGTTGGACAAAATTGCTGAACTTTTGGAGTAAGAATTGTGGTTCTTTCCAAGGGTTGAAAGAACATGACATACTGCAGAATGGTTTTTACATTTTCCATGTTTCATTTAATTCTAATAAAAGGACAAAAAAGAACCAAGCCCCACGAATAATTACCATGCTGTCACTATTGCAGAAATGGACTTTATCATTGGAAAATAATCATTTGTTAAGCATGCAAAAGAAAAAAAGTATAGACGAGGCTTAAATATGTTTTAGGCCTTTGCAAATATAGCGTGTTTTGGTTTAAGTCTCTGCAAAAAAAAATTTAGAAAAAACTCCCTGCAAAATACAGTGTTTTGATATTAGCTCTTCTGTTAGACTAATGCTAAAAAAAAGCCAACGTGTCTGCCACATGGGTTTCAAATGCCGACTGTATTATTATAAGTAAAAGACTAAAATATTAAAAGAAAAAAGGCATAAAAGAGTAAATACTAAATACCAATAATCCCAATTGCAAAAAGAGTTCACCTTCTTCAATAACTCCAATAACAGCAGGATCTGTCAATGGAGTTTGGAGGGACATCATCATCTGTATCGAAGTGTGTTCATAAGAAACTCTGGCTTCCTCACTACTGAATTCCTATTTACCTCGACAGCCATTAAGAAAGTTCAAGATCAATCATTAAGAAATAATTAAACTTCCAAAGCAAACTGAAAATAAACCCCAAGAAAAAAGACATGCATAGCAACAGTGGAAGCAAAATTGGTTAAAAATAAACTTCGTAAGGTTCAAAAATGAAATTTGCATCAACGTTTTTCAATGAGGATGGAATTTGAGAATCGAAAATTGAGAGAGTGATCGAAAATGGAATTTAGTATCAGATTCATTGTCTTCCCCACCCGTTTACAAGATCTGGGTCACTCCCGGTTCGTTCTCGCGCAATAGCTAACGAAATTCTATGAGATTCAACAGTTTTGATCCTAAGATGAATACTAAAAAAAGCCCCATGTTAATTTTAAGAATCATTGCCTGTTTGTGAGAAATTTCAGATTTGATAAAAAGGGAACAAGATAGTGTAACATCCCAAAATAATTTTTTCAATTATTTTAGTTGTTGTTTGGGTCAATAGTTGATGGTTCAAATTTGCTTGGATAAATGAATTATTGGTGTGATTGTGTGATTAGTTAATTTACTTTTAAGTGAAGATTAGAGAAGAGGGGTATTATTGGAATTTCCAATTCAGTTTTAAATTTCTATTTTCATTAAAACCCCACTCTTCCCTCTTTAGCTTCAGCCACCACTAACACACACACACACACACTTAAGTTCCCTAGTTACAAAAGAAAGAAAGAAGATAAGAAGGTAGAGAGAAAGAGGGATGGCCGAGAGAGGGAGAAAACGAGAAAAGGGGGAGTGCTTTCCATCTTCATTTTCAACCCCCACCTCACTTACCATTATTTCTTCTTCCTCTTCTACTCTCAATATCTTCACAAATCAGAATCATAACCTCCTAAAAACCTCCAAACACATAAACCTAAACCGTTACTTTAGACCTCCATAAATGACCTTGCATGCCATAGTTTTAGAGTGTGATTGAAGATAGGAGCTCAATGGTAAACAAAGAAAGATCAATGATTGAAGATTGAACCTATTGATGAGTGTAATGGTGCCAAATTCGTGGAGGAATGAAGCATTGAAGAGGAATAATGGTTGCTGGAAATTCTCCAGAAAACAGTTTTTCATGAACTTTCTTTTTAAGATATAAGATTGGTCTTGCATGCCCTAATTAGGTGTGAAATTGGAACTTGGGAAACTGGAAGGAAGCTAGAATAATAGTTGTGCATCAGAATGGGAGTCATGGTCAGCATTTTGGAGCTCGATTTCGTGATCCATGGTGGTTGAAAATTGAAGAAACAAGTTCATACAGATATTCTGCAGCAATCCTTGGTATTTCCTTTATAAATCTCTCCCCAGACCTCATTTGAAGTTCATTTCTGTTTCTTTAGAAAGTAGTCACGAAACCCTTCAAAATAGGCACAAGAATGAACTTATTTCATTGAGTATGGAGGGAGAAATTGAACCAACAAGTTACATTTTCGAAATAGTGACAGAAATTACCCAGTCATATTGTTTTGGTCGTAACTCCCTAAATACTTGTTGTATCAGTTTAAAACCTGAACCCTTCGAAAGTAGACAAATTACCATCATGTTAGGCACTTGTTTTGATAGTTTTGGTTAAAAATTGAATTAGTTATGTTTGTTTCAAAACTGCTCACAGATGCTACCAGACGAACTTGAAATTGTTGCCGAGTTTCTAGGAATTTAGGGTGGCGTGGGAAAACGATTCTTGCCTAATTGATTTACGCTGATCCGGTGAGTGTCCTCACCACGCTTTGTGTATCATTATGTGATATGTGTTCTCATTTCAAGTATATGTCAAATGTGTGCTGAACTACGGAAGTGCATGATTAGAATTCTCGATGGTTGAACTTGGTTTTCGGTTTTGTTAGTGTTTTACAGTTGAATTGCCTATGATATAAATGATGATATGATGCCATGATTGCTTTCAAAATAATCATTGGAATGTTTGTTTTGAGGTGTTTAATTGGATTGTGTGCTGTCTGTCCCTGATGTTTGGTTAGAGTTGGAATGAAAGAAGGTTTAAAGTGATTTTCGGCAGAAAACCGTTTAATATAGGTTCAGTAAATCGTATATAAAATCTTCTGTAGAACTCCATTTGTAGTGATTCTTGTTTCATTGGAAACTAGACTCGTTTTGATTCTATTTGGGCACTTGCTTTGCTTCACTTGATTGAGAATTCAATAAGAAAACTGAGTTACAAGTTGGACAACAGTTGCTGTCCTGTTTTTGGACCCCTATGCTTTGTTTTGAAAAACTGTACTTTTTGGCTACATAAACAAATAAATAAAAATTATATCCACAAACTAGACACTCTAAGGTTTCCAATGAATATTTGTTTGTTTAATTCCGATATCGTTTGCTATGTTAAAGAAATTGTCGAAGTTTACGTACCACGGCTGAAAATTTACTGCACTTAGACTTTTCATTGAAATGTATGTATATGATAATGAAATTGTGGTTGATCGTAATGTCGTAATGTCGAGTATCGAGTGAGTTCCTCATTACGCTATGTGAATTTAGTATATGTTTATGTGTCCTATTTGCAATGCAATGATAATATGTGATGCGATTGAGTAATCGATTGGATTGAAGTTGTGTTTCGTGTTTTTACGGTTTGTGAAGTACATGTGAAATTCTGAATGTGTTTAGCTCCATGTAATGATGTTTTACTCATTGAAATATGTTTTTTTAACTGGATTAAGTCTATTTTTATGTGTTAAATTGTCGATTGTTTGGAATGTCGTAAAAACGAGTGGGAACCCATAAATGGTTTTAAAGTTATGTCCGGAACATGTGTAATATTGTTCGGTGACCCTTAAAAGGTTTTAAATGGATTTCCTGAACATGTGTAATATTGTTCAGCGATTAATAATGTATTAACGGGGTGACGACTCCGAGTTATTTAGCATACTTGGTGGAGGGAAGTCATGAGCCCAGAAGCCAAGGCCCCCGCATTATCCCTCATTGGTATGTTGGATTGGGGTTTCCGTGATCTCGTGAGATTTCGTTTCACGGATTGTGCTAAGCCAAAGAAATGATAAAATGATTTAGTGACATAACTGAATTGGAGTTTCTCGGATTAACGGGAGCTCCCGCATTATTCGGAATGAAAATGTAATGAATCTTAAAAGGAACGAATGAGAGGAACTGTAAGGGGTCTCGGAGGCGCTCATTGAGATTTGTAATCTCACTATTTTATTTATGGTGTTTTCAGATGGACAGGGTAAAGTAAAGCAAACGGAAGAAAAAGTAGCTGCTGGTGTAGTTGCATAGGTTATTGAGAGATCCTTCCGGATCGATGTATTATGTTTGCTAGCTTTATTTCCCTGGATGTAATTTGGAGTTTGATTCTAGGACAGGAGACCCTTGATTATGAATCAAGGTATTTTTAGGTACTGTGAACGCTGTTTGGGAATTTGGACATTCACAGTTATATAACTGAAATAGATTGATATCCTTTATGTAAAATAGTCGAGTTTTTGATAAATTTCTACTTATAATTATGAAGATTTTATCCTATAGGGGGTTTTATGAAGATTTTATCCTATAGGGGGTTTTATGTCCAAATTCTTAAGCAGGTTCGCGTCTCTGATTTAATAAAAATGGTTAACGTTCTAAATTTATGACGTCTAAATTTAAGGATGTTACATTTTGGTATCAGAGCAGTTCGACCTAGTCGGGTGTAGTATTTTCTCAATTAGGAGATTAGATAGATCGAGTCAGCTAGGGACTTAGACAATTAAATGTCAGAACTTTTCAATATATTGTGTGAAGTATTGAGTCAGGATCCACTCAATGTTTCATGCGAGTTACTGAGAATGATGACAATTGGTTGCCTCAGCCCCGAAAATGTCCAAAACCCTAAACCATAGGATTCATCGCCTTCTCGTTTCATCAGAGCATGCAGCAGAAGTAGTGGGCTACAGGTGATGTTGCGGAACGAGGAATGGGCATCTGTGTTGGTTCGATGAATCGTGGGTGATCGTCTAGTCTTTGGGAGCTTATTCGACTATCGTGTCGCCGCGTAAATCTTAAAGAGGTTACCTAGAGAGTCATAAGTTGAGAAAAAACCTTCTGGTAGGAGAAGTGCTAGTGTCTTAGATCTACTCAGGGCTAGTGGATACCGTGAAACCCAGATTGTTGTCCAACCAGTTTCTCAGTTACTGAGATAATGTCTAGAAGTTAACCCCAACTTGTGCCTCAGCCAGTGAGACCCTTTCAGATGACTTTGATTTTAAATCATGTTCCTTTTCCTCCGAAACGGTCTTTCCAATGTCACGAAATTGAAATGGTGTACTACAATTTTATACCTATGATTTTGACTGGTAGTACCATCCAATGTATATTAGATTAGTTTCCTTGTCGAAATGCCTGAGTTGCGTTCCTTTTAAAAAAAAATGGGATAGTATTTTTTTGTCAGTGGAAGTAAGCATATTACAATCTTCCGATTAGGAGTATGTCCGTGTCAATCTGTGAGAAATTTTCGCTAGTCTTCCAACTTGAATTATTCATAACTTTTGATCCGGAACTCCAATTTATGTGTTCCGGGATGCGTTGTAAAACTAACGAAAATGTTTACACATACAAATAGATTTTGACCTGTGTTCTTACCCTGATTCCAAGAAGTACTACAACTCTACCCAAACCCTTAAGCTTTAAGTGTTTGTAGAGTAGAAACCTTAGATTGGCAAGAGAAGTGTGTAGAGGAGTCCCAACCATTAAGACCAAGTCCCTAGGCACAAATTAGGGTAATACTTTCCGGAGCCTTAAGGTGGGCTATTTCGTGGAAATGGCTATTAGTAGTTATAACTCCTTTAAGAGAATTTTTGGTTGGAAGCCCTATACAATTAGGTACCCTGCCTGTATGTTATAGAAGGGAAGGTTTGGTCGATCTAAGTGTTCAATGTGTTGCTATCCTATGGAAGGGACTAGTTTTCGGACATGATTAATTATGATAGACATAATAATTTCGTTTGTATTATTTCCGGAATTCAGAAAGATGGAGGACCAAAGGAATGCTCAAAATAAGTAGAATTCGTTTTCTGGATCAACACGGAATGCATTACCCGTGTACCCATTTGATTCCATAAAAGAATCCCCATATTTTCTCATTTCTTTGATGATATAACTATTCCAATTTCGTACTTGATCTGAATGAATATTTTTGTACTTATCCCTCATTGGTATGTTGGATTGGGGTTTCCGTGATCTCGTGAGATTTCGTTTCACGGATTGTGCTAAGCCAAAGAAATGATAAAATGATTTAGTGACATAACTGAATTGGAGTTTCTCGGATTAACGGGAGCTCCCGCATTATTCGGAATGAAAATGTAATGAATCTTAAAAGGAACGAATGAGAGGAACTGTAAGGGGTCTCGGAGGCGCTCATTGAGATTTGTAATCTCACTATTTTATTTATGGTGTTTTCAGATGGACAGGGTAAAGTAAAGCAAACGGAAGAAAAAGTAGCTGCTGGTGTAGTTGCATAGGTTATTGAGAGATCCTTCCGGATCGATGTATTATGTTTGCTAGCTTTATTTCCCTGGATGTAATTTGGAGTTTGATTCTAGGACAGGAGACCCTTGATTATGAATCAAGGTATTTTTAGGTACTGTGAACGCTGTTTGGGAATTTGGACATTCACAGTTATATAACTGAAATAGATTGATATCCTTTATGTAAAATAGTCGAGTTTTTGATAAATTTCTACTTAGTGATATAATTATGAAGATTTTATCCTATAGGGGGTTTTATGTCCAAATTCTTAAGCAGGTTCACGTCTCTGATTTAATAAAAATGGTTAACGTTCTAAATTTATGACGTCTAAATTTAAGGATGTTACAGATAGCAAAGGAAAAAATAATATCTCAAGTATTTCATGGTGTCTCCCTCCTATTGCAAGCAACAATCCTATTCTCTCAGTCATGGGTGAGATGGTTATTGTTTGGTTTGTGCAAAGTTGGAGGCTTGAGTGATGGTGAGATTGAAGAATGTCAACGTGAATGAGAAGATGATGATGTGGAATGAAGATCTGCCAAATAAGATTCAAAATAAAAGAAAATGATTTGGAAAAGTCAAATGGCAGTTCCGTTTGACAACTCAGCAAGTCACTAACGGAGAGTTAACAGAATGACTATTAGCAAAACAAAAAAATATTTACAGGGAGTTTTTTCTATTTTTTTTTTGCAGGGGCTTAAACCAAAACACGCTATATTTGCAGGTGCGTCAAACATATTTAAGCCTAAAAGTTTCAATAAGATTCAAATAAATTCCAGTTTTTAATGATAATCTAAATTTTCCAATTGCCTCAACTTGAATCATTCAACATCACTTGACTTACGACAAACGTGAGTCGTGGTACCAAAATATTAAATTAACCTTAAATCAAACCAAATAATATTTCTAATTAAACAATGTACGTGCAGGTTCTTTATCCTTCTTCTCTTTTATTCGCTTGCTTTCATATTTGATTGAAATAAGTTTGTAAGAGCATACATATCTGAAGCTTTACGGTCACGACAAATCTTTTTTCAATGTCTACAAGGAAATCCTTAACTAGATTAACTTTTTCAGATATTTTGTCCTTGAATGTTTCCGGAATGCTCTTCTTCATGATCGTCAAACATATGCAATTTGACTTCTCTTACCCTTTAATTTCATTTGTTCGTTCAAATCTACTCAAAACCATAAGAGGTGGAGGAGAGTCGATCCTGATAACCCAATTATTATGTAATAACTAACGTTTTTAGAATTGTTGTCCCTTTTCTTTTGTTTAGAATTGTTGTCCCTTTTCTTTTGTTTTTAGCCTTTTGAATCTATTAAACACATTTTAATTTCTAAACTTTTCCTTTAATTTCTACTAATCTAATTTTAATATTACTGTGATTATGTAGTCATTAAAACTTTGACCCCGTGCACCACACAGGTCACGACGCTAGTACAAACAAAGACTAGCTTAGCAAATCGTTTGATAACAAAAAAAAATCAAGAAATTTGAGCTCCAAACCTCAACGAAAGCTTTGATTCAATTCCTTACTCATTCTTTATTTTTTCTCCTTTATAAACTGAAAACAACCTTTATTGTTCCAAAAAACCAAACCGAACAAAAAACAGAAAAAGTCCTTATCTTTATTCTTGATACAAGATTTATAGTGATGGATAATTGCAGAAACCCAAACCACAAAAAAAAATATTAAACCAAACAAAAATTATTTTTCTAATGATCATACATGATAGGCTCTGATACCACTTGTTATATCCTAAATAGTTCTTATATAAAGCCAAAATCAATCATGTTAATCACTAGAAAACACTGAAGCGGAAGCGTACCTGAGTCTTAGCGGAAGCGTATCTTATCTTGTTGTTGATTGGTTTGGCCTTCCAGGTCAACATGTATTCTCTCCGAAAGAACCCTTTAGATTTCTCTCTATAGTATCTTTTTGATAATGGGATGTCAGGTAAGAATGACTTCAAAACTTGTAGTGTGACCCGAGGACCATAACCTCCTTATTTATAGAACCCTAACTAGGGTTGTCTATTGGTGCTTCTAATTTAGTCAATTACAAAATTAAAATTACCCTTTAGTCACTATACATTAAAAGCTCACATCCTATTAGATACTCATAAGCCCCCATTAGCCTAAATTTATTAGATCATTTTAATTGGGCTTAATCTTAAGTGACAGTCCACAGTACATAATTATTAACATATAAGGCCTTGGATTAATAATCTAACATTAAAGACATGCTGGATGTATTAGAAAAATAATGGGTGTAAATAGCAGCATAGATACCTTACTTCAAATAAAACCCAACTTGTAGGTTTTGTTTAATGAATAGGGGATGTATTAGAAAAAATGGGGTGTATAAAAAAAGATACTATAGATTCAGCATTTGCCACGGAGTGTGGTTGCATAGATGTTTCTAGAAGCATAGAGGATACTCCAGACATCTCTGGGACCAGTCGAGCATGCCTTTTGTTTCCTTTGAAAAACTCATTCAAACTGGTAAACAAATATAAATGAAAAAAGCTCACAAAATAAATTAAATTAAAAGCAACAAGCCGAACTCAAGGGTCTCTTGCTCGCCCTTTATTAAGTAGTAGCGTCTCCTTCTAAAGCCCGTTGAAGTTAATACGTTTCCAAGGTTTCAGATTGTTCCAGAACCTCTCAAAACCCTCTTCGATCGCTTCTTCAGGTAAACCCTACTTCTTCTTCCCTTTCATTTCCGTTCCATTTCCTCCATCTGATAATAGATCTGTGCCTTCGTTGTGTTATATTCGTGCATTTTGTTCGCAATCTAGAGTTCTTCGATTTCCTTGTGTTTAATCGCGTTTCTTTGTTTCGTCAATTTACTTCGCATTGTATCATTGGTATAGGTATTTGTATTTTGGTTAAGTTGAAACAAACTTTGATTACTAAATACTTTGATTTAGTATTGTTGAGCTGTTTCTGGAACTGAGTGTTATGTTAGTCGATTCAATTTGTTTGATTTGAATTAGTGTTGTATATTATAGCTGCTGCTTAAGGCATTGCCTAGATGATGTTTCTAATTGTTTGTTTGTTCCTTATTGATTACTTTGTTGACAAATTTGAGTATGTGATTTAGGTGTTAATCTGTCTTGTTTGTTTTCCTTTTCTAGATATATTGTTTTCGTCTAGGAGATCAATCAAAGATGAGCGTGGTTGGCTTTGATTTCGGTAATGAGAGCTGCATTGTTGCGGTTGCAAGGCAGAGGGGGATCGATGTGGTGCTCAATGATGAGTCCAAACGTGAAACTCCTGCAATTGTATGTTTTGGTGACAAACAACGGTTCATTGGGACGGCTGGGGCTGCATCTACTATGATGAACCCGAAAAATTCGATCTCGCAGTTAAAGAGGTTGATTGGTAGACAATTTTCTGATCCGGAATTGCAGAGGGATTTGCAGTCATTTCCTTTTCTTGTAACTGAAGGACCTGATGGATATCCATTGATTCATGCAAGGTACCTGGGTGAAGTAAAAACATTTACAGCTACCCAAGTATTTGCAATGATGTTATCAAATCTTAAAGAAATTGCTCAGAAAAATCTGAATGCAGCCGTTGTTGATTGTTGCATTGGAATTCCAGTTTATTTTACTGATCTTCAGAGGAGAGCTGTGTTGGATGCAGCCACTATTGCAGGTTTGCACCCGCTTAGATTGCTTCATGAAACAACAGCAACTGCCTTGGCCTATGGGATTTATAAGACCGACCTTCCTGAAAATGATCAGCTGAATGTTGCCTTTGTTGATGTTGGGCATGCTAGCATGCAAGTGTGTATTGCTGGATTTAAAAAGGGGCAGCTGAAAGTATTGTCCCATTCATATGACAGGTCTCTTGGTGGTAGAGACTTTGATGAGGCCCTGTTTCATCATTTTGCTGCAAAATTTAAGGACGAGTACAAGATTGATGTTTACCAGAACGCTAGGGCTTGTCTAAGGTTGAGGGCTGCCTGTGAGAAGTTGAAGAAGGTCCTAAGTGCAAATCCAGAGGCACCACTGAACATTGAGTGCTTAATGGATGAGAAGGACGTCAGGGGCTTTATCAAGCGTGATGAGTTTGAGCAACTATCTCTTCCAATCCTGGAACGTGTGAAGGGGCCTTTGGAGAAGGCACTAGCAGAGGCAGGTCTTACAGTGGAGAATGTCCACATGGTTGAGGTAGTTGGTTCTGGTTCTCGTGTGCCGGCTATAAACAAAATATTGACAGAGTTTTTCGGAAAGGAGCCTAGGCGGACAATGAATGCTAGTGAGTGTGTTGCCAGGGGTTGTGCATTGGAGTGTGCAATTCTCAGTCCCACCTTTAAAGTGCGGGAGTTTCAGGTAAAGTTTGTACACTTTATTCTCACTTTGTCAGCTTCAGAAGGCCCTCCAATATGTTTCAAGTTTATTTGTTGTAAAATTGTTCAGGCCAATAAGAATTAAAAATTTCAGCGTGTGTTCTTTTTGTGGGGATTTGTTATTTTTATTGTTATGCATATATAAATTGCTTCTCTGTTTTATCTGTGTGGTTTAATTAAAGATTAATGTTGTGCTTGTCGATTGCCATTTTTTCCATGTATTTTATTTTATTTTATTTAGTATGCCGTTTTGGCGTAATGTATTAACTTCACAAATTAATTTCATGATGCCTAGGTCAATGAAAGCTTTCCCTTCTCAATCTCCCTTGCATGGAAAGGTTCTGGTCCTGATACACAGGATAGTCCACCAGATAATAAGCAAAGTACCCTTGTTTTCCCCAAAGGAAATCCCATACCAAGTACCAAGGTACTGACATTCTACAGGACAGGAACCTTCTCTATTGATGCACAATATGATGATTTGAGTGATTTACAATCACCTGCAAAGATCAGCACATATACTGTAAGTCCAGTTTTCACGTTCTTGACTTTTTTACATATATTATTTTTCCTTTTCGTAGTCTTATGACACTTGCTTTGTGCAGATTGGCCCTTTCCAAACTACAAAAGGTGAAAAGGCGAAAATTAAAGTTAAAGTTCGTTTGAATCTGCATGGAATTGTATATGTCGAGTCAGCAACTGTAAGCTTAGAGATTGCTTTGCTTTCTTTCCCAAAACACATTTGTATATGTCGAGCACTTTTTTATTAATTTCTTGTTTTTTTTCTTAAGCTCCTGGAAGAGGAAGAAGTTGAGGTTCCAGTTACCAAAGAACCAGCAGGAGAGAATACCCAGATGGAAACTGATGAAGCTCCTGCTGACGCAGCTGTACCTCCTAGCTCCAATGACAATGACGTTAATATGCAAGATGCTAAGGCTACTGCTGATACTCCCGGGCCTGAAAATGGCATACCTAAGACAGGAGATAAGCCTGTGCAAATGGACACCGATACCAAGGTAGGTAGTGAAAGGAAAATGAAATCACATGCTCAATTACCTTGTTTTCTACTAGGATTGTGAAGTTTTCTGTGGTGACTTTATCTTAGTTATTTTGAGCCTTATGTGTTATTTTTTTGCTTCTGTCTTATGCTTTGTTGGTAGGATTCAATTAATGTTTTTTCTTGCTTTGTGGAATGGAAGAGCATTTTGATTTGGTTTCTAGTTTTCATTTACAATGGAGATATTCCAGTATAATTATAAAAGAATTGCACCTTTTTAATTCTCCTTTTTGCAAAATCAGTAATAAGACAGGACCGACTGTGATCATGAATGTGCGTAATTTACCATGTTCTTGTAGGATTTTGTGCTTCACTAAGATGTCTGGTATGGACCATTGAGAGTTTCTTATTGATTGGCTGAGTTCATAACAGGTTGAGGCTCCAAAGAAAAAGGTGAAGAAAACAAACATTCCTGTAGCCGAGGTAGTCTATGGAGCAATGGCAACTCTGGATGTCCAGAAAGCTGTTGAGAAAGAGTTTGAAATGGCTTTGCAAGATCGAGTGATGGAGGAAACAAAAGACAAGAAAAATGCAGTTGAGGCTTATGTTTATGACACGAGAAACAAGGTTAGGACCGTCTTGGTTTTTTTGTATATTATTAAACATGGAAATATCTGATTATTGCTTCAAACTAATTTCTTGTTAATATTTCAGCTTAATGACAAATACCAAGAGTTTGTCACTCCTTCAGAGAGGGATGAATTTATTGCTAAACTTCAGGAGGTGGAAGATTGGCTGTACGAGGATGGTGAAGATGAAACTAAAGGTGTATATGTTGCAAAGCTTGAAGAGCTTAAAAAGGTAAGAAAATTTAGGGATTGGAGTATCCACGCCCCCAGCTGTCTTGGTAATTAGTATAATAAATCTTGGTGGTTGTTAATACCCACAACTTTCAGCACTTTTCAAAGTGAATAGCCTTGTGCATACACTGCCTTCACTATTTGTGTAACACACTAACACAGACAAAATTGAAAAAAAAACTCTGGCAGTTTTAGTTTTTGCAGTCTTAATGGGGGTTTACATGATTGCAGCAAGGTGATCCAATTGAAGAGCGTTACAAAGAACATGCAGATAGGGGTACAGTGATTGAACAGCTCATCTATTGTATAAATAGTTACAGAGAAGCTGCAATGTCAAGTGATCTCAAATTTGACCACATCGACATCGAAGATAAACAGAAGGTAATTGATTTCCAATTTTCTCACTCCTTGTTTCGCTGTAGTTGCCATTTAATCTGAAAGTGTTTTCTATTTTGTATGTTGCAGGTCTTAAATGAATGTGTAGAAGCTGAAAACTGGCTTAGGGAGAAGAAGCAGCAACAAGATTCACTTCCAAAATATGCCAACCCAGTACTCTTGTCGGCTGATGTAAGAAAGAAGGCTGAGGCTGTTGACAGGTATCTGTTTTACTTCTCTTTGATTGATTCTATCTCGCATCTTGCCAAATGGTTTTTATTATTGCTGTTTCTCAACATTTCCATTGTTTGTCTATTCATAATAGGTTCTGTAAGCCGATTATGATGAGACCAAAGCCTGCCAAGCCAGCTACTCCAGAAACACCAGCAACCCCACCTCCTCAGGATGGTGAGCAGCAGCAGCAGCAACCTCAAGAGGATGCTAATTCCACTGCTAATGAGAATGCTGCAGACAATGGTAATCAGGTTCCACCATCCTCTGCTGAACCAATGGAGACTGAAAAACCAGAGAACACAGGCTCTGCCTAATTTTTGTTGTTGATTTTGCTCTGAATTCATATGTTGTCCAATCCAATAGTCTCTACCTTTTGTATTTAGAACTTGGATTGTGCCTGGGAAATTAGGTTTGGGTGAGCTGACAGGAAGCTGCTGCCGGGAAGTTAGTAGAGGCCTCTCTGTTGGATTGTTAAGCAAGTTTTATTTAATATTACGGTATTTGGAATCCCGAGTTTCCTTCAAATCTACTTTCTCTATTATTTCTGGTTTTTTCTTTTCTTTTCCCGTACCCCCATCATTAAACCCCATACCTTAGGCAAAAACATTAAAATGGCCGATTTTTTTTTAAATTTCCGGATTTATGCAATAAATTCGGAATATAAGTTTTTGAAATTTCCGGAAATACGTCAAATAGACGTATTGCTGGAAGTCAAAATGGCTTCCGGCAATACGCCTATTTGACGTATTTCTGGAAATTTCAAAAATTTATAGAAACATTATTTTTTTTAAAAAAAAACCAGTTTTTAATTAAAAAATCAGGATTATTACGATAAATAATAGTAAATTATGAAATTCGCTAAACTACGATGACGATAACATATGGTAACCATGATATAAGTCGATAAAATATGAGTACAAATACACCAAAAAATACAGAAATAAATACAACTAATGATGATCCAAGTCTAAATCTCCCAAAGCCTGAAGGAGACTGTTATGTACATCAGCTGGAAGGCCCTCGTATCCCATGGCATAAAGGATATGTCCAGCGGCAAAGTCGAGCCTATCCTTCATGGTCTGTGGACCAACATCCTCAGCTGCTAGCTCGTCATCTGGTACATGATGCTCTGGAGGTGGAGGTGGAGGTGGAGGCGGAACTTGAGTCAGGCGGGGAATGGACTCTGACATGTACCATGATAGGTAATCATCCGACAGCTCATATGCATCGCGTGCTCGTCTACCATTTTCCCTGAAAAGCCGCGCCAGGCTCTGATAGAAGGCCAACAACTGTAAAATGGAGGTGATAGATGGACGTGGGCCCGAAATAGGTGCAGAAGGGATTTGCTGGACGTATCCAAACTGCCAGCGCACCCTGTCTACCATATAGGGCACATCGATATCGCCCCAGAGCAGTCAACCCCTGAAATGGGAAATGCTATGGAAAGGAGCGAATTGTCTGTGGTCCTCCCAAGGCCTCCAAATGACCTAATCCAGCTGTAGGTTATCGATCCGCTCCCGAAAATCTTTAAGCTTCAGCTCGTCACACTTAAAGTTCTTCCACCTGCTGCAACGTGGAAGCGGAGTAACAGGGTAGGTTCTCCGCACCACGATGGTGAGAAAATACTCGTATATCCAGACTGAACTAAAATAATTAAATACTCGTATCCGCCAATCTGCTTAGTCTCTTCAGCTGGTCATAAAGAAATGTCAAAGCAGCTGGACCCCAAGCCCACTGGCCACGTGTCTCAAAATCGTGAATGAGACTAATCCACTTAGCAGGCACGTAGGTGTGGCTCTTGTCGGAGAAGATGGTGGCCCCCAACAAGTGCAGCAAATAACACCGTGCCGCAGGATCATAATGCCCCGCCTGCATGTTCTCTCGGTACACATCCTCCAAAAACCTGAATTTGAATGTTGGAACCCTATTGAAATTACACTCGTTCCAGCACTCCGTCCCATCAATGCCCAGATAATCCTCTCCAACCCGAACGATATTAGTAGTGGTATAATGAAGATGCTCTGCCAAAGGATTGCCAGTGAGCGGCAAGTGGAGCAACGCGGACAAGTTGTCCAACGTCACTATCATCTCCCCCACGACATGTGGAATGAGCTGGTCTCAGAATGCCGCCTCTCAACAAAAGCAGATACGAGCTCATGGTTAATGTTGTTAAGAGGTGTGGCGTCCAACTGAAATAGCTTGGCCTGCTGCAGCCATCCGGCTATATGTGGGTGGTGCTCCTCCGGTCTAAGAGTCAATATCTTGCCCCCATTAGATGCCACCTTGAACCTACCTCGGTTTTGTAAAAAATAAAAGTAATTAATAAATAAATAAAACAAATTAAATAATTATTGGTAGAAAATAAATAAATAAATAAATAAATTATTATTACCTGCCCAATTAGTAGCTACTGACGCGGTGATCCACCAACCGGTGCAACAAAGGCTGCTCAGCAACAGCCTGAGCGTCAGGCTGAGCAGGCTCTACCGGCTCATGCAGAGCGTCCTGCTGGAAGTAGTCCTGTTGAGCAGACTCTTGATAATACTGCTCATGATAATGATGCTGAGCAGCCTCCTCCTAATGCTGCTCAGGCTGCTCAGGATCAGCCTCGCGTGTATCCTCTCGCTGTCGGACACGCCTCTGATGCTCTGAAGCGTGCCCAGCTAGTCTCGTCCTCACCCTAATCTTCGTCCTAGGGCTGGGACCAGGGGTCTCATCATCTTGTGGTGTCGCTCCAGAAGACTCGCCTCGCTCAATGTTACCTGATCTGGTTGCCACTGAAAAAGAAAAAAAAATTAAAATGAAATTTTTTAAAAAAATTCAAAAACTTTCAGAAATAGGCGTAAATTTGGGAAAGATTTTCCGGATTTATGCGTAAATTCAGAAGAAATATTTTAAATTTTTCCGGATATACGTCAAAAATGTGTATATCCGGAAGTCAAAATGTGTTCCGGATATACACCTTTTAACGTATATCCGGAAATTTAAAAAAAAAACCCAAATATTACATTTCGAATTTACACATATTTTCGGAAATTTTACAAATTTTTAAGGCTTAAATATGTTTTAGACCCCTGTAAATATGGGGTGTTTTGGTTTAAGCCCATGCAATTTTTTTATTTATTTATAAGCCCTTGCAAAATAACACGTTTTGTTTTAAGCCATTCTGTTAGCAAACTGTTAGTGAGACGTTAAAAATATCTTCTACGTGTATATTTGCAGGGGCTTAAACCCAAAAAAATATATTTTGCAAGGGTCTAATAAATAAAATATATTTTTACAGGGGCTTAAAATAAAAATAAAAACACACGTGGAAGAGATTTTTAACGTCTCACTAACAGTTTGCTAACAGAAGGGCTTAAAACAAAACGTATCATTTTGCAAGGGCTTATAAATAATTTTTTTTTTGCAGTGGCTTAAACCAAAACACCCCATATTTACAGGGGCCTAAAACATATTTAAGCCAATTTTTAATAATCACATCACGAATTTACACCTATTTAGGGTGTTTTACTTACTTTTTTTCGGAAATATACGTAAATGAGGATAGACTATCTTTTTTTGTTCCAAAACGCATTTATTTCTGTACCATTTCCTACAAGTGGAATTAGAATGCTTGCTTTCATTGATTAAATACTCCAGTTTTCCTTTTGCGTGTTATTGCTCGGATTGTCATCATGTGGTCATTACTGGGACTTTAGTTTGACTATAAATAATAAGTCATTGAAGCAATTGAGCAGAGGAGAGATATTTTAATTGAATGAATGAATAAAGTATATGGTTCGGTGGCGACTCCATTACACTTAATAGAATAATTAGTTAGGGTGGCTTTTAAGTTGCACAAATTGATGTTTGTATGTATTGTGCCCAAGTATGGTCAGAACCATAGATTTGATACAGTTAAAATTGGATGGTTAGGATTTGAACAGGGAACCTGATGTGCATGTTTTATGGTATACTGATACAGCAACTGCAACCTTAGTTGTTAAGTTAAACAGGTTGATGTTAGTCGCTGTTTATAGTTCCCCACCGTGAATTTGTGGTGTTTTGATGTTTGTAGGAGAATTGATTTTGCTTTCCAAATTCAATTGTATTTGAAGCTAACCGTTGCTATACATGTGTTATTGATGGGTAATTGCGTTGTGGTATTTCCCCGTTACATTGACGTTTCTTCAATTCCTTAGGTTAGGGATGAAGATAGTTTGGGCTTGTACTAAGTTATTGGTCCTAAAGTCTTCAACAAATTTAAGTTGGACTATTATATTGGACTTTAAGGTTTTTTTTAGGGATTGGCTTTTAACACATCCCTCCCTACTCACCCCACACCCTCACACCCTGCGATATGACCAAATCGCCATTAATGAAACGCACATTTTTCGCCAATTCGGTCGAGGTCAACCGAACGTGTATTTTTTTTTGACACACACTCCCTTTTACACTATTCAGTTGACCTCAACCGAATCGGCGAAAATGCGTTCTCTCATTAAAGGGTAGTTTTGGGATATTTGGAGTAAAGGGGTGTGGGGTGAGTAGGAGGGGATATGTTAAAAGCCAATCCCTTTTTTATACCCCCACCCCTTCAACCTATACCCCCTCATAATTTGATAAACCCAAAATACCCCCACTTAACAAGTTCGCTCAGCTTTATCTAATAAGAGATAAATCTGTTTTTGGTTTTTTTTCCAAAAACAGATTTAACTATTGTTAACACCCAAAAATAATTAAGTCGTAGGCCGAGAGCTGAGAAAAGGGAAAAAAAGGAATTAATGTGTTGAGGCAAGCCACATGACTTTAGGGGGTATTTGCTGAGTGGAATCAAAAGAGGTCCTCGGGGCATACTAAAGGATAAAACTACCCGAGGGAGGGTTACGCCCGAGGGAGAGTAAAAGCCCCAGCCTATAGAGTGCCACGGCCAAGGTGGCTCGGGTGCCTAAGCTAGTACTTAAGGGTAAAAGAGTAGTCAGGCGATCTAGTGGCCAAGGCAAGACAGACGTTGCTTGGAGGGCAAGACAGGCGTTGCTTGGAAGATAGGAAATAACTTTGCGTATGTGAACAGTTAAAATTTTTTCCGAATCATAAAGTACCTCAAAAACACAGTATAGCGAGACTTTACGAATTTTCTCTTGGAAATAATTTTATTCATCAAACCAGTTATTGAGGAATGAACTTTCTGTATTTGAATAGTTAAAAAAAATTCCTAAACCTTAAAGTACTTCAAAGCGCACCGCTTAATGTCGCAATTTACGTACTTTTTCACAAAATTAATTTTTATTTTCACGAAGCCGATTATTAATGAACAAATTTCACATATTTGAATAATTATATTTTTTTCAAACTCTAAAGTATTGCAAAACACTCTGGTTAGCATCAACTTTGCCTTAAAATTATAAGATAATAGCATTAAAAAAATACATTTTACCATAGTGAGAGCCACCCAATTCACATGCATATTTTTGCAAATTGAATATTTATGTCCCTTTTGCAAATTGAATATTTATGTCCCTTTTCTTACTCGTAATGATTTGCGTTCCATTCAATTTCTAAACTCTGAAATCCTAAAATCTATCAATCTCTTCATCCTCCTCCCGGGTATCTTTCGCCTATTACAATTTGATCTTTATTTTAACCCACCAAAGATCTAAATTTAAATTAAATATTCATGTACTTTTTTGAGAATTGCCTTCTCTGTAACCAAAACTTGTATCGAATCTTGGATTTATGGCATTGGTAGTAGTTTAAAATGCTGAAAGAACAAATCTTGAAATGAAACTAGAAAAAATAATTGATAGTGGTTTCAAATATTTTGTAAACTTGTGTTGATTGGAATAAAAAAATCGTGAGTTTTGAATAAACAGGGACTAACTGAGTGAGTTCTTCTTCCAGCTGTACAAGGAAGACAATGGAGTGATTTGCTCTGCAACGGTGGTGACTGAGTCAACAACAGTGTCAGCCTCTCTGCCAACTCTGACCTTGAAAACGGGTCGAGTACGCAGAGAATTTAATACAAATATTGGGACCAAATTTCAAATACATAAAACCTGATGTCACTTAATGTAGCCTCTTGTACTAGGCCGCACCCACCTGTGAGCTCATTTGGGTACCACACACACAAACACTAATTTGTGCAACTTAAAATCCACCATTAGTTAGTTAATAGAGTGGCTCTCAGTTATGGACTTAACTGGTAGGAAATGTTGTGATGATTGCATTTGGAATCCAGAGCATCTTTCCATATAAATCCAAGTGAATTCTTCTCCTCATATCAAAAAAGAGATTTTGGTACAATAAAAATGGAAAACCATATTACAAGCATTCTTGTTAGTATTGCATATGTGGTTTTGATGACCGGAAGTGGAAACAAGATTACATGAGCATGAGATGCTTCCAAGACTTATCTCTGTATGATAGCAAGATTAAGCTGAAATGATAAATCAGTTTGAACTAGCGTAGAGGAATACAGTAGAGAAAGCCCAATTGTTCACTCAACATTTGAAAGGTCGGTCTCTTGGGTGCATGCATCCATTGATAGGAAAAGATCAAGTTCTTCAAACTTTCAAGACAAGGAATTTCACTTGTCTATAGAGCAAGCAGTTAGAAGTATACTAATATGCTTTGGTGGAGAGTATATATGTCTGTTGAGAGATTAATCGAAGAACAAAACAAATATAGAGAAAGCGAAAAGCATGTTTTCTCGCTCAAAACTCCCTAAGTCATTACGGCATGTAGCCGTGAAAATTGTAATTGATTTTTTTCTTGTGAGAAAAAACTGCAATTGATTTGTTAAATGTGTCTCTTTCAACATTTATCTTTAAATAAATGGAAATATAGATGAGCGAGTATGGTCTTGAAGCATAAAAAGAAAAAAAACAAGAACCCTAATGCAATCATTTCAAAAAAAAATTGGGGAGGGAGTTTAAAATTCTATAAAAAGATAGGGTAACAATGAGAATGGCTTGGAAGAAATGTTTAGGGGGTTTCAATTTGGCACATGACGATTAGATACAAGCTCGAGTATGAGTAACCACCCGTATGTATATATAATTTTAACTAATTTCTTTTAAGCATTTTGTGTAGTAAACATTGTATCTAATTATTAATATTTTGAATGTTTTTATTTAGCTAAATATTATCTATAATTTTTGTTTACTATCAATTAAATATTATTAATATTTTTTAAATTTTAATTGAGTTATCATGATTTTCATAGTATTTGTTATTCATTTTTTATTTTTGATAGGTAAATTAAAGCGAATCCCTTTGTTTAAAAAAAACTGAGAATCCCTTTGGCCATCCATCCATTAACATCCCTAACGCGATGGTGTGAACTGCCAAGTGTGGAATTTCAGGTCGAGAGAACAGTTTGTGTTACATATTATCGCTCTGACTCACATACGTTTTGCAAATCCAATCCAGTAACAGGGGGAGTTTGGATGCCACTCTTTGAATTTTGAAGCACCCTTTTGCAGGGTTTTTTCAAATTCATGATTTGTTGTTGGTGGGTACATGAAATGAGGGAAAAAATTGTCCCTTTAATTTCCATTGAAGCAAGGTGATAGCTTTTCATCGTGGCATAAGCTTGTAACCTGCGGAGGCATATCTAATCCTTCTGGGATAGCAACAATGTTTTCTGGGTCCATTGCTACGAGGAGGATGATATCAACTGTACCTCCTTTCTCTCAGAGAATTAAACAAACAGGTAAGGTCCGTATTCATGAGTTTATAAAAGTGGTTTACCATTCATTTATTTTTGTTTTTTGCTAATTATGTGAATGAATGGACATCTTAATTTGTTTGATTCGCATGTATGTATGCTATCCAACTTCATATGTGTTATGTTATCTGATTATGTGTGGTTTAAACTAGCAGAAAATGAGATTGTTCAAATGTTTAGCTTGCCTGATTCCCATCAAGGAAACCATCATGACCTTCCTATGAAAGGAGGGAATGTAATGAGAAGGGAACCTTATTCTCGGACATTGGATGAGAGATTCATTAGGATTTTGAAAATATTCAAATGGGGATCTGATGCAGAAAAGGCATTGGAAGTGCTGAAGGTTAAAGTTGATACTCGCTTAGTTCGCGAGGTTCTAAAGATTGATGTTGAGATCAATGTGAAGATTCTGTTTTTTAAGTGGGCTGGGAAGAGAAGGAACTTTCAACATGATTCATCCACTTATATGGCTTTGATACGTTGCTTAGATGAAAATAGGCTTATTGGTGAACTGTGGAAGACAATACAAGACATGGTTAAGAGTTCATGTGCCTTTGGTCCTGCTGAATTGTCTGAAATTGTAAGAATCTTGGGCAGGGTTAAGATGGTCCACAAGGCATTATCTGTCTTTTACCAGGTTAAGGGTCGCAAGTGCAGACCTACGGCTAGCACTTACAACTCTGTCATTTTGATGCTGATGCAAGAGGGACATCATGAAAAAGTTCATGAGCTGTATAATGAAATGTGCAGTGAAGGTCATTGTTTCCCTGATACAGTTACATATAGTGCACTTATATCAGCATTTGCAAAGCTGAATCGTGATGATTCCGCTATTAGATTATTTGACGAGATGAAGGCGAATGGATTAGAGCCCACAGCAAAAATTTATACAACTTTAATGGGAATACACTTCAAGTTTGGTAGGGTTGAGGAAGCTTTGGGTCTAGTCCGGGAGATGAGAATGCGGCGGTGTTCCCCAACTGTCTATACTTATACCGAATTGATAAGGGGACTGGGAAAATCTGGGAGGGTTGAGGACGCATACGAGACATATAAGAATATGCTGAAAGATGGTTGCAAGCCTGATGTTGTCCTGATGAATAATTTGATAAACATTTTGGGTAGATCGGATCGTTTAAAAGATGCTGTTGAGCTTTTTGATGAAATGAAATTGCTGAATTGCACACCTAATGTTGTGACTTATAATACCATTATCAAATCTTTATTTGAGGCCAGAGCTCCACCTTCTGAGGCTTCTTCATGGTTTGAGAGAATGAAAAAAGATGGAGTAGTCCCCAGCTCATTTACCTATTCAATTCTCATTGATGGTTTTTGCAAAACGAATCGAGTTGAGAAAGCTTTGTTGCTTCTTGAAGAGATGGATGAAAAAGGCTTTCCACCTTGTCCTGCTGCCTACTGCAGTCTGATCAATAGCCTCGGTAAAGCAAAACGCTACGAGGCTGCAAATGAGCTATTCCAGGAATTGAAAGAGAACTGTGGACGTTCTAGTGCTCGCGTGTATGCTGTCATGATTAAACATTTTGGAAAATGCGGGCGACTTAATGAAGCTATCAATCTTTTCAATGAGATGAAAAGACTTGGGTGCATCCCTGATGTATATGCTTATAATGCTCTCATGACTGGGATGGTAAGGGCAGACATGATAGATGAAGCTTTTTCCTTGTTTAGAACTATGGAAGAAAATGGTTGCACCCCAGATATAAATTCTCATAATATTATCCTAAATGGCTTGGCTAGGACAGGTGGACCAAAGCGTGCCGTGGAAATGTTTACAAAAATGAAAAACTCAACGATTAAGCCAGACGCGGTTTCTTACAACACCGTTCTTGGCTGCCTTAGCCGTGCGGGTCTATTTGAAGAGGCTGCAAAGCTTATGAAAGAAATGAGTTCAATGGGATTCCAGTATGATCTCATCACCTACTCTTCAATACTCGAGGCAGTTGGTAAGGTTGATAAAGAATGCAACATGGTAGAGTCATGAGAGCAACCCGGCCGGCATTACCTTTTCAAGTGATGCTTGCGATGCTTATTAATCAATACCGTTGAATTTCAACTATGATCCTGAATGGAAGTGACCAAATTTTCTGTACTTATGGTAAAGGAGGTTTCAAGGAAGCCAACTTTTTGTATAACGCTTCAATAACTTGAAAGGAAAGGGAAGAAAATCCAGCCGTGATCTGAATAACGAAATTTCTGATATATTAAGCTCCCATCCATTGAAGATATGTTGTATGTATCACAGAGCTTGTTTACATTTTGAGTAAAAATGCATACACAAATATATCATTCACACACGCTTCCCAGACCTTATCATTGAAGAACAATTGAATTCCATACTTATCAGGTCAAAGTTTGCACAATTTAGCACTTACAGGTGCACCCATCAGTATCATTTTCCTTTCTGTTTTCCCAGGCTATATAGCAGACACAAGTAGTGGAACAACGGCGAATTTGTTCTTAGTGAACCACTGATATTCAACATGCTTCAACATCATATTTAGTTTGTTTTGATCTTGGGCCAATGAGAAGTATTCTGATATTGAGGCATCATGCAGTGTATAATACAATTACAAATGTATTGTAACTTATGTTTAGAGCTAAGACAAGTTCAACGATACTGGTCAATATTTATTCCTTTGTTTACCAATTATGTGCAATCTAGAGGAGGATTACTCCACAGCATGTTTCCCTTTAAATTTTATTTTTCTGTCATTATGTGCAATCTTGAGGAGGGTTTTTCCTTTAAATATTTTTCTTATACATTCCTCCCCTTCTCTAACCCATCTCAGTGTCCTGTTGCAGAAGAAGCTCTTAATCACGTGAAAACATGGATTGAATTTAACAAAATTAAATAGTGTAGTTGAGCCTTTAGCAACTCACGAAATTAGAAACTTTGATTTTTTTTTTTTTAACTTTGGTTATTTGGTTTGAATTGTTAATTTTACAAAAAAAAAGACGTGTGTTCATTGATGTGGTTTGTTTTAATAAACCAAGTCTTAACTTGTTTCATTCAATAAGAAAATCACAATACAAGATGGAATATAACTAAAATCATGGATGATAGTATAAAGCCTAGATGCTCTTGATAAGTGGTGAGCAACTTGATTTGCTTGTCTATCCCGAGCATTAAATCCAGAGCTATCCTTTTATTCTAAGTTAAGAACTCCTTCAAAAAGATACATAAAACATAGTAAAAAAAAGGCAAAATTGCACTTTTGGCCTTAAATGTTTGGGGTTTGTGTCATTTTTGCCCTTTATGTTTTTTTTCCTCGTTTTAGCCCTTCATGATTTTTTTGTGTCATTTTGACCCTTGCCGTTAGTATTTTCTAACGGACGCCACGCTGGCAGTTAACTGCTGACGTGGCGTCTTAATTGTCAAGGCTAACTAGGATTCATTAAATGACGTGGCCAATGAGGGACTAAATTGAAACAAATAAAAAATATAGGGGACCAAATTGATACAAACACAAAACATAATCAATCACTCTCCTTCTTCATTTTCTTCTTCTCCGGCGAGCCGCCACCATCTCTGGCGAGCCGCCGCCACCACATCCACCACCACAAATTTGGTTTCAAATCCCCAATTTCTTCAAAACCCAAAATCCCCAATTTTTCAAATCCCTAATTTTGGTTTCAAATCCCCAATTTCTTCAAAACCCAAAATCCCCAATTTTTCAAATCCCTAATTTTGGTTCAAATCCCCAATTTTTAAAATCCTCATTTTGGTTTCAAATCCCCTAATGTTTGAGACCCCTGGTTGGATATTTGTATTGTTTTCTCGCTGTGCACTTAAAAGACTATCCTAATCACTAGTCTGATGTCTTATTTTTCTTACAGTCCATTTTCAGTTTCAACGGAGCTGACATTTCGGGTGTGTTTGTTTGGGGTGAAAGAGGGAAGAGAGAGTAAGGGAAGAGAGAGTGATTTTAGGATGTTTGGTTAAGGAGAGAAATAGGAAAGAGAGAGAGGAAAGATTAGTTTAGTGGTTTTTCTAATCTCTCCACAAGTGGAGAGAAAGGGACTCACTCTCTCTTCCCTCTTTCTCTCCTAATCCAAACACACCCTTCTGGATTTATTTACTTTCGTAATGATTATCCAAACTACAAAGAGGTTTCCCTTGTCCTTGACTGATTAGATTTTAATTTTTTATGCCACACACTTGACTCCTTTTTAATTATGCCTCACGCACAGGATAGGGGTGCTCATGATTAAACCATATCTATAACCAATTCATATCCATCAAATGTCCATTTTTTTTGGTTCGGACTATTGCTAGCTACCCACGCAGTATCCCAACGCTTTCAACGAATGACTAATCTGCGCTCGTTACTTGAGGCTCTTAACCATTTCGCTGGCCAACACCTATTTTACGTGGGCGGGAATCGAACTCGGAAACAAACCGGATCGACCCTCACTACGTCCCAGTGGGAGCCCGGACCACTGGACTAGGAGTGTTGGTTCATCAAATGTCCATTTGATATAACTGGTTTTATAAACAAAGTAGCATAACCGATTATTAATTTACAAAATCGGTTATGTAACCTGTTGATATTGGTTATAGCCATAACCGGTTATATCCATAACCAACAAGTATTTAATTTTTACTTTTATAATTCTTTAAAGTATTTTTTAAATAATTCTTTAAAGTATTTTAAAATATGTTTTCCAATAAAAAAAATTCCAGATTTTGAAGTCCCAAAAAAATTTCCTCAAATTTTCTTTAAAAAAAATCAGAAATTAATATATATATACAATACAATATCTATCTATCTATCATTGAACCGGAGAGACCTCAGGGTCACGGTTCAATCGGTTTACTCAGTTCAACCACGGTTGAACCGGATGAGTAAATTAAATAAAAAATAATAAAAATATTGAATTTTGGAGAAAAAATAAAATAAATGTATTTCGGACGATTCAATCCATGACAATTAGTGGTTCGAAGCGGTTGAACCGCGGTTCAATCCGGTTTTAAACAGTCCAATCACCCTGTGGTTCAAATGGGGTTGAACCAACCGTCAACTGTACGGTTCCTGGTCCAACCGGTTGAACTGCCCGGTTCAGTCCGATTCTTAAAACACCAAGTAAAACACACTTCACTACAAATAGAAGAAAGAGTAAACCAAAAAAATCAATCATGCTTATGGTTTGCAAAAGAAAAGTAAACTGGTAAGTAAAACACATGCATGTACATAGGCAAGTTTGCATCAATTAACTACACAAAAATATGGAGTGCATTGAAATGTATTTTTTCCGATAAGTAAAATTTTATTAATGCATTTAAATGCTTATTTTTAACTTTCCTATATTGCCCTTGGTGAACAACAGAAATTTGGACGAAATTTGGGGATGATATTGCGCTTAAACTGCCGAATTGTTCCCAGCTTTAAAAAGAAGAGATATCACATGCATTCGTTAGTAAAACTAGGGTTTTTCACTCCTGCAAAAATCAATCGAAACGCTTTGCATCAGTTCCTGAAACTCGCTGCTGCAAAAATGTTGCCACGAAAGTACAAGCAGGAAAATGAAGAGAATGAAGACAACAAAGATACGCTTAGCGAATTGCCGGATTGCCTTCTGATTCACATACTTTCGTTTCTCAACGTCAAAGATGCAGTTCAAACTTGCATATTATCATCAAGATGGAAACATCTTTGGAAGCATCTTACCGTTCTTACATTAAACTCTTCTGACTTTAGGACTCTTGAGGGTTTCATGGAATTCGTGATTGGGATTCTGTCTCTTTGCGATTACTCCACCCCGTTGAATGCCCTCGATTTCAAATGTCAGAGTCTCATGGAGCCTCACGTACTCGATAGGATATATGCCGCTTCACACAATGTCAACCGTTTACGTCTTGCTTATGGACCCTTGTCGCCTTCCTTCTTGTTGTCATGTCAGTCTTTGACATCTCTAGACATTGGGTCCCAAAATTATTCTTGGGAAAAGAAATTTCCGAATTCTCTAAATTTGCCGGCATTAACCTACTTAAAACTACACCATTTCTCCTTTTACACCGGAAGCGATGGCCGCGTCGAGCCTTTTTCTGCTTTTAACAGGTTGAATACCTTGTTCCTTTACTGCTGCAATGTTCGAGATACACAACAACCCCTCTGTATATCAAGTACCACACTTCTCAATCTGTCTATATATTCGGGTTTTGTTTACTTTGGAAGCCTTTTGAATATTGAGCTCTTTGCTCCAAGTCTTTGTACCTTTGCTTTAGCCTATAATCGCTTTCCGAAACTCTCTGGGATCCATCTTTCTTCTATTGAACAAGTCAGTATTGATGTACGGATGTTCATACCTTATATGGATTCTTTGAATCTACTTAACTTTTTTGATAGAGTTGGCTAATATCGAATCATTGACCATAACTCCAAAAACTCTTCAGGTACCACTACCCTTGACTTCTTTAATTGCTTAATTTTGTCAAAAAGAACATTGTGTTAAACTACTACTAATTTGCAAAATAGATTGGGGACTCAATAGCCAAGGTGAGAATTGAAGGAACTCTTAAAGCTTCTTAATTTGTATTGGTTTATATTGTGAAATATCTGTGTTCCTGGTATATTCCCTAAAACCAATGTGTTTGGTCTAGAGACATGAAGCAGAATCTTGAAGACTGATATGGCAACCTGAAGATTTTAGCCATGTCAGTTGACAATGGAATTATCATGCAGTATATTTTAGCTTTGCACTAATAAAAAACAGATTAATGAATATATCAGCTTACCGCTATACTAAGGCCTAAAGGTACTGAAATGAACAGAACCCCAAAGAAGGAGCATATACAGGCCAAGAAATCAAGTTTGTCAACCTTCCATAATTTATGTGCAGCTTGATAATCTATCAGTCCAATAACAGCAGCAATAATAATGGCTGCTAAGACAACATTTGGTGTGTAGTAGAAGAGAGGCATTAGAAAAAGAAGGGTCACTAGAACAGCAGCAGCCATGATTATATTTGAAACTGCTGTCTGTGCTCCAGCGTTGTAGTTAACAGCTGATCGCGAAAATGATCCTGCAAATAAATTGGCCTTCTACCAAATAAATTGCTGATGTGGCGGATGGTGCAACTTGGCCACGTCATTAAATGACGCCACATAATCAGTCCACGTCATATTAATATATTATAATAATTAAAATAAGTTAAATAAACTATATTATTATTATTATTATTATTGTTGTTGTTATTATTATTAGGCTTAAATATGTTTTAGGCCCCTAAAAATATGGAGTGTTTTGGTTTAAGCCCCTGCAAAAAATTTATTTATTTATAAGCCCTTGCAAAATGACACGTTTTGTTTTAAGCTATCCACTTCCCCAAGGGGATATTTAAGCAATTTGGAGGAGAACTCATCAAAAACATATCCCAGGTCAGACATGTCCTTAGAATTCTGGTCTTCAAAGTTGAGTGTTTCTCTAGAAGCATTTGGTTCCTTCTTTTCTGGAGAGTAATGCTCCTCATTCACCTCTTTCAATGGAGATGTCCCTTGAGAAATTTGTAGTGAAACCTCAAGGTTGGCATCTTTAGAGGTCACTTTAGACCAATGTTTAGCTGATTAGGGTTTCTATGTGAAACCACTAATCTTTAAGTGCTTTTTGAATTTTTCTTCTCTGCTTTACTGTGAATTTCGTTTGTTATTTATTGGGAATTTTCAGAATCATGAATTTATTCTGATCGGCTGTCTGCTTGATTTTGTTTCCTATTTTAGAATTAGGTTTAGTGTTTGAAAGAGATGGATGGAGTGTTTCAGCTGTTTGTGCACTCTTCAGCTTCCCGCTTTGCCAAGCTTCCATTAACAGTTTGCTAACACGTGGAAGAGATTTTTAACGTCTCACTAACAATTTGCTAACAGAAGGGCTTAAAACAAAACGTGTCATTTTGTAAGGGCTTATAAATAAATAAAATTTTGGCAAGGGTTTAAACCAAAACACCCCATATTTGCAGGGGCCTAAAACATATTTAAGCGTTATTATTATCATTAACACTTTGAAGATGAAATTAACACATCAGATTGACTTGCGAATCAACAATTCTTCTTCCAATGATTCAACGTTTGGAAACAAAATTAACACATCAGATTGGCCTTCCTCAACGATTTAGTTCTGTAACCTATCTCTCTTCTCCATCTATCATCTCTTTAGTTCAGCAACGATTGAAAACTGTAAAAGGAAAAACGCAGCATTGAAATCGAAAACAAAGCCAACTGAGAACGAAAACAAATCTGGGAAATGGAACCTCTGCGTTTGAAACAAATAGGGGAATGGAACGAAAATGAAAAGCGTCTTTGAAATCGAAAACGAGTCCAACTGAGAACGAAAACGAAATTGTGTCTGGGACGAAAATGAAGGAAGCTGAGAATGAAAAGGAAAACGCATCTGAAAACGAAAACGAAAACGAGTCTGAGAACAAAAAAACATTGAAATCGAGTTTTGTTTTTCTTCAATTCCCAACTCATAATTCGTATTTTTCTTCCAATTTTATCTCTAGGGTTTCACCAAAAATCTTTCTAAAAATGACAGAAACATCAAAATGCATAAATTTTGTTGCATAGAATTCATGGCATGTGTTGCTGCGTTCAGATGGTGACTCTTGGAATTACCACCATTGTTGAGGAAGAATGAGAGACGAGATGAAGAAGAAGCAGGATGTGAAAGATGAAGGAAGAGAAAAGTATACATCCCAAGGCCGGAGAGGCCTCTGGTCGATTGACTCAAGATGAAGCTGCTGCTGCTGATTTAACTGGACAATTGCCTCCTTTGACTGGCGTACATAAGGATACTGAAATTCGGGGGGTTGTCATATCTTATTTTTGGAGGTTATCATTCTTTCTGTCTTACATTGTTGTAACATTTGTGTCTGTCAGGCTAAAAGAAGAAAACTGTCTACTGCGGAAGAGGTTCCACCGGTTGCTGTGGACTCAAAAATGGGGATTCAATCGGAAGAAGGCACATCTTCACTTAATTTGGAAGACAATGCACATCCTAGACCGATTGCGAATAATAATCTCCTCGACAGCCAGACAGCTGGAATAGCTCCTCAACCCCTACCCAGAGGTTTCTTCTCTATTTTTACAATATCAAATGGTTTTTGCTTAAATGTTGGTTCCCTGGCTATTATGATTATTATAGTACATAGTCTGCGCATTGCTTAAATACCGGTATTTTACAATATCAAATGGTTTTTGCTTTTTCTATTTTCTAGGGGAGTTTTTAATGCATTAGTTAGTATATGTGATTTTGACGTTTTGTTTATAGTACCGTACACCAATATGGTGGTGGTCGAGCCAACATAACGTCTCTCGGGCTCAGTTTAATGCTCTGATTGCTAGTAAATCTTTAGTGTTTTTCTGTTGTAACAGATGCCTTCACAAATCTTAAAATGCTTTTAGTTTTTGCAGTTGAGTGCATATTTGAAGTAATCATGCTTTCTTGTATTGAGAAATTTGAAGATAATATGTTCCCTCTTAATGTTGCTTGAATTTAAAGCCTTTTCTATTTTTGTATTCAAACTATTCACTGGGTTAATCAATCTCTGTTCAGATCCAATTGTCGTTGACAATCGCAATGTCGTTGACATCGATGCTGATTTTGAAGATCATCTTATGTGCTGCCGCTATGCTGTTGATATTTATCGCAACTTACGCACTATTGAGGTTTGTGCTATAAGTTTATGAGAGTTGTATCGTGTTCAAAGTTACAACGATATATGTTCAGCATTGTTGTCTCTTGATGGCTTATGTGGTTTCCTATTATACCTTTACTGTCATGAACATTCTGAATTTATGAACATTGTTTGATACTTAACCTTTGGTCAACCTTTTCTCTTTGATTTTTCCTTTTGAGCTGAGTTGTTTGTCAAACATTTTATTTTGCAGCTGTCGAGAAGGCCTAGTTTTAACTATATGGAAACAGTACAGCATGATATCACTCCAATAATGCGCTGAATATTGGTTGATTGGCTTGTAGAGGTTTGCATTATTTAACTTTCTAATAAGCAACTTTAAGTTTATAATGAATGGACATCATTCATTTTACAAACCCATTTTTTGAGCTTACTTTCATTGTGTTGATCTTCATTTTCAGGTTTCTGAGGTATACAAATTGGTACCAGACACTCTTTACCTCACAATAAATCTATTAGATCGGTTTCTCTCCACAAATAACATTACGCGTGATGGACTTCAGCTGCTAGGCATCACCTGCATGTTACTTGCCTCGTAAGTTCACAACATGAATTAAGTTTCTGTTTAAACAATTGCTTGACATCTGCACTTGATAATATTCCATTGTTTTCTTTGTGATTGAAGGAAATTCGAAGAAATTTATCCCCCGCGTGTTGTAGACTTCTGCGACATCACTGAAAACACATACCCAAAAGAAGAGGTTTGTCTTGCTCTTTCAACACAAAATGATTAATGCTGAAATTTAGAATCTCAACATGGTAGCATTAGAATCTGAAGAAGTAATAAGTAATAACATTCTCTGGCTATTAGAGTTGTTCCTTAACATATTTATTTTTGAGAGCCTTTAACATATTTATTATAATGTCAACATCTTTGAAAATTCTCTCATCAGAAAAATTATTGGATTTTGTATTGATAAATTTAAAAACCTTCCTCAGTTGTTAGAAATGGAGATTCAAGTGTGGAGGTCTTCTGGATATAAAATATATGGTCCCACTACAAAAACTTTCCTCAGGTACTTTTGTTTGTTGGCCTTTTTAACATTAAGTAGTCTTTAAAAAAATTAAAGAAACTTCTGTTGTTATTTGAAGATCTCCTGCAATTATCTTAGTACATTTTTTGTTCCGTAGGCGGTTTCTTCGAGCAGCACAAGCTTCTTACACGGTAAAAAGATTGATCTGGGGGCAATGCTATGCTACTGCTTGATTGTTTCATTTTTTAGTATTACTAATCACTTGCATGCTGAAAAACTTACAGAGACCTAACATTGATTTGGAGTACTTGGCCAATTACCTGGCTGAGCTAACACTTGTGGAGTATCATTTCTTAAATTTCAAGCCTTCTATGATTGCTGCATCCGCCGTGTTTCTCGCGAGATGGACATTAAATTCATCTAGCCACCCATGGGTTTGTGTTTATTTTCACATAGAAGTTACACAAAAGAAATAGAACCTTGATTTCTAGTGTTGTTTACCATTTTTTTTGGTGTGTGCAGAATCCAACTCTTGAACACTATGCCTCTTACGAAGCATCAGATTTGAGAACCACAATTTTTGCATTACAGGAACTACAGCTGAATAGCAATGACTGTCCTTTATCCGCGATCCGCAACAAGTACAGACAAGACAAGGTATGGCAGAAAGAGAGGGGACGAAACAGTCATTAGGAAACTATTTACTATCCTCGTTAAAACCTTCTAATGTGAACTCTTACTAGTAAAAAAACTATCTACTACTTGTATGATAATGATTATTTATTATTATGAGAATTTTTTGTTGCAGTTCAATCATGTAGCAGTTTTGAGGTCATCAGAAGTGCTTGAAAGTCTTTTCAGAAGATGATTGAGAGATGAGAATGCAAGGGGAAGATGTACACGTGACAGAAGGGAACTTACTTGACCATTTTGTTTCATCATCTCTAATGTCTAATCTAATAATCCTCACTCCAACTATAGTTAATTTGTCTATGTCTATTCTTTTGGTTGGAGGTTCTGTTTTTACTGACTTGTCTGAGAAATTTTTGATTCAGATCTTGTTACTCATATTAACAGTGACATGAGGTGTCTTAGATAGCAAAATCATATGTTTGCCCAGAAGATGAATATTAATGGTTTAGGAGTGATCAATCCTTAGTAAAGCTCTCATTGCTTATGAAATTATCCAACACATGAAATTTAAGTCTAAAGGTAAAAAGGGGTAGCAACTTTTAAGATGAATATTATTGGTTTAGTTAGGAGCATTTGCATGCCAAGATACTTGGATTATGCTTTGTGTCACATCCACTAACTAAAAAGATAAAATTTAGTGACAAAAACTACTCATATCCCTTTAACTCATTTTCAAACCTCTTTTTTCTCATGTGAACTGAGTTCACTATCACCCAGTTAAGTGAAGTTTTTTAAAAACGCCAACCCTAATAAGTTGAGTTTACTATAACCTAGTGAGCTCTATTTACTAAGAATTTTTTTTAAAAAAACTAATCTTGGTGAATTGAGTTCAATATTGTCATCATCAACAAAGTTCACCATCACACTAGTAAAGTATTCACTAGGTTTAATTTTTTTTTTTATAAAACCATAGTGAATTGAGTTCATTAGTGTCACCTTTATTTTGAGTTCACTATAATGCTAATGAACTCAATTAACTCTAAGTTATTTAGGCTTTGTTTGGTAAGCAGTTGTGGATAGGCTAGCAGATAATAGATAAGCTAACTGATAAAAAATTATGCGTTTGTTAAAACTAGTGGTTAAACTAGTTGGTAAATCTAAAATGATATAAAGGGACATATTTAATTTATGATTAAATTATTCAATCATGACACAATGTTTAATGAGGATAGAGAAAGAATTTAAGAAAAATAATAAGGGTAAAAATGAGAAAAAAAGTTAGATGCTATACATTGTCCGCTAGCATTTTGAAAAAAAACGTTAAACACTGCCCAAAAAATACTAAATGCTAGTGCTTATTAAACACTTATACTCGTCACCCGCTAGTTATTTAACACTTAGGACGCGCCGAACATAACCTTGCTTTTTTAAACACTTATACTCGTCATCCGCTACTTAAAAGTAAGGTTCTGTTTGGCGCGTCTTATAAGTAGCGGGTGACGAGTATAAGTGTTTAGTAAAAGCAGTTAGGACGCGCCAAACAGAACTTTACTTTTTAAACACTTAGGATGCGTCAAAGAGAACCTTACTTTTTAAAAAGACTTTAGAAAATCAAGTTCACTAGCATTATTGTGAAATGAGTCCAGTTTATTAGAGGGAAATGGACTTTTAAGTCCCTAATAGTGGGTTAGATGGATATGGATAGTTTTGTCATTAAATTTTAATTTTAATTTTAATAATTTAGGAGTATGAATAGCCTAAATGAGATGGAGATAGGGATTAAATCCTTAAAAAAAGTGATTACACGCTGCTTATGGGGAGTATACGTGTCTAGATAAGTCTTGCTCACTTATATAGGAATATACAATATTTGCAAAGGAAGAAATATCGCATGATTTACAATAAAAAAATAAAAAAATATTGTGACACGTAAAATCTTATCACATAAAGGAAATTATTTAAATTTCTTATATGTAGTTCAATAGAATATACCTTTCTCTTTTAGGAATTTTTTTTAATTATGAAATTCCTCAAAAGAGAACTATAATTATATATAATATATAATGAACTAAGACCCTGTTTGGTAAAAAGTAATCGAGAAGGAATAAATGAATAGTGGACAATGAATGAGCTAGTGGATAACATATAACAAATCATATGTTTATTAAAACTAGTGGTTCAACTAACTAATAAATGCAAAATGACATTAAAAATAAGGGTTTAAAATTGTTTAATTTAATTTAAAGAGGATAGAGTAGGAACTTAAGAAAAATAATTAGAGTAAAAATGACCAAAAAAGTGAGATGCTCTAAGTAGAGGTTGAAAAAAATGTTAAACACTACTCAAAAAGCGCTAAACGCTAGTACTTACCAAATACGTCTATTCATCATCTGGTAGTCAAATCCGCTAGTAGTTACCGTGTTATTGGTGCATCAGAGAACTTGCCTTCGAACTCGAGACATTGGAGTGAGATCCAAACCCAATTACCACTCGGAACAACCTTATTGGTTCAAACAGAGCCTATTTTAATTAAATTTGTAAAACCTTTTTTTCCTCTATTTTTATGATCTCGAGGATCTTTAAATTCATAGGATCCATACACATTAGAAAGCATTTCTTGGCCCACCAAAAAAAGTTTGCCCACATAAAGGGTGTTTTCTCTCCAAAAGTTTACTCTATTAGGGACTTTTAAGAAAGTACGTTACGGATCATCATCATATATGTGAGAATCATAAGATTTCAATATCATATGGTAATTTTGTTGAATATGAACAGTAGAAAAAGTTCAATTTATATGAACTTCTACCTAATTTACAGATAAGTAATAATGATAATGCAAAATCTGTTAGTTTTTCTAATTTTTTTAGGGGAGATAAGAAGGAGCTTTTTTTGTACCCAAAAAAGGAGTTTTTTTGGGAAAACAAATTCATAATTAAATCTATTTTCTTCTTCTTTTCAACTCACTATGTCATCAACTACTAAATTCCAAAAAGTTAAGCCAATACTTTTTTATTGGAAGTTGTTGAACATTTTGATACTCAGAAATTCTATAAATACAACTTTTATTCTTTGTTTTGATTCACCTTTTATCTCAGACAAATTACAAGTGCGAGAGGGTTTGTAAAGCCAAACAGATTTTCCCTACATTGTGAAAACGAATTTGACATTGCAATGGTAGAAGGTTAGTGCTTCTTCCTTAGTGTTGTTTTTGCTATTCTAATTTAATACCATTATTATGATTTAATTGTGTTTATTTTGATCTCTACATGTTTAAATCGATAATGTAAATATCTAACAAAAACAGATTGAGACCGCAAGATTTTTGTAATAAATAACACTGTAACATTGGATAGACTAGAGTTGCATCTTATTTTTCTTTATTTTTTCTGGTTGTCGATTTCCATTATGTCCTTCGACCAAAAACTACGTGGCCCATTTTGTGTTGCAAAAGTAGAGAGAAAGAAAGAGAAAAAGAGACATAAAAATGGCGACTTTGAACGTGTTTTCTCAGCCATTGCAGCCTACAATTTCATCTTCTTTCTGCTCTTCTTCTAATTCTAACAACAACAACTATGCCTATTCCTATCAATCTTCTAGCATTTCTAAATTCCACCGTCATTTCTCTCTTTCTTCCACCCCTTCTATCTCTTCTAAGCTCTCTCATTTCCACACTCACTTCTCAAAATCAGGTACTTTATTTTCTCCTCTTTAACTAATTGAAATTCAGTTGTTATTTTCAATTTCACTTTTTTCCTAATATTTAGTCTTGTTAGATGATAAGTTATGAATGGATGGATGTATTATTTGATTACTGAGATAACTAGAGGACATTTAAATTGAAGATTGTTTATTTGATAATTGATGCAAGTTTGATGTTTCTTAAGCCAATAAATGCAGTATGAGAAGCTCAATTTTTACTCTCAAAAGCTTCATTTTTCATGATTTTGGAAATTATATATATATATATATATATATATATTATATGTCATCTAAATATTTAATTTACAATAAATTCTGTAGGAAATGGAAATTCAGGGCTGCAAAATAGTTCAGCTTGTGCAAGCACTGAGAACAAAAAGGGTTCTCGATATTCAGTATTTCCCACAACACCTGCACAGGTTTCTTCTGTGGAAGACCTGTTTGAATTTATTTGCTCAGGACCTTTGTTTGACAAAATTGGCTTGACACAAGAGAAGGTGGCTGAATCCATAGATAAGTGGATTTTGTATGGGAGGCAGCTATGCAGATTGTTTCAGCTCAATGAACTCTACTTATCTGAGCCTCAAAAAGCTAGGATTTATCATTATTATATACCAGTCTTTATCTGGTGTGAAAATGAGATTGTTCAGCATCAGTCCAAGTTCAAAGATCAGGAAGATATACCTCCATTGGTGGTATATACTTACCTTCTTTCCGCTATTCTCTATGTATCCTTGTCAGTGTTGTGTCTGGTGTCCGTGTCTGTGTCGGCGCTTCATAGCAAATACTCCCTCTGGTCCTAATTACAAGAAAGAATTACAGTTTTAGGTTCATTGAATAACTAATGTATCTGGTTACATCAGTTATTTAATGAAACTTACATTTAGGACCAGAGGGAGTATAACTAACTATAAGGTTTTGTTAGAAAAGGAATTGTTTAAGGACCTCATTTTTATTTTGTATGACTCAGATTGGATTTAGTGCTCCTCAAGGCTGTGGAAAGACTACTCTTGTCTTTGCTCTTGATTATCTTTTCGAAACGGTTGGCACGTAGGTTCCGAACTTTGAAGTAGTACTAGTAGTGATCTTGAAATTGTCCTTTGTTTTGATGACTACTTGACTATATAAAAGGAGATTAGTTAACAAATTGTTGCTATATGTTAAAAATTTTAGGAAGTCTGCAACAATATCTATAGATGATTTTTATCTGACAGCTGAAGGTCAGGTATGTAGAAGCTGTTTTCTCAGTTGTAGATACTCCCATCTTGTTATTTTCTTTTGGGATGACTCAGTTTGTGTTTGGATTGTAGAATAAACTAAGAGAAGCTAATCCAGGAAATGCACTTCTTGAGGTAATTAATCATACACATATGACAAAATGTAGCCAACAAAGTATAATCTAGGGAATATGGTTTGTGACTACTAAAATATTTTTGCCATTCTTGTTTCCTTCTAGTTTCGTGGTAATGCAGGAAGTCACGATCTCGCTCTTTCTGTTGAAACTTTGACAGCATTAACCAAAATGACAACAGAAGGTGGCTTTCTGTATTAAGTTTCCCCCTTTTATTATATTGTATTTTGAGTATAATCTCTTATTATTTGAATTGTCTAGGTAGAAAGATGAAGTTACCAAGATATGATAAAGTAAGGGAATAACTTGCATATTTTGGTCATCAACAGTTTTTGGATTTTTAGTTGCTAATGGTGAATTGCTTGGTATTTGCAGTCTGCATTCGGTGGGAGAGGTGACCGAGCTGATCCTTCGACATGGCCAGAAATTGAAGGACCCCTTAAAGTAAGATAATTGCCATGAAACAGTTGATTTTTACCTTATGTGAATACAATTTCATAAGTGTTGATCCTTCCATTACCATGTATTGATGGGACTTTTAGGTGGTGTTGTTTGAAGGCTGGATGCTTGGTTTCAGGCCTGTTCCTGTTGAAGCTGTAAAGGCCGTTGATCCCCAGGTTAGAATTAGTAAAGTTCCTTTTTCTTTCTTTATACACACAGTGAGTTTATGATACTGAATTACTGATTCTGCGAATTCCCTAGCTTTTCATTAATGAATTGTACTTTTGTATTAAGAAATAATCAATTCTGCTTATTTTTCAGCTAGAAACAGTAAATAAAAACCTTGAAGCTTATTATGATGTATGGGACAAATATATAAAATCATGGATAGTCATCAAGATTAAGGACCCAAGTTGTGTCTACCAATGGCGTTTACAGGTAGGTTGTTTTTGCATCTTAGAAAACCTCCTTTACAGGAATTACCAAATTTGTGTTCAGAACCTGTTTGCAACATCTATTTAATTTGCTGTTAAAAATGCAGGCTGAGATTGCAATGAGGGAAGCAGGCAATCCAGGAATGTCAGATGACGAGGTGAGAGATTTTGTTTCTCGCTACCTGCCAGCGTACAATGCGTACCTTCCTACACTATACTCGCAGGGTCCAAATGGATCAGATCCTCAGCATCTACTAACCATTGAAATAGATGAAAAGAGAAACCCAATCCTAGCCTCCTAGGTGTCTAGTTTCACTAGATGATAGGAAGACATTGCTAGTTTTTCCATTCTTTGAGAGAATTCAATTGGCCAGCCATCTCAACGTATCTGCACTATTTTCCTTGAAATGTATAGAGAATATTTTACTCAACACATAATGAGGCCTAAATATGCTTTCTGGTTTTTCTTGAGTAATAAATGGCTATGTTAGGAACCACAGCAAATGCTCATTGTGGTTTGTTCACATAGAAACTACTACTAGTTATTGATAATAATACACTACTATTGCTTGTTCTGCAGCATTTGGTTTCTTTACCTGAGGATACATAAAAGATTCACATTTTCTTGGAACAATATCACAAAAACTAAAATTTATTGAAGTATTCAAAGATTATTCCTCAACATACAACAGCAACTATGAACCATAAACTTCATATGTATCTCTTGGAAATGGAGTAATCCATTCTAGTTCTTGGGACAGCAACAGCAAGTACGTTCCAAGCAGCAGTGACAACTCTCGTAGCAGCAAAAGCAACAAAAGAATGCATAGAAACTGAATCAAAGAGTCAACCTATCAGCATGTTGTGTAACAGAGATAATTTTGTCTGGAGAAAGAAAATATTAGAATTGGAATCTAAAGATGTACATACCAAGCATAGAGGCTTCCTTTTTCCTCACGGCGCTTGTGAACGCGATCACAACACGGTTTCCGTTGCTGTGCTGGTGCAGACCCCATTATCTGTTGGGAGGAGTTGACAAAGGTGATTCATGTAACAGCTTTTGCCCCCATGTATATATAACTCCCTTTTCTAACTAGTCATTTATTATGGTGGTTAGCAGAAAGGAAAGGAATTCATGGACAGGCACAAACACAGCAGCTAATGGACCCATACTGATACCTGTAAAAACCAACTAGAACTCACTAATTTAAGGCTAGTTGCTTTGTTTCATCAGTTCCCACCCTTCAATTCTACCTAAAAGAAATTTGCATAGCCATAAAAAAAAAAAGCATAGTGGATCACATGTCTTGTCTACATTAAAATATGCATAAGCAATATTGCTAAGTTTAAAAATATTATTCAACTAATACTTGTCTACACACTAACTCCTGCCTCAATTTACTACTACCAACTTTCATACTTCTCTTTGTCAAAAAAAAACTTTCATACTTCTCTTTTTGGTCCATCTCTCATACTTCTTTAACAACCCTCCAAACCCATTTACTGCACAAAACCCTGCAACGAAATCTGGTGAAGCCAATACCAGCTTAAGCACACTCTTTTAAAAAAGTTTATCGATATTATGCTCAAGTTTGAATCACATTACACCTAATCTTTTATATCTTTTCTTATTACACTTAATTTCCTATGTTAGGGTAGGGAGAGATTATATAAATGGAGGTGAATTTATAGAATCATAAGTAAACCAAGTTGTCTGTGTTTTCATAGCGCAACTCAGCTCAAAACACTAGACCAGCAGACTGGCCTAACTGGCCCAAAACACTACAAAATATGTTAAAAAAACATAAAAAAAAAAAGTGGCCCTAGTCTTGCCTAAGGGACAATTGGGCTGTACCCAAATGATTCAATTTTTTCTGGACCTTTATTTAGCGGGTTCAACTCAGTCTGAAACACTCAGCCATTGGGCCGACCCAATGGGCTGAGCAAAAATTAACACCTTTACGCGTACGGTTACATGAGCCAAAAATAGAAACACGATTCTCTAAGTTTTAGTGCATTACTGTATAGTTTGGTGAAAGAATAAGAATACCACTATTTGGTATGAAACGGAACATTAGAATTAGAGCACCAAATAACAACTCATACGGGAGTAGGAATCAGTCACACACCATTCATACCTTTCGTATAGTGTTTTTCGTACTTTGTATCTTAATTTATCCAAAGAATAATGAGCAAATAGAAGAGAGATTGTTTTATGGGTGCTACACAGCACAAATGCACGAGGAAATGATTCAAAGCTAGATGGCAACTTTACTTTCCATGTTTAAAATAATTTCAAGTTAGAGGAGTTAATTTAATTTTCGCAATCACATTGATATCAAAAAGAATATTAAATTATCGATAAGGCCTAGCTCAATTGGCATTGTCAAAATTGTTAGGCGTGATATCGTGTCCCGAGTTTGAATTTACAATTTCATAGTTGTGAGTGAATTTCAAATGACAATTACCATTCCGTCTAAAGAAAAAAAGGAATATCAAGTTGAGAGATCCTAAAGGAAGATATTATTGCTTTAGTGGATGAATTACACTACAATGAGATCTTACCAAAAGCTATCAGTATATCACTACAATGCTATCAACATATCGATATATATATATACTAGATTTGATATGAAATATTATAAGCTGTGTTTAACAACTTAGGACACACTCATTATTCTTCTCACTGGATCCCCTAAGTGAATGTCTTCTGAGCTAATCATAAGCCTTATCCTCTTGCACGATTCCGCAAACATCCTAGAAAGAAGGCGAAAAAAAAAAGAGAGAATCAAAAATGAATTTTTAAAAAAATTAAAATATAAAAAAACATATATTGTTAATTATATCTATAAAATAAATGTGGTGAAACTTACTTCCAGGGTACATCCCCAACCAACATCCAATCACCATCTTTGTCCTCGTAGGTGGGAATGTACTCAATCACATTTCCAGAATCCATGAACTTCTTCTCATTCATCAAATGATTACCTGCAGTAATATTAATTCCGCAAAATGACCAAATTACCCTCATGATGGTAAAATGTCATAAAAATGTGCCAACCCATATATAGTACCATGAAACAGAAAATTACACAAGCATGGACAAGTAATAATATCATGTAAATGTTCATCATCATGATGAATACGTACAATTACGAATGGTCAAGCAACCAAACATGTTCTCCAATGCCCTCAAGAGATGCTCATAACTCTCATAAATTTCTAGATCCACTTTTCTAAGATATGGAGCTCCATCCACAGCCACCTTCACATACTTGCAACTTTTCATCCCATTCTTCCTGTTTGCCCTCACCGGTGGCCACCCCACCACACTTACCCTGCACCATCACATCACATCCATCAACACCATTAATATCATCACTATATATATTATATAACATCCTTAAAGCATAGTATAATTGGTTGTCACGCTAGATATTTTCTCTAATTAACTAGGTTTGAACCTGGATATACACTCTACATGTATGAACCACTCTATCTCCAGACAAAAAAAATATCATAAAAAAACTAAAAAATAAATATATCTTTATCCTAGAAGCGTATTGGTCTAATTATTGTCTTCGATTCTATACCCTCTCTTTTTTCTTTTTATATAAAACAACCACCATTCTTTCTATATAAAAATCAAAAGGCTTATCGAGACTTCATATCTCTTTCTTTTACTAGAAAAACCAATACTATTTTCCCTTGTACATGTTTTTTTAGCTAGCTGGTTGGCTTCTTACTTGGGGTTTGAGGGCACCAAGTTATTTCCTGAATTTTGAGAAGTAGAAGTAGTAGTTGATGACGTGGCAAGGTGAAGATCAACGGTGTCGGAGAAGCCACGTTTGATGCCTGCTATTTTGGTACAGGGAAGGCCAAGGGTGAGCTCAGTCTCACTTAAGCTATAATAGTCAACGGAGGAGCTGTGGCTGCCACTTTGTGATGACGACGACGGCGACATTGTTTCTTTCTTTGCTAGTGCTACTATGCGATGACTCTTTCTATCTCTTTTTTATGTGAATTGAAAGTTGAAAGAGAGAGGGAGAAGAAACCAAAGCAAAATATCATGTTGTGTAGTTTCTTAACCAACGTGCGCGCCTTATATTTTGGTGCTACTGTGGACGGCGAGGCGATGGCGTTGAACCATAGTAAGGTTGACACGTGTATGTTAAAGAGCGGTTTTGATTCTTCCACGTGTGTGACTATGATTGATGGAAGTGTATCATTATTATTTCAATTAAAAAAGCCAAACAACGAGCGAAAATAAATACAACATAGTATTTGTTTGTTCCCCCGGATCCCTCTTCAGTAACTCCGATCTCAACCATATAAGCAACCTCAGCCAATAAGAAATTTCCACGTATATAAATCAAATAGTGTTACTTGTATGTCTAGAGACAAGTAGATGCTACCATTTTTTTTACCATTGTTTGCTAGTCACAGAGTGTCCCAACACTTTTAACGAAAGACTAATCTCTGTTTGTACTTAGAATTAAATTTCGCAGTGGCCAATACTGAATTTTTCTACTACGAGAATAAAACTCGAGAGCATCGAATCGACCTCCGTGTATCAGGCTAGATGAAGACACTAGGCCAACCATGTTGGTTTGTAGATGCTAACATATATGTTTCTCATATGCAGGAAAAAAAATACATTTAATTTTGTTAATAACAATTTTTTTAATTTGTCGATAGATGCGAATTTGGAGCTATGAGTACAATCAGCAAGCCAAAACCTTGGTGTTGGTTACATCTTGGATTGGTGTTGCTCTTGATTTGTCTTTGGATGTTGTTGGTCTTGTCCACCAATGTTGCTGTTTGTGTAAGGGGAAGAAAGCAAAACGCACGAAGCACGTGGTTTGGTTAACTACTTGTTGGAGCATATGACTGGTGATGAATAAAGTTATTTTCAATAATGAGGAGCCTAATATTGAGATGGTGGTGAATCATATTAAAAGTCTATCTTGGTGTTGGTGTATTTATAGATTGAATTGTAATTCCTCCTTTTCCATTTCAATGTGGTGGTCTAATCCACTACAATGCTTAAACAATTTGTAGTCTTTAGGGGGAGAAATAGTGAGTTAGGTTGCTTATCCTCACTGTAGTGCAGATGGTACGAGGTACTCTTTTTCCTCCCTGAGTCTTTTTTCCATTGGGTTTTGGCTTAGGGAGGTTTTGAGGAGGCCCTCCCCCTTTTCCTTTATTCCCATTGTAAGGGCTGGACACCCATTGTGCTCCCTTCAACGAAAGTATTGAAAAAGCAAGCCAAAACCTTGGTTCAAAGCTGCTTATACACGAGCCGAAAGATTTAGAATTTAGATTCTATAGACTTTAGTACAAGTTTTTTTTTTTGACGCATACTTTAGTACAAGTTGGTGAGTGAAAATTAAGAAAAAGGAATAAAAGAAACTAAAAATATAATAAGGAGAAATATAGGGTGGTAAGACAGACAGATGAGGCCCCACATGTTTCAAGTTTTAGAAGTAACGGTCAACCTTACACCAAGTCCTTGTGGTCGTAACCCATGGTTTAAGGTAGTTACCCCACCGAGGCATGTGACCTTTTTTTCATCACTAGAATTATACTACCTCTGGACTCGATTATAAGCAACAAACAACTTTTTAGATTCATTGAAAAAGTGATGTATCTGGACTATATATAGTCCAGATACATCACTTTTTCAATGAATCTAAAAAGTTGTTTGTTGCTTATAATCGAGTCCAGAGGTAGTATTAATGAGTCTAGAATCTCTTTATTTCTTAGTTTTGAGTTGAAATCAAAATTTAAACTAGTATAAGTTGCGATGCATTATGTCGCACAATGGCATTACTACACTCATTCCATTTTATCTTTTAGCAATCAATTGAAAAAGAAAACAAAACAAGTGGGACAAATTGTAATGATGCTAGAGGTATTCATTGGATATGTCGTGGGATAAATTGTCTATGCACAAGGACAATGGAGGTATGAGTTTTAAAATAATATGTGATATGGTGAGTCTTTTGATCGATCATGGCGCTTTTTTCTTCATTGATAAAGTATTGGGATAGCTGGAGGAAATCTTGGAGGTTCTCTGGCTCCCATGTGTTTATGTGTTTTTTGAACGGGCTTCTGGGGCGCAGCCCCATCCCCATAAAGTAAACTCGGAAGGCATCATCGAGGTTCCGAACTTGAACTGCTTCCTTGTTAAATTTTTCTATATATTGTCTTAAAGATTCGGTGTTCTCTTGGATGATGGACGCTAAGACATTTTTGTTTTTTGGTTTGCTTTTGGAATGGGAAAAATTAGCTGAGCATAATTTGGCCAGCTGGTCCTAGGAGGAGATTGTGTTTGATTTGAGGGTCTCAAACCATTCTGAGGCTATTTTTTCCAATGTTAGGGGGAAAATTCGGCATTTCATTTCTATGGGAACGTTCCGATATTGCATTACTGTGTCAAAATAACTTAAATGTCTGTCCGGGTCGCCTGTCTCATCATAGGTCTTCAAAGCCTTCTGGTGGTTTTTTGAGATATCTGGGCACCGGGTAACGGTCGATCTTTTCCGTAAAAGGGCCTTTGCGCTTGGTTGTTTGAGCCCGTGGCGGAGATCGGTGCCGATGGTGCGGGTGCCTGCGGTCATGAGGGCGATATCCTCGAGGTGAATATTCTCTACTCCTCAATCGTTGCATAGGAGAAGAGGATGCCAGAGAAGAATGAACTTGGGGAGAATAATCAGCGTCTTCCCTTCCGATGTATACTCCGGTTGAAGGCGAACGGGAAACATTCCTTCCGAGCCGATGAGGAGGAGAGCGATGGTAATGTCGTCTTCTGGGTGGAGATCGGTGGCGCTTTCGAGCCGGATTTCTTCTTTCGGGGGAATCCGGGTTGGGCGAGACCTGATCCGGAATATTCTGGGCCCAGAGCTCCGCCACCTGTCCTTTAAGATTCGTAAATCGGTAACTCCTCTCTTGGTTTTCCGCTTCATGTCGGTTCAGTAGTAGGACGAGCTGTTGGACAGCATCGACCGGGACAGAAAGTGGATTTTGAGGAGGTACATGGTTCCTTGCGAAGCTTTCGGTGACCAAAACGAAGTTCGGAATTTGATTTTGAACTTGTGCTTGAGTGGAGTCTGGAAGGTCTTGTACGAATCCTTCCGGGGTTGGCTGAGGTTCGGCCAAATGAGGGATGACCGGTCTCAGGATCGTCTCGGGGGGGATACCCGCCGCGAGGCTGTTTGCCTTCAAACGAAGATTTCGAGTCGTCATTGATCAAGGTGAGGGGAGAAGATCTTGGTTTGAGACCTCCCACTGTGGTCGCCAATGTTCTGCACTGTACTTCCGACCTTGAAGGGTGGTCCGAGGTAGTTAGTGGTTGATGTCCTTAGTCAATGACCGTATCCGATCCTGCTGGTGTTGTACCTGCAAAGTCACTCCGATGCTAAAGTCAGTGAAGTAGTCTTAGCAAAGCAATAAATGAGAGAATGCTTACCATTAATGAGGCAATGAATGTTGTATTTATAGAGTGTGGTGGGGTTTGTCTCAACGAATTAGGACCGTTCGATCTTGCGATTCGATCCGAGCCCTTGATGTTTGGATTGGGCCCTTTGATATTGGGCCTTTGTGTGGTGCGAATAGATGTGAAAGAAAGGGGTGTATATGGTCAAAAGACTCACCATAACAATATGCACAAGTGTTAGTAGTGTATTAGTAATTCTAGTTGTTTAGTTTAATTGGGCTCCTTGTATTTAGGCCCAATGCATGTTCAGTGGAGCAATGTGTAAAGCCCACTTGACTTAACTGTTGTATATACTCCATCTCCTTCAATGAAAACAGTTAAGTTGGTTGTTGCATTTCGTTTTCGTTTCTAACAGTTGGTATCAGAGCTCTAACTGGGGCCAGAGAAACGAAATTTCGCGTGCAAGAAATCTGAGTGAAGGATTTGGTGAATTCGCGAGCAACAACAATGGCTGAGAAGGAGGCGAGTTACATGCAACCTGTCGTGCCCAAGTTTGACGGTCACTACAGCCATTGGGCAATGTTGATGGAGAATCTTCTCCGGTTAAAAGAGTACTGGAACTTGATTGAGAGCGGCGTATACGTTCCACCGGTGAATCCCACGCCTGAGCAGACGAAGATGGTAGAAGAAAGTAAACTCAAAGATCTCAAGGCGAAGAACTATTTGTTCCAAGCCATTGACAGAAGCATCTTGGAAACCATTCTTGCCAAAGATTCTTCGAAGGAGATATGGGAATCAATGAGAAAGAAGTATGAAGGTTCATCGAAGGTTAAACAGGCCCAATTGAATGTTTCGCGCAAGGAATTTGAAATTCTTACCATGAAAGAAGGAGAGACGATTGATGAATACTTCGCAAGAACATTGACAATCGTGAATCGCATGAAGATGTTTGGGAAAAGATTGAACAAGAAACGGTTGTAGAAAAGATCCTCAGGTCATTAACGGAGAAATTCAACTATGTTGTTTGTTCAATAGAACATTCAAATGACATGACAAAACTCAACATTGATGACCTTCAAAGCAGCCTCCTGGTTGAGGAATAGAGAATGAAAAGCCAGAAAGGGGAACAAATTCAGAAAGAGGAACAAGTTCTCAAGGTAACCAATGTGAATGCTGGCAGAGGAGGAACCAGAGGAAGGGGTCGTGCTGGCACTCGTGGTGGAAGAGGTCGTGGAAGACAAAATTGGAATAAAGACAATGAGGAATGCTATCACTGTGGAAAGATGGGTCATTACAAGTCTGAATGTCCCAATCTTGAAGAGAGCCTGAATTTTGCTGAGTTTGATGAAGGAGAAGAAGTCCTGTTGATGGCACAAGCAGATGTGAAGAAACAGTCTCTACGCCCCACCTACACGCCACAACAAGGGGAACAAAGTCACAAGAAACCAGACAAGAAGGTCACCAGAAAGGTATGGTTCTTAGATTCTGGCTGTAGCAATCATATGTGTGCTGTTAAGGAATGGTTCTATCAATTAGATGAAAATTATAGAACTAGTGTGAAGTTAGGAGATGATTCTGAAATGCAAGTTATGGGGAAGGGTACTGTAAAACTGGACATAGGAGGAAAGATTCATGTTGTCACTGAAGTCTATTGGTGCCCTGAATTAAAGAACAATTTATTGAGTGTTGGTCAACTCCAACAAAAGGGATTGAAAGTAATATTTGAAGATTATTTTTGCAAAGTTGTCCATAAGAAGAAAGGTTTGTTGTTTAAATAAAAAATGATTGCAAATAGAATGTTCCCCATCATGCCTACTATTGTTGAACCTGTGTGCTGCAAGGTCACAAGTGATGATAATGCACACTTATGGCACTGTAGATATGATCACTTAGGCCACAGTGGTTTATGTCAATTAAGTCAGAAGGGTTTGGTTAAAGGATTGCCTAAACTTGGAAGCACTAGCAAGGTGTGTGATGATTGCATGGCTGGCAAACAACACAGAGAATCATTTCCTAAGGCAACCACCTGGAGAGCAGAAAAGAAGCTTCAGTTAATACATGCTGACAATTGTGGTCCTTTGAAGCCTGAATCCAATACAAAAAAGAGATATTTCATCACATTCATAGATGATTTCACAAGGAAATGCTGGGTATACTTCCTATATGAGAAATCTTGAGAAATCTGCAGCTCTGGAAACATTCAAATTGTTTAAATTTGCTGTTGAGAATGAGTCAGGAGAGAAAATTGCATGCTTAAGGACTGACAGGGGAGGAGAATTTACCTCCACTGAATTCAATGATTTCTGCACCGCAAGTGGAAACAAAAGACAACTCACAGCTAGCTACACACCTCAGCAAAATGGAGTTGCTGAGAGAAAGAATAGAACAATATTAAACATGGTAAGGGCTATGATGAATGAGAAGGACTTGCCAAAGGAATAATGGGCAGAAGCAGTTAGATGGAGTGTGTTTCTGCAGAATAGAAGCCCTACCACAGCAGTTGAAGGAATGACTCCTGAAGAAAAGTGGAGTGGCATCAAACCTTCAGTGCATTTTCTTAGAACTTTTGGGTGTATTGGACATGTACATGTCCCTGAAAGTCTAAGAAAGAAGCTTGACAAAAGAAGTGTGAAGTGTGTGCTTCTTGGTATAAGTGAAGAATCAAAGGCATATAGATTAGTTGATCCCTCAACTAATAAGATCTATATCAGTAGGGATGTGGTCTTCAGTGAAGAAGAGAAGTGGAATTGGAATGCAGGGAAAGAGAAAGAAGAAGAAATTTTAGTTGACATGGGAGACAATGAGCAACCATCTGTGGACAATAATGAGGTCAACAATGATACAAGGAATGATGAAGCAGGATCATCTACCATTGTTAATACTGAACCAAGCAACACTGCAATGATACCTAGCACAGTAGAGATTGATGCTGTAAGTAACTCTACAGAAGAATCTCCTCCAGCAAGGACAAAGAAGAAGCCAGCATACTTAAATGAATTCTACACAGATGAATAATTGACTGATGAGTTTAACTTGGTAGTAATAAGCCAAATGGAAGATCCTGTCACTTATGAAGAAGCTGTGAAGAGTGAAAAGTGGAGGAAAGCCATGGATTTGGAAATTGAATCAATTGAGAAGAATCAGACCTGGGAACTGGTTGAGCTTCCACCTGAAGCCAAGACAATTGGTGTAAAATGGTTGTTCAAAACCAAGCTAAATGAAAAAGGTGAGGTAGAAAAATTCAAAGCAATATTGGTTGCAAGAGGCTTTACTCAGAAGCAAGGTGTGGATTACAAAGAGGTGTTTGCACCAGTTGCTAGGTGGGACACCATCAGAACTATTATTGCTGTGGCTGCTATTAAAGGATGGAAGATCTATCAGCTTGATGTAAAAAGTGCATTCCTACATGGTGAGATTCATGAAACTGTTTATGTAGATCAACCATTAGGATATAAGAAGAAGGGGAAAGAAAATAAAGTATACAAATTGAAGAAGGCTTTATATGGATTGAAGCAGGCTCCTCGTGCATGGTACAGCAAGATAGAAGGGTACTTTGCAAATGAGGGATTCAAAAAATGTCTCTCTGAACACACTTTGTTTGTTAAACACAGTGAGCAGGGAGCTGTCCTCATAGTAAGTGTATACGTGGATGACCTTATATTTACTGGCAGCTGCACCAAAATGTTTGAAAGATTTAAGAAATCAATGCAAGAAACATTTGACATGACTGACTTGGGCTTGATGAACTACTTCTTGGGAGTAGAAGTGAAGCAGCAAGCTGGAGGGATAGCTATCAGCCAAGTCAAGTATGTAACTGAAGTTTTTGAAAGGTTTGGAATGCAAGAGAGCAAACCAGTGCATAGTCCTATAGTTCCAGGCACCAAGCTATCAAAGGAGGGAAGTGGAGGCAAAGTAGAAGCAAGCAACTTCAAACAACTGATTGGAAGTCTGATGTACTTGACTGCAACCATACCAGACCTCACATTTGTAGTGTCCTTATTGAGCAGATACATGGAAACTCCAACTGAGATTCACCTCCAAGCAGCAAAACGTATTTTGAGGTATCTAAAGGGTACTATTGAGCTTGGTATATATTACAGGCATTCTGGAAACACTGAAATTACAGCATATACTGATAGTGATTATGCTGGGGATGTGAACGATCGAAGAAGCACTTCAGGATATGTTTTTCTACTTGCATCAGGTGTTGTGTCTTGGTCTGCCAAGAAATAACCAGTGGTGACACTCTCCACTACTGAATCTGAATTCATTGCTGCAGCTAGCTGTGCTTGCCAAACGATATGGTTAAGGAGGATACTGAAGGAACTGGGCCTAACACAGAACAAGACATCTGTTATCTACTGTGATAACAGTTCAACAATTAAATTGTCCAAGAATCCTGTCCTCCATGGGAGGAGCAAGCACATTGACATCAGGTTCCACTTCCTCCGGAACCTTGCTAAGCAAGAAGTGATTGAATTGGTGTATTGCAATACGAAGGAACAAGTAGCAGACATAATGACAAAGGCACTCAAAACTGATAGTTTTGAGAAATTGAGAAGAACACTTGGAATGATCAAAATATCTGAAGTTTGATGAGGATTGCTGATACTGTTTTGTTGCTGAGTACTTTGATGTCATTTTGCTATCAGTTTGTAATCTCCCCTATGATATAGTTGAGATTAAGGGAGGATTTGTTAGTAGTGTATTAGTAATTCTAGTTGTTTAGTTTAATTGGGCTCCTTGTATTTAGGCCCAATGCATGTTCAGTGGAGCAATGTGTAAAGCCCACTTGACTTAACTGTTGTATATACTCCATCTCCTTCAATGAAAACAGTTAAGTTGGTTGTTGCATTTCGTTTTCGTTTCTAACAACAAGAACATCAGTTTATTAATTTTTCAATAGTTATCTGTAGTATGTGATACCATAGAAAGCTTTAAACTCTGAGAGAATAAGGATGGACCAGTTAAAAGTTTTGTTGATTGTGTTCATACGGATTGGGACTCTTGGTCAAGGATTAATTCTTGTAAAAATAATATGAACATGTGTGATCCTAATTCTTCCCAACAAGCCAGTTTGCAGCTTTCGGTTTGGACAAGACCACCATCTGGTCATGTAAAATACAACATTGATGCAGGTTTTGATGGAAGTGTTGTTGTAGTTGTTGTTGGATTGGTATTTCTGTTAGAGGGTCGTCGGTGAGTTTCTCCTAGCAAAAACTTTGCGGAAAAATTCACAATTTAGTGTTGAAGAAGGGGAGGCCTTTGGATTTGGTGTGCAATTAAATAGCTCAAGAATTACAATTTCCTAATTGTTATTTTTGAGATGGATTACATAATGTCAATCAACCAAAGAATGATTTTATTTTAGATTGTAAAAGAAACCTTCATAATTTTTCGCAACTTAGCAAAGTTGTTTTTGTTAAGAGACAAGTAAACATGGTAGCTCTCATTCTTTAGCAACAATTGTCATTGTTGAGTCTTGTTTTCAAGTCTTTACTTCTATTCCACATTGAATTGTTGATTTTGTTATGAATGTATTGCACTAGATCTTTTCCTATCAAAAAAGACAAAACAAATGGAAAGTGTATTGTTCATGAAACTTCTTTCCAAATTATAGAGTCCAATCCCTTATACTATCAATCACTTTACAATATTTTAACTTTATCATGTAAATCAATCACTTTCCAATTTTTTTTAAAAATTATCAAACAATGTTTTGTTTATATGTTCTTTCAAAAAAATAGTGAAGGGAGAAATTATCATTGATTAAAATGGTTCTAATGAACATTTCACAGTCATCCCCAAAAGAGATTCAAACCTCATCCCTTAACTCAACACAAAGCTAGCTAACATCTCACGGACTCTTTTTGTTTTTCAAAATAAAGTCAACACGCTCAAAATTTATTATTAAATAAAACATAGCTACAATTGATTATTTTTTTAATAAAACTTGTTTAACATAATTATCCACAATTAACATCGCCCTTCTAGTACTACTACTTAGTATATTTTAAAAAAAGTATTTCCCGTGAAGAATTGCAGAAAGTAACCCCTCAAACCAAATAAGATCACAAACAACCAATAATTTTTTTAAAAGCATCACAGTCAATTCTTAAACATTTTACCACGTACAAACAAATATTTGACATATGTTAAACTTATTTAATTATTTGCTCAATTATATGTTGTTATTTTCTTTATAAGTAAAATGAATTGATCACAGGAGTATTGGGAGTACTCCAACCCAATACTCTTCCTCAAGAGTTTTAACGCGGCTGCATCCCCAAGGCTGGACTCAAACCCAGGAACTTGGTAAGCTGAAGTTACAATTATATACTAATAAATTAGTCGCCAAATTTATTAATAAATTTAAAAAAAATTGTAGGGTTGATAAAATTCGAATTTGATATTTGATACAATTTCAAACTCCATATCATTGGACATAATCATCGATAATTTGAAACAAGGGATGAATAAACTATTTTATTTTGACATGAATTGATAATCAAGTTGGAGCCTTCCTACCTCACACAATAATCTTAAAATTTCAAGTATTTGTTTTGCTTATTTAGTTTTATCGTAGGGTACAATGTATATCATCCTTTATAACAACAACACAACAAAGAACCCCCCATGTTGATAGGACCACACTTCCCACCTTTCACATAGCCTCTATTAACACAATTTAGGGCACACCAATTGTCACTTGGGCATTTCCCACCAATGCAGGCTATTCCTGTGGATCCGATGTCCGAACCATTCGTTAATCCTGTAACCATGATATGATAAATTAGACGAACAACAAAGCTCATATGCATAAAACTTTAATTCAGTAGTAAACCACAGTCTAGTTGCAGCAAAACAAAATTAGCTGAACTGCTGAACATACAATTATATAAACTTATAAAAATTGAACGCTGAAATAGTTTAAGTCATACTCAAGCAACAAGTAAAGGTTTTTTTTCCTTGGAATCATTAGATTAAGAACAAAAATAGACCAAACAATGTCAATTTCTAGATTGAGTTCACATTTTGTATATCAAAAAAACAACTCAAAAGATAAAACTAAATTTTCTATCATTACCTGAAACCAAAACCAAAATAATGCACATAACCCAACAAATGTAGGATTGATACATGTGAAATGCCATTGTATAGAGTTTCACGTTATGTTTGATTTAGATTTAGATTTAGATTAGACCAAGTGACTAACATATATGTTCTTTATATAGTGCTAGAAGTAATGATCGAGTTTTCCAACTTTATTTGTATTTTATTTAATAAGGAATAAAATTCATTAAATTCAAAAGATAATCAATTAGTCAAAGACAATTACTATTTTTTTTTGAGACAAACAATTACTATTTTAAAAGCTTTATAAACAAAGTATTCCAGGAAAAATAAAACAAAGTTAGGAATAAAATTTACCAAATTCAAAAGATGAAAAAACAGTCAACGATAATATATTTAATTTTTTATTGACTATTAAATTTAGACTTATCTAATATATTTGTTAATGAGGTTGATAAAAGTTGCATATTATTTTGCTGACTTTAATTGTTGGAATATATTGTACGTAACAAAAGGTAAACTAGCTCTCACTAAAAATAAAAATTATTAAATATGTTTTCATGTTAGACTACTTTTTTTTTTGAGATTTAGACTACTTTTTTTCAGAGTAATCAATCTCCAATTTTTTATTCGATTTAATAATAAATGTTTTTTTTACTAGAATAAAAATAGTTTTCAATCCTTGATGTTCATGTTGTTCACATATAACACTTGTATACACAATAGATATATAGGTGTTTTACACTATCTACTAATTACAGGTTTGACACATCATTAAAAACAAATGTGTCCATTAGTAACCCTCGCTTAATCAATTGATAACCAACCATTCTATCAAGTGTGATTGATTGTGGTTGTAAAAGTATATACATTGTATATATATATAAATTAAACTCTAATTAACACACATATATTTAAAGGTCAAATATTACAACACTACTTAAAACACTACAATAATTCATAAAAACTAATGGGTCGTTCGGGGTGGTTGTGAGTTTCTGGTTTTTTGCTTCGAAAGTCATTTTCAAAACCAAAACATGTTCATGTCAAATGGGGTTGAGTTGATTTTTTTCTTAATTTCAAAACAGTTTTCCATCAAAACTCAAAACCACAAAAATAGGTTTTATAATTTATGGTTTTGTTTTTATTTCATCTACCTATGATCATCAATATATGTGACCACCACCAACTACCACTCAGACCACCGCCAACCACCACCGACCACCGCCAACCTCCCCGAACCGCCACTCCGACCACCGCCAACCACCACTCTGGCCATCGCCAACCACCACTTTGACCACCACAAACCACCACCGACCACAACTAACCACCACTCCGACCACCACTCTGACACCGTCCTCCATCGTCAACCACCACTTTAACCACCACCACTCCAGCCACTGTAAGCCACCACTTCGACCACCGCCAATCACTACTGACCACCGTCAACCACCAGTTTGACCACCACCAACCACCACTCCGGGCGCTGTCAACCACCACTTTGACCACCAACAAACGACCCTCTGACCACCGCTGATTACCACTCCACCACTGTCAACCACCACTTTGACCACCATCAACCACCACTCTGACCATCGTCAACCATCACTTCGACCACCGCCAACAACCACTCCGGCCACTGTCAACCACCACTTTGACCACCACCAACCACCACTCTAACCACCGTCAACCCCCACTATGACCATCACCACCAATCTGACCACCGCCGATTACCACTCTGACAGACGTATGTCGATAACTACAACCTTTTTTATTAGAATTATTACTAAACAAACATATTATATAGTTGTAATATTTTAATTTTTTTAAACCTAATGTTATATATTGTTTTGATTAAGATAAGTTTGTGATGAATATGTATTCTTATGTTTATGTGTTTGAAAGTGATTTTGATATTTGAAAAAAATTTCTTAACTGAAAACAATTTTTTTTTTTGGTTTTTGATATTTTTAAAACTCAAAACAGAAACTAGTTTTGGTTTTTGAAAATTTCAAAACAGAAAACAGAAAACCAATGGGGCCTAAACGTTCGTACGTTAAAAAAACAACTAAATGTATGCTCGAAAACAAATCTATTTTATCTTTTAGCAATCAATTGAAAAAGAAGACAAAACATGGGGAAGTGTATGGTTCATGAAACTTCTTTCCAAGTGAGAGTCCAGTCCCTCATACTCACTATGAGGCAAACACAACTCAAAATTTCATACCATGTTCTGCCCTAAAGGGGAGGCAATTAATGGCATAGTGGACCCTTTTCTTCTTATAATATAGCATAGTAAAAGTGCATAAGTACTCAAATTTGTGCTTAATATGCTTCCCCTGCTCACATGGGCAACCATGACAACATGATAGACTTTTATGGTTAGCCAAAGTTCCTATAGACAAGGTATGGTGAGAAGCGTACATTATCTTGCCAAAAAGCTATAAAATACATCTTGCAATTACTTCCATTGTGGAAGCCTAGTTAGCTAGCTATGACCCTTTATTTGTATTTTTACTTTCTATTGGATTCTTCATTTCTTGCTTTGAAAGGGAACAACGTGTTTCCCATCCAATTGAAATATATTTTTTTATTCATATATAGAATGTCATTTAATTGTTTTGTCACTGTGAGATGTTGATCTTTATATCTATTTCTCATTATAGTGAAATTAGCTTAGGGAGGTTTCAAATGGAGAAGTTTTAGTGGGCAACATGCAAGGAATTCTATTATTAGTGAGACACATAATATGCCATTTGATTGCTTGATGAGACTAGCTCATTAAATATACATCAATTTGATTGGGATAAATTATATCAGTCCCTTTCATATCTTCAATTTCCACTAAATATCTACACATATCTTCTAAAAACATATTTACCTTTACAAGCCTATATATTAGAATTTGATATAAAAGTAACCCAAAAAAAAAAGAATTTGATATAACAAGTTCGAAAAAACAGTCTAAGAAAATTATGTTTTGGCTATGTTTGGTTGGGCTAAAGCCCTGACTTATAGCGAATACGTTTGTAAGATTTTGGTATTTCTAGTTTATATAGAGTTTAACCAAACTGATCTATTTCAACTCACCTTTAAGCATAGTTTATATCATTTCACTTTTTCTCTTGTTTTAATTCAATTACTCATTTAATCAATTTAATGAGCACTATATCATTTTGAAGCATTAATTGCAATGTCCGTTTTAGTCATTTTAACTTTTTAAAATAAATTCAAGAGATGATGCAATTGAGTAATGTTTAATAAAGTTACAATTATATTTTTTTTATTGTAAATCGAGTATCCTCTGAGCACAACTGTAAAGACCAATCCCTCGCGAGTTGGGTAAAACCTAGCGGTAAAGTTCTCATTCAAGAGTTTTAACGCGGCTGCATTCCCAAAGCTGAACTTAATATTTGAAATAAGGGATGAATAAACTATTTTATTTTAACATGAATTGATAATCAAGGCATGCAGAGCCTTCCTACCTCACGCAATAATTTTACAATTTCATGTCTTTGTTTTGCTTATTTAGTTTTATTGTAACGTACAATATATATCATCCTTTATTACAACAGCAGAACAAAGAACCCCCTACAGGGCCACACTTTCCGCCTCTAAAATAGCCTCTACTAACACAGTTTAGGGTACACCAAGTGTCATTTGGGCATTTACCGCCAATGCAGGCTATTCCGATGTCCGAACCATTCGTTAATCCTGTAACCATGATATATGTTAAATCAGACGAATAAGAAAATTAGTTAAACATACAATTATATAAAATTATAAAAATTGAACGTTGAAATAGTTTAAGTCATACTCAAGTAACAATTAAAGGTTTTTTTCTTGGAATCATTAGATTAAGAACAAAAATAGACCAAACAATGTCAATTTCTATGTTGAGTTCAAATTTTGTATCTCAAAAAACAACTCAAAAGATAAAACTAAATTTTCTATCATTACCTGAAACCAAAACCAAAATAATGCACATAACCCAACAAATGTAGGATTGATACATGTGAAACGCCATTGTATAGGGTTTCACGTTATGTTTTATTTAGATAAGACTAACATATATGTTCTTTATATAGTGTTAGAAGTAATGAGTCTGCCAACTTTATTTGTATCTTATTTAATAAGGAATAAAATTTATTAAATTCAAAAGATAATTAATTAGTCAAAGACAATTACTATTTTTTTTTGAGAAAGATAATTACTATGTTAAAAGCTTTATAAAAAAAAGTATTCCAGGAAAAATAAAACATAGTTTGGAATAAAATTTACCAAATTCAAAAGATGAAAAAACAGTCAACGATAATATATTAAATTTTTTATTGACTAATTAAATTTAGACTATTATCTAATATATTTGTTAATGAGGTTGGTAAAAGTTGCATATTATTTTGCTGACTTTAATTGTTGGAATATATTGTACGTAACAAAAGGTAAACTAGCTCTGACTAAAAATAATAATTATTGAATATGTTTTCATATTAGACTACTTTTTTTTTAGAGTAATTCAGGGGGTTCCCGTGGGTGTGTGGGAGGAGCGACCGCACATGGCTCCAAAGTTTTGAGGGCACCAAATTTTTTTATATGGTATATATGTATATATATATATATATATCATGCTAACGACTCACCACAACTAGCTATTTAGCTAATTATTAACATTAAATGATATTACCTTAAAGAAATGGGAGGAAGAGAGTGCACTCCAACGGAAGACTTGGAAAAATTAATGGAAAGAGAGGATATGTATGGAAAGAGAAGATTTTACTGTTATTTCGAACTTATGTTACAAGTGAGGCAAGTATGCCTTATATAGGGAAATTAAGGCTTACTATTTAAGCCGGTAAAGGGCTACTGTTACATTAGGTAGCCGGTAAACAATGTGACAAAAAGTACTATTAATGTCGGGTACACTGTGGGCCCCATAGGTGCATTAATGAATACAAACGACGAAAATATAGAAAGCAAATAGTAAAAGCATTATTTTGCTTTTGACTCAATTGTCTCCACGGGGTCCTTGATTATTGGTTTGTTGATGTCATGGCTTGCATCATAATTATTGTCCTTTTCCTTTCTTGGTCTGTTGGGTCATTGACTGGATCATTGCATCCCAAAAATCTTCGGGAATTGGGTATTCTTCTTCCTGAGATTCTCCGGCTAGGCAATCGAATGCATTTGAGTTCATTGAGCCTTGTGATGAGCTAGTCTTCATAGAAACATCTTCCTTTTTGACTTGGAAAGTTTTAAAGAATTGATTTTTCATATGGTCGAGAGTTCTGACCATGATTTGTTCTTCAGTTTCATTAGGGTGGATTATTTGGAAATAATTTTTTAAATTGGCTATTGAGAGCTCTTGAGAACTTTGTTCTTTTGTTTTGCATTGGTCATCAGCTATTGCTGTTTCTATCTTGGCCTCCATGTACTGAAGGTCTTCAGTAGCCATTCTACTCCACCATTTGTAGAAGAAATTTCTCCTAATAACAGGGATACTGTGATTATCCTAGGCTATGGTAATAGTCCATCTCCATATCCATGGGATCTGGAATTTAATAAAATATAAACATGGACCTTGTCCTGTGATCATTTTAGAAGCATTTTTCAAAATTAAGGGGCTATGATTGCACCAATTATCATATAAGTCTAGTATTTCTTCTGGCAAGATTTCCAGAGAAGGGCCAAATTTCACCCACCAATTATAAAACCAATTTGGTATAGGTTTTTCAACCACTTCTGGGTTGACACTAAAGAACCAAGAATGCTTGTTCTTTGGATTTTGGTAATAAAAAGCTAATGAAAATGGTTGGATATAATCCCAATAGTTAAAATATACGTATTTTCCTTCGGCAATCTTTATTGCCTTTTCTCCATTAGGATTTAATCCCCATTCTCTGGGTGATAGTACCTTATTAATATGGCACTTGCTGAAGTTTATAAAACTTTCTGGGTTATTATTTTGGTGGTGATGGGTAATTGTCACTGATTCAGTGGCCAATAATAATATTTCCAAATGGGGTCTAGACTTACCATAGAGTCCAGGATATCCTCTTGATTCGAGGTATCTTGTTTTGATTGACCACCCATCATTAGGGGCCAAGTTTATGTCTTCTTCTTCGACATACATAATGTCTTCTGTAACAGGGTTTTCAAAATACTCTGTTACTTCATGAGGTTCATTAACCGTTGCCTCTTTGTAAGATGGCGTTTTACCTGTTGAGGAAGAAGGAATATCTTCTTTCCTTGGGGGCGCAGGCAATTGCTGCAGATTTCTTGTCCTGTGGACTGTAGTCCAATCCCCTATTAGAGGAATGTTTGTCTCTTGGTAGGGCAGCATATTGCTGCTCCCACGGCCTCGGCCACGGCCATAGCCACGACCTCTTCCCCTATTGGGGGTAGTCATTCACCCTGCAGGAACTCACGGGTTAAATAGTCAGCAAGAGAATTATTTTCTCCTTTAATATATTGAATATCAAATTCAAAAACTGATAATTGGGCTTGTCAGTTTGCAAAAATTTGTTTTGCTACAAGATTTTTAACATCTTTTTCAATAATTGATTTAGCTGAACTGCAATCAATTCTTAGTAAAAACTTTTGGTTTAATAGATCATCCTGAAATTTAGAAATGCATTTAATAATGGAGAGCATTTCTTTTTTAATAGTCGAATATTTCGACTGTGTTGGATTCCATTTTCCAGACGAAAATCTTACCAATATCTCTTTATTGTTATCTGGGATAACCTGTTTTAAGATACCTCCGTATCCTATATTTGAGACATCTGTTTCAACTATTTTGAAAAGCTTTGGATTTGCTAAATTCAAACAAGGTAGACATTTAACCTTATCTTTAATCCTTTGGACAGCTAGGGAATGTTCTTCTGTCCAAGGCCCTGGATTTTTTCTAAGTCTACTGTAAATGATAGCTGTATCCTATGATAGATTTTCATAGTAATCAGAAATATAATTTAAGCTTCTTAGAAATCTTTGGAGCTGTTTCTTATCGGTAATGATATTGGGGAATTTTGAAGCAAACTCTATGCTTCTGCTTATAGGAACAATTGTTCCTTGATCTATTTCGTGGCCCAAAAACCTTGTCTTTGTTTGGAACAATTTCATTTTAGGGGCAGATAAAACTAGACCATTGTGTCTAACTAAATTTTTGAAAATTTTCAAATGTTTCATGTGTTGGTCTATGGATTTTGAGAAGACTAACACGTCATCAATATAAACAATCATGAAATCAGAATAAGGATTAAAAATGTCATTCATGGTATTCTGGAATTCAGAAGGAGCATTTTTAAGTCCAAAAGGAAGGACGTTCCATTCAAAGTGTTCAAAAGGGACTGTAAAAGCTGTTTTGTATTTGTCAGATTCATTGATCTGTATTTGCCAATACCCTGATTTCATATCAAATTTCGAAAAGATCAAAGCATCATTAAGTCTATCTAATAAATCCTTTTTATTAGGAATCGGATATCTTATCCATTTTAAAACCTTATTAAGAGGTTTATAGTTAATAACTAATCTGGGAACACCTCGTTCCTGCTCAGCATTCTTGTTAACATAAAAAGCTGTGCAACTCCAAGGTGATTTGGATTTTCTAATTAAACCTTTTTCTAAAAGGGAATTAATTTCCTTTTTACAAAGATCAAGATATTCTTGATTCGTTTGGGCTGGCCTAGCCTTGGTAGGAATTTGACTCTCTTTGAAGTCATCTACGTAGGGTAGAAAAACGATGTGCTGCTTTCTATTCCAAAAAGCACTAGGTAGATCATCACACACCTCAGTCTTGAACTGTCGTTCAATAATTTTAATTTGTCTCTTAGTCTCATCTTTACTAAGGTGATCATTAATATTGAGAATACTTACTTCACTTTTAAGAAAACATAATTGTTTTTCTTTATTGAGGAGAATATCTTTAACCTCATTTAACATCCTAGTTTGAGGATCGGTAATAAATTCAAAAACATTTTTTTTATTATTAATAATGGTGGTAATACCGTTTTGATCAATATTTGTCATAGGCATGATATTATGCAAAAAGGGAGTTCCTAGAATAATTCTATGTGTCAAATTTTTGACTAAAATAAATGATGTTGGTAAACATATACCTTGATTGCAAATATATGCGCTTGATAACTTATAGTTAACTTGTAATTTATCTCCACCAGCCTGAGTTAGGGCTTGTGTGGTTTTCGAAAAATACTTAGTAGGGATAATTCCCTCCTGTATGCAATTAAGATCAGCTCCGCTATCTATCAGAGCTATTTCATTTTCCAAAATAAAATTTCTGCTAATAACTAGAGTTACTTTGACAAACCATTTTTGTGAGGTTACTCTATCTAAAAGAGATAAATAGTTATTACTAGTGGAAGTGATTTCTTCCACGTTGGAAGGGATTCCTTCAATTTGTTTTGGAATTTCCAATAAAGAAATTCTCTGGGACAAGATATTATTATCTTTCTTAATCTGAAATATTTCAGATTTTAAGAGATTTATTTCTCTTTTTAAATCCATGGTAGAAACAGGTGTTTCCTTAATATTGGATTGTCTAAACCTTGATAATACCTCACCTATTTGGTAAGGTGCCTCTATGATTAGAGGAGATTCTTTCTTCGCATTTTCCTTTATTAGGAAATTGATCATTTTTCTCTTCAGATCATTATCTGAAATAGTTTCTAAAGCCTTTAAGGCTTCATCTTGTTCTGCCGTGAGAACATTTAATCGATTCATATCAACAATGGATTTCCAATAATTTAGTTCATTGCATTGACAATCATTATTGCCAGTAGAAGAAGACTCCGAAGAGGTATCATTGATAACCTCTATATCTTTATTTGAAGATTCTTGTTCTGATTCAGAACTAATTAATAAGACTTTTTCCAGTTGGGTCCTTAATTGGTCGTCCTCAATGTCATTCAGGGCTTTTTTGGTCCAACATTGATTGGCATAGTGTCCCATCTTGCCGCATTTATGGCAAGTAATGTCCAAATTTTTGGCTTTTCTTTTGCCTTTGCTTTGGTAGGGCTTGTCCTTGGGCCTATTTTTATAGTAATTTCTTTTATATCTCTTCTTTTGAGGAGATTTATAAAATCCATTCGTCTTGTCTTTATTCTTTTTATAAAACCTATTATTAATAGTTTTTTGTTTCTTGTCCTTCAGTCCTGGAGGCTTATCTAAATCAAAAGCAAATTGTTCACAAAACTCACCTAATTGGTGTTTTTCAGATAGTTTTTGCTTTTTTAATTGATTTTTCAGCTTTATGTCATTGCATAGAGCTAATCCTTCGTTGATACAAGTACTAATAATTTGGCCATAGGTCAGGTCAGCATAATTAATATTAAAGCCATCATTCTTAATTCTCAAAGATTGTCTGATTTTTTCAGCAAAAAGATGAGGAAGACCATCTACAAATTTAGACTTTCAGTGAGTAGAGTTAGGGTTATCTAATTGAAAAACCATTGACAAGAAAGTATCTTTATACCATCTAAAATGGGTTAAAGAGGGACATCTCAAATTCTGAAGGAGAGTTTGTAATTTTTCTCCTATAGGAATATTGGTTCCTACAAAATGTTGTAAGATGGAAAGACATAAGGTATAAACAGCATCTTCCTCACCAGAGGTGGAAGTAATATTGCTAGTATTTCCTTCAATTTTAATTTCTTTCTTATGAGAAAGAATTTCTCTCTTTTGGGTATCCGTGAGATAATGATCCCACCAGCTTTGGCCAACAAAACCAGTAGCTATAAAAGATGCTATGGAACTATCAAAGTTTCCATGCTGTTTACAAACAGTGGAATACATAATCATTCTATGTATAGTATCTATTATTTGTTTATCATTTAGGCCATCAATATTCCATTCATAAATGGCCTTGCCAGAATAGGAATTCTGATATGGCTCATTCTCTTCAAAAAGAAGGTCTTGAGGAGAAGGCCTTTTATAATAATACTTCTCTATGGACTTAGAAGTATATACGGGGTTGATACTGTCATTTTTATTAATGTCATGATTATTAAACATTCTAGTCAACTCGTCAATATTATTGATGCTATCAGTTTCCTCTGAACTATTTTCAGAAGTATCTGGATTTTCCTTTTGGGATAAAACATTTAATTTTAAATCCTTTAGCTTTTGCTCTAAAATACGAGTAAACTCAGTGTTATTATCCTCCATTCTAAAACCTTCTACTGATAGAGGAGGTTGAATTATGGGAGTTTCAGTAATCATAGGGGCTTTTGAACCACCTATTTGTTCCAAAATTAATTTTTGTTGAGAAATTTGTTTTTCAACTACGTCCTTTAAAGATAATAAATCCTTTTCAAGAGAAATAAATTGCTCTCCTAAACAGATAAGAAAAGTATTCGTATAATTCTGGGATCTAACTATAGAATTTAACTCCTTGATAGTAACATGGTTACTTTCTATTTTTTGCAAAGTGAGAAAAGCATTGGCTTCAGCATTCTGGCCTAAAATAATAGTTTGTTTAGGGGGAAAAGGGGAACTGATTTTTTCTCCTTTAGTGGTCTCCCACGTTTTTGATTGAAGAACCAAAATTTCATTTTTAATCTTACTATTAAAATAATTTACAAACCATTTAACAAAAGGAATATAATTCTGAGTTATAGTTAACTCTTCATAATAATCATCTTTGAATCTATTAAGTTCAGGGGATGAGAACTTTTTAAAATACCATTGTCTAAATTAGACATTTCTATCATGTTGGAACTCATTATTAATGAGTTCTCTCATCTTGCTCCCAGGGGAGAAGTCTATGAGTTCTGTCATCATAAATGAAAACTCATTTCTGATTGAGTAGGTGATTCTCTACTCTGAGGTTGATTTCTCTGGTAAATTCCATGGGGAATTTTATTTTCACTAATTCTTATATTTTCTACTGTCTCTATTTCTTCTATTGGGTGAGAACTAGAGGCTCTATTTAATTCAATGGGAGTTGTATGAAACTCGCTAACTGAATGCCTTTCTGAAAGACTTCTAGGAATTATAATGATTCTTTTGGGGTTAAATTTTATTTCTATGTCCCCTTCATTAGTCTGAATTATTTGATCTATATCCCTATTTAGGATAGGTTCAGGTTCTACAGCTTGGGGTAGGGACCATGTCTCTGGAAATTTTATTTCATTCCATTTTATTAGTCTATTTGTGACTATATTTGAAGTTAGCAAATTAGTTTGGACAAGGGTAGTTGTTCCTGGGAAAGATACTTGCTTAACCTTCGGATTAAGTGTATTTAACACTTTATAATAGACTCTATAACATATTGCTATAACTTCACTGCCTGGTTTAAAATTATAACCATTAGTGTGTATAGTGAGCTGTATAGCATCAAGTAAATTCTTGTCAGATAAAGACAAACTCAAATTGGGAGAAACATCAAAATAAACAGGACCATGACATAAGCTGGTTTCAATTAAAGCAGCTAAGGATGATTTGAAGTCTTTACTTCTACCATCTCTGACATATGCCATAATGCTAGAATTTAAACCTAATAAAGTTAAAGGTTTAAAAGCAATTTGAACAAGTCCAATATGGATAAAATTATAGTCCTTAAAGGGAAGTAAGTCCTTTTTACTTAATAATTTTATGGTCTGAGTATTATCAGAAACTTGTATTGTTTGTTCTATGGTTTTCACAGCATAGCGAGACATAATATCAAACATACCAAATTTGTATAATTGTTTTGAAGGAACAGATGGAATTGTCCATCTATTTAATTGATCCAAATTTTTTGGATATTCAACTAATTCTTCATTTTTTATTGAATTCTCTTGATGATTATAATCATCTATTTCCATGATAAAGGCTAAGATAGTTGTGGTTAGTCGAAAAATAGAACCAGACCTTAATAAACTGGTTGAACTTATGAACTTATTATTTTCTCAACGTCTTATCTGCCATCTTTGCAAACAGTAAACTGTTTAACTATCAACCCTTAGGGATAGAAGGATTTCTCCTAAATCAAAGATGTCAAATGTTTTTTAGAAAAAATTTTCTTCCTGGAAAATCATCTTTACTATCCCTACCTCTGGGGAAAAACGATGATATAAAGAAGAAAACACTAAAAACATCTTTTGTTTTTGAAAACACAAAAAGACGGTGCTAACATATTAAGTTCATAGGAAGGACCAGTTTACATGGCTCTGATACCATTCTAACGACTCACCACAACTAGCTATTTAGCTAATAATTAACATTAAATGATATTTACCTTGAAGGAGAGGGAGGAAGAGAGTGCACAAAAACCAACGGAAGACTTGACAATTTGGAATACATGTATTGATAAATACATGTTTGGTTGATAAATACATGTATATAACTATTTTTGCTATAATTAATTCTATTGAAATTTTAGTTTGAATTTTTCAAAATTGATGTAAACCTTGACATTTATTCCAATAACTTATATTACTCGAGGTTGTATTAAAACAATGAATTTTAATATATAGGCACCATGTTCAAATTTCGCACAGGGCACACAAAATCTTAGGCATGACCATGGAGTAATCAATCTCCAATTTTTTATTCGGTTTAATAATAAATGTTTTTTTGACTAGAATAAAAATAGTTTTCAATCCTTGATATTCATGTTGTTCATACTTCATGTATAACACTTATATACACAATAGGTATATAAGTGTTTTACACTATATACTAATTACAGGTTAGACACATCTTTAAAAACAAATAAGTCAATTAGTAACCACCATTTAATCAATTGGTAACCAACCATTCTATCAATACTATAATTCATAAAAACTAAATGTTTGTGAGTCAAAAAAACAACTAAATGTATGCTCGAAAACAAATCTATTTTATCTTTTAGCAATCAATTGAAAAAGAAGATAAAACAAGTGGAAAGAGTATTTTGTTCATGAAACTTCTTCCCAAATTAGAGTCCAGTCCCTTATACTCACCATGAGGCAAACACAACTCAAAATCTCATTCCTTGTTTTCCCCTATAGGGGAAGCCAAGTAATGACATAGTGGATCATTTTTTTCTTTTTTTTTTTACAAACCGGCAGACTGCCCGAATTTATTAAAGAAAAAAAGGAAAAGGACAGAAAAGAGCGAAGGGAGGACTAGACCGAAACTCTTGCCATCAGAAAAGCTCAATCCAAAATAATACTAGAGGGGCCCTAAAACACAGCAGCCTAAAGGCTAGACAAAACACCCAAAAACCAATCTAACTAACAAAAAGTAGATAAACAATCGTGTGAACAGCAAACCAACCAAGCGCTGGCTAGAAAAAGATAACCAGAAGACCGAGTAACCCTCAAATCAGATTAAAAAGAAACAGAGACAGAGTTAGTCTTTGAGCTAGTGTTATACACTACTGTTTTCTGAGCCAATTTCTTTTTGTGTTTCTTCTTTCGGGATGTGGATACCACCTGATTGGACTTTTCTGCAACAGATTCGTGGGTCGTGTGGTCATCCGCATCGTCTGACACGTCACCCCAATGCTTTCTCGAAATGCTCATATCGGAATCAGCTACTGGAGTATCATCAGACGTTGAGGCATGAAGCTTGGTGGTGGGAGGTTGAGTGGAATCACTACCAGATCGGCTAGCTTCAGAGGTGCTAGTCGACTTCTTGATGACAAAAGACTCATGCATCTGCTGAACAACATGCTCACCAACATCCTCAATAACCGAGGCTGGGATAATTAATTCATCAGTAGAATGCGTGCCCTCTTCTCTAGACTCAATCGGAGAAGAAGCCCCTTGCTGTTGATGTATCTAATAAGGTTGCTCATTATTAGAGGATTTCCCTTGCTGCTGTTGAATATGAGAAAGTTTCTCATTATTAGAAGAGTTCCCTTGCTGCTGTTGAATCGGAAGAGGTTGCTCATTATTAGAAGAATCCCCTTGCTGCTGATGTTTCTGAGAAGGTTGCTCATTATTAAAAGCCTTATGCTTAGGGACAGAAGCCTGTTTTACCTAAAGAGTCCTACCTTTGCAAACACTAATGGTATGACCAACAGTATTGCAATTCGAACAAAAGGAAGGCAAGTTTTCATACTCGATGCCAACTGAGAAAGCATAGCCTGGCCTCTCAACTAGGATGTGATCCCTAAGTTCTGATTTCAGGTCTATATCAACCAGGACACGAGCAAAATGACCAAAAGATCTATCAAATGAGATTTTGCTTGTTGTGTCATCTAGTTTAAGCGGAGTTCCAACACAACTAGCAATTGCAAAAAGAATTTTGGGTCTCCAATATTCTTGAGTCAGTCCTGTAAGCTTAATCCAACATTGAACATTTGTATGTTTGATATTGGAAGGATGAAAATCAGGCTGCCAGGCAAACAATCTAAGCAGACCTGGCTTGCACTGCCAAGAGGGCTGCAGCTGAATTCTTCGTAAATCGTCAACACAAGAAAAAGAAAATTCATAGTATCCTTTCCCTAAGGAAATCAATCCCCACTTACCTGTTGGTCTCCAGAGAGCTTGAAGTTTGAGTCTCAAAGTATCTAACTTGATAGGAGTGTCTCCCTTTGTTAGTAAAATTCTACCATGAAGGCGTGTTTTGCATTCTTGCAAACCTGTCATATATTCCTCTTCTGAAATTGAGATAGATAAATCATCTCCTAATGAAGGTGTGGTTTTCTTTTAAACTGTTAAATTTCGCTCAGAATTTGGGGGATCGAACCTCAGTCTTCTTAGTAACAAACACAAATACTAACCAACTGTGCCACTCCATTTCGTTGGATTTTTGTGTAATATATAATACTTAACTGATAAACTCCAATTTAGTGTATTTTTAGAGATACTTTTGAGTAATTTTTAGAACAATTATTAGTAATAATATAAATCACTGACTTAGTTTACTCTTCATTTTGCAGAAAAAGAGTAAAAGGATAAAAAGCAAGAAAGTCAACATTAATGCCACTTAAATATATATATATATATATATATATATATATATGAAATAGAGGGGGTGGCAATAATTAAAAGAAAATGGCTTATTGCCATGAATTCATGAAAAGGCCGTGCTGGCCATATTGACTAAATAGAAAGCCCAACTAAAGGCCATGGAGCATTGCCGTGAATGAATTAAAGGTGAGAAAATTGAATTGAGTGAGAGCCGTGCACAACAAGTTTTGATACGGAACCTATGTGATGAGTATAAATAGGATTGCAGCAACTCAATTAGGGAGCCGCACACTTAGATCAAAAAAGACACACACCAGATAAACAGTACACTCGGCAACGCACAGAGAGAGATTGAAGGATTTTGGATACCGTTTCTGACATTGTGAGAGAGCTCTGGAGCAGAATAAAGAGATTGAAGACTTAGACCAGGAATTTCTCTAATTACCGGGTTATTCTTATCTTTGTATTTCATGAACTTTATTTCTATTTTATTTATTTTGATAGCTATGGATACCTAAATCCTCTTCTAGGGTCTTAGGTGGATCTTGCTTGATTAGAGACGTTTTATGTTTTAATTTATATTTTGAATTCCCAGTTTTTATTTCAATTAATATTATCCTATTGCTTTATTACATAATTAGGATTAACAACTCATTGCATGTTTATAATCAATTAGTTGATTAGCGACCGTACTACAACTAGTTGGTGGACCTATAGGATAATTGAGACTATAATTAATGAATGACCAAACTTTAATTTAGTCTTCCAATCATTCAACCTTTTTGTACTTCATGCTTTTCTTAAATTTAAATTCTAGCATGACCAAACTAGGATTAATTTAGGGAAAAGAATATTAATCACGAATGACCAAACGGATTAATAGGTTTAGTAAAGAGATTGGTAATTGAATAAAATAAGGGAATTCAGGTAGAATTAGACATAGAGGAATCGAAGCTAGCAAGTGAAACCGAGACCCTAGGCTTCTCTCCATTGATCAACTTTCATAAATTTAAATTCTTGCTATTTATTTCTTCGCATTTTAGTTTCTACAATCACCAATATTCGTTAGTCTAAATAATAATTAATCTTAAGTAGTTTGGTACTTATTAATTAATCCCTGTGGAGACGATACTTTTTATACTACTTCTGCAAGAGAGTACACTTGCTCTCAAGTGTGTTTTTAACGCAACAAGTTTTGGCGCCGTTGCCGGGGATTAACTTAATAATATTAAATGAAAAAGATTTTTTATTGCTTTAGACATTTATTTTATTTCTTGTTTTAAATTATTAAAAACAAAAAAAATTAATTACATTTAGTTTAATTTTATTTGTTAGTTTTATTTTTTTTATTATTACTCGTGCATGCTCACCCGCTCCCAAGAGCCTATTTTGATTTTTGATCCAGAAATTGAAAGAACTGCTCGAAGGATAAGAAAAGAGACAAGGGTGATGGCTGCCAATCCGAGAAGAACTCTTCGGGACTACTTTACTCCAACAGCAAATATCACTACAAGCATAGTCAATCCACCTATGCAAGCTACCAATTTTGAGCTCAAACCAAGCTTAATTCAAATGGTTCAGAATTCTACTATGTTCAGAGGTGCACCAACAGAAGACCCTCACACCCATCTTAGAAACTTCTTGAGGGTGGTAGACTCAGTAATTTGTAATGGTGTCCCTCCTGATGCAATTAGAGTGAGATTGTTTCCATGGTCATTGGCCGACAAGGCATCTGCTTGGCTTGACTCCCAACCTGCTGAGTCCATTACTACATGGGACCAACTGAAGCAGAAATTCTTGACCAAATACTTTCCTCCAGGTAAGACTACTAAGATCCGAGGTGCAATAATCAGCTTTGCTCAACTTGAGCAAGAATCTTTGCATGAAGCTTGGGAAAGATTTCAAGACTTACTCCGAAGTTATCCACATCATGGATTTGAGAAGTGGCAATTGCTTGAATATTTTTGTAACGGACTATCTTCTCAAAATAGGGGAATTATTAATATGGCTTGCGGGGGCTCTCTAATGAATGGAGAACCCGCGACAGTGTATGATTTAATTGCAGAGATAGCAGCCGATAATGCCCAATGGGAGACTAGTGATAGACACATTACACTACAACAGAAATATTAAAAAAGATCGACCCATTAGTAGCGCCTTTGATACGGGCGCTCCCTATAGCTAACACGGAACCACCATTAGGAGCGCTTAGGGGACGAGCGCTCCATATTGATAAACACTGAACCATCATAGGGAGCGCTTAGGGGACAAGCGCTCCTTATTGCTAAACACGGAACGATCATAGGGAGCGCTTATAGGACGAGCGCTCCTTATTGTTAAAGACGGAATGATCATAGGGAGCGCTTATGGGACGAGCGCTCCTTATTTGCAAAACACGCGTGGGCTTTAGTTGCGCTTTGCTTAACGAGCGCTCCCTATGGTCCTTATTTTAATTCTAATTTTCTATCCAGCTATAGCGCGCGTCTTTTCTTCCTTCCCGTTGCAAACACTCTCGCTCTCTCACTGTCACGTTCCTTCCTCTAGGGCAACAAACGCCATACGACGCCGTCTCACCTCCGTTTGTCGCCGTCCAACCTCCCTTCGCCGCCGTCACCTCCTCACCCACGATTTCGTACGCTCCTTGCCAACACAACGGCGCCGTCAACCACGCCGTCACCTCCTCACCCACCTCGTTTGTTGCTGCCGTCTCACTCTCATTTGCTGCTGCTCTGTTTTTGTTACCTCTTTTTCTGTAAGTTAATTGCTCTCTCTCATCTCGTTTGGTTTCTTTTTTAGGGATTTTAGATTTTAGGGTTTCTGTTTTTAATGAACCATCAGGTAGAGGAAACTATTATTCTTTCACAGATTTATGCCCTGTTTGATAGTAGGATTTGAAAGGAGGTTGACCTATTTTCTTTGAACTGTGGCTGGTTGTGGGTGTGGCATATAAGTATTGTCATATATATGGTTATTTCTGGAGTTTTGGCTTTAGAGTATTGCCACTTATCACATTCTGGTTTTTGATATACGCAAAGTGTTGTTCAATAGTTTTTTTCCTCAATCTTAATATTTCTTTATTTGATGTTAGCTATGAAGCTTTTAAGTTTACTCACTAATTTTAAAGTTTTGGTATTCCTGGACTAAATATATAGGGGTATCTGAGTTATTCCTTTAATATTGTGACCAAGTTATCTAATGGATAAGATAAGCCGTTAATATTTTGTGTATTTCAATGTTAATTAGTTTAATGATAAGTATATATTGCTGGCAGTGTAAAGCACAATTGGTAAATTTTAACAGCTAGTGGAGGCCGGGAAAGATCCAACTCAAGAATCCATTGGCCGGCATGTTTTGTGGGTACAAGGCCGAGTAAACAAAGATGGTGTGATTGACGATCCGAAAACGAAAGAGGTGTCTCAAAGAATTGTAAGTATGATAAAATTAAAATTGTTTTGTAATTTTGATGGTAGTTATAATGTATAATAATGTCTAATAATTTTTTTGTGAATCAGGAGTCCATATCACAATCAGTATCACAAGGAGAGATAACTGATTGTGATGGTGAGAATGGCATCCTTGGCCGTGCCTTGGAACTTAAAGAGTATTCGGGTCGTATGAGGGGTTTGGGATTTGGTGTTACTCCAACCGCTTTCTGGGGTTCAAATAGGCCTAAAAACCAAAATAGTAGAGAAAGACGGTTGGAACAAATTGTATTGAAACTAATGGATGAAGTTGCAGATTTAAAAGAAAGAGTTGGACCAAGGACTGATGTACCATCCCCTAGGCCAGATAGCTTCAGAGATAGTTGCACTATTGCGTCCAATGAGGTATTTATCATTAGATCCTCTTTTTATAAAACATATTACATCAATTTTTACATATTCATTTTTGTTTATCATTTGATTTAGGGTAACAATAATGATTGTGAATTATATATATCAAACCCGCTTAAATTGGTCGCAAGGGGATTCATTTGTCACGAACCGGGCACCTTACTGCACAATATACCCATACCCAAAAATCATGTGAGGGTCAGAGTTGACGTTGCAATTGTGAGGGATGCACCATTGCCTGTACCAGTACACAGTGTAGAGATCATTACTGTAAATGATGCAATTGGTACTTTTGTCGCATGGCCAACAAACCTTATCAATGTAAGTGACAATATATTTGTTAGTAATTTATTAGCTCATTGTCATAAATTATCTTTCCAACTATATTTGTTACTAACTAATTATCTTTCCAAATATATAAGTATCCCAAAGGGCAAAAGGAAGATCTCGACCTACTACTCCTGGAACGAGAGACAAAGTTAGTGGGAATGTTGCCAAAGGAAGATCTCGACCTTTCCCTTCTACTGCTGGAAAGGGTGACAAAGTTAGTGGCAATGTTGGCGAATCCCAACCTTCCCCTTCTATTGCTGGCAAGACAAAAGTGTCTCGGCCAATAGCTAGCGGGAATGAGATTGAATCCCAACATTCCCCTTCTATTGCTGGCAAGACAAGAGTGTCTCGGCAAATAGCTAGTGGGAATAGGATTGCTGACAGATCTTGTAATAATCCCATGGAGTTCATCACTTTTTTAAAAATCTATGCGTCAAACCACATGGGTAGTGCAACCATAATACAGTCATTGATGGATAAAGAAATTTTTGGACACGAGCAAACACTCACTTTCAATCAAGAGGAACTCGAAGTGGTATTTGAGCACGAGGAGGCAAGTGCGACTACTATTAGAGCATATATCAGGTACATATCTATCTTATCATTTCACCTATTGATGTTATTATTATTATTATTATTATTATTATTATTATTATTATTATTATTATAATTTGTATACATTTTAATTAAAGGTATTTGTACCATGAGATATTGGTCCCGAAGAATCAAACAAAAAGATTTGTGTTCTTATGCCCCGAAAGTACTTTTCTACTTAATCTCCCCCTAGATCCTAAGAAAATGACAAAAGAACAAATAAAAACAAGCAAGGAACAAATGAAAAGGAACAAGGAAGAGGTTACAGCCAGTATCAGTCAGCGCTTGGCACTAGCACGTGAATCAAGCTGTGATAGTTTGTTTTTGGCACCCATCAACTTAGGGTGAGTAATGAAATCTATATATATCAATCGTATATAATATGTATTTATTATATATTTGCCATTAATTTGATTCTTCAAAAATTTTATAGGAGTCATTGGATATTGTTGGCGGTTGATCCCAAAAGAGATGTGATTTTCTATTTGGATTCACTGTTAGGTCATTACAACTACTACACCAAGTTGGTGGGAGTATTTAATAGGTGTGTATTTAGATACCTTGCATATTTCATAGTTTAAATTATGTGTGTATTTTGATTAATATAGTTATTTAAATGATGTTGTTTCAGTGCTTTGGCATCTTATTGGGGATTGAGTGATTCCAGGACTGCGTACAGAAAATCATCATGTTCTAAAAAATGGATAGCAATAAGGGTAAGTTTATAATCAATATTCTTATGCATATGTAATTAATTAAATTTAATAACCAAGTCATATTTTGTTTTATAGGGTCCACTCCAACCAAACAACATTGATTGCGGGTACTATGTAATGAAATTTATGAAGGACATCATCAATCACAACGAAATGGAAATCCCAATCAATGTATATATAATTTGATAGTTTGTTTTTTGATAAGTAATTCAATATTTGTTTGATATTGATATAATTCTTAGTTCATTTTATTTTACTTTTTCAGTATTTTTCTGGATATGTGTCTGGAGTTCCTTTTTCTGATGAGCAACTTATTGAGCTCAAAGGAGAGTGGTGTCATCATGTTGCCGGTGTTATACATGAAAATCGAAATTGATGTAATTTTTTTGGATATCCTATTTTTGTAGTACCTATATTGGATATCTTGTAATTTTTGCTGTTATGTTGACATTCATGTTTTGGTACATGATGATTTATGTAATTTTGGTTGGCATATATGTGTGTATGTTGGATTTATTAATTAGTTGGAATTTGATTTGAAACAGGGAGCAGAGCAAGGAATTGGTAATAGAGAAGAAACAGAAAAAAAATTCTTTAAAAAAAATTTAGGCATATGTAGCGCTTTCTGTAAGCGCTACTTATGGTAATAGAGAAGAAACAGCTAGAATTAAAAAAAATTAGGCATAAGGAGCGCTTTCTCTAAAAAGCGCTACTTATGGTCTAAGCGCATCTAGGAATGGGGAGCGTTTGAACAAAAAAGCGCTACTCTTGGTCTATGCGCATCCGGGAATAAGGAGCGCTTACGCTTAGAAGCGCTACCTTTGGTCTATGCGCATCCGGGAATAAGGAGCGCTTATGCTTAGAAGCGCTACCTATGGTCTATGCGCATCCGGAAATAAGGAGCGCTTATGCTTAGAAGCGCTCCTCTTGCCTGTTCATTGGTAGCGCTTTTCGAGCGCTACCTTTGGGGGATTGGCAACAGGAGCGCAAGCTTTAGGAGCGCTCGAAAGCGCTACTGATGGCTTAAAAAAAGCGCTCCCAATCCCCAAATCTGTTGTAGTGTTAAGAAATCAGCAGGGATGTACAAGGTTGACGATGACACTAGTGTTAATATAAAGCTTGAAGCTCTCTCTAAGCAGGTTCAATCTTTGATGAAGGTACAAGCTCAATCTACTCCCATAGTTACCTCCACTAGTAACATCACAAATAATATCTGGGGAGGCCTAGCTGAAGAAGTCAACTATCTTGGTCAGAAGAAAAGTGAGTTAAGGCCTGGTATGCAAGATTCTTTAGTTAGATACATGGAAAAAGTTGGACATCCGTGCATGGGTGTTTTAGCCAATTACATGGACAGGACTGATGACAGGTTACAATCTATTGAAGATCTGATAAAAGCACAGGGCCGGCCCGCAACTTCAACTAAAGAGGCCAATTATGTTCAGAATTCCAACCGGAGCCAGAATGACCCTTATTCAAACACTTACAATCCGGGTTGGAGAAATCACCCAAATCTCTCTTGGGGAGGACAACAAAAAGATCAAAACTCAAGCTCCTATAAGCCTCCACATGTGCAAAGGCAAGAGGAGAAGAAGTTGGATACCAATGATGTGTTGGCAAGGTTTATGGAGTAGACAAATGGAAAATTTGAAACATTTGAGAAGAAATTTGGAAGCTTGGAGGGAGCCATAGGTAGCCAACTTTCAAACATCGTTGCTATGTTATCTCAAAGGCCTCAAGGCTCACTGCCTACCCAAACTGAGCCTAATCCGAGAAATGAGCATTGCAAGGCTGTCACTCTTAGAAGTGGCAAGGAGCTGGTTCAAGAAAACAATCAAGATAGGCGGGCGCCCGAGAAAGAAATACAAGCTCCTACTAAGGGGAGCACTTCTGAGGAAAGCAACAAGGAAAGGGAAAAATATGAGCAAGCAAAGGTAAATGTTCCTTACCCTCAAAGACTTAAAAATGAGCAGCATGATAAGCAATTTGTTAAATTTCTTGAAATATTTAGAAAATTGCATATCAACATTCCTTTTGCTGAAGCTATTGCTCAAATGCCTAAATATGCCAAATTTTTAAAAGAAATTATTTCTAACAAAAGGAAGTTAGAAGGCTTTGAGACAGTTAGGCTTAATGAAGAATGTTCTGCTATAGTTCTAAAAAAGTTACCGCCTAAGCTTAAAGATCCGGGTAGTTTTACTATCCCTTGTACAATTGGTAACTCTCATTTTGAAAAGGCTTTATGTGATTTAGGAGCAAGTATAAATTTGATGCCTTTTTCTGTTTTTAGAAAGCTTGGTTTGCAGGAACCTCATCCTACTAACATCACTTTGCACCTAGCTGATAGATCCATTGCCCACCCCCGTGGAGTGGTGGAAGATGTTTTAGTTAAGGTTGATAAGTTTATTTTTCCCGCTGATTTTGTTGTTTTGGATATGGAAGAAGATGAGGAAGTCCCAATTATTTTGGGGCGTCCTTTCTTAGCTACAGGTAAAAGTTTAATTGATGTACAACAGGGAAAATTGACTTTGAGACTTGGAGATGAGGAAGTTGTATTTCAAGTTTTGAACTCATTAAAAAACCCCTCATCATTTGCTTCTTGTAATTTTGTTCAAGCCAAGGATATTAATGATGTGGTTACCTCTGAAACTTTTGATGATTTTAGAATTCAGGATCCTCTAGAAAAAGTACTTACTGTGCAGGGACTTGGCATGTTGCAGGGTGGTGAGGAAGAAGAGTTCTTAATGTTTTTGCAGGCTCACCACCCTCAGAAAAATTGGAGTAACCATAGATTTGAGGAACTGGAATGGGGTGATACTCCAAATCCCAAACCTTCAATTGAAGAGGCTCCTGAGCTTGAATTAAAGCCTCTTCCTTCAAATGTAAAATATGCTTTCTTGCAACCCCCTTCCTCTTTGCCTGTGATTATTTCTGCAGATTTGACAGACACCATGGAGGATAAGCTTTTGAGGGTATTAAGGGACAACAAAGAGGCCTTTGGATGGTCGATTCATGATATAAAAGGCATTAACCCCTCAATTTGCACTCACAAGATTTATATGGAGGATGATTATCAACCTCGGGCACTACCTCAACGCCGCATCAATCCTAACATGAAAGAGGTAGTTAAAAAGGAAGTGATTAAGCTTCTTGATGCAGGTATCATCTATCCTATCTCTGATAGTAAGTGGGTAAGTCCTGTTCAATGTGTTCCTAAAAAGGGAGGTACTACTGTAATGGAAAATGATAAAAATGAATTAATTGCAGTTAGGAAAACTACCGGATGGCGTATGTGCATTGATTATAGAAAATTAAATGATGCCACCCGGAAAGATCACTTCCCCCTCCCCTTTATTGATCAAATGCTTGAGAGAGTGGCAGGTCATGATTATTATTGTTGTTTGGATGGATATTCCGGTTATTTGCAAATACCAGTGGCTTCTGAAGATCAAGAAAAACTACTTTTACTTGCCCATATGGAACATTTGCATATAAAAGGATGCCATTTGGTTTATGCAATGCCCCTGCCACTTTCCAAAGATGCATGATGGCTATTTTCTCTGACTTGGTTGAAAAATGCATCGAGATATTCATGGATGATTTTACTGTTTTTGGATCCTCTTATGAGGATTGTTTACATAACTTGAATTCAGTGTTGCAGAGATGCAGGGATACTAATTTAGTGCTCAACTGGGAGAAATGTTAGTTTATGGTGCAAGATTGCATTATTTTGGGACACAAGGTGTCCACTAGAGGCATTGAAGTTGATCCTGCAAAGGTTGAGGTAATTGCAAAGTTGCCCCCACCCAATTCTATTAAGGGGGTTCGTAGTTTTCTAGGTCATGCTGGCTTCTATAGGCGGTTTATTAAAGACTTCTCAAAAATTGCAAAGCCTATGACTGACCTCTTGGTCAAGGAGGCCACTTTTGATTTTTCTGACACTTGTTTGAAAGCTTTTAATTGTTTAAAGGAAAAATTAATTAGTGCCCCTGTTGTTGTTGCCCCCGATTGGTCGCTTCCCTTTGAAATTATGTGTGATGCTAGTGATACTGCTGTGGGGGCTGTTTTGGGGCAAAGAAAGAATAAGGTATTCTATACCATTTACTACGCTAGTCGCACTCTTGATGATGCTCAAAGAAATTATACTACCACAGAGAAAGAGTTGCTAGCTGTAGTATTTGCATTTGACAAGTTTCGTCATTACCTTATTCTTTCTAAAGTTATTGTTTATACTGATCATGCTGCTATTAGATATTTGCTTGGAAAACAGGATGCAAAACCCAGGTTAATCAGGTGGATTTTGTTGCTACAAGAGTTTGACTTGGAGATTAGAGACAAGAAAGGCTCAGAGAACTTTGTAGCTGACCACCTCTCAAGGCTCGACCATAGTGTGATGCAGGCCTCAAATGATGGGGAGATCAAGGAGGTTTTCCCTGATGAGAGACTTTTAGCTATTTCTACTATTCCCTGGCTTGCAGACATTGTCAACTACTTGGTGGGTAAGGTTGTTCCCCCTGATTTTTCCTTTCAGCAAAAGAAGAAATTAATTTCTGATGCTAGACACTACTTGTGGGATGACCCTTACCTATTTAAAGTTTGTGGAGATAAGGTAATTAGGCGTTGTGTGCCTATGGACGAGGTAACTTCTATCCTTGAGCATTGTCATTCTAAAGAGGTAGGTGGCCACTTTGGCCCAAATAGAACTGCATATAAAGTCTTACAATGTGGTTTTTATTGGCCTACTATATTTAAAGATGCTCATGATTTTGTGAAAGCTTGTGATAGTTGTCAAAGGAGTGGCAATATTTCTAGGCGTCAAGAAATGCCTCTAAACAATATTTTGGTTTGTGAGATATTTGATGTATGGGGTATTGACTTTACGGGGCCCTTCCCTAAATATTTTTCAAATCAATATATTCTTGTTGCTGTAGATTATGTGTCTAAGTGGGTGGAAGCTGTAGCCTTACCCACTAATGATGCTCGCGTGGTGGTGAAATTTTTAAAGAAAAATATTTTTTCCAGGTTTGGCACTCCCCGAGCCATTATTAGTGATGGTGGCACTCATTTTTGTAATAAACAATTTGAAAATCTTGTGAGCAAATATGGTGTCACTCATAAGGTAACAACTCCTTACCACCCACAAACTAGTGGGCAAGTTGAAATTTCAAACAGAGAGCTGAAAAGGATTTTAGAGAAGACAGTTAGTGCATCAAGAAAAGATTGGTCTTTGAAACTCGATGATGCACTATGGGCCTATAGAACTGCTTTTAAAACCCCCATTGGGATGTCTCCTTACCGTCTTGTTTTTGGAAAAGCATGTCATTTGCCTGTTGAATTGGAGCATAAAGCACTTTGGGCTTTAAAATTTCTAAACTTTGATGCTCAGCTTACAGGTGAAAATAGGTTGCTGCAGCTAGATGAATTGGATGAGCTCCGTCTGGGAGCCTATGAAAATGCCAAGTTATATAAGGAGCGGACTAAAAAGTGGCATGATAAGCGCATCCAGCAGCGTGAATTCCATGTTGGTGAGAAAGTTTTAATTTATAACTCACGTTTGCGTCTTTTTCCAGGAAAGTTGCGCTCAAGGTGGTATGGACCCTACACTATTACTCAGGTTTTTCCGTATGGAGTTCTTGAGGTATCTCATGAAGATGGTACCACTTTTAAAGTCAATGGTCAGCGTGTGAAGCATTTTGAGGAAGGGTTACTCCAAGTGAGCTATGTCACTGCCCTCAAGGATTGACCCTATTATCGTCAGGCTCAGGACGTTAAACAAGCGCTTCGCAGGAGGCAACCTGTGTTTTATTTCCTCTTATTTTTATTTTGTTTTGTCTTTTTTTTTAGGAATTAGCTCTGTTTGCAAGCTCTCTCAGGGAAGTCACTCTTACTCTCTCTCTCTCTTTTATTTCTTTTGGTTTATATTTGATTATTTTGCATTGAGGACCATGCTGCATTGAGGACCATGCTTCATGCTAGTGTGGGGGAGGAGAGTTTATTTTGTCACTTGATCTCTAATAATACTCATACCCACCGTATATGTTGATAGCATTTTTTCTGGCTTGTTTTGCATAAACTATGCTTAAATTGAAAAAATAGAGATTTTGCCTTTAGGGGATCCCATAATTAGTTCACTTGACAGACTTGTGCTTAATTGTAACTGTGAGGATGTCCTTAGGAAGCTGATAATTAGCATTTGTCCCTCTTGAGTACTTTTTGTGAACTAGCTTCTAAATGTGAGATCTGAGCCTTCATAAGGGGATTGATACTAAATCATAAACTTTTACCCCTTTTTCTTTCTATGAGTGTGTTTCCTAATTTGCTACATTCTAGAATTTGTCTTTTGACCGTTTCAAGGCGAAAATTGATTTGCATCATGTAAAAAGATTTGGGGATTTAGGTATTTTTCTGGCCTCAGAGTTATTTGTTGAAATTATCCATTAGTTGCCCCCTTTGAGCCTATTTGTTATATTTTTTCTTTGGTACCCAGATATAATTTTTCCTTTTTGTTTGTGGTAACCATTTGAAATTGAATGTGGAGCAACTATTGAAAATTACAATTTCGTCCTATATTTTACTTGTCTATATTATCAGGACTGAAATTTCGTCCTATACTTTAGTTATCTATCTTGTAAGGATGAAGAGAAAAAAAATGGAGTGAATCATGTACTTACCTTTTCCTCCTAAAAAAAATGCAAGAAGGAGGAAAAGGCACATCAAAAGAATGAAAGAGCCAAAGGGCAAATCCAAAAAACAAAAAGAGTCTACTTAAGAAAAAAAAAGCAAATCAAAAAGAGTTGACTCAATAGAAAAAGAAGAATGAAGAATGAAAGTGAAATTAATTTGGAGTTTGGACAAAAATTGTAAAATAGATAGGAGCTCCATATTTGGTTTCAAAGGTTACTATTTGCTTCTTTTTTTTTTTAAGCCCTTTGATTATCCATTTCTTCTTATTTCCTACCCTGCATGAATTCACCCTGGCCCCATTACAACCCATGAAACCCCATCTTTTGCATGCATGTGAACTATTTAGTGGAGATTTGGTCAAATTACAAACATATGGTAATGTTCATTTTGTTGAAACTTGAGTGTATAATTCCCTAGTCCCTAAACACTTAGAGAGATTGTGAGCGAGTGTCATTGTTCACAGAAATGTATTCTTCAGGGAGATGAGCCTCTAATTGGGCAACCTCTTGACACCTCATATGTGCTATATTGTTCATTGTGCTTTTAATTTTGGATCTCTTATTTGGCTTTCTCTATTACTTATTTGAAAATTCTATTGAGCCAGGAAATTTGCTTGAGGACAAGCAAAAGTCAAGTGTGGGAGAGTTGATAAACTCCAATTTAGTGTATTTTTAGAGATACTTTTGAGTAATTTTTAGAACAATTATTAGTAATAATATAAATCACTGATTTAGTTTACTCTTCATTTTGCAGAAAAAGAGTAAAAGGATAAAAAGCAAGAAAGTCAACATTAATGCCACTTAAATATATATATATATATATATATATATATATATATATATATATATATATATATATATATGAAATAGAGGGGGTGGCAATAATTAAAAGAAAATGGCTTATTGCCATGAATTCATGAAAAGGCCGTGCTGGCCATATTGACTAAATAGAAAGCCCAACTAAAGGCCATGGAGCATTGCCGTGAATGAATTAAAGGTGAGAAAATTGAATTGAGTGAGAGCCATGCACAACAAGTTTTGATACGGAACCTATGTGATGAGTATAAATAGGATTGCAGCAACTCAATTAGGGAGCCGCACACTTCGATCAAAAAAGACACACACCAGATAAACAGTACACTCGGCAACGCACAGAGAGAGATTGAAGGATTTTGGATACCGTTTCTGACATTGTGAGAGAGCTCTGGAGCAGAATAAAGAGATTGAAGACTTAGACCAGGAATTTCTCTAATTACCGGGTTATTCTTATCTTTGTATTTCATGAACTTTATTTCTATTTTATTTATTTTGATAGCTATGGATACCTAAATCCTCTTCTAGGGTCTTAGGTGGATCTTGCTTGATTAGAGACCTTTTATGTTTTAATTTATATTTTGAATTCCCAATTTTTATTTCAATTAATATTATCCTATTGCTTTATTACATAATTAGGATTAACAACTCATTGCATGTTTATAATCAATTAGTTGATTAGCGACCGTACTACAACTAGTTGGTGGACCTATAGGATAATTGAGACTATAATTAATGAATGACCAAACTTTAATTTAGTCTTCCAATCATTCAACCTTTTTGTACTTCATGCTTTTCTTAAATTTAAATTCTAGCATGACCAAACTAGGATTAATTTAGGGAAAAGAATATTAATCACGAATGACCAAACGGATTAATAGGTTTAGTAAAGGGATTGGTAATTGAATAAAATAAGGGAATTCAGGTAGAATTAGACATAGAGGAATCGAAGCTAGCAAGTGAAACCGAGACCCTAGGCTTCTCTCCATTGATCAACTTTCATAAATTTAAATTCTTGCTATTTATTTCTTCGCATTTTAGTTTCTACAATCACCAATATTCGTTAGTCTAAATAATAATTAATCTTAAGTAGTTTGGTACTTATTAATTAATCCCTGTGGAGACGATACTTTTTATACTACTTCTGCAAGAGAGTACACTTGCTCTCAAGTGTGTTTTTAACGCAACATTAACCCATTCTGTCATATTATTACTAACAAAAGTGATTTTCCCTATTTTTATTATATAATTTTTTCACAGAACCTATTAATTATATTTATCTATTATTCACCTTTATACTTACATGTGCTATTAAATCATTGAAAACATAAAACACCCTATTTTATCGTTGGAACATTACTTTATCGGTGTTTTTTTTTGTAAAATTGTATAATTGTTAAATTATTGAAGAAAAAGGAACACACTATTTTAAAATCCTGAATCCGCCCCTGAATATCACAGGTCTTGTTTTCCGACCCCATCAAAACTTGGCAAAAGATTTGACATTTGTTGCCTTTTTGTGAGAGACATTCTGGTTGGCAGAAACAGGAACAACGGCAGACATCAAATCCAGGAACAGCGTCTGCAACTCTGTAAGAGCGGTGGTAGGGAGTCGCACCGTGCATTCTGACTGGACGCCTCCCAACACTGCTTTCACATTAACGCCACGGGCAGATGTGGAAATTAGTGCCTTACTGTTGACGGTGGGGGCAACAAAATCAGCAAAATTGACCAAAGGATCACTCCTTAAAATTGCTGGAGAAGCAATCACGTGACCTTCAATCGCGCGAAACATGTCGTCGTCAACAATGGCGCGTGGATCACAGTCCAGCGGCGCTGCTTGATAAAAACCAGCAGGTTGAACACTTTTCTGCAAAGCCCATGTGAACACTTTTAATTTGCTTCCCCTGCTGACATGGGCAACCATGACAACATGATAGGCTTTCGTGGTTAGCCAAAGTTCTTATACACAAGGTATTTTTTTTGATAAGCAACACCTTATTAACGGAACACTAGGGGTTCTCGTATTGTTTAGACAATGAAGTCGATTACTCCACCAAAAAGAAATAACTAAATTAGAATTACAACTCGTTCTATAAACAAGCCAACTCTAAGATAAACTTTTGATACGCGTGAAAATTGAGTAAATATTAGCTATAAACGCTCCTATAGACAAGGTATGGTGAGAAGCGCACATTATCATGTCAAAAAGCTATAAACGCTTCTTGCAGTTACTTCCATTGTAGAAGCGTAGCTAGCTAGCTATGACCCTTTGTTTGCATTTTTCCTTTCTATTGGATTCTTCATTTCTTTCTTTGTAAATTGGGGTAAATTATAGTTTTAGTCCCCCTATTTTGGTAAATTCAAAGATTTGGTTCCCCTATTTTAAAATTCAAATATTTAGTCCCCCTATTTTATAAAATTTAGAGATTTTAGTTCAAAATGAGGTTTCTCAATTTTTTTACTTATGTGGCACTCATTAAATGACATGGAAGCTGACATAGCTTACACATGCGTGTGTCACGTCATTTAATGGTCCACCTATACATTCCACATCAGAAAATTATTATTAAAATATTTTTTATTAAATTATTAAAACTTAAAATCAATAATAAATTACTAAATTAAAATCAAATATCAGAATGTTGGGAATCTGTAGAAAACAACATTGACGATTTCATCCGTAGAACATCATCATCCAAAACTCAGATTTCAAATAATAAATAAATTATTAGACCCAGATTTATCCCTGTGAGAACATCATCATCCAAAACATTCACAATCTGCAGAAAACATTCACAATCAGATCTGCAGAAAAACTAAAATTCTAGAAATGATTTAAAAGGAAGAAAACATTCAACAACCGATTCCAGAAGATTTTGGTTTCGATTTCAGAAAACAACATCATCCACGTTCGATTCTGTGCAGATAATGTTCATCTTGGTTTCGATTTTGGGACGTTTGCGTTCAATTCTGTGTTTTTTTTCGGGTTTGGGACGAAATCATTGAACAGCTAGGTGCTGAGATTTAGCGAGGAAGAAAGGACGAAATCGATGAAATTCGTTTGCGTTCTCCGTCACCGCACCATCCTCCCAACCTCCTCACCACCACCATCGCACCCCTTTGCGTGCGATCTCCGTCACTCCTCTTTTGTTATCTCTCCCTCGAAATCCCTTTAATTCCCCATTCCCTTTCCTCTCCCGGTGCTTGAAGATTAGGGATTCTAAATCGATGAAGTAGTAGAGGAAGATGATGAAATCTGGGTGAAGATGATTTACAAGGAGATGATGAAACGTTTTTATGTTTGGAGATATAAAAGCTCAAATGATTCACTAGTTTATCGATTTAGGTAACAAGGAGACGATGCAATCTGGGTTTCTGTTTTTTTATTTTAATTTTAGTAATTTATTATTTGTTTTTAAGTTTTAATTATTTAATAATAGTTTTATGATAAGGAATGTATATGTGGACCATTAAATGATGTGGCACACACGTGTGCAAGCTGTGTCAGCTGCCATGTCATTTAATGAGTGCCACATAATCTTTTTTTTTGGACATGCAGTCACATCAGCAAAAAAATTGAGAAACCCCCTCTTGGACTAAAATCTCTAAATTTTTAAAAATAGAGGGACTAAATATCTGAATTTTAAAATAGGGGGACCAAATCTCCGAATTTGTTAAAATAGGGGGACTAAAACTATAATTTAGCCAATCATTTTTTTATTCATACATAGAATTTTATTTAATTGTTTTGTCACTGTGAGATGTTGATCTCCATATCTCTTTCTCCTTATAATGAAACTAGATTTTGCATCCGTGCGCATGCACGAGTAAATTACATTTAAAATAAGCTTTAAATCATGTTTATATATATATATATATATATATATATAATAATCTCATTATGTTGATAATGATTACTTTTTTTGTTTCGTTACATTCCAATAGTGAAAGTTTTAGTAATTTCATTTGGTTCTATTTACATGATTTTATGTATTGAGTGTAAAAGAAAGTTATACAACATACCTGTATTATAATTATTTTCATATTGGTTGACATATATTATAAAAAAAATCAATAAAATAAAAAATGAACATATAAACATGATTTTAAGTTAATTTTAAACCTACTTTACCCGTCCATGTACGGATTAAGTAGATTTATCATATATGTAAAATCATATATATATAATTAAGTATACTTTATTTTATTGATTTGTTGAAAACATATGTCTACCAATATGAAAGTTATTATAGTGGGAATCGTAAAAATATCACAACCAACTAATAAAGAATGTAAATACTAAGAAACAAATTTACATAAAAAACATTAACATTAAAACTATTAGTGTATCATAATGTATAAAAAGGAAAAATAATGCCTAATAAAAAAAGCAGCAAAAATAGAGTTGCATTCTTTGCATCCTTGAAACACCCCTGCCCCCTTTTGAATTTTATCGTCTAGATACATTTTCTCCACCACATCGTAGTCCTTCCTCCCTCTTTGATTTTTATCACTGAGATAACTTTCCCCCACTACATGGTAGTCTCATCCCCTTCCTCCCTCTTTAATAGAAATTCATTCATTGTCAATCATTGCTTTCAGTTTTCTTGCTGACCAGGTAAAATAATCTATAGTTTCCTTAAAATATCTATTTATAAGACAACAAATTATAACTTGTGTAATATTTCTCAAATTCACAATCAAATTTTGCATAAACTCAATTCTCAATACCACAAAACCAAACACACACTAATATTGCTTAAATGTTTCTTCCTTATTTATTATTTTGGCAACTCTTCGGTTGTCCTTATTTTTCATTTTAAGATGAAAAAATTATATATTTTCAATCAATGGTGTACTTTAGAGCATCTTTAGTAAGACAAAAAAATTGAATTGTTTTTTTAGTACAAGCTGCCACGTAGGATTTAAACTATTTATAAACAACTCAAGTATCTTTTACTCAAAAAGTAGTTACATATAAGTAGGCATGCAACAAAATCTGAAACCCGCATGGACCCACTCAAACCCGCCCTGATCTGACGGGGTTTCCCCGCTTTGATTAGGTTTAGGTTTTCCCCGAAATCAAAATACGGGGAAGGGTGGGGAATGTGGATAGAGGTACCCACCCTGAACCCGCCCTGAATGTATGAAATTACAATATTACGTACCCATCTTAAATTATAAACCCTCATAATCTCAAGTAAACCCTAAATGGATCTGCCTTTCATTGTTAGCGCCTCACTACTCTCGTGGTCTCATTCTCTCGGTGTGTCTTCTCTATCGGTCTCACTATTCTCACAGTCTCACTCTCTCAAGTATCTGTCTTTTCTCTCGGTATCACTCTCTTCTCTCTCAGTCTCACTCTCTCATTCTGGTTTCTCTCTCTTCTCTCTCGGCCTCACTCTCGTGACATTTTGGCTATATGTTGTCTTCCATTGGTTTTATGTTGTTCAGTTGAATTCTGGGTTTGGGGCTGGTTCAGGTGTGGGATAAATAATGGGTTTGGGGCAAATTCTGGTTTGGGACAGGTAAAATCTATTTTTTAATTTAAAAAATTGATTCCTCTATGGGGACGGGGTTGGGGTGGGGATCCCCGAACCTATTGGGTACAAGGATGTGGATCAATAATTCATTCATGTTAGATTTAGGTAGGGGAACGGGGAACTATATAGATGGGATTCGGGGATGGGGAATGTAAAATCCTCCGCGCTCGGCCCCATTGTCATGCCTACATATAAGCAACTCATACTTGCTCCTACATATTTATATTTTTTATTATTTTTTTCTTATTTCCATGTTTTAAGGGGATCAATAGTGTTCTCCACTTCCCCCCTCTATGACTCGAACCCACAACCATTTAAGTGTAGGTGAAGCGGTTTATCAACTGAGCTGCGCTTCGTTGTCTTATATTTTTTAATTTATTCTTAAATTAATTTAATATAACTCTTTATCTATGATGATCATTTTATCATTCAACTTAATTTTATTTTTAGAGAGTTTAGAAATGTCTTTTTTTATCTCAAATAAAAGTATATTTATGGTTTCTGTTTGCAAATAATGTATGTTGAAGTTCATTTATTTTTTCAGTTGTTTTTCAAAACATTAAAAATGATTTCATTTTCTAATACGTGATTTCTTTTAGATAATCTTCAATATTGTTTAAACGACTTTTAATCTTCAATATGAAAGTCATCATAATGGTCATCATAAAAATATCTCAACCAACTAATAAATAATGTAAATACCAAGAAACAAATTTACTTAAATAATGAATATTAACATTAAAACTATGAGACTATTATAAGATGGAAATATCAATATATAAATCACAATTTCTAATAAAAGACGGTACATAACTTATATGAAATAAAGACAAAACATGAAGTCCATCTGCTTGTTAACCTATAAAGATTCTGGTTATATCGGTCAACGAACGCGTACATAGGCCAAAATGATCATTGTCAATGTAGTTTGCACATGTAGCTAATTCTCTGATAATAAATACCAAATCTCAATTAAACAAAGAGGCAAAATATGTACGTTAACATAAAATGAGGTCATTAGTTTTAGACTAAAATAATAACCACCATGAACCATTCATTTAAAGTATATTCCATATCTATCACCGTACTCCCATTAATAAGACTTGTTTTGCAATATTTTGAGTGTTAGTGTCGATGTACCGATTTCCATTAAAACCAGCCACAATAGAACCAAAAAACACTACCAGCAACTCTCTCTAGAGTAATGTGCTTAAGAAATGTATGATAATACGCATCATAAAACCATTTTGGGAGAAAAATAAATCCCTAAACATAAACAAATAAATAAATTTAAATGAAATTGTGTATCTAATTAAAAACAAAGCAAAATAAAGAGAAAATATATTACACAATCTTGACGCATAATTGAAGAAAACGTCTTGTCAATAGATAGTAATATTTTGGTCGAGACCAAGGTATCCACCGCCGAATGCAGTGACTAATCCCCTCGCTGGATTGGAGGAACCTCGAAGGGTTGGACAGCTGGCCCAGAGATTTAAAGCTGCTCCATACCCAAGGCGAGGATCGAACCCTCGACACTTGGTTAAGGGATGATGAGCCCCAACCGCTCAACCACACCGCCCGGGTTAAAATTAGTTTTACATATATGGGGTTTGAACTTGCAACCCCTAACTTGGTCAATAGATAGTATTATGCATGTTTCAATTTGATAAGTAGTTTATTACTGGAGAATTTTATGAAAAAAATCAAATCTAACTCGTACATAAAGCCATATGATGAAATAATATTAATTACACATATCGAGATTAAATTCTAAAATGAAAAAAAATGCTCACTTGAGTAATTTTAGTTAAAAATGAAAACAAAAGTAAATTTTTTTCTTTCCAGGGAAAAAAGTTAATATTTGGAATCTCCCAAAGAATTTAAATTGAACTCTATAATTTTTTATTAACTAAATTTTTAACATCTTCCCAATGACTCTTGAGTGATCAGTTCATTTGTCCTAAAAAGATGCTAAGTCGATTGTACAATCGACTTAATCCTTTATTTTTGAAAATTTGTTTGTGTTTGAAAGAAAGAAATTGTTTTAAATAGGGATTTTAGGACCTGATCCGTAACGGTTCATTTGTGGCCCTAAAAAGCTGACTAAGTACAGTCGACTTAATCTCCTATTGATATTTTCGTAGAGAAAATATTTATTTATTTTTATAGGTTTTTTAGGAAAGAAATGGTTTTTTTTAAAAAGAAATAGATAAAAAACGAAAAAGAGGTGAAATAGTAAAAAAAGGTGTGCAATTAGCTGCAGGGGGCTGTATTAGAAGAATTGAGGTTTGGACAGTAGAACCCCAGTTCATTTTTGTGAACTGGGTTGCGTTTACAAAAAATGCTTGGCTGGGGCGTTATATCATTAAAATGAGGGGTGTAATTAGTAATCAGAAACTAAAATTAAAAAAAAAAAGTCCAAACTATATACAGCCACAACATTTAAACCTAGGCCTAATAATCTCATTCCATCATCACAACTAACCAGCGCCGTTTCTCAACCGAGAATAGAGAGAAATTTTCGAAATTTCAGGGAACGGAGAGGGATTTTCGGAGAGACCAAGAGAGAGAAGATCTTGGAAGAAGAGGGAGAGTCACGCGAAGAATCACGAACGCGACGACGGGGTGAGGATGATGCCCACCGGCCGTTCCTTGGCCGGTGATGACGGTGGTTGACGGAGGGTACGGCGGCTTTTGCGGAGGGATGTGAACGCGATGAGAGAGAGAGAGAGAAACGAAATGGAATTTCACGGAGGAGAACATCGCGAAGGCGACGGCGGCGACACCGTTGACGGTGGTCGGATTTCGTAAGATTCTGATCCTCTTTTTTTACCTATTTTCGTTCCCTTCTTCTTTCTACCAGTTATTCTTCTACTGTTATTTTTTTATTTTTTGCTTTCCTAATTTATTTATTTTATAAAAGTCAGGACAGGGAGGAAAAAAGAGAAATCGCAACGGCGAAGGTCTCCCAAATGGGATGGTTCTGTGACGGTTGTCCTCGCCGGTGAGTCCGATGGCGATGGGGGGAGGCCACCGTCAGTGGTAGCCGGAGCTCGAAGACAGCTTCTTCTTATCTTTTTTTTAACTAATAATCTGTTTTTTGACCAAATCTGGTTTTGTCCTACTACTCTATTCAAACAGTAACTTGCACTGTTCCAACTTTCTCTCTCTAATAAAAAAACTCTGTTCCAACTTTTCAGAATGATATGACATGACCACTTTTTTTGACAATAATTAACTCCTACCACTTGGTACAACAGTAACCAACACTATTCTATCCATTATTAGTAGTATTCATCTTTATCTTTTAATCTAACTAGTAAGGGTGATACTGTATTTGTTATAATGTGCTATAAATCCATAAATATATTGAAAATTGTAAAATGTAATAAAAGAAAAATGCATAAATTGATGGAAAAAATATATATTTCAAGCTGCTTAAAAAAATTGTGAGTGTTGCAGAAAGTTAAAAAAATTCAATATCGTCTTCAAATCTTAAAAAGGGAGTAAAATTAGGAAAAAAAAAGTGAGATGAAAATAAAATGAAAGAATAAACAAATGAGAGAAAAAGAAGATACTTTTAAAGTGAATACAACGACATTGCAAACACCGTGATTGCCTCACCCCCGCGGCCACTCCCCGTGGTGTAGCTACCACTACACCTTAAAAAGTTCAAGTTGCAGAAAGTTAAAAAAAGTTGGCACCTTCTTCAAATGTTAAAAAATAGAGTAAAAATCAGAAAAAAAAAAAAAGAAAATGAGATGAAGATAAGATAAAAGAATATGCAAATGAGAGAGGAAGAAGATACGATTAAAGTGCATCCAACGATGTTGCAACCATAGCGATTATCGCTTCCCGTAACCACCCCTCTTCGTCGCTCCCCGTCACCATCCCCCATCGTCACTCTTTGTCGACTCGTCCCCCATGGACACGTGGGTACTTATATTTTTAATAGTTTGATGACTAAGTAAATAATTACGATTTTGATTTAAAAGTGTTTAGTGAAAAACTTAAATAACAAATTGAAAAATTAGGAAGATGCCTTTATTAATTGTTGCCCTATCAAGAGTAAAAAGTAAAATAATCATTTATAAAACATAAAGACATCTTGTGAAAATAAGATATAAAGTATTTGTATTTCAATAACGTATAATATGGTGATGTGGCAAAAAATAGCAAAGGATAAAATAGGGATTTTAGTAGTGAGTGTTTAGATTAATTAGATAATAGAAGTTTATTAGTGAAATACGATGTAAAATGATTAGTTAGATCTCAGAGCATACTAATATGAAGTATTTGTATTCCGATAACTTGTAATATTTCACCATCGAGAATCAAAAGCAAGGAAATTAAACATGTAACGTTTCCCCGTTGGAAGTCAAAAGCAAGATAAAAAACAATTAATTTGACAACGTCTAATGTTTTCTTGTATAGACTCCGAAGCAAAATTTTCATTTTAAAAGATAAAAATATTCATGAAAGCAAAATATAAAAAATGATTATAGCCACAATGTGTTATGTTTTGGCGTAAGAAATCAAAAGTCATAATATAAAATGATTATAGCAATAACGTGTAATTATTAACCGTCGAGACTCCAAAGCAAAAAGTATAAACATGTAAAATAGAGATTTTAGAGATTGCAAAAGTCCATTTATACTGAGAACAGATAATGCTTCTTAATCTGGACTCAAAAGCTAAATACATATTTATAAAAAATAGATGTTAATACAAAAATATAAAAAGAATTAGTTTAAAAAGACCCGAATTCCTCTTTTTGAGTAATAATTTTGATCTAAATTCCTCTTTTTTTCTTATCCGACAAAATTGTAAATCTAAACTTGAGTGATAAATTTTTATCTTCAAATTAGGGAAAACTAAAAATATCAAATCAATATGAAAATAACCCATAAAAATTAATTCCAAAGAAAGTATGATTTCCCCAAAGCAAGATAGTTATGAAGTCATAATACGAAAATAGTTATATCAGTAATGTGTAATTGTTTCTTGTCGAGACTTAAAAGTAAAATTATAATTTATAGAAAATAAAGACAGCTATGAAAAAAATATAAAGTATTTGTATTCTGATGTGTAATGTTTCGCCATCGGGAAACAAAATTACGGAAATTTAACAATAAGATCTAACGTTTTCCCGATGAAAATCAAAAACAAAATATAAAAATAATTAATTTAACAACAATTAACATTTTATTGTCAAGACTCTTGAGAGATTATTAAAAATAAAAGTATTCATGAAAACAAAATATTAAAAGTGATTATTAAAAGTCATAAACCAAAAGATCAAAAGTCATAAAACAAAATTATTATTGCAGTAATATGTAATTGTTAACCGTCGAGACACAAAAACAAAAAGTAGATATTGGTAAATTAGATATTTTCATATTGAGGGTTTTGATAAATCAGGAAAAATTAATAAATTTAAATCTGTATGAAAAAGCTAATAAAAATTAATTTGAAATAAATATTTTCCAAGAAGAAAAAAAATGGAGAAAAATAAAGATAAATAGAAAGATGGAATACAAAGGAAATAAAAAGGGAAATAAATAATGGAGGAGAAAGAAGGGGGTAAATAGAGAGAGAAGATAAAAGAAATAAAGGAAAAGAAAGCAAAAAGAAAGAGGAGAGATGTGATATTAGAAGAAAGAGAGAGGTAAAAAAAAGAAATAAAGAAAAAGTAGAAAAGAGAGAGAGGAAAAAGTAAAAAAAACATAAAAGCAAAAAAGTTGTCATAAATTGTCTCTTTTGTCTTTTTGTGGTTAAGTTACAATTTTACCCTCAATTATGTGAAGTGTCAATTTTTCTAAATGTCTTAATAAGTAATTTCATATGTGGTGTATTTGTATAAATCTATATTAGATTAGATTAGATTCTCAACATTAGCTATTCATCCATTCAATATACTGTTGCATATATAAATCCCACACTCAACCGTAAATTTCGCAATATCTGATACTGGGCCCAAGGTGTCTATGCCTCACTATTATATCTATTTCTCCTCAAACTATCAATTAATGATGAATAAACTAATTCTTTATATTAAAAGCAAATGCTGCTTGGCCAACGAAATGATTAAGAGCCCTAAGTAGTGAGCGCAGATTAGTCTTTCGTTAACAGCATCGCCCGCGAGGGTCCGATACCAAAAAAAAAAAAGCAAATGCTTCATGTGAAAGAAAATGAATCAACGTATGAATGAAGTCTAACCTTTTCTTTTTATTTCACTATCATAACATTCATATTATTGACAATCTAATTGAATAATCATGACAAAACAATTCAAAGCTTCCTTCTCCTTTCCTCTTTCCCAACACACAAAAACAACAAACTTTATTATCAAATCAATACAAAACTACAGACACTACATTCCAATATGGCAATCCATCTAATTCTAAATGCCAAGCAAGTATACTCCAGTCCATAAAGAAGCAGCCAAATATGCATTTAAGAAACTATTCATCCGGGGCCACACCATCTCAAAGTTGAACAGTACCTGCAACTCATATTGTCACCATATTCAAATAATATCGGCGGGAGTGAAATCTGGTGAAAATTTTGCTGAAAAAATGGCGCAAAGCTTACTATCTAGCTTTTAGATTCTAATAAGATTAGCTTAGGGAGGTTTTCAATGGAGAAATTTTAGTGTACAGCATGCAAGCAATTTGATTGGCATAAATTATATCAGTCCCTTTCGTATCTTCATTTCCACCAAATATCTACACATATCTTCTAATTAAAAATGTATTTACCTTTCGTATCTTCATCCTCACCAATCTTCTAATTTGATATATAGGTATACTACCCCACATAAATCGAATGACCAAACTAACCAAAATCAACAGCTCAATCATACCGTCTGTATGAGCATAGTTCTAAATTCTAATAACACACCACTTGTTTCCTTCTAATAATACTCCACCCAATATGCAGATTTATCACAGCAACACCACGAAGGCCCCTGTTAGCTGCGGGCTATTTGTGCCAAGTTTAGGCAATAAATCAGGTTTGTACTCCATTTATCGTATGAGACTTCCACATTTCTTCCCACCAATACGACAAACCATCCTCAAGATAAATTTAGAACACAGGCACCCTCTGAAGACGATCTCATTTCTTGCACCCAAATTACCCCGGCCTGCAAACCAAATTAAAGGTCTTACCTTCTTCTTCTTCCTAGAGATGGCTCTACAGAACTTAGGCAATTCTGTATTGGTTCTATGTCAGCTACTCCTTGACAAAATTCAACTGTTACTTTGCATTCGAAGAAAAGATAACTCTGAGTTTCAGGATACATAGGGCATACTCGATTATGCTCTTGCTCAAATCCCTTGTGGTCAGTCTTCACTATAACAGTCTTCGACCCCAATAATGATGATATCCATTGTAGTCGGTTTTCTTTGTAGTAGTCTCTAACCAAATACATATCTGTTTTAAATGGGAAATTTCACACCCATATCCCACGAGGGTGAAGAACCTGAAACAAAAAACAAATCCAACAACACATTCGCTTCAACGGTTAGTTCTCTTTGACATTGTCAACTTCAGACCCACCTAGAACTGTCAGTTGCATCATCAACACTTACACTCAAGACCCGCGTGTGAAATGAGTTATGTATTTTTTTAAGCAAATGGTTTAGGAATTATCTGTAGGTATAAGAAAAAATACAATATAAAGACATACATCAATTTGCTAATATTTTTTGGTGGGTCTGACCATCGAAAAAGTCTTTTAGGCCTACCAGCCCAATCTATTTAAGTAAATATAAATGACATTTTTATTAATATTATTGTTACTATATTATATTTTGTATATTGTGTTAAATCATAAATTTGCTAATATTTTTTGTTAATTTAAACATATTGACATAAATCAATTGTTTACATATTTAAAATTATTATAAAATAAAATTTAAATTAGATGTCATATAAAATATAACCTAATTTCAGTGACCTAATAGCTACTTAGTCTTTTTGCAAAAGTATACATCACTTAAAGGTTGTAGGCTTTCGTTAAAAAAATAGTGAAAAGTGTTTTTAAACAGGCTTTCAAAAAGGTCTGGCCTGGCCTAAAAAATGAGTCTACGACAGGCCACAGGTTAGACTCGAGCCTAACATTTTCAATGCAGGACATGCACAGACCCTACAAAGCCCGACTCGACCCATCTTATTCCCACCCCTACTCACAACGCAAATAATGTTCCTCTCTCACGGTCACAAAGTTTCCTCACCTCACACTGTGAATGAGACCTTTCCGCTTAATTGTTGTTTTTAGCGAAAAAATGGGACATAAGAAAATAATCTTAAATAATAATCTTAAATGCTGCAATCATAACATTCTCATCTTTGCAGCATTTAAGATTATTTTTTATAGGTATTTAATCTCCCAACCATAAGTCTCGTGTGAACATTGATTTGGGAAAAATGGTCAAACTAAGGAAATACATATTAAAACATAAAAGGAAGATATAATGACATGGTATACCAACACCATGCATAAAAATAACTCTCGGATCAATTTAGCTGGCCACAGAACCTCTTTGACATGCCTATGTTGTTATCACAAATAAAACATTAATCATCATTTGTGAGTAAGTCATTATTAACCAATGTTGTTATGTCCATACGGAGGTATGAGTGTCTTTCCCGCTCTAGATGTGCCCAATCTCTCTCCTTGTTTTTGCATTAAAGCAATTTTTTGAAGCCAATTTTTTTTTTCAGTCTCACCATACTTCAAGGAGATCATACATGTGATTTGAAGCAGCAAAATGTGTAAAAAGTGAAGCAAATTTTCACAAAAACTTCAATAGAGCAGCAATGGTGGCTACCTCTTTACAATGCTTGTGAAAGTGAAAGCCACATCTGCTTCTGTTTTTACAGTGATGTATTATACCATGCTTTAAAAGATACAAAAGTATCCTCCTATAAATGAAGGGAAAAGGAAGAACAGAAGAAAAAAATATTAATTACCTGCAAAGTAGTTGCAGAATACTCTGCAATATAAGGAGTGATTTACCTTAAAAATTGAAGATTACCTTTCCAGAATTGACTGTAAGTAGTACATGTGGCGTGAAATTGAGTATGAAATCAATATCCTTTTTACAAACCAAAAAAATATATCCTTTTTACAAAAAAAATAAAATGTCACGTGGGAATATTGCCAAAAAAACATAAAGAATAACGAGGATAAGGTGTGATCATCTCGTGCCATAAAAATATTAGGGATTTTTTTTTACCCCACTCTTTCCCCTTTACCCCCCATTTTGACCAAACGGATCATTTTACTCCGCTCTAACAAAATGGGGGTATAATTCCAGAGGCCAAATTTCTCAAAGTTGCTTCCGGAATTATCTGATAAGAGGATAATTCATGAAGTCAAATTCATCAAAATAACTTTCGGAACTATCTTTTTATGAGATAATTTTGAAAAAATTTAAAAAAATCGGTTTCAACTTAAATTTTGGTAAAAAAGTGAAGGATATTTTAGAGATAAAATGTAATAGAGGGGTATATGGGGAAAGAAGGTACGGAAAAAACCAAAAATATTAAAGTAGCAAAATGACCCCACTTTTACACATATGATTGAGCTTTAATGTCACCAGAATATTCTCAGCCGTTTGATCAAATGTCACTCCATCATTAACTAAGAATCCAACACGAGGCACATATCTAAATAACACTTCTCACAAAAAAAAAACTAAATAACACTTCCCATCTCAAAGAAAAGGCCCTCTTCTTCTTTTCTCATTGTTGACGTTTAATTTTGACCAAAACAAAAATATAAATCATTTGAAATTTGTTTATGTTTTCTAATCTAGTTTCCTTTTATCAAATTTCTAATCTAGTTATTAAAACAAAACTAGTTTTTTTTCAAAATATACAGTAACTAATACACTAAAAACATTTTACTGAAGTATATTTTTTTATAAACAAAGGAGGTAGCACACCCCTATGCAACACAATAGGGCTGGTACATCGATATCATTATTACATTAAAACTAATATTTTTTTAATAGTGTTATTGGTGCTTGTAAAAAAAAAACAGTATTATTGGTGTCAAGATTTGAACTTCATACTTCAAAGCGAGATTCGAGCTCGGTTAGACAATTACCACTTGAACTAATCTTTATTGGTTCATTAAATCTAATGTCGAGGCTAAGTTAGGTAGATGGAATATTAGTGATAGTCTCAAGAATGTCTCCCTCATGACCCTTTAACACAGCTTATTTTTTAAAATATTTTTGTTTACGAATATTAAAAATATAAATAAGAGTCATACTCTGTTTTGACCAAATAAAAGTCATTAATCGGTGACTTTCTTTTAGTCAAAAAAAAAAAATCGGTGACATTTTTGTGGCTTGGTCATTAATCGGTGACTTTGCTTGACATTTTTAATTAATATATATTTCTATTTCTACAAATCATTGTTTCTCTCTTTTTTCAGTTAAAAATGGAAAATCTGAAGAAAAGAAACGAAACGGCACAGTGAAACTCGGAATCCTATGGGTGAGCTGAATCAGGTCCACACTTTCACTTTCTTCTTCTCCACTCTCAATTTCCTAAATGTCTCTAATAATTTTCTTCATATTCGTAAATTTAAGTTTTTTTTGAAGTTTTGTTTCGATTTAATTTTGGTTTTCAAATATCAATTGTTTAACTTTAATTGTTGCTTTAATTTGAATCACTGTGGCTGTTTAACTATGTAATTAGGATTTACTAGGTTTCTATTTCTAGGAGACTCTTTTGTTCTGAATTTCACTGTTAATTAGCTTTTTACTAGCATAGATTTAACTGTTAATTTATCTGTTTCAACTTACTTAATTGTTTTTGGCATTATTCTCTTGTTATTTATAGGAATATTAAGATCTTCATGTAATGAATGACATTTAAAGTGATCAATTGTTATAAAACCATTGCTTTTCTAATTTGTAGATTGCCTTGGATAAAACAGGTTATAGGATTGAGGAGTATTAAGATTTTTAATATATAAACTTATGTGTTTGTGGTTACCTAATCAGGATAGTTAAAGGTAATCCCTTTCGAGGTGTGATGTGAAATTCCGCGAAGATCTCGCTACATTTTGTTCTGCATATTACAGTAGATTTGTAAAGGTGATTAGGAGTCAAATAAGGAAAGTGCAAATTAGGAACCTTGTTGCTAGTTGCTACCAATCTATGCCTTATTGCAGTCTAGTTTGGTAATTTAAATGGATGATACTTCTCTGGGTTCAAATAGCAACACTCAAACCGACCAACATCCTTTGTTGATGGAGCAGTCCGAAATCTGTAATGGCCATCACCACATAATTGAAGTTACAAGGAACGACGAAGCATTGTCCACATCGTCTCATAATGATTTACACTCGGAAATGCATTTACCGCAGATTGAAAATCAACCAGCTGGGGGCACACTAGATTCCAATCATCAAACATCTTCTTCGTCTTCTGCATCCAGATTAAACTCTAGAAACTCCTCTTCAATGAGAAGAGGTGAGGGGTATGGCCATCGCAGAAGGAGTCCATTGAATTCTGGACTGTGGATTTCTGTTGAGCTTGTTGTCACTGTGAGTCAGATCATAGCATCTATTGTCGTTTTGTCGTTGTCTAGGCACGAAAATCCCCAAGCGCCATTGTTTGCATGGATTGTGGGTTATGCATCTGGTTGTGTTGCCACGCTTCCTATTCTTTATTGGCGTTTTCGAAATCGTAATCAAAGCACTGAACAGCATACCTCTCAACCATCTCAAGGATCTTCTGGAAGCAATCCTCCAGAACGTAATTATACCGCCATCTACGTTTCTCATGTTCCAGATGAGGAGAATGTCCATGCTACACAATCAGCTGCAAGAAACACTTTAATTCCAGGAGCCTTTACTTCTAGGTATGGTTTCTTTTTGCCCTTCTCTGTTCTTTGCATTTTGGGGGGCGTATGTGTGTATTAGAGCTGGTATTCAGTATTCACCTTTTGTTATCATGAGTATCATGAGTTGGATGCATCGAAACAAGGAAGAGTAGTATAATCTGTCTCCAATCTCGCATCATAGCATGATAAATAATAATTGATACATCTATATTACAGGCAACGTTATTTCTTTCAATCGTTTTTCTTTGCATTTTCTAAAACTCTTATATATGAGTACTTACATTACATATTAAAAATGAGTATTTGGGGCTGTTCTTTTCTTTGATGTTTCTAATTTATTAGACTTTTATTTTAGTAAAAGGTAGTCTTAAAACAATTAAAAAACTAGCTGTAACTTGTCCTTGTTGAGCATGCTTTATTGATTCATTAGCAGTTCACTCTTTTACCAACACATAACGTACTCCTGTAATATACTTTTCCCCAATATGCGTCATGGTGGCGATGAGATTGCCATTGAATGCGAAAACAAATTCCTTACTTGTAAGTGTCCGCCAGTCGCCAGCATGTAACTCTATCGAATGCATTTGAGTACTTGTTGATTACTATAATTAATATAAAATCATTAGGAAATATTTTCTTCATTATTAGGACAAGTTAACTAAATATAAGATGGGTTTGAGTCTGTATATTAGTCTTGTAATCAACTTTTGTACAATCTAACAAAAAGACAGTCAAGTTCAAATGCGTAATAAATTTTCCACTCCCAGATTGGAGACACCATCACTGACCACTATTTTTAGACAGGGCTCCTTACCTGACCATTGGTCTGCTTGTTCCGTTTTAAGTTTTAACTAATTTTAAAACAAGGCTCCTTACTTAACACACTTGTGGCCACATTGGTAGAAGTGCTATTCAAGGTTTTGTTTTTTGGTAAAAGTGTTGCTAAAAGGTTTGGATTTTTTAGGGATAAAGTACGGTACGTGAGGTCAGATATTAGTGGTGCCCCTTTCATTGATGATATGTTGTGGAAGTGGAAGTGAAAATTATTATTGCAGCAATTAAATTATAGCATTGTTTCCTAAGTTTAATGATGCCAAAAAAAGGCCATATGTACAGAATTTTATCTATTTTTGTCCATGTAAGAAGAGGAACTTCTTGTTAAATTACGGGCATCTTACCAAAACATTCTTGAATTATAGCACCTGGTAGTGGTCACTTTCTTGAATTTCAAATTCAACTTAACAAAACCTTGATGCCTAATCTAGTTTTATCCATATTTAGTCGTTAACTAGTGCACTAAGCAGATAAATTTTTCACAAAATTGCAGGCTTAATGGATTAGTAGACCATTTCAAGATGGCGTTGGATTGCTACTTTGCAGTTTGGTTTGTAGTAGGAAATGTTTGGATCTTTGGAGGTAACACTTCTCCTTCTGATGCTCCCCAATTATACAGGTACCTGTCACACCATTTTTCCGCAACTAGTATTTCTACTTTCTCAAATCATCAAATAATCCGGGTTTCATTGTATGTAGGTTATGTATTGTGTTTCTTACCTTCAGCTGTATTGGATATGCAATGCCATTTATACTTTGTGCAACTATTTGTTGCTGCCTACCCTGCATAATTTCTGTTTTGGGCATTCGGGAGGATTTCTCTCAAAATAGAGGAGCAACAATGGAATCTATTAATGCTCTACCAACCTACAAGTTTAAATTGAAGAACAACCAAAATAGTGATGATCAGAATATCAATGCAGCCTTGGAAGAAGGTGGGATTTTGGCTGCAGGGACTGAAAAGGAGCGGATGATTTCAGGAGAAGATGCTGTAAGTTTCATAAATGGTTATATCGTTTTAAAATTATGAACTGACGATGCTTGCTGCAAATCTATATCGTTTTGTCGGCATTGTTGTGATTTAAGCTGGTTACAAACGGAGAATGCCTCTCTTTAAATGTTAACGTTGGAATTTGTTGCAGGTTTGTTGCATTTGTTTGGCAAAATATACAGATGATGATGAACTTAGGGAGTTACCATGCTCTCACGTATTTCATGTAGGGTGTGTTGACAAATGGTTAAAGATAAATGCATCATGCCCTCTTTGTAAAATTGAAGTTGGTGTCAGTAATGAAGAAGCACCATCCTGGGGTTCTTAAAATGAGAATACATGCCAACTAAACATCTTTGCTGAAAGCACATATCCCCTATGAAATTGCAGCTTTTCAAGTTTACATCCTCAAAGACTTGGGATTATCATGCTTTGAAGGTCAGTTCCGAAGATAGATGTAAAATCAGCTGTTATATTTAAGTGTGTATAATGCTTTCCCTGTTGTATCTTTAAGCGTATATAATGCTATCCCTCCCCTTCTACTTTTTTCCCAACCTCTCAACCTGATTTATATACTCATGAAGTATTGTTTATAGGATATAGGTTGTTTCAAATCTTTCCTCGTTTATCAGTTCTCCGTGTGTATATATAACCAAAATTTAATGAAAAGATATTTTTTTCTTGAATTTTAAATTGTAAAATAAGGTGAAGTTTTCAGAAATATTCCTTTAAATTAAGTTTCTTTCCTTCGTCATGATGTCATATTACCACTTGCTTCAAGTACCTCAAAGTAAATTACTCCTAGCAGTGATCGCAAGCAACGAATTTAAAAGCATTATAAGCTTTTAAATTTTATCAATCCTCTTTTATAATATAAATTCACACATACTTATACACACTACTTTAATTTAACCAAATCATCTAACATTAAGCTTATCTAACAACGGAGACATTTTGATATACTGTTTAGAAAAGTGATTATTTAATAAGTGTATTATATTCCGTCAAAAAAAAATAAGTGTCTATTATATAAAATCTTATCAAAGTTTTTACAATTGAATGGAGAATGAAGGTAAAGTTTGCATATATGCTAGAAAATAAGCTATCTAAAGAGCTTATGAAAATTTGACCAAAAAAAAAACAGCTTATAAAAATAAATTGAAAATATTTATATATGATAACCTAATTTCATAAGTTCTTAGTTCATAATAAGCTTAAATTAGTTTTTTTAAATGTTCCTAAAATATAAACGAGCAGCTGATTATTTACAAGGGTATATGTACATCAGCACTAGTACTTCAAACTTGCACCAAGGTTTTAGTAGTTGAAAAAAAAGGCGAGTTCATTGTTTGTTGGTAAACAATTTATATGTAGAACACTTGAAGTTTTGTTGACAATAACACTATGTTTGAAAGAGATATTTTTTCCTAACGCACGTTCAGGGGGAGTGAGCGAAGATAAGATTTGATTTGAGTGTTAAATAATCAATTTCAAAAATACTATAATAGCTGAATTAATTAATACATGTTAAATCTTGGTTCCCAAACTAACAAAATTTTATAGTTGAAAGTAATGTATTGGGAAATTAACAAAATTTTCCACAAGTATAAAATTGATGTTGAATAACTTATACTTTCTTATTAATATCATCAAACATTGAATGACTTGACTTCAAAAACTAAATTTAAATTGATCCACCTTTGACTTCAATAAAACCATACTGTTTACGTGCCACTCAACAAATTAGTGTGCGAATTCTAAGGCAAAATTTTCACATAGTTTAACATTTATACATCATAAAGAAGCCAACAAATGGGAAAAGTACAACATGCTCTCGATGCAGAACCATAAATTTAAGGTTTCTGTAGCTCTTCCTGCGACCTAAACAGTAACATTGGACCATGATGCAGATCCATTGAGCCTGCTCTCCAACCTCCCTCGGGAAAAAGGGGTGAATAAATAAAAAATTCAATCCTAAGAGGTAAAAATATACACATTTGGAAAAGGAAAATACAAATCAGTGTAGAAATGGAGAACTTGTGAAATAAAAATATATAGTGACTTGTGTCCAAAACTTGATATAACCTGCACCAAAATTCTGTATTACCCTTACTGGGAACTGCAATCTAGTTGCTGCAAACTTCCAATTTTCCAATTCTTCAGATAGTGAGATCTTTAAATGCTGCTAGCTTGCCATTTGACGTGACGGAGTTGATATCGTGATTGCCCACCGAATGGTTAGGACTCCCATTTTCAGTGCTGTTGCATATTAGATTGAGAGCAGAGTTGGGAGAAGCAGAGCTTAGACTTCCCTCAAAGTATGTAGAGTGTGGGAAATATTCGGCACAACGCACTTTCCATCCTGCAAGAAAATTCACCATTTCCAAATTTATAAAACACTAAATATGAATATTCCAAATAGTAGAAGTCACGGTCAGAGCATTAGATAAGTGGACAAGATTCCAATGGTAGAAATGTTATTTAAGACATGAGAGGTTCTTGTAATGAATTACAACTGTGACTACCAATATTAACCGACCTTACAAATAGAAACGGCTCAAAATACAGTAAAAAATAATGAGTGACAATGTTTAAAAAAGTGTTTTTAGCAAACATTCTTTTACCTTTACATTTTTCTTTTAAAAAAAAAACTAGTTCTAGAGAGATTAGTGATTTGTTAATCTTCAATAGAATATGAACCCTGTTACACATTATTCTTGATTAACAGAAAACCCCACTGATACTTACTCAATGCAGCATCCTGATCAACAAGGACTGATCCAAGAAGTTTATGAACTGCAATGCAGTCTCTAAGTTTCCATTCCGGGATTGCTCCAAGTGCGCCATTTCTATTACAATAAGATAGAAAGATATTGCATCATTCAATATCACCATTAATCAGATTAGAAAGCTAAAATTGCAGAAAAGTAAACATGGAAAAAAACGAGAGAGAAAATTCATCAAGCACACAGCCAAGAGCCAAAACAGGCAGGCTAGCATCACATTACAATGTCACATAAGTTTGAAGACAATGTCATTTGTTTTAAGAACATTACCTTGGTGCAATGTTATTTATTGACCCTTCAATCAACTTGACAGCCTCGGACCTTCTATTGGGATCTAAGATGTACATCATTTCTCCAAAAGCAGCTCTATGCATCAAAGAATCTGCAAACAAGATGGAAACAAAACAAGAAACCTTCACAACCAAGCTTAAAACATGAGTCGTCTACATATGCTCATAAGATAGTGCGTATGACCTTTATGTTTTTCAAGGAAAGAGTTGTTTGTCTCGAACAAAGATTTCCCATGCACCTGACTACATAAAATGAATAACAGAGGAAGTTAGAATTAAATCATGAATTAATCTAAAAATATATCAACTCCTTAAAGACAATTAAGGAAAGCATAAAAGTAAACAATTACACCATAGAACCTTATAGTTTGGCGCTCAGCTTCTATGACACTCCAAACGAGTTTCTCACTGTCAGTCACAGGAGCATTCATTGATCCCACTTTATGGAAGAATTTAATCTGTAACATATAAACTTAGAAATGAATGACAACAAAAAGATAATCCTCTTCTTTGATGGAGAAATGAAAGAAGTAAAATCGAGAGGATCAGAAAAAAGACAAAATATCTTTAAAATTGAGAGAAAAATAGGACAAGAAAGAAGGGGGGAGGCAGTTGGTTCCAAATTCAAGGGAATAGTTTTCTTTCGACTATCCTATTTGTCACGTGCTAAATATGAAAATTTAAAAAATCAGCAGTAGAAACATTAGACCCCAGATATTATTTAGCATTTTGATACCGATAAACATTAACAGCCTAAACTTTCTAACCGCGGTAACATGAACTAGCATTGTTCTTCAGAAGAAAACATACCAAGCAACGATGAGAATCGGGGTTTTCAGCATCCAACCTCAGTAATTGCTTTACAGCCTACAAAACAACAAAATATAAAGGTCAATAGACATATAACTGGCAATCTTAAGATATACAAAATAAATGAATAAATAAATAATCAATTAATCAACATAAAATTACATCCTTAAACTCTTATAATGTGCTTTAAATGTCAAGGAAGCCAGCCTTACAAAGCAAGAATTTAGATGCTGGACAAAAAAAATCTGAGCTCCTCATTAAACACATTAATACCTGGAAGGCAAGCAAAATCTTCTGTTTTCTCATATATAGCTCAAAGGAGAGCAAGTGCGTCTCCAACGAATCAGGTGAATTCTTCTGCAGCAGCTTCAGGTATTTTGTAGCTTCCGACAATGGATCTTCAACCTAAGCAGGAGCCAAAGCAGAATAACAAGACCCTATGAGTCTCAACAATTATGATAACTACCACAACAATTTCCAGGAGATGTTTCAAGTGGTTTCTTTTTGCTGAAGCATTTTTTATGTCAGGTTTTACCGGTTAGTTACTTACGATTATGAAATACAACTACTAATATGAATGTCTATTTACAAATAGTGTATAAATTTCTGCTAACATGTATTGCCTGTGTCATATCTCGTTCTTAAAAAATTTCTCGTATCTTCAGATCTGTATCGTACTAAGTATCTGGGTTTCTTAGGTCACCCCTCAACAGTCTTAACAATCAAAAATCAAAAGTAAAGGACTAAAAATTGAATAGGTGCATACATTCACATCTCAAGATGAGAAGAAAGAATCAATGGCCTCGAAGCTAGAGACAGATCAAGGGCTGGAAGAACAACGAATCTTGGAGCCTGAACGGGAAACCAGGAATCAAAATCAAAGAAGAACAAGAGGAAAGACAAACGCAATTCAGGTGAGTCAAACAGAATTGATTCCCCAAAAAAAACTGACCCAACAACAGGGGAGGTGGAAATCATGGTAAGAGAGACAGAAAATAGAGTAGAGCAAATGAGTAACAAAATGGAGGCAAAAGTGGAGGACAAAACTCTCCTCGTGAGAGGCACAAAGGTGGGACAAAGAGGAAAGGAGTGTGACGTTTTCCTAGATGTTTGAGTGTTGAACAGTATGGCCAACCAACAATTGCCACCAGAATTTGAGTTCCCCTGGAGAAAGATGTGTCAACAGTCACAGCGGGCCGCTGGAGCTAATAAAGCCATTCATGACTCTTCAGCTAACAATATTGTTTTTGTAAAGATAGAGGTTAACATGATAACAGAGATGCTATGACCAAGCCATGACCAGTTTTGTTGTCCCTTTCTCCCAAATGAAAAAAAGGATGAACTTCAAGTTTGAAAACAACGTAGAGTAGGCAAGACGCGAGCATTCTTCAAAAAGTGTTTCACGAGTCCTGAAGGCTTCACGTGATATCTTAAAATTTTGCAAGAGTTGTTTGGAACTCATCTACGCGAATTACAGAGGAAATTTTATTTTGCATACTAATGAAATTTCAAACAGGTCTCGGTGTCAGGCATGGAATGAAGATACAAGAATATATGTGGCAATATATGTATTTAAATGTAACCTGCAACTAACCTGCAACAACATTTCACCCCTTGGATCTGGATCGACAGGTTTTGCATGACGTTTCCCAGATTTTGACATCCCACTGGCAGTTGATTCTTCATTTTTTCCTTCGGCCTCCTAAAAAGAAAATAAAACAATAGCATGAATATACTTTTGCAGCAAGAAGTTCCCTGAGTATACTTATGCAGCAAAAAGTTCCACAGAAGCTATAGATATTATTAATACTTTCTTAGCTCTTGCTTCTGCCTTTCTCTGTTTTTGCCTCAGTTTCTTTTTCTGAGAAGGGGCCAACTTAGCCATATCTTCATCTTCCTCAACTGTTGACTTTGGAGGAGAATCGTGCAATTTTATATAACATCTGCGGTGCAAAACATTACAATCATGAGATCTATTTTTTTGGCAAAATGGATTGCTTATCATTTCTACAGCCATTATAATCATGAGATCATAAGCACAAAATTGGAAAGAAATTCCATTTGCTTATAAAAATTGTAAACTGAAATGTTATGGCAGTCACAAAAGGATGCTGTTTTAAGCCACAAAATTTTAAGCCGGCCCCAAATGTGATGACTCCAGAAACTGTAAGAAAATTCACACCTTATGAGAACCGGGGCTGAGAAACTGTTAGAAATAAAATATTAAATCATTCATGCGTATTAACGTAACAACTTCTGCTTTCAAAACAATTAGTCCATGATATCAACCTCTATGACTAAGTGATCTAGAGTTCGATCCCTGTCACTCTCATTCTTTTAGGAAAAGGTTGAATTTCAACAGATGGTAAATTGGCCTATGCATTGGCTACACTTCAACTTCAAATGGCTTTTACGTGAAAAAGCATGTTAGAAATTAGAAATATAATATAAAACCATTCACGTGTCCTCACTTAATAGCTTAAGCTATTGGGATAGTTGGTCCGTAACAGAAACAACCGAGGAAAAATTCACAGTTCATGCAACTCAAGTGTAGGAGTAAATGCATGCATTTAATCACAAGGCACTGCATATCTCTAACTAGCATAACCAATAACTCATGCATAAACCAATTAAATACAACATATATTCACCTAATAGCTCCGGCAGCCGCTTTACGAAAATATGCATGTGAATGCAATCGGTCTTGAAACATAAGCATTTCCACATATGTACGCAAGGTCATTTTCCTTAAGCAGTATGAATGAAAATCAAATTGGTCTTCCGTAATATCTGCATAATGCTTCTCCACTGCCAAGAACTTCTTGAGAGACAATCCAAGATCCCCTTGGCGGAAGTAGCTGTCAGCAGAGGTAAGCTCATACCTTCCAAAGATAGGTGATAAAATCAGTGTTGCCTAATGAAACTTCAATATTGTTAGGACAGTACAGAATACTGCACATCATTAAATACATACCACATGCACTGCATGTCATGGAGGTTGTTGTGTTGATCTCCATCTTTTGTGAATAACACAGCAGTTTTTTCTGCCAAAACCACCTGGATATCAAGGATATTATACGAAACAAAAACAAAGTCAGAAAAGGCAACAGAGAATGCTACATAATATACAACACTCAAGTGCGCGTGAAATTCAAATATATGGACAATACCTGATCAGCCTGCAGCATGCGCTTCACACATTCACTATTAACATAACGATCAGAAAGATCCATACACCTAGCTTCATCTGCAAATGCGGCAGCGGCAGCCAAATCACCAGCATGCTTAAGTATCCGACTCTGTATTCAAAGACATGCAATGATTACTCAACAAGTTTTTCCGTGTACTATGCTGTCAGAGATATCTCAGTGAGTCAAATTACTGTCAAGTTTATTGCAAATTTATCTTGCGAGTCAAACATAGTATAGGATATTTATCTTTTTTTACTTAAGAAATAAATACATAATTGGCATTTGAACTTTTTTTATATACAGCAAGTGTATCATATAACAGATAAGCAAAAAGAATTTGCAAGAAAAATATAGGTTGAAGTGATGTTCTAAACTACAAGGGAAAAAATAATTGAAAGTACAGTCTAGCTCAATGGTTTTGCAGAGAAATACACATCAAAATGCAATATTTCATGATAACTGGCAAATTACATTTCTAAGTGTAGTGAGCCTGTAATTTAATGCTGACTTCACTTCTCAAAGATAATTAGGCAAACCACAGAGATATTTCATTTGATTAAAAAAAATTCTTACATGGAATACAAAGTTATACGTACATATACATGCATATGCGCGAATATACGGAAAGGACAGGTAGAAATGAAATAATTCAGAAACAAGCAGAAAACTAATCATAAGTAAACCTTGGCAGAGTATAGATCAATGACAGTAGGTGTGTGTTCTATTGCCTCATTGATTTTAGAAAGAGCTATCTCATATTGGCCTCGCCTGTCATAATGCTGCACCAATAAAATTTTACTGTGTGAGAAGAAAAAAAAATGGAGGAATCCGCATAAAATGTATTTGTAGATATCTCCAAAAATAGACACAAACCAGAGCCAACAAGAACCAAGTCCACATAAGAGTTGAAGGGGGTTCTTTGTCCACCCTGTACACAAGATAAACAATAGTTAGAGATCCAGTACAAGAAACAATCTCCAAAGTACCAAAATTTTAAAGTCAACTATAATTGAAAAAAGCAAGCACCAATTCTGACCATCTCAGACAAAATTGAAAAAAATAAGTAGCAAACTTGCACTTGTACCACACAAACACCCCTTAACCATAACTCGTGAGCTACAACACAGGTGTTGAATAACTAATTGTGTATAGTTAGCTTACCTCCCAGGGTATTGACCAGTTGTCCTAATAGAATTCTCTAACTCAAGAATAAGTTGCTCCAAAATGTCTGCCTGGAAAAGAAACCGGAACCCGCAGAATCAAAAACAGTATTTTCTAACACCATAATATAAAATAACAAGACATGCCAAATTATATAAGCAGTAGAAATTTAAAAACTGACCTTCCCAGGGTGATTGTATAAAGAAGACAGATCGGAGAATAAAGATGGAACTCCCTAGAAACAACACAAAATGGAATCCCAAATCAATTTTGAAGCTAGTAAACTAGGCAGAACATTACGCCAAAAAGGGTTTGTGTATACCTTTGTTAGGAGAGGCCTGATATAACTGTCTGCTGCTTCTCGAAATCTGTCACCTTGTAGAAAATCTAGTGGTATTCTCTGACAAAAATAATAATGTAGGATTAATTTCATTTCAAAAAGTAGGTGCTAAAGTTGTACTGCATGCATTGATAAGAGAAAAATATCAGCAAAATACCAAAAGTCCATAAATAATGTAGTAATGTGGATCGATCAGCGTAAGATGCACTACACCAATCAAGTGATTTATGAAGAGCTACCCCCCACCACCCAGGGAGTAATATATAATTACCATACGATATAAGGTAAGACAACAAAATTTAATATTTAATACTTAATACACATTAAGCATGTGCCTCATTTTTGGGGATGGAAGATTAGATAGGTAACATTGCAAAATAATACTGAGAATTGTTATGCATGAAGATGAAGGCAAGCAATTAAACTAAAAATTATATGTAATACAAAAAAAGTATTGACTGCACTACCTTAACAGCAGATGACCACTTAAATTGCTGCCTAAGTGTTTTGTACAAGGCATCTAACCGATCTATTTCATCAGGAGAAAAATGGCCAACTTCTGAATATAACCCAACACATTTTTGGATGCCTTCGTAATATCTGGGCATCAACAGGAAGCACAAACAATTATTTAGCTTTTTATGACTCGGTAAGATTGTGGACTACAAAAAATACAGACTACCTAGAAGGAGTTATTATACAATAATTATACATCTTAAAATGATCTAAACAGTTTAACACAACATTTCTGAGAAATTCATAGTATCTGAATTCTGAACAGTAAAATGAAACATGAAACTTTTATCGAGCTTCCAGAAGTGACACAGCACTATCAAAGTCATTAATAAAATCGGATACGAGTACAACCTAAAAGGTCTGATAACCAGATTGAGCCAAGTGAAACAAATGTTAAGGCATCTGAACCAAAATTATCCTATCCTATTATGCTGGTGTTATAGATAAAGCAGAAAGGAAACAAAATAGTGGAAGTACTAAAAGAAGAAATAGATCAGGACAGGCATTGCAATCGAGACAATTAAACCTAAAATCAGAGCCAGAAAGACCACCTATAATTGTCAGGATTCATGGAAAGTAATGCCTGATACAATTTCTCGCCTTCTTCTAAGCGACCAAGCTTGACTATAAGTGAAACCTCTTGCTCTTTATATCCAAGCTTATCAACCTAAAAAGACATAATCAGAAAAAAAGTAATGAAATCATTCTTATCACGCATAAAAAGTTACATTAACAAATTATCTCAGTAAATAAAACATGCATACAATTTTTGGCTCCTTCTTCTGCAACTCCTCAAGTGCTCTTTCAAAAAATCCGCATTCCTCTAACAAAGAGATCTGGACAAAGATAATTTATGCAGAAAAACATCATGAAGGCAATATAAAAACAGATTATGAACCATATCATGTACACGTAATAGAAGAATGTTCACATTCAACAAAATATAGTCACTGGAATTTAGTATAAAACTAATGAATCGTAGAAGCCAATTCATAATCTTATCATGTTATAGCAAAATCTTCTAGTTATGGAAAAGGCTGCATCGAGCAATTAAAAAAATGCAAATGCGAGGAAGCATTATGCAATTATGTACTCAACAAGAAACATAAGTAGCAAATAGACAGAGGAAAGACCTTATATAAGACCATTTCCCCATGCTCAATCCGTTCATTTTCTGGAGGATAATCATCTTCTAATGTTCCTTCATATGCTTCGAGAATTTCAATAGCTTTTGATGCACTGTTTCATATTTAAAGTTCAGTACAACTAACTACCAAAAAAAATTGCCATTTCAATAACACCTATTGATAATAATACCATGATAAATTGAAAAAAGGGCATTTACCCCTTTTTGTGTGGCCTTTCTACAAATAAAATATGGAAGGGAAAAAAGCATCAATAAATGTTTTCCCTAATCTGACTACATGACTTGAATAACTAAATCATATATGAAATTATGCATTTCATGCCATTTCAAATCGGAAAATTCACCTTCCAATTTGCCATTTCATTCACAAATTTACAGAAATAATACAAATGTGAGACACCAGTTTTTAACACTTCAATAAGTGCACTTTCATTCAAAAACCACGTCAACAAGCAAATTCATAAATATGAGAATGTCATGAACAAACTTTCTCTTTAAGTGCCTGCTACTGTTGGTAAATTGCAAAAGTACGTTTGCACCCAAAGGATATAGAGTTTCTTTGGAGTAAGTGTATGCTTGGACCCCCTAAACATACATTTCCGATAGAAACCAAGCATGCTATAAGTTGTTAACTGAAGGCTAGCAATTAGTTTTATATCTAACACATTCTTCACACAATAGCCCATTGGGACTTAAAGTGTAACAATGCATAGGCCCGCCTATCTTGTGCTGAAATTCAACTTTTTTGAGAAGAATGGGGGTGAAAAGATCAACCTCCAAACCGTTTTGTCATAGAGGCTCTAATACTATGCCTTAGATAGTTAGATAAACCCTTCTAAAAGTGTCCTTTTAATACCAGTATTACCGTTCACTAAAAATGAAAACCCCACTGTGATATAAAGGAAGGAGTGGGGATAAAGGTGTCCTTGATAATTTGGTTGATACTCTCGATCGCACTATTTTAGGTCCTTAGGACCTACCATATAGTATGTACCATTAAAAAAACTTGCAAATTATCACATACCAGCCATTTATATTATTTCAAAAGAATCAACAAATTAAACAGAAGAAATATTGGCAAACACAAGAAAATGATCCTTAGATACTACTTGTTTAATGTAAAGGCAGCTCAAGCAGTATTTATTAGGAAAACCCATTTAATTTGATGTTAACCAAAATCATACTTAGAGTTCAAATGATGTGCAACAGCAAAGCCAATCCAGTTCATGCGATGATTAGACTTGAGAGTCAAAAGTTGTTGACGCGTCTCAACAAAACCAGCTAAATCTCGCATTTGAGCCTGTCAATGAGAAGTAAATAAAAGCACATCAGTAAAAAAAGTACATTATAGAAGAATTTAGTGTGTGGATGTGTACTATGAAATGTGATGGTAGAATGTAATTGCTAATTATTTATTAACTCCAGACTTCAGTACATGGTGAAAGGCCACTCCCCCAATGTGGCTTTTAGTTATGCATTGGAAGAATCCCAGGGAAAGAGCTAGAGAGAGATTTTTCTTTCACTTTCATAGTTAATCCAGCATAAGTTTAATGACACGCATAATTCTAGAAATAGTGCACATTCACTAGAGCTCTATCCTGAACTGAAAAAGGCAAAGGAGTGGAATTCTGATTTCTGACCTAGTATACCTATGAACTTCACCCACAAATGAACTAAGATAGGAAATTACGATATCATAAAAGGGACTACCATTACTACTAGTAATCATGATAACATAAGAACAAAGTTTGTTATAAAGGTTTCTCCATATCAAACTTGAGCAACACCAACGTGGGGCAATATGCTTATATTCAGGAAATGTCATGGATGATACCAGAATAAGAAAACCAACACCAAAGGTAAAGCCAATGTAGAGAGAGATGAGAGACTTAATAAATTTACATATGCTAAAATAAAGCAAATAGAAGCAATAGAAATTGATATGCTACCTGTAAGAGTGACAGGTCACGTAAGATTTCAATATTGTCAGGATCTATTTTCAGTGCATTTCGATAGCACTTGATTGCCTCCCTGTATTCTCTGTCTGACCGATAAAGAAGACCAAAAACATGCCAACAGACATGACTTTTAAGGTCATTCTGCACCAGAATAAAAAATAAGGTTGGAACATCTGACAAAATAATGAAAGATTGACAAATGATACAAAATCAAAGGCAACATACCTTCAGTCCTTGTCGAACTAGTTCATATGCTTCGGATTTACGATCCATGCAATTTAAGGTCAAACCCTTCATCGATAAAGTTTCTATCAAGCAGAAGGGGAATCAGACATATAAGTAAGAAAAATACCCAAATAAACATGATATCTAAGAGATGGAGAGAGAAAAACTTTTGTAAGCAGAAAAAGAGAAGTGCTGTGTGTTGCTCAAGCAAATAGCAAGGAAGTAAAAGCGTGGAAAAACAAGTAGGAAAATAAAAGTATACCTCCATGATCTGGAAATTTTTTCAAAATGGCATCTGCTGCTTTGAGACCCTTTTTGTATTGTTTGGTTTCATAGGATTTCTGTAGCAACAACACAAGCAAGGAAAATTAAGCTTCACATAACAGTAACTCCCCCCTGGGGGGTAACAAAGCATTTCATTTAGTCATAAAATTTGTCAATAACCAAGATTATTACTTCAAACTACAGAGGTACATTGCATTTTTTTCAAGTGGAGAAAACCAGACCTCAACACAAAACACGACTACTAAAAAGCAACTCCACAGGGATAATATGAAATTTAAATCAAATAATGTAGCTATTTATCTCTAGAAACTGAATCCAATCCATTTCATCAATTGAAGCAAAGAAGAATGAACGAAAAACAATGGGCAACAAATTCAAAGCCAAATAAGTAATTCCTTCTTCTTTGTTTCACTCCCTTATATTTTCAAAATTTTCATTCTCTTCATTTAGGGTCCATTTGGATTGGCTTATTTTTGAGCTAATGCAAAACAGCTTATGTTCAATAAATAAGCTTTTATGTTAATTCATAAGTTCTCACTAACTAACGAAAATTATATCTCCACAAACTACCTTGAGAAGCTTATAAATAATACACAAAAGCTTATTTATTGAACATAGGCTATTTCGCATAAGCTCAAAAATAAGTCAATCCAAATGGCCCTTATTCCATGGCAGAGGCAAATGATTAATTCAGCTTATCCGCACGCACATTGAGAAAAAAAACAGAACATCAGCAATCCCAAAAGAGAACACCTAAAACTCAGTAACATAAGCCTATATAAATTAACACTAAATATCACGATTAATTTGAATCTCTTAATTTCTATGAGGGAATAAGAAAGTGGCAAAATAATAAGAACAAAAATTAGGGTTCATAAGAGGAGGAAGCAAAAAATGAAGTTGGATCGAGGGAAAGAAGAGAAAAGGAGAGAGAGAGGGAATCGAGAAGCTTACAACAATAAGTTTGAAGAGGTTGGCCTCTTTGGGGGGAAGCGAAGCGCCCATTGTGGTCGAAGAAGTGAGTGAGGGTTTATGGAAATAGCGGCTAAGAAGGAAGATGAAAGAGAGAGAGAGAGAAAGGAGATTGTGAAAATAGTGAATTTTGAGAATCTGGATGGCGTTTGTGAGCTGCAGACAGAGCGGTGCAGTGGAAGAAGTGCAACCCTACTACTGTCTACAGAAAGAAAGAAAGCAGCAAAAAAAAAAATGAACCAAAAACGAGCGACGACTGCGTTTTCAGTTTTCACAGTCGAAGCCAAGTGCCTCTGTGTCTGTCACTCTTGTGTCTTCTAACCTCGAATTTCTCATTTACATTAGGTTTAAATTCTGTAAATATAACTTTTTTTGTGTTTATTCTCTCAAAATATAAAAATTTGTTTTTTTGTTCTTTGCAATATATAATATTTTATTTTTGTTTTTTGTTTTTTTATTCTTTACAAAATTTGTTTATATTTTATGTTGAAATTGGTGTATGTAATTTGTAGATAATAAATAATTGCATACATTTATATGTCAGTGGAATAAATACATTTTATTAAATTCTAGTAATACCTTCATTTTTCTATATTATCAATATTTAAAATTTAAAATTATATTTTGCTAAATATGAAATGAGTCAAAAAAAACTATTTTTGGAATCACAATACATTCGTTAATTTTGTCTTAGATGCTAGCAAGGACATCTCTATTATTGTCCACTTGGTTTCTGTTCTGCACTGTACTTCCGACCTTGAAGGGTGGTCCGAGGTAGTTAGTGGTTGATATCCTTAGTCAATGACCGTGTCCGATCCTGCTGGTGTTGTACCTGCAATATTACTCCGATGCTAAAGTCAGTGGAATAGTCTTAATTAAGTGATAAATATGAATCTGCTTACCATTAATGAGGCAATGAATGTTGTATTTATAGAGTGAGGTGGGGTTGATTCCAATGAATTAGGACCGTCCGATCTGGTGGTTTGATCTGAGCCATTGATGTTCGGACTGGGCCCTTTGATATTGGGCTTTCGTGTGGTGTGAATAGAGCCGAAAGAAGGGGTGTATGTGGTCAAAAGACTAACCATAACAGTTGCCCCCCAAGTCTGGTCGTCTTAGAGGCGATCTTGACTTTGACGAGATTACGATCACTTCTTCATGATCTCCGAATGAGCAGTGATATTTCAGACGTTGCTACGAGATGGGGAGGCGATCTTATCTGTCCGATGTCTGATGAGATACGAAGCGGTCTTTCTTACCGATCTCGAGTATGGTTTGATAGTGATGAAGTGAATTTTGACCGATCTCGAGTATGGTCTGATAGTGATGAAGTGAATTTTGACCGTTATAATAAATTCGAATTTCGAAATGGTGCCTTTGCATTTATTGCGCTTGTCAGAGCGCGTTTCCCAATGGCGGCTAATGATGGTGACGCTTTGGTAGGCGTGTGCGTGTGTCGAAAGCCTTCGATGGGATGGGTCGATTCGATTTGGGCCCAATCCAGTTCTGCGAGGCCCACTATAAATAGGGGTTAGGTTCCCTGCTTTATTCCTGATTGCCAATTTGCTCTGCATACCGATCTTCATATCCGAGTTTAAGTTCGTCGATCAGGAGGATAGTGGCTAGAGTTTCACCATTCCAGTGGGTTCAAGTGCTCGATTTTCGCAGAAGATTATCAGTGAGAGCTTTGTTTGTGCGAGGTTAGTTCTTTTCTCAATCTCTTTGTTTGTTTTTTCTTCGAATAGTCATATTTGCCCCCATTTCTTTAGTTGCCACAGGGTGGGGGTTGTCAGGTCGGTTTTAAGATCGGTACGGACCCGTTAGGTCATTACTCCTGACTTTCCCATGCCCCCATTCCTGTAGGTTTTAAAACTGGCGGTTACCAAAAAACTCGTAGGCAGATTTCCCAGCAACCCCCGCAACTTGCGAGCGTGATGGCCTCTAGTGGAGAGAATGTCGATGGTCGTCGTTCCGACACTGTCCTGGTTATTCCCGAAGTTCAAGATCATCCTGATTCAGCCCCGACTAGCGAACAAGTGGAGGACGATCCTGAGGTTGGTCGTCATACTTCTGATGATGGGGAGCGGTCTTTTGAGGATGTGGTTATCGTTGGTGTAAAAAATACGGAGACCGATGTCGTCGTGGTGGAGACGGCGTCTTCTGAATCGATGCGTTCCGATGATGAACAAGGGTCTTCGCATACTCAGGAATTTGCCGTTGACTTAGCTGCCGAGGCTGACGATCGTATATCTGCTTTGACTGATGGTTATTCTAGCACTGGTCCGGGGCGAGTCGATCTTCCTATGCCTTATGACGTGAATGTTCCTCGTATTCTAAATTGGGTCGCTTCTTCTGTTACTGAAACAAGATCTCTGTACGAAGCAGGGGAAGATATGAGCACTTTTGTAAATAAGTTATCCATTCGGGGCCGACTTTGGAACGTTGAGGGAATGAGATCCGATGAGCACGCAGCGACCTGGCCAGGATCCTTGAAATTTGTCATGTATGATGTATTGGTATCCGATATGCATATTCATCCACCGTTTACTAATCTTCAACAGACTGTTTTAGCGAGATTGGAATTGGCACCTTCGCAACTTCATCCCAATGGTTGGGCGTTTCTTCGAGCCTTTGAATTGATATGCCTTGAACTTGATCGTCCAGTGTCCGCCGATCTATTTTTTCATTTGTTTGAGGTGAATAGGAATAGAGAAAGAGGCGAGGAAGGGAACGCTTGGGAGCATGTGAGCCTTCGGTCTCTGAAAGGTGCCAAGATTTTTCGGGCTTATTCAGATTCGCTGAAGGGGAGGTGGAAGGAGCTTTTTTATTTTGTGGAACCGGTGAATAGTGAGGCAATTGACCATGTGGGGAGATTTGATTCGGATGGGCAAACTTTGGTGTCTACTAAGTTTCCCATAGGATGGGGACTCGGTCATTATAACCGATCTCCTAGATCCTATCATGTCGGCGAATCTCATCTTTGCCGTGCTGATATCCTGACCAGAGATATTTTGTTGTTTATTTCATCTCAAGTGCCCTATACCAAGCATAAATATCGAGGTATTCCTGTCGATCGTCTGGTTAAATGTGCTACCAGAAGAAAGGTTATGGGGGTTCTAGGTAGGGTCGTATTTTGGTCTGTCAATTTATCTTTTGGCAGATAATTGTTGATGATTTTGACTAATTCGTTCAATTTTTTCTTTGTTTTCAGATACGATGGCAGGAAGTAGGATTGCTCAATTGAGAAGGTTAGCGTTGGAGAATCTGGGGGTCGAGGAAGGTGATCATGTGAACCCAGAAGTTCCAGAAAATATTCCCGATTTAAGCGGTGCCGTTCATGTTTCCCCGATCAGGACCGTCCACGAGGAACAGCTGCAGGAGAATCCTGGGGAAGATCTTCAGCATCGGAAGAGAAAACCGGTGAATGAGGGAGCCTCTCCAAAGCAGGCGAAGAAGAAGAAGGTGATGATTCCAACAGATTCTAAGTCTTCCAAAGGGCATAGATCTTCTAAGAAAGCAACTCCTGTTCCCGTGGATGCGAGTTTTATGGAAAAGAACATGGAGGAATACCTTACCGATCCAGTTAGTGCGGCCGCAAAGCTGTTCGTTCACTTGGCCGACGTTACCAAATTGCAGAGGGAGGAGATGGAACGTCGTCATGAAGGTGAGGTGTTCTTTCTGGAGTTCGTTTTGCCGTTCTTTTTTATCTTCCTTATTGACTTTTATTTGTTTTTTCAGAGTTGGTAACCAGTGAGAGGGCCAAGTTATTCAATGCTCTGAAAGAACTGGCAGAAAAGAATAAAGTCCTGGGTAACACTCTGAACGACCTGAAGACTTTGAAGGCTTATGTGGATGATCTTGAAAAATCCCATAATTCTGCTAAGTCGCAGATCGAGGATAGCACTGTTCGTATCGGTCAGCTGAACGATCGGATTGGAGTGCTTGAAGGAGAGAGGGAGATTGCTGAAGATACAATTAAAAGGTTGGAGGATCGGATTCAAGAGCTCATGGCGTCGCTGAAAAATTTCGAGGAGAACAAGGCTGGGACTAGTTCCACTCCTGAAGATCGATGCGCCGTGCTTGAGAAAGAGCTTGCCCAAACCCGTGCTGAGCTGATAAAATCTAAGAAGGAAGCGCGGACTGCCGCCGATCTCGCTTTGGAAATGGCAGGAGACGGCTTCGATCTTGCACTTGATCAAATTGCTCTTGTTTATCCTTCTCTTAATCTTGACCGAGCCGTCCTGAATGTGGATCATGAGATCGAGGGAGACCAGATTGTGAAGGTTGATATCAAGACTAGTGTGAAGACCGTGGTTCATCCCAGGTCTGCCTGATTTATGTTCAGATTCAGTTTTGTAAGAGATCCGGTTTTGATTTAGATTTTAGTTTTTGTTTATAAAACTTGAGGTCTCGGCCGTTTCCGAGGTGGTTGTAATGAAAGTAATTTTGTATTTGTCACCGTAATTATCAATTTTTATAGTCTTGACTTTATAGTTCTTTGATAAGAAAAATGACAAGTGTGGGACGTAGGTATAAAAAGGTTTTGAGAGGAGCTCTTCAAACGTTTTTAGAGAGGACCTGTTTGAGAATTTTCGTAGGTTTTAAAAAGGTTTGAGAGGAGCTCTTCAAACGATTTAGAGAAAACCTGTTGAGAACTCTCGTAAGATCGGGCCTAAGGACAGTTTACCAGGACTCGGCCCAGATTTAACTCGTCGATTAGGGTTCTTGGCTACTAAGGCCAATGATCGAGTTAAGGAGAAATCCTTAACGGACCTTTCGTACCTTTTGGGCAGTTTACCAGGACTCGGCCTGGATTGAACTCGCCCCTAAGGGTTGTGACTGCTTTGGCCACGTATGGAGATCTTATGAGATCGGTCCAAGAATTAGTCTAAATGTTTTTGTAGATTTATAGTGGTAGGGACTACCGTTACACAAAAATGGCACACGCAAAACCGTCGTGTCCTTAACTGTAATAGCTTTTCAACTTTGTGGTGTTCCAGCTTCGGGGGATCTCCTTTTTGCAAAGTGTTTCCAATTTGAAAGCTCCGGTACCGGTCTTACTTTTAACACGGTAAGGTCCTTCCCAATTGGGTGCTAATTTTCCTTGCGAAGCATTTTTCAAACCAATGTCAGCTCTTCGAAGGACTAAGTCGTCGATTTCGAAATCCCTGGGGATGACCTTGGCATTGTATCGAGTTGCAACGCTTTGTTTGACGATGGCTTCTCGAAGTGTGGCTCGTCCTCGAACTTCGTCGATGAGATCGAGGTTTTCTTTTAAAGCTTGGTAATTTTCTGCGGGTTTTTTGGGATTCGCTACTCTCCAACTTAGCTCGCTGATTTCCACCGGGATGACCGCCTCGCTGCCATAGGATAGCCGGAACGGCGTTTCTCCCGTTGAGCTTTGAGGGGTTGTTCGGTAAGCCCAGAGAACATATGGGAGTTCTTCTACCCAATTACCTTTGGCGTCGTTCAGTCTTTTTTTTAAACCGTTAAGGAGTATCTTGTTGGCTGCTTCTACTTGACCGTTAGTTTGAGGGTGTTCTACGGAAGTAAAATGATGATTGATTTTGAAGTCGGACATCACTTTCCTGAAACCTTTGTCGGCGAATTGAGTCCCATTATCAGTGATGATCGATTCGGGGATCCCGAATCTGCTCATGATGTTCTTTTTGAAAAATTTCAGACAGTTCCTGGCGGTTATGGTGGCTAAGGGCTCTGCTTCAATCCATTTGGTAAAATAATCAATTGCTACTATGAGAAATTTGTTTTGGCCTGGAGCAGTTGAGAATGGACCTAGGAGATCTATCCCCCATTGGGCAAAGGGCCATGTGGAGGATAGATTTCGAAGTTCGGATGCTGGGGCGACGTAAACGTTGGCGTAGATCTGGCATTTTTTGCACTTTTTGACGTAGTTTTTGGCATCGCCTTCCATGGTCGGCCAATAGTATCCTGTGCGTAGAGCTTTTCGAGCTAGGGAACGGGCGCCAAGATGTTGCCCACATATTCCTTCATGAATTTCAGCTAGGACGGAATGTACTTGTTCCCTTTCAATGCATTTTAATAATGGTGAGGAGAGGCTTCTTTTGTACAATGTATTATCTATGACTGAGAAGGCGGAGGCTTTTCTCCTGATGATTTTTGCTTCTACCGAATCTGGAGGTTCAATTCCTGTCTTGATGTATTCCAATATTGGAGTGATCCAACTTTGGTCCTCCTCAATCGTACAAATTGCGGAACTATAAGTCGGAATAAGGGAGATACTGGGTCTTCTAAGTAGTTCTTGTATGATTGTCCGGTGATTACCGGCGACCTTGGTGCTGGCGAGTTTTGATAGGATGTCCGCCCTCTGGTTCTGGGATCTGGGGATGTGCTTTACTTCGGCTGTTCTAAACTGTGTGAGTAACTCTCGGATTCGGAGCTGGTATTTCAGCAGGGTTGGATCCTTGGTCTCAAATTGATTGTTTATTTGTGAAACGACCAAGAGTGAGTCCGTGTAGAGATTGACCTGAGAGACTCGTAGGTCAATTGCTAATCGTAACCCTGCGATGCAAGCCTCGTATTCTGCTTGATTATTAGTTGTTTGGAAAGCGAAGGTAAGGGAGACTTCAATGATTACCTTATCCGGGCTTTCCAACATTAGACCCGCGCCGCTTCCTTTGGGGTTGGAAGATCCATCGACGTGTAGAGTCCAGACGTCGTTGATAGGATCAGCAGGAATCATTTCTGCTACAAAATCTGCTAGAACTTGGCCCTTCATCGTCGTACGAGATTCGTACTTGATTCCAAACTCGGAGAGTTCTACCGC